>BSBN01001373.1:0-1200000 GCA_027924645.1 Cunninghamia lanceolata
TTCTAGGCTACATTTGATTGTTAAGGTCTATTAAGAGTCCTAAGACCAAAAAAGTGCCAAACTTTGGCATGACTAATCCCTCAAACTATGGCACCTAGAAATATATCATATGAACCTACAGGTGGAAGTCAAGTCCACCTACAAATAATTATCTTGGTTTTTATCAACTTGAATTCATTTTCCCATAGTGGCGATGAAATGCAATGTTCCAAAATGCTTCAATTTAATTCAACGAAAGGGTTCTAGGAGTGATATTTTGCATTCTATACCTCATGGCACCAAACAATAATGATTTTTTTTGGGTGGATAGGTTACTGCTATTGGAGGTGCCTTTTTAGTGCCCAAGTGTCCCAATCCTTCTAGGCTTCATTAGACTGGTAAAGTCTCTTAAGAGCCCTAAGACCAAAAATTACCAAACATTGGCACAACTTTTCTCTCACATTGTGGCACCTAGGAATGTCTCATATGAACTTATAGGTGGATGTCATGTCCACCTACAAATACCTATCCCAATTTTTGTCAACTCAAATTTATTTTCTTGAAATGGCGAAGAATGTAATGTTAAAAAATGCTTCAATTTTGTTTAGTGAAAGAGTGCTAGAAATGATATTTTACATTTTGCACCTCGTGGCACCAAAGCAACAATACCAACATGTTTGAGTGGGTTGGTTTGTGATATTGGAGGTGTCTTTTTTGGTGTCCAAGTGCCTCAATCCTTCTAGGCTACATTAGACTGGTAAAGTCTCTTAAGAGCCCTAAGACCAAAAAAGTGCCAAAATTTGGCACAAATGTTCTCTCAAACTTTGGCACCTAGGAATGTCTCATCTAAACCTACAAGTAGAAACTAGGTCCACCTACAAATATGTATCTTAGTTTTTTTCAACTCACATTTGTTTTCCTATAGTGGCGACAAACACAATATTCCATAATGCTTCAATTTCATTCAATGAAAGGGTGCTAGGAGTGATATTTTGTGTTTCGTGCCTTGTGGCACTGAGATGACAATGCCAACACATCTAGGTGGGTGGGTTACTACTATAGGTGTCTTTTCAATTCCCAAGTCTCCTGATCCTTCTGGGCTACATTAGATCGATAAAGTCTCTTAAGAGCCATAAGACTAAAAAGTGCCAAACTTGGAACGACTATTCTCTCAAACCATGGCACCTAGGAATATCTCATCTAAACCTACAAGTGGATGTTAGGTCCACCTACAAATACCTATCTTAGTTTTTTTCAACTTAAATTCATTTGTCTGTAGTGGTGATGAATGCAATGTTCCAAAATGCTTTAGTATTATTTAGTGAAAGGGTGCTAGTTGTGATATTTTGCATTCTACACCTTGTGGCACTGAATTGACAATACCAAAATGTTTGGTTGGGTGGTTTACTACTATTGGAGGTGTCTTTCTAGTGCCCAAGTGTCCTAATCCTTCTGAGATACATTGGACTGATAAATTATTTTAAGAGCCCTAAGACCAAAAAAGTTCCAAATTTTGGCATGATTATTCTCTCAAATTATGGCACCTAGAAATGTCTCATCTGAACCTACAGGTGGAAATTGGGTCTGCCTACAAATACCTATCTTAGTTTTTGTCAACTCAAATTCATTTTCTTGTAGTAGAAAAAAATGTAATGTTCCAAAATGCTTCAATTTCATTCAGTGAAAGGGTGCTAGGAGTGGTATTTTACATTCCGCACCTTGTGGTAATAAACTAACAATTCCAACATGTTTGGTTGGGTGGATTACTTGTATTAAAGGCATCTTTTTAGTGCCCAAGCATCCCAATCCTACCAGGCTACATTGGACCAGTAAAGTCTCTTAAGAGCTATAAGACCAACAAAGAGACAAACTTTGGCATGACTATTATCTCAAAATGCAGCATCTAGAAGTGTCTCGTTTAAACCTACAGGTGGACATCAGGTCCACATACAAATACCTATCTTAGTTTTTGTCAACTTAAATTCATTTGTCTATAGTGGTGATGAATGCAATGTTGTAAAATGCTTCAGTTTCATTCAATGTAAGGGTGCCAGGTAATATATTTTGTATTTTGTACCTTGTAGCATCAAACAATAAAATGCCAAAACATATGAGTGGGTGGTTTATTTCTACTAGAGGCATATTTTTAGTGCCCAAGAATCACAATCCTTCTAGGCTACATTAGATCGATAAAGTCTCTTAAGAGCTCTAATGCCAAAAAAATGCCAAACTTTGGCATGATTATTCTCTCAAATTGTGGCACCTAGAATGTCTTGTCTAAACCTATAGGTGGATGTTGTGTCCACCTACAAATATCTATATATCAATGCTTGTAAACTTAATTCATTTTCCCACAGTGGCAATGAATGCAATGTTCCAAAATGCTTCAATTTCATTCAGTGATAGGGTGCTAAGAGTGATATTCTACATTTTGCACTTCACGGTAGTGAACTGACAACGCCAATACATTTGGGTGAGAAAATTACTACTACTAGAGTTGTGTTTTTAGTGCCCAAGTTTCTCGATCCTTTTGGCCTACATTGGATTGTAACCAAAAAGTTTCAAACTTTGGCATGACTATTTTCTCAACCATGACACCTAGGAATGTCTTGTCTAAACCTATACATGGATGTTGGGTCCACCTAAAAATACCTATCTCAATTTTTGTCAACTTGAATTCAATTTCTTGTAGTAGCGATGAATGCAATGTTCCAAAATGCTTCAATTTTATTTAGTGAAAGGGTGCTAGGAGTGATATTTTGTATTATGCACCTTGTGGCACTGAATCAACAATTCCAACATGTTCAAGTGGGTGGGCTACTATGGGAGGTGTCTTTTCAGTGTCCAAGTTTCCTAATCCTTCCAATATACATTGGATTGGTAAAGTCTTTTACAAGCCCTAAGACCAAAAAAGTGCCAAACTTTGGCATGATTATTCTCTCAAACCTTGACACCTAGAAATGTCTCACATGAACCCACAATTGTACGTTGGGTCCACCTAAAAATACCTATCTCAATTTTGAAAGGAAGCAAGGTACGTGAAAATACTTCCTACACTAATATTTAGAGGAGAGCGTTGTGCAAATTTTCAATATTTACAATTATAGAAAGTAGAAATAGATATAAACATAAAATAAGCAATATACCATAACATAATGTGTATGTGGGAAAAAACCTTTTAGGAAGAAAACCCCACACTCCAAAGCAGGCCAATGTATTATTCAATAAACAACATGGTTACAATACACTTGTAGAGAAAGCCTTTATAAAAGTATCACAAACATTTACATTTGGATCAATTTTGGTAGCATTTTAGCACCTACAAATTAACTCATACAAACTGTAACTATAGGTACCATTAAATAGGTGAAGTACAAACTGGAAACCATAGATGGTTTGGAAAACCATTATTTAATACAAGAGAGGTATGGCTCCCAAATTCCAATGCTTGAGCTTTGGTCTTGGTCATCCCATCTATTTTTAGCATATTCTCTTACAACATGTCATATGTAATAACTATCATATTTGACCACCCAAACTTGGGTGCCCCAATTTGTCTTCATTCCTAATGCATAAAGATGCTCCATGGAAAGTGTCCACACCTATCATAATGTTGGTCAAGACTCCAATGTAACCTCCCTTTTACATGCTCTTATACATAATAAGAATCTATCATACTCATAATTATCTTACAACTCTACAAGATGTCAACATATAGCCAAACTATGCCACCTCAAAGTGGGATGCCTACCTCCTCATGTGAGGACAAAATCCACTAAAGACGAATTTCATGCCACCTCCAAATGAGATGCCAAATCTCCCACAAGAAGACAAAACACATAAAAGATGAAATAGTGAATACATACAGAAGTATTAAAATGAACATTAGGAATGCAATGTTGAGACACCTTTTCCCAACATTCTTCCACTTCTCGAACACCTTGCAAGAGCATAAGGGAAATATACCAACACTAAAATCTAAATGCTAGGGGTTAAGAGGCCTATAGACTTACTGTACCACTTGAACTTATATGTGCTCACAGGGTTTGTCAATGAATCTACAACATTCATGAAAGTATCAACCTTCTCCAGCATCACCCTCCCATCCTCCACCATGCCACAAATAAAATGGGACTAGACATCAATGCACTTCATCCTCGCATGGAAAGTTAGGTTCTTTGCTAGGCATATGACACTCTGACTATCACATAGAACTATAATAGCTCTTGCATCTAGCCAAATATTAGAGCACAATCTCTTAAGCCGGATAACTTCTTTATAAGCATGAGTATTTTCCATGTACTCTACTTTTTTAGTGGACAAAGAGACCATAGCCTGCGACTTACTCATCCAATTGATAGCACCACCAAACATAGTGAAAACACATCCACTAGTGGATCTCCTGTTGTCAACATCTCCAATCAAATATGAATCCACATATCCACAAATACACATTAGATGTCAGGCCCTTGTAGGATAACCATGATAACATATGGAATAATTGAAATTACCCCACAAATACCTAAAGACCCTCTTCACTGCATCCTAATGTACTCATCCAGGATTAGCCATAAATCAACTAAAAACTCCACTACTTGCGTAATGTCTAGTCTTGTGTAGATCATAGAATAAATCAAAATCCCAACATCACTATCATAAGGTACTCTTCTCATAACATCCATTTCACTAAGATAAGTTGGACACTGCTCAACTGATAACCTTATCCCCATCATAATAGGAACACATAATAGCCTACATGCTAACATGTTGAATCTCTCCAACATTGATTTCACACACTTTCTCTGGCCCATCCAATGTTTTATGTTAGCTCTATCACTTTTGATATCCATCCCTAAGAAGTATTTGGTTGCCCCTAATTCCTTCATCTCAAATTGTGTTGAAATCTGAGACTTTAATTCACATATCAAACCCTTCCCATTAATTAAAAATAACATACCATCAAAATATAATATGATAATGAGAAAATGATCACCATCCATCTTGTAATGGATGCAATGATCCGATTTGGATCTCAAAAATTCCAAATCCAACACAAAAGATTCAAAATTTTGGCACATCTTAGGAGAATACTTAAGAACATACAAAGATTGATTCAACTTACAAACCAAATGTTCTTTACCTTTTTCAATGTAGTTCTCTGGCTATGACATATAAACCTCTTCCTCCAAATCACCATGAAGGAAAGTTGTCTTCACATCCATCTATTCAACCTCAATATCATACATTACAATAATTGATAATAGAAAACAAATGGACGTTAGCTTAAAAATTAGGGAGAAAATCTCACCATAATCAATTTACTCAATTTGGGAATATCCCTTTGCAGCTAATGTCACCTTGTACTTCTCAACACTACCATGTTTTAACTAATTTTCTTCTTGAACACCCATTTTCATTCAGTGTGTTTACGTCCATCAAGAAAAGGTAGGGTCATCCCACAATAATGGGTTACACTTTTTGACCAAACTTGACATTAAAATCAACATTTTGAACTAAATCTTCACTTTCTGACACCTATAGCCACTAAACCGTTAGAAATTTGAAGATGATGCAAACTAGTGATTTGTGAGATTTTGTTTGTAGATTCTAAATATATATATTTTTAAAAAAATTTGGAGTCAAATTGTAAATTTTTTTGTGTCTCCTTTGATAACTAGTTTTTAATAGTAAACAACATTTTTTTAAAGTGATGTGTATTCTGTAGCACATAACTTTTTTTCTACAAAGTATAAAATTTTGATTCTTTTGAATTTAGATTGGTAACACCAATATATAAGGCATGCATTTGGTTTTATAATGTTTTGTTGAATATTTTTTTTAATTAAGTTTTGAAGTCAAACCAATTATAATTTAGACATAGGCGTATTCCGTAAAACATAACTTTTTCTGTATGTATTGAAATTCATTTTTTTTGAAACAAGGACATCATTACCTAGGGCATAGATATTTTTTAGAATTTTTTTCACTAATTTACTAATTTTCCATGTGTGTAGAACAGAGAACTTGATGTTCGGTGAAAACCTACATTCACAAGAAATAAAAAATAAATATAATAATCAAATTAAATATATTTAAAATTATACTTTTTGGGAAGCTTATAATAAGGACTACATACTTACAAAACATAAATTTTAAATGAATTCATTTGATCCCCCAAAAGGTAAATCAAAAGTGGTTTTTTATCAGCATTTTGATAGGTGTAGAGGAGACTCCATTATAGGTATGGTTTAAAACTAGCGGGGTTCTATCCAAGGGGGTTTGAACCTAAGGGGGTTTGATCAAACCCTCTTCAATTAAAATCCTTTAAATGGAACATGTCAAGGCTTAAATCATTATATTTTCTAAAAATGTGTGATTTCAGCAAAAATGAGGATGTCTCAGAAAGTGTAACCCATTATTGTGGCAGCACCCGGTACTAGATCCCATATATAATTTTTCTTTAATGTAGCCATCTTATCATCCATGGCCACTTTCTAGGAATCTACATCATTCATACCCATATCCTCATTTACAATCCTAGGCTCATCAATGTTAGTAATCAAAGAAAAGATACATCTCCAATCAAAAGGAGTATACCTACTTGGCTTTTGTCTTTACCAAGTGGACCTCTTCAAAGGCTGAGGTGGAAACTCTATCTCTTCTTATAAACTCTAAACTATCTCAACTCTCCTCTTCTTCAAGTCCTTTGTGAACATTCAATAACACTGAATCTTCCAAATAGAGTCTAATAAGACCCTTCACCTTTCTATCCATCAAGTCCCAGACTTCTTATTTCATTGCACTAGACTAAGTCGTACTAGATATTACAACCCATAGATATCTATCTATGAGCATATCTTCCATTTTGTGTTTCACAACTCAAAGTTAGTGCCAGTAAATGTTTCAATCTCTATTATGGATGTGCTTTCCATCTCTTCTTGTAATAAGATAAAAAAACCCTCTTTGCACAAGCTCTCACTTAAATGAACATTAGTACAAAAAACCTCTATCCAACACCTAGAGTTTGAGGTAATCAAGCTCTGATACCAAATGAAAGGAAGCAAAGTACATAGAAACACTTTCTACGCTAATCTTTAGAGGAGAGCATTGTGCAAATTTTTAATCTTTACAATTACAAAAAGTAGAAACAAATATAAACATAAAATAATTAATGTACCATAACACAAGGTGTATGCTAGGAAAATCCTTTCGAGAAGAAAATCCCATACTCCAAAGTAGCCCAATGTTTTATTTAGTAAACAACAAGGTTACAATACACTTGCAGATCAATCCTTTATAGGAGTATCACTAACATTCAAATTTAGAGTGGCTTCAACAATATTTTGGTGCCAATAAATTAACTCATACAAATGACAACTCCAAGAACCATCAAATAGGTGAAGTACAAACTAGAAACCATAAATGGTTTGGGAAAACCATTAGCCAATACAAAAGAGGTATGGATCCCAAATTCAAAGCCCAAATTCCAACACCCCCCTTTGGTTTTGGTCATCCTAGCTATTTTTAGCATATTCTCTTACAACATGTCATATGTCATAAATATCATATTTGACCACCCAAACTTGGGTGCCCCAATTTATCTTGATTCCTAATGCATAAATGGATCCATGAGAAGTGTCCACACTTTCCATAATGTTGATCAAGATTCCAATTAACCTCCCTCTTACATGCTCTTATGCATCATAAGGATCTTTCATAGTCATAATGATCTTACAACTCCACAATATCATATTTGACCCCCCAAACTTGGGTACCCCAATTTATCTTGATTCCTAATGCATAAAGGGATCCATGACAAGTGTCCACACTTTTCATAATGTTGATCAAGATTCCAATTAACCTCCCTCTCACATGCTCTTATGCATCATAAGGATCTGTCATACTCATAATGATCTTACAACTACACAAGATGTTGACACATGGTTAGACTATGTCGCCTCAAAGTGGGATACCTACCTCCTCATGTATGGACAAAATCCACCAAAGCCAAATTCCATGTCACCTCCAAATGGGATGCCAACTTTCCCACAAGAAGAAAAAATACACAAAATATGAAATAGTGAATACATACAAATGTATTAAAAAGAAACATTATGAATGCAAGGTTGAGAACCCTTTCCCAACAATTTTTTGTTAACTCAAATTTGTTTTCTCATAGTAGTAATGAATGTAAAATGCTTTAGTTTCATTTAGTGAAAGGGTGCTAAGAGTGATATTTTGTATTTCACACCTCATGGCACCAAACTGACAACACCAACATGTTTGAGTGGGTGGGTTACTACTACTAGAGGTGTGTTTTTCAGTGCCCAAGCATCTTGATCCTTTTGGGCTACATTGGATTGGTAAAATATCTTAAGAGCCCTAAGGCCAAAAAGTGCCAAACCTTGGTATGATTGTTCTCTCAAACTGTGGCACCTAGGAATGTACCATCTAAACCTACAGGGGAACATTAGGTCCATCTACAAATACTTATCTTAGTTTTTCTCAATTTGAATTTGTTTGCTCATAGTCGCAATGAGCACAATGTTCCAAAATGCTTTAGTTCCATTCAGTGAAAGGGTGTGAGGAGTGATATTTTGCATTCCACACCTTGTGGCACCAAACCAACAATGCCAACACATCTGGGTGGGTATTTTTCTACTGGTGGAGGTGTATTTTCAGTGCCCAAGCATCCCAATCCTTTCAGACTACATTGGACTAGTGAATTCTCTTAAGAGGCTTAAGACCAAAAAAGTGCCAGAGTGATATTTTTGATTTCTAGCCTCACATAAGCTCCCTTATCACTATCCATGTGTTGGGATAAGGTGCCATTAACCTTGTAAATCCCAATATTGTATTTATTCCATTTATTATATGTAATTTGTAATTATCCATGAGGAGATGTGTTGATAACTGAGAGGCAGGGTGAATCAGTTATCTTAATTATTTCAGCTTTCTGAAATTCTTTATTAATTAGTGCAGTATCAAATCAAATAAGCAAACATAACCTTGAAAAGGAAATAACATCAATACATATGACACAAAGATTTTGACATGGAAAACCCTGTTAGGGGAAAAACCACGGGGTGATTAACCCAAGAATGTATTCTCTGTTAGAAGAATAAGATAGTACAAAATGGCACTTGCCAATTAGGGCTCACTGCCCGAGCACACTGCTCACAAGAGGCTTACTGCCTACAATAGTTTATACAAGAAAACTAGTTACTTGAATTGATGAGAAGCATCCATATATGCTAAGGTTCAGTTAAGGTTAAGCTCAATATACTGATCTGTTGCACTTCATTCTTACTCTCTTAGGTGCTACTGTCCTGTTACATTCCGGACCTGTCTTACTGTCTTCGCACTGCTCTTCTGCTTTTATTTACACAACACAACACACCACACACGCCTTCATACTGAAATCAATCTGGTATATATATCTGCACCAAGGATTTCATCCACTTTCTAGTCAGCATCCGGAATAGTCAATATTTATCCAAATTTTGATCTGTCGGCTGAATCCTTACTTATCAAGTGATGCGTATCAAAGAGATACTTATAGAAGTCATCTAACAAGTCGGCCAATTTTGAATGATACCTTAATAATCTTGATCACCATCAAAATATCATCCAGAATAGTGTCTGATGCTCTGCCGGTCAGTTCTTCCTCTGTCTGCTTGGCCAAATAGGACCCCAATACTTGAATGCTTATAACTCTTCACTCTTTCATCACTGGAGGCTCAAATCCTGGAATCTACTAGTCAAGGTATTCCTCTTGACTTTCCCAAGTCTGCACTTTCCAAAGATACTTTCTCATAGAGATCCGGACTTGATTGTCGGACCTTGCCACAACACTCTGTTCTTGCTTACCAGACCACAACACTCTTCAATCTGACTTCCGGTATAGGTACACTATGTCCTGCGGATGTGTGGGATGAACTTTGTTGCCATCAATGACAACAATCATGAAGCTCCAATGTGTCTCTTGCCAACAATCTCCCCCTTTGGCATTGATGGCAACACTTAGTGAAAAATGACTAAGTGTTATACTATACTCCCCCTTGGTTGATGCTCTCTTCTAATGTACATTTTTCTGGAGCTCCCCCTTAGCTGGATTCCACATTTTTCATTGTTCCTCACTCCCCCTTTGACATCAATGGCAAAGGGTAGGGTCCGCACACCAAAATTCCAAAAATTCAACTATACTTAGCCGCATAAGTATATAAATAGGTTATACTTACATATACTATAGTATGTCTACAAAAGTTGTTTTCAACTGTACAACTTCTGTCACCCAACTCTGCTTCATCCTGTCCAAAATTGAGATGTGACCACTCAACAAGAATGCAAAATCTTCTGCCCTCTTGAGATCTGTCAGATCACTGGTCTAGGCTGTGCTCTGAGCATCAGTTAGAGCCTCATGCATGGCCTCTAACTTAGGGATAATGATCCCTCTGAGTTCACTTAACCTGATTGTTCTATTTTTCTTCTCCTTCTCAAGCTTCTTTATTTCAGCTATGATTGGAATAGTCTGACATTCTTGATTTACTATAGGAGCAGAGAGAGGATCAAAACTTTGAGATAAACTTGTTAGTTTATCCTCTTGCTCTTTTACTTTCTTCTCAATATCCTTGGTTACTTTAGGCTAAGATAAACAAAATTTGTAGATATCTCCGCCATCTTTAAGAGCATTTTCCAAGCTCTTTATTCCAATATCCATAACTCTCCTATCATTTGTTATTAAGCCTTGTAACTCCGAGAATCTCTTATTCAAAAATTCTTTCTGAACCTTCTCCTCAGCTGATTTCTCTAGAGATTCAAAATGTGTACTAACACTATTTACTAGAGATTTGAGATTACCAGATGAAGAGGCTGAGGGATCTTTCTGAAAAGATGGCATGATCTTCTCCAATACACCGGATGCAGTTTCTATGAGTTCACAATCTTCCATGTGAGACTTTAGCATTTTTTCTTTTGCCTTTGCTTGAGTGAAGGATGCTAGCTTCATGGTTTGCACCGGAGAGAGGGAATCAAAATTAAATGGACCTTGAAGCAACTCTGGTTCATCAAATTCCATCATCTCTTTGGTCAAGAAATCCTTGACTACTTCTGCTGTGTCTCTTGCCAGAGATAGAATTTTCTCCCCTTCTGCAACCTTACCACTGTCATTTGTAGCTTTTTCTGTCTTAGACTCTTCTTCTCTTCCCTTTCCTTGTTCTTCTTGACTAGATTTTTCTTTTATACTTTCTTCTCCTTTAGATCCGAAGATTGCTGGAGAGTCTGGATTTACTTCTCCTTGAACTTCCTCTTCCGGAGCAGAGGAATCTAAGTCCTTACCTTTTTCTTCACCTGTCCCCTTTACCTCTTCTGCCACTATCTCAGTAGATTCATCTGTAGCTGAGGGATCATCACCTAGGTCCTCGACAATGGGAATGTTGAATCTTTTGTAAGCATTCCGGAGAATCTCTTCTGTCTCTTTTCCTATTTTGTCAGTTTTGCCAAGCATAAGTTGATTCATTCTAGCTTTGCTCTAGAACTCATCCTTGCAATCTTTGAAGATCATATTCATTTGCTTCTGAGTGATTGAAGGAAAGAGCTGAATGGCTATCTATTCTCGGATCTCAAGATCCTTTGCCCTAGCATTATTTTTCCTTATCTCTAATTCCTTCTCTAGGCTTTTGGGAATGAGAGATATAATTTCAATAAAAGCCTTATTATATATGTTCAAGTACTTAACTGTGGCTTCCTCCAAAATCTTTTTATCTGCATCATTGTATGCATCATAGAATTATGTTATTGGTTGTTGGTTCCCATCCATAGTAACTGCCTTAACTACATCGTCTAAGGATAGAGTGGGCCTTTCAACAAACTCTCCTGCCATCTCTTCCTTGTCTGCACCGGTAGAGGGTTCATTAGATACTTTCTTCTTTTTCCTCATTTTCCTTACCTCCTCATCTGACTCAGTCTCTTCATCATCCTTCTGACTGATGTAAGGCCTTGTGGCCTTTGTCTTAGTTCTTTTCTCTGCTTTACCAGATGATTTTGCTTCCGGTTTTGATTTCTTTGAGCTCTTATCAGTGGTAGGTGCAGACCTCTTAGAGGATCTGGTCCGGGAGGGTGCTTCCACCGGAGTACATTCTTTTTTTGATTTTTCTTTTTCTTTCTCTGCCCTTTTTGTCTTCTCTCTAGTTGCATCAAGTGCTTCTTTTGAAATTCCATGCCTCTTAGCAAACTCTTCTACTTCCCTCCTCACTTTTCTTTTTATTTCCGGTTGTCTTAACTCCACATGGATCTTCACACTTAATTCTTCAAAGGTTCCAAACCTTTCTGCCTTGGAATCCTTGGGCTGACTTAGCATGTGTTGAACATGCAGCTCCACAATTTTCTCATCCACTTCATACCCCATAGGCATGATCCACACTGTTCTTGGTTCCACTACCTCCATTAGGCATTGATTAGTGTCAACCATGAAACATACTATATCTTTGTACTTCTCAACCGATGATTGGGGAATTCTTTCTCTGGTTTGCATCATATTTTGAAAGTTCTTGAAGTAACCCCACAGAGCTGTATTTCTGGCCTTAGCATCCCCAAGCCCATGCAAGTAATCTCTGATTTGAATTGCAACAGGTCTATCATTTTGCCATACCCAACCACTGGATTCGGGTAGCTCATTCATAAAGTAGAAAAACAAACACAATATCAATCCACCATATTTAAAAGAGTTCTTTTTGTCCTTCTTTATCTTTTGTAAGTTTTCCATTAATTGGCTCAAAAGGAGTTCATAGAGATCATAATCTGCATTCTTTCTCAACATCTCATAAGCAGTATACACAGCAGTTCCAGATACTGAATTCTCCTTGCTGGAGTGATATATCTTGTAGCCAATTATCATAGATGCAAACTTGATATCCAGATCAGTGATATCTTCTATGGTCATTGCTCTCTTATCAAATTTTGATCTGGTGGCCTCAGTCACAGTTTGGTTTTTGACAGATTTGAGAACAGGTAACCCTCCGGAAGAGTACAAACCGGTTACTACCTTAATTGCATCTTTGGTGATCTTGAATGGTCTATTCAACCATAATAAGTTATCATGCGCTCTGCTCAACACATACCGAACCCACTCATCTTCTTCAAAATAGGGGAAATGGATGTACTGACTGAAATGTTTTTCCCGGATGGTCTTATACTGAGGTTTTAGTTCAAATGAATCATCTATCAGTTCCTTGTGGTAGATGTCCATCAGCTTGGATTCACCAAAGTCTTCAATGTTGCATGAATGTAAACCCTAACGTCTTCTACATGCAAAACCCCATGCGAAATGCTGGAAAATGCTCCTAAGGGATCCACTTCTAGAGATTTGTAGGGATGTTTCTTAAATTTGGGGTGAGGTCTATCAGAGATCTTTACAACTTTCAGAGTAGACATCTTAAAGATTCAGAGAAAGTTTGATCAAGAGTGAAAAATACCTTTTTATGCTTCTAGGTTTCACGGGATGATCTGGATCGGATTGCTGGAAGAATTATCTTCTGTGATTGATCTTTGAGAGACTTGAGACAATTTGTTTGTAGAGTTCTTTTTCTCTTCTTCTCGAGTGTGAATGTGTAAATGACAATCAAATGAACCCTTTTATTTATGAGCAAACCCTAATTCCACATTGCAATAAATGCGCAACTTAAGTTATTTCGGTTGCTTTGTTCTCCTTGTCCTGAAGATTTTTTCTGGATCACTAAAATGCACTTAAAGTTACTCTTGGTGGATAATAACAAATTATCTTACTTTCCCTAAACACTTGATCTATCTACAGAATAAAATGCCTCGAATTTGAATCATACCAGATTTAACTGTGATAATCCTATTTTACCGGATCACTATTAAACTGGATCAATCTTGGAAGATTAGACTCTTCAAATCTTCCTACGGATCTTCCATATCTTTACCAAGCTTTCTTTTAGATGTTTCCCTGAGAAGCCTTTTATTCCGTAACTTCCCATGTGCCAATTTCAGGCATCAATTAACTGGCTGGGGGAAAATGTTTTTCCTTGTGTCTCCCCCTGAGCCAGAGCTCACTTTTTAATTTTTGGAAGGAATATCAGCACTAGATTCTAGTGCGGATCCATCCCCTACGTTATCTGTACATCTCTTCACCCAAATCTTGTTCATCTCACTTTTAACTTCATCTGCATTCACTGTTCCTTTTCTTTTGTCTTGATTCTGATTGTAATGCACCGGACCCCTTTTTTCCTGTTTCTTGCTTCTACAGAATTTGGCAATATGACCGGATCTATTGCAATTGTGGCAAGCGACATTTCTTTGCATATTTGAATGATATCCTCTTGATATGCATTGATTAGCCATATGTCCCATTCTATTGCATGCAAAGCATCTACCATTGAATGAATTGTTCATTTGCATATTTCTGCATTCATGAGATTTGTGACCATACCTTTTACAGTTGAAACCCTGTTCGGAGAAGGATGTATTTGTCTAGTTCATTCTCTTTCTACACTCATTAGCTTTATGACTGAAGTTATTGCAGTTGTGGCAGTATCCATTGAAGGATGGATATCTTTGAGCATTAGGTTGCCTTACCGGAGGTCTTCTAGGCCTATTCCTTGGATTTCCTGATCCAAAATTCTTCTGACCGGATCCGGAGCTTTCACCTTTCTCATATCCCAAGCCACTCTTGTCATCTACCCTCTTTTGGCTTTCAAGAAGAACTTCAAGTTGAGCAGAACTTATCTTGAATTTCTCTTTGTATTCATTTGCTGTTTGAAGATCCTTTTTAAGAGTATTAATTTGATCCTCAAGTTTTTCTTCATTATCTCTAGCATCTTCAAGATCAGATTCTAGATGTCCGATTATTCTATCCATTTTGTGGCAGTCTTCTAACTTTTCCTTGAGAGATTGTCTTAGATCATCTTTAGTTTTTCTTTTCTCTTCAATTTCTTGGGTGAATTTCATAACTCCTGATTCCATTTCATGTCTTATCATAATGACCTCTTTTGATAACTTTTCACATAACTTGGTTTTCTCCTTCATATCTTCATTTGTACCATTGTCTTCACTTTGACTTGCCAATTGCTGAAGTAGATCTTTTCTCTTTTTCATAGAGATACTCAGTTTCCCTTTTAGTTCATTTATGAAATCATCAGCCTGTTTGGGTCTTTCCTTCAATTCATTGACTTCAGAGTTTGATTGCTCAAGATCATCTAGGGCAGACTGAAGTTGTTGCCTCATACCATACACATCTATTTGAGTTCCCAGATCTTCCTCAAGTTGTTAGGCTTTGTTTGGAGGAACTTAGCTCTGATACCAATTGTTGATAACTGAGAGGGGGGTGAATCAGTTATCTTAATTATTTCAGCTTTCTAAAATTCTTTATTAATTAGTGCAGTATCAAATCAAATAAGCAAACATAACCTTGAAAAGGAAATAACATCAATACATATGACACAAAGATTTTGACGTGGAAAACCCTGTTAGGGGAAAAACCACGGGGTGATTAACCCAAGAATGTATTCTCTGTTAGAAGAATAAGATAGTACAAAATGACACTTGCCAATTAGGGCTCACTGCCCGAGCACACTGCTCACAAGAGGCTCACTGCCTACAATAGTTTATACAAGAAAACTAGTTACTTGAATTGATGAGAAGCATCCACATATGCTAAGGTTTAGTTCCAATTAAGCTCAATATACTAATCTGCTGCACTTCATTCTTACTCTCTTAGGTGCTACTATCCTGTTACATTCCGGACCTGTCTTACTGTCTTCACACTGCTCTTCTGCTTTTATTCGTACAACACAACACACCACACATGCCTTCATACCGAAATCAATTTGGTATATATATCTGCACCAAGGATTTCATCCACTTTCTAGTCGGCATCCGGAATAGTCAATATTTATCCAAATTCTGATCTATCAGCTGAATCCTTACTTATCAAGTGATGCGTATCAAAGAGATACTTATAGAAGTCATCTAACAACTCGGCCAATTTTGAATGATACCTTAATAATCTTAATCACCATCAAAATCTTATCCGGAATAGTGTCTAATGCTCTGCCGGTCTGTTCTTCCTCTGTCTGCTTTGCCAAATAGGACCCCAATACTTGAATGCTTATAACTCTTCACTCTTTCATCACCGGAGGCTCAAATCCTGGAATCTACCAGTCAAGGTATTCCTTTTGACTTCACCAAGTCCACACTTTCCAAAGATACTTCCTCTTAGAGATCCGGACCTGATTGTCGGACCTTGCCACAACACTCTGTTCTTGCTTACCGAACCAAAACACTCTTCAATCTGACTTCCGGTATAGGTACACTATGTCCTGCAGATGTGTGGGATGAACTTTGTTGCCATCAATGACAACAATCATGAAGCTCCAATGTGTCTCTTGCCAACAAGATGTACTAGTTTCACTGGCAGGGGTAATTTCAGAGTAACCAGAGGTAATTACGGAGTGAATTTTACTGTTGGCAAATGTAAAAACTCAAAGTAAATGAGGGTAGGCATTCTCCATTGAGGAATATACTATATATTTGGCATGTATGACAATTGTCATAATATTTGGTAAGTGAATCTATGGCAACTGTAAGTTGTCATAAGATTCTGTGATTCTTTGATGCATATGATGGATATGTTAGTTGTATATTTGCTATATTTAGCCCAAGGTTCCTATCTTGGAAAGATACTCTTTTGTGGAATCTATGATGGTTATGATGCATCATAAGATGTTGTAAGAGGCCAGGTTTAGTCTTGGGCCCCCAACCTTTGCATGGCTATTTTTGGACAAGTGTAAGATGCTTGTAAGATGGTAATTAATGTTTACAGGTTGGGGAATCTTAGGAGAGAGAAGGTGAACACCTAGGATGAGTTGGAAAATATTTCTATAAGTATTTGCCATGTATTTGTTGCTGCAATATAGATTTTAGGTACTCAGGTGCTGCAGGAATGCTGTCGGATTGAAGACTTGTGGAGAGAGTTGTGTAGTTGATGTATTGTACAATCTTGTTGAGATTAATACAAACTTGTGCCTCTTTCCTGGTGGAGTTTTTTACCTACAAGGGTTTTCTCCACGTAAACACTATGTCTTGTTGTGTTCTTCATGTTTGGCAGTTTCCTTGTAGTGGGTTTTATGTTTTGTTACAATCTCCATTGTTAATGCACACTTAAAGATTGCTGAAATTTATCTTGAATCAGGTTTCCATTGAAGTAGTGTTGCTTTCATTTCTAACACCATGCACATATAAGAGTTATTCAAGCTATAAAATTGTGAAACATAGATAATTTTATTAGCTATAAGATGGAAACTCATTGCTTAGGTACATTCCAACCTCTTCTGTATATTTCTCATCACTCCTGGAGCTTCACATAAATGTGTTCAAATTCCAAAACATAGACCTTACAAGGTCTTACACAAACTTAAATGAGAGATATATATGTTCATGTTTAACGACTTAGAAAATACTTAGAGAGAGAGAAAGAGAGAGAGCATTAAAACCATTTAAAACATGTACAAGTGCTAATAAAGAATCATATTTTGATTACTATCAAAAATGAAAATAATATTAAGTTTGAAGTGAGCATTAAAACCATTTAAAACATGTATGATCACTCCCAACAATAAGTAATCTTAAGCCTTTTATTTAAACCACTCAAACAATTTAAACCATTTAAGCCATGAATACATACAAAATATTTATATATATTTATCTCAATAAGGCCATGAAGGTATACATAATGTCATGAAAATGCCATAAAGTTTCATAAGGCATGTACAATGCCATATAGTCATACAACGAATGTCTAAACAAAGCCATATAGGCATATAATGATATATTGGTAAAATACAAATGTATGTGTACAAAACCATATAAGCGTACAATGATATACATTGGCAAAATATAAAGCTACACCTACATGAGTTGTGAAGGCACACAAAAAATGTCCAAACATGAAACTATGGAGTGCCATTGAAAATTGATGACTCTTGCTCTACTGAGCAACCAATATCATAATTGATAGCTTTCCTCCGCCAACCTAGTCTCAAGATTTTTTTGTATCTCCACCTATTAATAAAATTAAACAATATACACATTAGTAGAGAAAACATGAAATATAAAATGACATAAGTAAATAATCACTTACTGCAAGCCAATGATCCTCCTCAATCATCCTTTGCTTCTCTTCATCCACCTAAGGGGTAGGTGCACGAAGTGGAGTTATCACCCCCTCCTGTGGCAAGCATAAAGAAGAAAATTAGATTAAAGATGAATTTCATTTATTTACACTAAATGATGTTAGATAAAACAACAAATACATAATGACATTCACATTACTAACTCATACCTGTCTGAAAGACATAGAAGACAAAATTGTCACAACAATGCCTATCTTCATTGATCCACGAATATCACGAGTCTATGCTGGCGTCATCAACTAAAAATAGGAACAATGTTATCTAACTAAAATCTACATGACATTATTTACATACATAATGATTCAATATAGTAAAACTTTACCTCAGTGAAAGTTGATAACTGACTACTATTGCTAATGTGTCTTAACATTGAAGATCCAACATCCACATGTTCATCATCAAGTTGTCATTTTAAGATTAACATTGATGTATGAAAAAATGCACATGTAGTATATTTACTATTTTGTTACAAATTACATAATTATGAACTTGACATGCCCACATATGCATGTGATGAAGGGCTGGCAGATTGAAGATGCATACTTTGACCCTAGAATTTTATATTACATACAATTTTTGACATTATTTTTCAATCATAATGGATTGATATAGCTAATTATAAAATTTAATATGAAATATACTAAATTACACAGTCTTATTGAAAATTACCTATTAGTTAATATCAAAGCTCGCATATAGTAACTCGTTGGTCAAGGCTATACTATCCAATATAGAAGTATGATGTGCCCCACCCTTTGTGGCATACTCCTCAAATTATGGAGCATCCTCTTCAACATGTGTATCAGCATCATGACCATGTGCATCCTATGTTGTATACCTCATTGCCAAATCCTCATACCCATAATCACATGTAGACCCACAAGCACAACAAATGTGTGGTGATAGGCGGCACTTGGAAGGCTCACCACCATCACCCTAGGAAAGAGGCCTTCTATGCTGCAATAATGTCTATGTGAATGAACTAATGGACTATACAGTCTACACCTTGACACTCTTTTTCACAATATAAGGACTTTGATATGCTCAATAGATGGGTGAGCAAGGGGTCTTGTTGGTTGCTCCTAGGCATGACGTGCCCCCTATCTATCTTGCGCAAATCCTTTACCTCTTCCTTAGAAATTGTGTATATCAAAATAATTTAAAATTTCATGAAGGATAAACTCGCAATAGAAATTCCTCAATAAATATTAAGGCACTTCAGTATTGTTACATGGGGGATGGTCAAAAACCATCCACCATCTATCCTAGAAGTTATCTAAAATATTCCTTGGTGTTGGCACCAATAAATAGGAAACTTTTTACAACTTGTATGAATGGGTTGATTAGTTCTAGGGTCTACTAATAATGCACATAAATAATTTTTCATTATTTTTTGTCTTTCACTTATTCATAAGATAGTTTTGTTGTATAGTATTGGTGAGCATTTTCTCTATAATTTGTCCATGTATGTATATTCTAACTGACTGAATCTATGCAAGGTATTATAGGCTCCAAGGATGTTGTAAGAGCTTGTCGATGCATGTTTGTTTCATTTGGACTTTTCATGGTCTCTACTAATGTTTGAAGCTCCTTTTTATTATGCTTGATTTTCCCTAAAATAATTGCTTGGGAATCACGAGGATGCCTCAGAATTGATGGAAGAGTTTGAGAGGGGTTATTCTATGCATGCTCTTCAACAAGACTTGTGTCATGTGTTTCATCGAGTGGATGAGCGTTTGGAGGTGTTGAGGGGTTTGGATTTGTTGAGAATTAAAAATTAATGAATCAAGAAAATGCAAATCAAAATTATTTCATTTTAACTAAAATTGTTAAAAATTTGAATGAAATTACCTCTTGCATGTCATGGTAGTATGATTCCTTCAATAATGTAATGTCCCCTTTTCTAGAGGGTGTTAGTCTATACTTGGTTCCCATAGACTAACCAATGTGGTTAGGGAACTTTTGGAGTTTGTTTGGTTGTTTTTGGTCACCTTTGTTGGGACTTACTATTTTTAGTAAGTTAGGGTTTGTGCCGATTGGAGAAATTCAGGGTTGGAGGTGGAGCATTTTGATGAGACCTTTCCAATGGTCTATTGTTCATAGGATTCTGAGTCTGTTTGCTATTTCATTTTAAAGTCTGTAAGTTATAATTCATATTTAATACTTGGACTTTATATTATAATGTGGTGACTAAGTAAAAAGGTATAAAATGCAAAAAAGAAAGTCACTAAGGACTTGGATGCCACCTTGGGAAATAAAGTTAATTTAAAAATGTTTTATTTTCCCCCAAAAAGGGATTGACCCTCATGAGGAGATATAAGAGTTAAGTAAAATGAAAAAAGGTATATTCATTCATAACATTATATATTTACTATGCTTTGCTCTGCAAGTTGAGGGTTTGGAGAAGATTTCCAGCCATGGCTTTTGGTGATGAAAACCACCATTAGTTTCAGTCTTCCGCAGGTGTGAGAGATCACCCAAGGGGACTCTTGGGCAGCCATACATAGTGGTTGCAGTTGTACTTCATTTGATGCATTTTGTGGATATTTAAAGAAGAAATCCTTTGGAAAAGAAGCAGTTTGGTTGTGAGAAGCTACGACCTATTTTTTAGTGCATATTTATATCAGATTGGGGCATCTTTTGTGGACATAGACTCCCTTGTTGTTGGCTGTACACCTCCTTCAATTGGTCGTACATATCAGACCTGGCCGTACATCTTGGGAGGCTTCATTTGGGAGTTTGTTGGGTCTTATTCATGAGCATTATGGTCGATTTGACTCTAGGAGGGCATTGTCATTATTTGTAGCTGAAACTATTCTCATTGTTGATGTATTGAATGCAAAACCCTATGTTCATGATGCTAGTCCAGCTACAACAGAAGTTCGAAGATGCATATTTTTCTATGGGTATGTGATGATAATTTATTTTATGTCATTCTATGAATTGGGTCTTAATTATATTGTTCATAACTATCATAGATTTTCTGGGTTTCTATTGCATGCTTGTATATCTATATTACAATGAAACACCATCACATGCAAAATTAAAAAAAAAAACCTTATGCATCTTCCATCTAGTTCTAAAAGATCACATTTTAATAAAAATAACACAAATACAAAAAAAAATTACAAACAGGGGTGGCCTATTACAAATAAAATTGCTCCAAATCACCCAAAATGCACTCACACAATAATGCGATTGCGTTCTTAAGAAAATGACAAAAATGAATCACAACTATTCACATTATAGTGTTCTCATGTTTAGGCTTGGTAGTGACTAAGCCTTGGGCTTGGAACTACCAAACCATATTGTGGTTGCATTATACATGAGTACATTATGGTTTTCATAATGCAATTGTGTTATACATGAGTACATTTTTTGGCCCCCCATCTTTGTGCACATAACCATTAGAAGACAAGAAAAATGGAAAGCTCGAATGAAGGGTGGAAATATTAACATTGATTGTGCTTCCCATGGTAATCTTGGAGTGATTGGAGCTAGTTATGTGTTTAGAGATGCTATAGGGGCATATATGGTAGGAAGATCTTGGTGTCTTAGCATCAAAACTAATAATGCTACTGAGTGAGAGGCAATTTGTGCTAGTTTAATGCTAGTATTCTCTATAGGGTACTATAATGTTATGGTGGAAGGGGATTCTATGATTGTTACTAATCCATTTAAAAAAGAGAAAGACTTGAAAAAGTAGCTTCATCCCATTCTAGAAGAAATCCTTGTTTAGACCAAGAAATTTAAAAGTGGAAATCTTCCACTATTATCTTGAGAAAAACAAAGTTGTTGATTTTTAGCTAATCAAGGAATAGATCTTTCTAATTTTTCATGTAAGGAAATTTGTGACATGTCTAGCTAGAATGGGTTAGCTAAACTCATAGATGAGGACTATCTTCTATAATTAAAAGGCACGTTTTAAGTCTACCATAGGCTTATTCTTATTACATATTATTCCTAGTTCATATTAGATGATGGGTAGATTATGAAGAAAAATTTCACATGTGTATCATCTAAGCATCCCTATAGCATATGTTGTCATTAATGAATTTTGAGTGTTGTTTCCTATTGGGTGTATTTTACAAAATGGTTTTCTATTCATGCTTAGGGTTTTAGATGGTGCTATAATAATGTGTTTGGCTATTTATAAGGCTTTTTCTAATAGTGGGGCATGGTTTTGGCTCATCATGTGATCCTCTTCATAAAGGATAAGTCTCTGATGACCATTTGAAGAGAATTTTAATCTCCCTAATACTCCTTTGTTGAAACTAGTGAAATAAATTTTGGGGCAGGAAGGCATAGCGGATATTGTCATATTATGCTCTAGAGAATCTAGTTTATAGGAATTTAAAGAAACATTGGGGGTTGTGGTCCTTAATGATGAGGTGAAACTTAGTTTAGAAAATATTATAGTTTATAACGATGAAGAATCAATGGATATTTTGGGTGGCAAGGTGCAAGCCTAGGGAGGTTTGGAGGCTTAAGAAGTAAAGGTAGTGCAAGCAAAAATTTTGGACCTCAACCAAGATTTGGGTAACCTATTGTAATTCTACAAGGACTTGAGGCTAGTGATAAAACACTTGGTAATTTCTCACCATAAAGGTATATTGGAGGTGGTAAGTGGTCATTAACTACCATGAATGGAAAATGACCTCCTATCTTGCTCGATACATCACATAGAAGTTATCTAAGACATTCAATTGGATGGCTTGGAGGATATGATGTTCCCAATGCCAGTGATAATTAGGGTGGCAATTGTTTTAGGTAATTATGTTTCTAATATGGCTTAATATAGATGGAGGTGAGCCCTTAATGGAGGTCATGTAGGTTAGTGATCTCTATACTAGTTATGGTGTTTAATGTTTTCCTAGCTATCTCTTGGTTTACTAGTTATTTTCTTGTTTTATTTTATTTCATGAGCTATAGGGCTATTGATGCAAGGTTTGTTTTGTATGCATATGGTTAATGTGGTTGGTCTATGTAGTTTTTTGCTATACCTTCTCTTTAGCCTATTATGCCCTTGTGTGGGTAGTCAACACATGCTATTCATCTACTATATAATTTGAATTTCCTAGTTGCAATCAAGGTTTGGCCCCATAATAGACCCCTAGAATATTAATTAAAAAATGAATCCACCCAAACATGTCAACACTATTACTTTAGTTCAATGACATGCAATTTGTAAAATAGCACTCTCAATTCCCTAACACTACACCAAATTGATATTTTTTGTAACATTTTGTTTGTTGCTTGTGCATGCAGAAATATGGAATTAAATTAGAAACAAATCACAAACTGAAAGCTCCTATTCCATACTCAACATCACCTTCGATTGAGCGAAGGGCTCATATAATCAAATGAAAATAACAAGAAAAATGTTAGCAAAATAACCCTTGTTGCACCAAGATAGGATGATTGTTCTCCAATAGATGCTTGATGATGATTTTGATTTGTTGATTGCTCACTCTAGCAGCATAACACTACTCTTCCCATGATTGATCCTTGAAAATGACTAGATTGAGGCTTGATTTATAGGTTTTTGAATGATAGGACAGATGGTTAAGATTAGATTAGAAATGGATGGCTAGGATTTGATGAGATAACTTTAGGGTAAAACTAAAACCTTCTAGGGCATATCCTTATGTGAATGGTTGAGATTAAAGATGAATGGATGGACAAGATTGAGTGAGAGGAAACTAGGGCAAGGATGGAGGTTTCTAGGGCTTATCCTTATGTGAATGGTTGAGATTAATGATGAATGGATGGATAAGATCAAGTGAGAGGAAACTAGGGAAATGATGGAAGCTTCTAGGGCTTATCTTTATGTGAATGACTAGGATTAAGAGATGTAGTATGTAATGGATGATGGAGATGTAAAGTTAGTTTGACTTTTGTGAAAGTGTCTAGGTTCACTAAATATGGCTAACTAACTTTTACTGGACATGTGACTCTTATTTATTATTTGTGGCAAGTGGATGAGGATTAGGACAAGTGGAAAATAATTAATCAAATAATAAAATCATTTAATCAATTATTGGACAAGGATGATGTAGGAAAATTAAATTAATTAATTAAATATAATTTAAATTAATTAAATAAATATAATTTGAAGTAATTAAATAAATATAATTTGAAGTAATTAAATAAATATAATTTGTTTAATTAATTTGGTGAAAGGGATTATCTTGATTAATTAAATAAAATAAGTTAATTAATCAATTGATGAAAGGAGGTATTCTAAAGCAAGTCCTAGGATGAATGTGTCACAAGGTGTTGCAAGGTGGTGAAAGTGGTATTAGGAGGGTGTCAAAAGATGATGTTAGAGGTGTTGTAAAGATATGGTAAAATTTAAGTGTCTACATTTTTCCCCTCTTTGAGATGATGTTGCAAATAAAAGAAGTAACATCATTACAAAGAAGATAGGATAGGGATAAATCGATGCTCCAACCACTTAGAGGAGTGACGAGGAGGAATAATGAAGAGATGGGATGCCCCCTCGAGAGGATAGGCGGGTTGGAAAAACATGGGTATGCTCTCAAAATGGAAGAAAGATAGGGGATGGATGAACTGGATGAATACTATGTTATGTTGCAATAGGTGAGCAACCATGGAGTTTGATATAGCACTACAAATTATGCACCAAGGTATAAAGACAGGGGTGATGATGTGTCTTGTGCATAAAGTACTGACTCAAAAATAAAAAAAAAGGTTACAAGAAAATATATGCCTTATGGCACCATGATATGAAAGACCATGATGTCATTGTGGCAGTATGTTGCAAGGACTAATTCAAATGCAAGAAAAATGATAACACACACAAGTAAGCAAGCAAGCATGCACAAATGACATAAAAATAAACAAGGTTGTTGCCCCTGCCAAGCTGAAAATCGAGGATTGATTAATTGATTTGATTGATTGATTGGTTGGTTTGTTTGTTGATTGCCTGATTTATTGAGCTGATTGATTGATTAAGTTGATTGATTGGTTGGTTGGTTGATTGATTGATTAATTTATTGATTTGATTGATTTATGAGGATAACATTGATTGATTGGTTGCTTGATCAATTGATTGATTGATTGGCTGGTTGGTTGGTTGGTTGGTTGGTTGATTGATTGATTGATTTGATGATGATGATTTGGAATGGATAAGAATAAGGT
Source organism: Cunninghamia lanceolata (assembly GCA_027924645.1). Taxonomy (NCBI): domain Eukaryota; kingdom Viridiplantae; phylum Streptophyta; class Pinopsida; order Cupressales; family Cupressaceae; genus Cunninghamia; species Cunninghamia lanceolata. The sequence goes on from BSBN01001373.1 coordinate 25,353, forward strand.
TTGCAACAAGATTGGGAATAAATCTGATGGATTCTTTTGGATGATTGGCTAGATTTCTTAGCTAGATTGACATGGATTAAGGATTGCTTGCACTTGGATTTAGTGCTTGGATTTTTTGTGTGATGATTGTATTGGATTGCGTTTGGATAGCCTTTTTCCTGGATACCAAGGACAAGGGAAAACCAAGTCTAGGGGCAAGGATGAAAGGAGGATTGGATTGATGGATAAAAGGATTGGCAATAATGGATGGGATGGATGGGAGATTCATAATGGATGGAGGGGTTCAGGATGTGATCTCCAAGGACTATGTCACATAGGAATAACATGCCCCACTCTAGATATGCCACGATTGACTCTGTGCTACAATGATGGTGATGATAGGGTGATAGGATTAGTTGTAAAAGATTAGGTACATAAGACATGTCCAAACATTTTTCAACATTATGCCCATGTCCGTATCAAGATCAAAAGTAGGAGGGGAGGATGGGTTGGCTCAATGGGATAGGTATGCCGATATAATAGATGAAAATGATAGGATTGGATGGAAATGATAGGATGGGATAGATGAGACAACTTGCCCCCAAGTGCAAGGTACATAGATAATTGATTTACACATGATGTCCATAAATAGGTTTTCATCATGGTACGTATCCAAGTTGCCATGAAATGGTTTTCACCATTGGACAAATAATTTCTCTTTACTATTTTAATTTTTTTTGGATTTTGATGACATTGATAGCTTGATATTCAAAGGATCTTCACATGTCCCTATCTATTGTATTTGGTTGATGTAGATGCTATTGTCACAACATGCCAATAGTGACTTTCCTGAAGTAATTGCTTTGTTAGGATGCAAGCGCTCTTATACAATCCTTTGATATTGTCATGATCCTCATTGATAAATGAGTTGGACTTATCCAAATGTTTACATATTGATAGGGTACCATCATAGCCCTTATGATAAAGTGTTGCTACCACAACGTGACAGATGTAGGAGTTAGATTTTGTAGATTTTAGACATTGATGTTGGATTTGGATGGGGGGTATTGGATGTGAAATTAGATGATTGTGATGTATTTGGTTTGGTTGGATAGGTTGGTGATGTAGATTGGTTTGACAAAATTTTGACTTGCCAAAATTGTGATGGTGGATTATGGATTTGGAATTAGGAAGATTTGATGTGGGATTAGGATAGTGATTAGGACAATATTCTTATACAAATTGTAAGGTAGTGGGCATCTATTACATGCAAGGTACTCCTATCATTTTGATAGCGTGTTATATTGGATAATTTGCTTCATTTGATTTTCTTCGTCCATTTTGTTTTGGGACCCATATAGGATTTATATGCATTCCTTGATTTTTTACTTCATATACTTTTGACATTTGATTTGAAGCTTTACTTTCTATGTTTGATGATTTTGTTGGTCCTGATCGAGGGATGAAATATGTGGAGGATAAAGTTTTTTGGTAGAGATTGTTGGGATAAGGTGCCATTAACTTTGTAAATCCCAATATTGTATTTATTCCATGTATTATTTGTAATTTGTAATTACCCATAAGGAGATGTACAAGTTTCATCGGCAGTGGTAAAAATTATTTACTATCCACGGTAATTACGGAGTTACTGCACGGTAAGTTCTAGAGTTACCGGCGGTAGTTACAGGATATAATTTACTATGGCAAATGGTAATTGGTCAAAGTGGGGTGCACATGTGGAGGAATCACCTATTTTTAGTGTTATGATGCACATCATAGATGTTATAAGAAGGTGTAAGAGATTCTATGACAACTGTAAGTTGTCATAAGAATCTATGACATTTATGATAGCATATGACGCATCATAAGATGTTGTAAGTGGCTATTTTTGGCCCCTAGGCATTCAAGCTTGCATGGGCATCTTTTGCCAAGTGTAGGATGCATGTATGATAGCTTTTATGACCCTGTAAGAGCTTATTTTTGTCCATGGACGCCCAAAGTTGTATTGTTGACTCTTGACAAGTGTTATGAGCTTGTAAGAAGTCATTTAATGTTGCATGGGTGAAGATTCCAATATGGACACCCATCTTGAGGTTGTGTAAATTCTATAAATCCATGGCATAGTAGATGAGATGCATAACAAGTTTACAGGTACTCAGGTGCTGTCGGAATGTTATCGGATTGAAAATTGAAGGAGAGATTGATGGTGTTGTTGTATTGTAAAATCATTTTCAGATTAATACAAACATTGGGCCTCTTTCTTGTGTCAATTTTTTTACCCGAAAGGGTTTTCTCCACATTAAACATTGTGTTATGTGTTCAGATTTCTGATTTTGCATTTTTGTGAAGCATAATTTCATTTCTTGTTACAATCTCCATCAATAATACACACTTAAAAGTTTGCAGAAATTTATTTAAATCATATTTCCATTGAAGTAGTGTTGCTTTCATTTCTAACATTTGGTATCAGAGCTTGGCTAGCTTTGACTCTTGGGTGGTAGTGCGGAAGCTGTAGCTGTAGTGGGAGATTTGGTTGTGTTTGTTTTGTAGATCTTGTGTTGATATTATGGCTGGGTCCATCGTTGCATCAACCTCTCGTTTGGACATTGAGAAGTTCAATGGAACGGGGTATGAGTTGTTGAAGCTGAAAATGGAAAATTTGTTGGAAGAAAGAAACTAGTGGTTGGTTGTTCAAAAAGAGAAGAAACTTGATGATGTCTCTCCAGATGAGTGGGCAAAATTGGATAAGAAGGCATGAGGAACCATCCGTTTGTGTCTTTCAAATTCTGTGCTGTTGAATGTCGCAAAGGAAGAGACTGCACATAAATTGTGGAATTGGTTGGGTGAGATCTGCCAAGCCAAGAGTATGGTAAATAAACTTTATTTAAAACAGAAGTTGTTTTCTTTGAAAATGAAAGAGGGTGAGTCAGTTGTAGAGCATTTAAATTCTTTTAATTTGTTGACGAGTTAGCTTGCTTCAGTAGATGTTAAAGTTGATGAGGAAGATAAATGTATCTTGCTTCTTTGTTCTTTACCTGAATCATGGGAAAATGTCATTTTGGCTATCACTGCTAACCTCACAGATCCAAAGTTGGATGCTCTTGTTGCAGTTTTACTGGCACAAGAATTAAGGAAGAAGAGTTCGGATAGTTCAGGAGATGCTCTTAGTGTCAGGGGAAGGTCTAAGGAAATGGGACCTAAAGGAGATCAGAAAGGGGCTAAGGACACGTCCAAGGGCCAGTCTAAGACTCTTGGTAAAAAGAATAGAGTTAAGTATTGGAACTGCGGTAAAAGGGGACATGTGAAGAAGGAGTACAGAAACCCAAAGAAATAGTGGGAGAGTGCTTCAAATAAGTCCTCGAATGTAGGTGAAGATGTTTTACTTTCTACATGTAATGTTGTTTCTAATGATCACTGGTTGGTTGACTCAGGATGCTCATTTCATATGACCCCGCATAAGGAATGGTTCTCCACATATGAAGAATATGATGGAGGTAATATCTACCTTGGTGACAACTCTTCATATTCGATTGTTAGGAAAGGTATTATTGTGTTTTAGTGATTAGAGGATTAAAACCCTCCCTGGTGTTTTGCATGTTCCTGGGTTAGCTAGAAATCTAATTTTAGTTTCGAAGTTGAATGATTTGGGAATGCATGTGACATTTGATAAGCATGGCTATAGATTAGTGAGAGGGAACTTGGTGGTAGCGAAAGGCCAGATATTCAGGAACTTGTTTAAGCTTGAAGCCACTATAGTTTGCAATGTCTCTTATGTTTCTAAGGCTCCTGAAAACACTTGTATGTTGTGGCACCATAGATCTTGTGCTGATATTATGGTTGGATCCATCGTTACATCAACCTCTCGTTTGGACATTGAAAAGTTCAACGGAACAGGGTATGAGTTGTGGAAGCTGAAAATGTAAGATTTGTTGGAAGAAAGAAACCAATGGTTGGCTATCCAAAAAGATAATAAACCTGATGATGTCTCTCCAGATGAGTGGGAAAAACTGGATAAGAAGGCATGGGGAACCATCCGTTTGTGTCTTTCAAATTCTATGTTGCTGAATGTCGCAAATGAAGAGACTACACATAAATTATGGAATCGGTTGGGTGAGATCTACCAAGCCAAGAGTATGGTAAATAAACTTTATTTAAAAAAGAAGTTGTTTTCTTTGAAAATGAAAGAGGGTGAGTCAGTTGTAGAGCATTTAAATTCTTTTAATTCGTTGACAAGTCAACTTGCTTCAGTAGATGTTGAAGTTGATGAGGAAGATAAATGTATCTTGCTTCTTTGTTCTTTACCTGAATCATGGGAAAATGTCATTTTGGTTATCACTGCTAACTTCACAGATCCAAAGTTGGATGCTCTTGTTGTAGTTTTACTGGTATAGGAATTGAGGAAGAAGAGTTCAAATAGTTCAGGAGATGCTCTCAGTGTCAGGGGAAGGTCTAAGGAAATGGGACCTAAAGGAGATTAGAAAGGGGCTAAGGACAAGTCCAAGGGCTGGTCTAAGACTCCTAGTAAAAAGAACATAGTTAAGTGTTGGAACTACAGTAAAAGGGGACATGTGAAGGAGTGTAGAAACCCCAAGAAACCATGGGAGAGTGCTTTAGATAAGTCCTCGAATGCAGGTGAAGATGTTTTACTTTCTGTATGTAATGTTGTTTCTAATGATCACCGATTGGTTGACTCAGGATGCTCGTTTCATATGACTCCGCATAAGGAATGGTTCTCCACATATGAAGAATATGATGGAGGTAATATCTACCTTAGTGACAACTCTTCATATCTGATTGTCGAGAAATGAAAGGTATTGCTGTGTTTCAGTGATGGGAGGATTAAAACCCTCTCCGGTGTTTTGCATGTTCCTGGATTAGCTAGAAATCTGATTTCAGTTTCAAAGTTGAATGATTTGGGAATTCATGTAACATTTGATAAGCATGGCTGTAGATTAGTGAGAGGGAACTTGGTGGTAATGAAAGGGAAGAGATTCAGGAACTTCTTTAAGCTTGAAGGCACTACAATTTGTAATGTCTCTTATATTTCTGAGGCTTCTGAAAACACTTGTATGTTGTGGCACCGTAGATTAGGCCACACATGTAATAATATATTGAAAACTATTAAGAATAAAGAATTGTTGGACAGTTTCTCTTATTCTGATGAGCACTTTGATTTCTGTGAGCATTGTGTGTTTGGTAAACAAAACAAAAAATAATTTCCTTCAAAAAATAATAGAGCAAAAGAGAAATTAGAAATTATTCATCCAGATGTGTTTGGACCTGTGGATAATGAATCTATTAGAAAATCTTGTTATTTTCTCACCTTCATTGATGATGTATCTAGATTTACATGGATTTATTTTATGAAACACAAATATGAAGTTTTCACTAAGTTTAAGGAATTCAAAGTCTTAGTAGAGAATAAATTAGGTTTCAAGATAAAAATATTAAGATTTGACAATGGAGGGGAATATTGCTCTAAGGAATTTGATGAGTTTTGCAAGCATGCAGGTATAATCAGACAAAAGACAACTCCGTATACACCACAACAGAATGGTGTTGTAGAAAGGATGAATCAAACAATTATGGAAAGAGCCAAAAGTATGCTTAGTGATGCACAGTTGGATAAATGTTTTTGGGTAGAGGCTGTGTGTACTACTTGCTACTTGATAAATAGATCTCCTTGTAAGGCTCTTGATTCAACACCTTATGAAGTGTGGATAGGTAAGAAATCTTCTGTTTCACATTTAAGGGTTTTTGGCTGTGAGGATTTTGTTCATGTGCCTAAGGAAAAGTGATCCAAGTTGGATCAAAAAGATGAAAAGTGTACATTCATTGGATATGGTGATAATGTGAAAGGTTATAAGCTTTGGAATCCACTAACCCGCAAGATTATCTTTTCTAGAGATGTTATTTTTAGGGAACTTAGAGCTATTTATGAACCTGAGTAGCCAAAAGAAAAAGAAGAAATGGTAAAGAAGGTGCACTTTGATTTAGAGCAGCAAGATGCACCTCAGGAAGAATAGAATGATGGATTGGGGGTGAAGAAGAAGAAGAAGAAGAAGATTCAAATAGTTTTGATGAAGATGAATCTATTGTGACAGAAGAAGTTGGTATAGATGATCATGCAAAAGAACGAGTAGAGTCTCTTACTCCACCCTTGAGGAGTTCCATAAGACAACAGAATCCAGTTGACAGGTATAGCCCGCCAGATTTCTATTGTGTATATGCTTTATTGAGTAGTAATGATGAACCTAGATCCTACATGGAAGCTATTTCTACAGATGAAAGTGAGTCTTGGCAATTATCCATGCATGAGGAGATGATGGCTTTAGACTCTTGTAACACCTGGGATCTTGTTCGTTTTCCCAAAGGAAGAAAGGCAATAGGTTGTAAGTGGGTCTTCAAGAAGAAGTTTGGAGCAGACGAGTCATTGGGGAAGTACCAGGCTAGATTTGTAGCCAAGGGCTTCTCCTAGAGAGAGGGAATTAATTTTGGTGAGATATTCTCTCCTGTTGCTAAATTGAATTCTATTAGATTTCTCTTATCCATTGCTGCAGTTTATGATTGGGAAATTGAGCAAATGGATGTTAAGACTGTGTTTTTGCATGGAGATCTTGAGGAAGAAATATATATGCAACAACCTACAGGTTTTGAGGTAAAATGAAAAGAACATTGGGTTTGCAGATTGAAGAGGTTTCTCTATGGTTTAAACTAGTCCCCCAGAATGTGGTATCAAGAGTTTGATTCATATTTTTTGAAATTGGGTTTTGTTAGAAGCGAGGAGGATCACTGTGTTTACATTTATTATGTTGGTGATTCTATACTGGTTATTACATTGTATGTTGATGACATGTTATTTTTCAGCAATACTAAGGGTATGATCAATGAGCTTAAAGCCAAACTTTTAGGTGCATTTGATATGAAGGATCTTGGAGCTGCCAGGTATATTCTGGGAATGGAGATCAGAAGAGACAGGTAACATAAAGCTTTGGTTGTCACAAAGTAAGTATGTGAATACTATTTTACAGAGGTTTAGTTTGCAGGACTGTAACCGAGTTAGAGTTCCTTTACCCATTGGTACTAAGATTTCATTAGATATGTGTCCAAAGATTGAAGATAATATTGAGGATATGTCTAATGTGCCATATGCTAGTGTTGTAGGGAGTTTGATGTATTCAATGGTTTGCACTAGGCCAGATATTGCACAAGCAGTGGGAGTTTTGAGCATATTTATGTCTAACCCTAGTAGACAACATTGGAATTATGTGAAGAGGGTGTTTAAATATCTTGTAGGTACTCCTAATTATTGTTTGGTTTATTTTGGTACTGATAGTGCCGATAAATATTTGGACATACAGGGTTTTGTTGATGTAGATTGGGCAGGTGACTTGGATAGTCGAAGGTCCACTAGTGGCTATGTGTTTACTCTATTTGGAGGTGCAGTGAGTTGGATGAGTAAGAGGCAACCCAGAGTTGCTTTGTCCACCACAGAAGCAAAGTATATGGCTGCAACTCATGTCTCTAAGGAGGTAGTTTGTTGAGAAGACTGTGTACAGGTATTGGATTTGATTGTAGGGTCATTCAGATTGGTTGTGATAGCCAGAGTACTATCTGTTTGGCCAAGAATCCCATGTATCATGCTCGAACTAAGCATGTTGATGTTCAGTATCACTTTGTTTGAGAGTTGGTTGCAAATGGAGAGATTGAGCTGAAGAAGATAGACACTTAGGAGAATGTTGCATATTCATTGACCAAGCCCGTGAGCACAAAGAAGTTCATGTGGTGTAGAGAGGCCATGGGCCTTGTTTCTAATGCCTGATTATTTTTTCATTTGATTTCCTATGGGTTGATTTACAATGTATAATGTCAAGTGGGAGAATGTTGGGATAAGGTGCCATTAACCTTGTAAAACCAGATATTGTATTTATTCCATGTATTATTTGTAATTTATAATTACCCATAAGGAGGTGTACAAGTTTCACCGGTAGTGGTAATAATTATTTACTGTCCACGATAATTACAAAGTTACTGCACGATAAGTTCCAGAGTTATCGGCAGTAGTTACAGGATGTAATTTATTATGGTAAATGGTAATTGGTCAAAGTGGGGTGCAGATGTGGAGGAATCACCTATTTTTAGTGTTATGACATGCATCATAGATGCTATAAGAAGGTGTAAGGGATTCTATGACAACTGTAAGTTGTCATAAGAATCTATGACATTTATGATAGCATATAATGCATCATAAGATGTTGTAAGTGGCTATTTTTGGCCCCTAGGCATTCAATCTTGTATGGGCATCTTTTGCCAAGTGTAGGATGCATGTATGACAACTTTTATGACCCCATAAGAGCCTGTTTTTGTCCATGGACGCCCAAGGTTGTATTGTTGACAAGTGTTATGAGCTTGTAAGAAGTCATTTAATGTTGCATGGATGAAGATTCCAAGATGAATGCCCATCTTGAGGTTGTGTAAATTCTATAAAGCCATGGCATAGTAGATGATATGCATAACAGGTTTATAGGCACTCAGGTACTGTCAAAATGCTATTAGATTGAAGACTGAAGGAGAGATTGGTGGTGTTGTTGCATTGTAAAATCATTTTCAGATTAATACAAACATTGGGCCTCTTTCCTATGTTGAGTTTTTTACCTGAAAGGGTTTTCTCCACGTTAAATATTGTGTTATGTGTTCAGATTTCTGATTTTGCATTTTTGTGAAGCATAGTTTCATTTCTTGTTACAATCTCCATCAATAATACACACTTAAAGATTGCAGAAATTTATTTGAATCAGATTTCCATTGAAGTAGTGTTGCTTTCATTTCTAACAGAGATGGTGGAAATGGAAGAATTATCAACATCAAAGTTAATGTAGGGGATATCATTGGTCCCTATCTCAATGATTTCATTGGATGAGGTTGCCTTTGTGATCACTAAAGTATCACTAACACTATTAGATTGTTGAGACGATTGATATTCTGATGCCTTGGCCATTATTGATGTAGATCAGGATAGACTCCAAGATGCCTTGTTCGTGAAGGCCCAATCCTCTTCCTTGATACTTCATGGTTTTACATATCTTGTGTGTAGTAGGATACTTGTCATTTTTTAAACATGAGGCTAGTCCATTGGTATGTTGCTGAGCATAATCAAAATTTGCTATTGTCTCCTCTTTGAGTAAATATGACTTGATAAAGATTATAGATCCTATTGGATGGGATTCTTGTACTTTCTTATTATGTATGCTTATTGCATTTGAATCATTGTGTAGACTTGTCATTCCTTGATCATTATTCATGCTTGTCCTATCTTGATCATTTGAATACTCAGTGGTAGCTTTCTCATTGATATGTTTGATATGATTATTGTCATTTACTTCATTGTCTACATGTTCAAGGGGATAAAGTGTCCCATCATGAGATGTTGTTGGATGATGTATATGAGTAGTGTGTGTTTCTTGATCATGGATGGTGGTGGGATCATGGATGGGAGGAGCATTGATGTCTCGATCATGGATGGTTTAAAGTTGGCTAAGGGGATCATCATGGTTCTCTTGATCATATATGGGAGCATTTTGAAAAGTTGGATCTTGATTTAGAGATGACCAAGCTTGATCATGCTTTGGATTTGATTCTTGGCATAGATTTTGGGCTTGGATAAGAATGGAGGTTTCTTGGATGGGATTAATAGGCTCTAGATGGTTGACAACATGGCTACATGATGGATCTTGACTTGCACTTATGGTAAGAGGTTCTTCAATAGGCTTGATAGGCATTGGATTGCATGATGGTATTGGAGGAATATGCATGGTACTTGGAGGCTCTTTTATAGGTTTAAGGATAGGAATTGGATTGCATGATGGTGTTTGATTCCTTACTAATAGCCCTTGGATAACATCCTTCATAGCTTCGTTGGTCGATGGATTAGGATCTATGTAGGTGAATGGTTTAAGGATATAGAAGTGCATGAATTAGGATTGGGATTGGATGGATGATTTGATTAGGATTTATGTGGGTGAGGGGATAGTTTAATGGAGGTGTTGATGGTTTAGAATCAACATGGACCAATGGATTATGAATAGATGGGGAATTTGATGATTTAGGATTTGTATAGGGTAATGGATGATTTAATGGATTAGGGTTTAGAAAGGTTGACAGAGGATCTAATGAATGATGGACTATAGGGATTGATGGATTGGGAGGTATGTGGACTAATGGATTAGGATTAGGAGGGTTGGAGGGATATTGTGATGGAGTGGGAGATTGTGGATATGTATTTTGGGGAATATTAGAAGAAGTGAGAGGTTGTTGATATGGATGATGGATGATATTTGAATAAGTGGGAGGTTGTTGATATGGATACTGAATGATATTTGAATAAGTGGGAGGTTGTTGAAATGGATGTTGGATGATATTTGAATAAGAAGGAGGTTGTTGATATGGATGTTGGGGAATATTCATGGGATAGGTTGATGTGGGATTGGATTGATATGTGGATGGAGTAGGTTGGTGTGATTGTAATATGAGGTTTGCCATTAGTGCAAATGTGGGAACATATTGGTGGGATGTCATAAAAGGGATTATGATTTGTGAGGGAAGTGATGAAGAATGACTTTGTTGATGTGAATTAAAAGATGAAGTGTGATTATGAGGAGGTGGAGGTGGGAAGGCCATGCCACCTATTTGTTGATCATTATGATGTGTGGTATGGTCATAAGAATGGCCTTTAAGGTCTTCAACAATGGGTTGTGATGGGGGATCAGGATGGACGAGATCTTGGAGTTGTGCCATGTCAAAGTTAGGAGGGGTTTTTTGAAAGGAAGCAAGGTATGCAGAAACGCTTCCTACACTGATCTAATGAGGAAAGATTTATGCAAATTTTAACTTTTACAATTACATATTAAGATGCACATTAATAGAAAGGTAATAACAACATCCAAACATAAATACAAAACTCACAACACAAGATATACGTCGGGAAAACCCTTTCAGGTGAAAAACCCCACACTCTAAAACCTGCACAATGTATTATCAAATCAAAAGATGATTACAACACACTTGCAATGCAAGCTCTTTTAGGAGTACACAATGTTTATTCTCATTCACATCTCATGACCTTTCACATTCTCCAACTACTTATTTATCAAGCCTCTTTGGTGGTTATCCAATGTTGGTTTTTCCATGTCAGCCAATAACAAACTAATTGCCAATGCCTTTATTAAATATAGGGCATTTTTTGCTTCAGGGTTGTTGCCCCCAGCAACCCCCGCTAAGGGTGTTGCCCCTAGACCCCTACTGTGGGCTCCACCCCTGGGCCCTTGCCGGGGGGATAGAGCCCCCGAGCCTTGCAAGAGGGGCTATGCCCCCTGCACTTCCTTGTTAATTATTTTGGGGGGAAACTATAGCTGACAAAGTCACCAAAAATTATCTTGCTACATGTACAAAGGTGCCGACACATGGAAAAACTATGCCAAGTCGACATGGGATGCCTACCTCCTCATACATAGAGAATTACAGTAGTAGGAAAGAGTAAATAAAACATTAGGACCTTGCAAATGTTGAGACACCTTAATTCCCAATAGTTTCTACCTTTTCTTTATGGTAGGAGATAAAATTATAATGCTAGTATGGGTGTTAGGGGACTGCAAAAGAAAATAAATTCTAACTACCATGACTCTTCGAGGCAGGAGAGGGCAAAAGTTATGGATGCCCATCAACACATTAAGAATAGAGGAATTTTCATTAGAGATAAAGGGGAAGAGTCGCATGGGATTATGGAAGATGCTAGGGCATGGAGTAGAGTAGAAGTGAGGCATGAGAGAAGGAAGAACATGCAGGAGAAGGCGTGAGGGGAAGAAATGCACTGGGATGAAAGTTTCAAGCACTTCCTCAATCACATGAGCACTCTCTCTCTCTAAGCGGTCAACATAATCTCTTTAGTAGAATATAGATCTTTGTTTTTAGATATAATCTTGTTGATAATGTCAAAGATGAGTCGTTGTATGGTAGCTACAAGTTCTGGGTCTGAAGCTATTTATCAGGATTACAGAATCGTCTGACATCTTGTTATCTTAGTCGATGGTGTCAATAATATTAATAGGTGGATTTGGGTGCATTCCATTATGAAGGAAGTGGATGAAGAACAGAGAGTGGGAAGCAATCATTTTGTCTTGCAAAGGAGATTTGAGCGAAAGATAAGAGTTTGAAATCTATCTCGTGGTCAGTGCAATATTTAGTAGGACCACTTTGGTGCTCAAAATGGACTGAGGTGGGAAGTTTGGTGAGAGTTTTGGGAGGAGATTAAGTGGTGTGGCATGAGAGAGGGAGAGCAAAATAAGGAGATGGCTGATCCTCTTTGTCTCTAGGTTGTGAGGTTAGCTAATAGAGAAGCCAGAAAATTGAAAGGAAAGAGAGAGGTGAGAGCCACACAACTGAGGGTTTCATAATCAAGGCTACGTGGAGGATCAGGGGATGATAAATGATAAAATATGCCTTTTGTTTGGCTATAATAGAGCAGTCATGGAGATGTAGGTGATGGTTAAAGGCAAAGGAGATCATCATATAGTTTAAAAGGTTGTAGACAAAGGAATAATCCTATACAAATGTGGATGAATGAGTGAGCAGGGCACCTGCAGTGTAAGAGAAGGTCAAACATGAGGAAGATAGAGTAGGTGGGGAAAAAGCTTCGATGGGGCTCATTTTGGTTTCTTGCATAAACCAACAAGGTATGCGTTGAGTGAGATGACCCAGGGACATCCATGGGGATATGTGAAGGACACATCGCCAGTAAGGATATCTTCAACATCATGCATAGAGCTAAGTACATTCCTTTGCAATTTACTCTCTAAAACAATAATGAACTCTAAGATATTCCTTTCCACAGCTTAAGATAATTAATCTAAGCAATCTAAGTTGAGCTCTGCATATGGATATTGTAGTAAGATGACCATTGGTATTTTGAAGTCTAGGCTTACACCTGCCAGTTGCATTTGTTTAAAGGTTTTTGGAGGCCCTTTTTAACAAATTCTTTTGGGATGTATCTTGCAAAAAAAAAAGGGAATTCCATGTGACCACATTTCTTGGAGGCATTTTGTCAAATAATTTATATGCCCTGTGCATGAATCAACATTTGTATACATCACTAAAAACTATATATATGCAACAATCTTTATGTTTTGATGGTTGGCCGTTCTCTTTTATAAACTAAGCTAATAGGTATATATTTATATAAGGAGTGTGTTAAAGACCACCTTGAGTATGGATACAAATAATAACATTTTAGAGTGCATAGTGAAAGCTAAATGTTTCTCATGTCTGCTAACATGATATAGTCCATATATCACTATAAGATTGGTATAGTTAGAGAATGGTTCCATAAAGGAAGCTATGATGATAAGACATTGACTGCATCCAATACCATCATAGAACCTTTGGATTAAATTGTAAAATGGTTAGGACTAAGGTAGAATCGAGACCTCAGATTGAGTAGTGTTGTAATATAAAAGTCATTGAAAAGAGTGAACTCTATCCAACATGCTATTATATCTTAGAGCATAGATTCGAACATATTTTATAAGGAAAAGTGAAATGCTATATCACTACGTACTAATAGAAGGGAAAAATTGATATTATTATCAACCCTAGTCTATGACAAGGACATAAATTGAAGGGATTAGTTTACCCTTGTTATCCTCATGTAAATGACACCATCATCTTGTCTTGCCCATTGAACTTGGATATGTAATGGCATCAATGTAGAGTCCTCTATTACCTCTAACGAGGGTCTAAATATACTACTTAGAATGTTGAGTCCCTTGGTAATGCATGTAGAGTTCCGTCAAGAAGGATGTCTTAATATAATAAGACTATGACACTTGATCTCAATGAATCAGATTTTAGTAGGTTAACACTAAGAGCCATATACGGACCTTTGTATAAGGGTTGCATTGGGAAGGTGTTATGTTTGTTGATGTCATGTACTTTATGATGACCAAATCATTTTTATATTGATAAGGTTGTCATGCTTATTTCTATGTAAGTTTCTGATTATGGCAATGTTAGAAGTGTTATGGATGTATGTGCATGTCAAGCATAAATTCTAATAGATTAAATGACATAAGTGTATATGTCATTGCCTCTTTCAAATGTTCCAATTATAGGTGAATCTAGTCTCAATATAATTTTAGATTGTGTAATTGAATGTTCTTCATATTATAACACATGTATTGATTGATTAGGAGCATGCTGCTATTTCTTAAATTCTATGAGTTGTGCAATGCTTAAAAAATGGATAATTATTTTGGATAGTTAAACATCCTGATTTCCTTTCCTTGTGATAAATTTTATGGAAATAGTACAATGACTTATTACATACAATTATGTAGTTCTCTTCTAGTGTGATTCGCAAGGTCTCTATGTAATAGAACAAGATGTTATGATATCCTCTAGTTATAATCAACACTATGCATTATGTACTTAGTCTCAAAGTGATGACTTCATGATCTATAGGGCAAGTGATAGATATATGTATGGTGTAATCATTAGGATATTGAATGTGGCTTGATATCCTAGATATATAGTTATTAAGAAATGATTGTCCATAATATGACTCTAGTATTGTTCTTCTTTAAGCCAATTGACTAAACTGGGAGCATGGTCATGTTTCCCTACACACTAGTTGTCATTATTTGATTATTGGGGATCATTTAGAAAAACCTTGTTGGGATTTGGAATAGAACCCAAGATTTGGGAGTTTTGGTATTAATCATTGAACTTGGCGAGTCATGGTTTGTTTTGGAATGGGTATTGACAACCAGGTATCTATTACACTGTCTGGTCTTAAAACCTTATATGATTAACCTTATTTAGTATTCCTTCTATTTCATTTCTAGGAGGAAAGCTACTTTTGTGGCAATGAAACCCTGAGGGTAGGAACCTATGTGGTTAACTCTTAAGAGATTAAAGTGAGGAGAACTACATGTGACTTCAATCTTGTTTGGAAGCGGGTATGTAGGTAGTTCTTGGGCGAAGGATGCCCTTGGACCTCAAGTCTATAGGGGAGGGGTTTAGGGAATGACTTTGAGGCATGGGGTGTTCCAAAACTTGATCAACCTTCCCTCTTTAATATGTTTCATCTTGAGGTTGAAACTACATGATGGAGCTATAAACCCACCTCCTGATTAGTAAGTCTCATTATATAGGCCTGAGTGAGAAAAAGGCACTCTATCAACACTAAGCTCCTCTACTCTGAGGTTGTTGGGTCGGGTTTTCTAAATCTGCCCAATCTTTGATTGACTTTTAGAATTACCATTTTAATGGTTCATCTCTAATGTGCATATACAAAGGTGACTTTGAGTTTGTCTAATACTACTATTATGGGTTTGACTTATGTATAATGCATACTATGTTTCCAAGTGACAACTAAATGTATGGATTGGCCCTTGATATTACTTTGTGTTTGTATATGTTTATGTATATGTGACTAGATAGAGTCCATCTTATGTGGGACCAATATGATTATTGAGTGTTGACTTGTAATTTAGACCCTTGGACCTAAAAAGACCCTGTGTATTAGTTTATGGACCTCTATGTGGCATGTAACCAAGTCAACCTAATCAGTGTTGGTGAATCCTTGCAACATTCAGATTGTGTTTCCCTTGGCTATAAGATGACCCACATGTTGGAACTGAATCTGATACAAGTGTGGATAGTCGACTGTCACCAGTATCATGCATGTGACAGATGCCAGGTGTTATCTGCCACATCTTAGGATGAGCTGGTTGTCACTAGTAGCACAAAGCTGACATATACCAGGAGCCATCCAGGTTATGATACAAGTGCAGTTTAGCCGGTTGTCACCAGTACCATGGAGGTGATAGATACCAAGTGCTATCCACTGTATCTTAGGGTTAGTCAGCTATCACCAATACCACAGAGGTGATGAATTCCAGAAGCTACCCTCTGGTATGATAGGGCTTAGTCGACTTTCACCAATACCATGCAAGTGATAGATGCCAGGAGCTACCCCATACTAGGTTGGACTGACTTTCACTAGTGGCATGGAGGCGATAGATGTCAGGATCCACCAACTCGATGGTTCAACGGGCTATGGAAATCTTCTTAATAGCCACATGTGATGTATGTTGTTATGCCTACTCCTTAACCAGTGATGACAACAAGTAGTATGGAATGCTTGCTTATCATCACAGTTGGTTGTGAATGTGTATGTTGTTTCACCTAGTCCTTAGCCAGTATTGACAACATGTAGTATGGGATGCTTGCTTGTCATCACAGTTGGCTATGAATCGGGAAAAGGATGGGAGCTTATGTGTTAGTGAACCAGGTAATGGGAAGGTGCATGTAGTAGGTCACTATGTATGTGTGCATCAATCATTATGTGCATCTGTATTAGGAACCTTATGAGTTATGTGTTACTGCACTTGAGCCTTTGCCAATGATGATTACAAGTAGTATGGGATGCTTGCTTGCCATCATAGTTGGCTACAAATCAGGAAAAAATGATGGAACCCATGGTGTACCATTAGATATACCAACATTCCTTTTTTGGGTTGGGATATATTTGATGACTTAGGGGCTAGTGAAATAGACAAATGGGAAGATGCTTGCAATATGGTTGTAACCATTCCTTTTTGCTACCTAGTTATGATGTAAACCTATGAGGTGCACATGATGCCTGCACAAGCTATTCACATTGTGTATATGTGAATTAGTCACATTGTGTATATTTGATTTAGGTGTGAATTAAATACCTTGTGTAATGGGTTGTATGCATGAGCTAGTCACTCTGTGTGTATGTGACCCGTGCATGAATTATTCTCCCAGTGTATATGTGTTGTATGCATGAGCTATTCACTCTGTGTATGTGACACATGCATGAATTATTCTCCTAGTTTATATGTGTTGTATGCATGAGATAGTCACTCTGGGTGTATGTGACACATGTATAAGTTATTTTCTCTATGTATATGTGATATGTAGGAGCTAGTCACATTGTGTACATGTGGCATATAGACGAGTTATTCACTTTGTGTATATGGTTTGTACCTATGAGCTAGTCACACTTGTATGTGTGACCTGTGTGAGTGATAATGACATTACGTACAAGGAATGCATGCTTGAGCTAGTCACTATGTGTGAACAAGTATTGCTTATATGAGCTGGTCACTATGTGGTTTTGTGTGTTTCCATACATTAATGTTGGTATTGAACTAACATTTGACTGGATTGCATTTGCAATCATACTATTGCATATGAATTGATTTGGAATCATAAGATTCACTTAAAGACAATGATCTAAAGGTGAGATTAAAGATCTCATATCGAATGAGAGGATGAACCCTCTATTATTGTTGAACGATCTACGAAGCCTTTGATTCCCATGAAGGGATACGTAGTTAGGGCTATTATGAATGAACCCTCAAGGTTTAGGTCTGGGTCTAGGGATGACCCTGACCTTGGGAGCTTACCATACTCTAGTACGAGTATATGAGTTGTGGCATAGAGTTGATGCCGTGACTATGGTTGGTAAGTATTTGAATTTGGCACTTCTAAATTAGATAGAAGATGCTTGGACAATTAAGTTAGTACTTGGTGTGTAAAAAAAAATAGTAGTAACCAGGGTGGTTATTACATGTTGGTTGATTTGGTTATGAATGACAATGATGATTTGGAAGGATGTCTTGTAAATGTCTTTGGATTGGATTTGGCTTTTAAAAGACTTGAGAGACCTTAATGTTGTGGCTAAGGTTGATTTATTTGTGATTTTGGATTGATTATGAATGGCTTGTGATTAGATATTGGATTGGGTTTTTGGATAGTCTATGGAGAACTGTCATGTCCCCTTGCCAAAAATAACACTTACTAAATATAGTAAGTTCCCACTATCTAGAAATAGTAAGTCAGAATCATGGGACAACGTTCGGGAAATAATATTTATTTAATATTTTATTTGTTCTAGTGCAATTTCCTTTCTTTAAATAAATAAATACTAAATAAAAAATAAATTAAATAATAAATTGCTCATATAAGGCATGGGGGTTTCTTGGAGTCTTTCGGGTAGTTATTGGAAACATAGAATCTCATAATTTATTCCTTTCTTTGTAATCGATAATAGTGATTCACAAAGACAGTTTTTAGATGCTATTTTGAGCAACCAATTGATGAATCATATTTTTGCATGGCATGGAAAATGGGATGCCTCTCTTGTGTCATTGGCATATTAAACATAAATCTTTTCATTTTGAAACTATTGCATTTTGATTATTTCTTCTCATAGAGTTGTATGCTTGTGTTTCTTCAGTGGGCGTTGGACCATTGGAGCTGGAGGCTTGTGGGTGGGATGTTCATAAGTTTTAGGTGGTTTGAGGATGGGATCCTTTATATCACAGAGGTTAATCTCATACGAAGGTTACATATGTGCAGAATGAGTGGTTAGATTTCAGTAGTTTAAGTGTTTTGGGTTTGCAGGTTGTCTTGTGGGGTTTTAGAGTTTCCAGAAGTATTGGGTTGTGCTACTATTGTGTTGGGATTTTTTATGTACATTTTATGTACTTCATCATCTCAGGTTCCATATCGTATTTGGTGCAAGTGTTGTGAATTTTTTGTGTTATTTAGTTAGTTTTGGGTGTTTCCAACAAATGGGTTTTTAGCATAGTTTGCCAGTTTGAATTTTTTTGTTGTGGATTTGCTTAAGGAGTTTTCTGCTATTGTTATATGTTATATCAAAATTTATTTTTGTTGTTGTATCAGGAAGATCAATAATATTTTAGTTTTGAAGGGTTTCTGTGTTTTTTGGCAATTCAGGTGAATTGTACATTGTGTATTTCAGCTTGTTTACAATGTAGTGAAAGATTGGTGTTGTGGGTTTGTTGCAGAAGTTTGTTGCAGTAATGTTGTTTTAAGTAGATATTTCATAATTAAAATCAAAATTTGGGTTTCCTGGTGTAATTTGGTGCAAGTTCCTCTTGTTATTGTTCAATATTTTCTATGATATTTTATAATTATTTGGGAGTAATTTGGATTTATAATTTTCAGATTTGATTTGGTTATAAAATTAATGTTGAGGGCATTATAGTAGTATCAGAGCATTGATCTTGTTAGCATGTAGGGCTTGAGTGATTCATGCACCTCATTGAAAGAGAAAAAAATATTTCTAGCAGGAGCAAAAGAAATTAATTGAAGGAAATCCATATTCAAAAGACAGTAGGGGGAAAACCAAATGAAGGGAAAGATGTTTGATCATGACAATGAAGTGTTTAGAAATACCTTAATTTGGAAATTTAGGAAAAATATAAGAAAACTGTAGATAGCCTTGTAGAAACAAGAGAGGTTATGAAAATGTTGGCTAATAAATTACAAGGTTCTGAGTCTATCCAGGAGAGATAGAATCCTTTAGTGGATTCTGGGACTTCAAGGAACTCAAATCTCAAATCTTTATGACCCACATTTCTTTATGAGGAAGTAGAATCTGAAGTTGAACCTTTTGCCAATCTTGTGGAAGCTATTGCTAGAGATTTGGCTATAATAAGAGCCACCTATACTAATCATGATGGACATTGAGGAACTCAGTTCCTTTTTGTGAATATATGAATCTTATGAATACCTTTCTGCCAAAGAAAGGGCTTAAAGGAAATTAGGATCAAGGTGGGAGAGAGCTCAAGAGCAAATTGAACAAACTGTCAGCTCCAACCTTTGATGGGAGTGACAAAAGTTTAGCAAGGGCTTGGTTACAGAAGCTCCAAACTTTCTTTACTCTCAACCCTATGAAGGAGAAGTATGCTATCCAATATGCCACTCTACATCTTGAAGTCATTACTTATGATTGGTGGTATCAAAGAATGGCCACCCAAGGCCATGATTAGGTAAATTCATTTGAAGAGTTTAGTCAAAGATTATTAGATAGATTTGATCTCAGGGATGAGGACTTTGGAGAGTTGTCAAAAATTAAACAAATAACCACAATCAATGCATATGTAGATGAATTTCAAAATATTGTTGTGATGGTACCTAACATATTAGAAAAAGTAATGATCTATATTTTCCTTGAAGGGCTTGAAGAACCCTTAAAGGGTTTTGTTAAAGATTTTGCACCTTCTACGTTATAAGAGGCAATTAGGAGTTTGCAACTTGAAACCTTTATTCCAAAGAAAATTGTGACTCACCAATCCAAGGTTTCTACTCCATGGCAACAGAAGGGGCATTTCTAAAAGAAGACTTTCCCTACCCCTATACAGAAGAGTGCACCATCAGCAACAACTAAGAGGATAGATGATGAAGAAAAGAGAGAGCTGAAGAGGAAGAAGCTCTATTTTACTTGTAGAGAGCCATGGGTCCCTGGTCACAGATGTCCGGGTAAAGGGCAAGTACATTTTATTGAAGTTGTTTTAGATCTTGAATTAGATGAATAATTTCATGACCCAAAAGATTCCATTGATGAGGAAGAAGAAAAAGAAATCAACAAGGAGGTTCTTTGGCAGCTTTGTCTGGAGATCCTAGATACCATCCTTTCAAGGTTCGTGGGGTCCTAGTTGGACAAAGAGTGACTTTACTGATTGATAATGGGGCAACCCACAACTTTATTGATGAAGGTTTTGTGATGGAGAGAGGATTGAAGGTAGAAGAGTTTGAAGGATTTAGTGTCACAGTTGCAGATGGGTTCACCATGCCTTGCACAAGAGTGATTCAATAACTCAATATTACATTGGGTGATTACAAGGTATATGATTATTTTTATGTTGTTTGTATTGGAGAGGCTAATGTTGTATTGGGTATTTAGTGGTTGCATTTTATTGGAGGATATTACCAAAATCATCCGACTATGGAGTTCAAGTTCCAATCGGATGGGAAAGAAGTTATTTTGAGAGGCCTATCAAATGGAGCTCCAAGGGTGGTGACAAAAAAGATGATGGAGGGGACTTTTTAGAGAAGAAAAGTAGCATGGGAAGCAAGTGTCTTAATTCATCCTATGATCTATTCCAAAGGACAAGATAAATTTCATTTTGAGATTTAATTTTTTTGGATAAGCATAGTGTAGTTTTCAATGATATGCATCCAGGACTACCTCCGAATAGGGGATTTCAGCATGTAATTGAGTTAGAAAAGGATCCCAAACCTATTATAACCACTCCCTACCAACATCCAAGGGGCTACAAGGAAGAAATAGAAAAACTATCAGAGAGATTTTGGATATGGGATTCATTAGACCTAGTTCTAGCCTGTTTGCATCATTTGTAGTGCTCGTGAAGAAGAAGGATGACACCCTGAGGATGCGCATAAATTATAGAAAATTGAACAAGAATACAATTAAGAATAGGTACCACATTTTGAGGATAGATGAGCTCATAGATGAGTTACATGGAGTAGTGTACTTCTCCAAAATTGATTTGAGGTTAATGTATCATCAGATTCGCATGAGGGAGAAAGATGTGGAGAAGACAACTTTCTGGTGCCATTATGGACACTTTGAATTTTTAGTCATGACATTTGGCCTTACCAATGCTCCAACGACATTCCAATCTTGCATGAACAAGGTATTCAATGGACAACTTAGAAAATTTGTTTTGGTGTTTTTTGATGATATCTTGATCTACAATAAAACATGGAAAGAACACTTGGAGCATTTAGATACTATCTTGGGCATTCTAGAGCAACAATCCTTCTATGCTAAGTTATCCAAATGTGAGTTTGGATTAAATGATATTATTTACTTGGGACATGTCATCAGTTCCAAGGGGGTTTAGGTAGATCAACAGAAGATTCAAGTAATCCTATATTGGCCTCCACCAACCAATCTAACACAACTGAAGGGATTCTTTGAACTATGTTGTTACTAAAAAAGGTTTACAAAAAGGGTTTTTCTTAGCTTGTTGTTCCATTAAATAATTTGACAAAGAAGGGAGCCTTTGCATGGTCAGAGGAAGGACAAAAAACATTTGATAAGTTTAAGGAGACCTAATGAGTTGATGTCTAGTGCTTGCAATTCTTGATTTTTTGTACCTTTTGTAGTTGAGTGTTGTGCATCAGGAGAGGGTATAAGGGTTGTTTTAACTCAAAAGGGACATCCAATTGAATTTGAGAGTAGAAAATTGAGCAAGTTAGAGAGGGGGTACTCAATTTATGGCAAGGAAATGTTGGCAATTATGCATGCTCTCAAAAAATTTAGACAGTACCTTGTGTGTGGAAAATTTGTGGTGAAGACTAATCACAATAGTCTCAGGTTCTTTCTAAATCAAAAGGACTTGAATGACCACCAACAAAGGTGGGTAAGTAGATTACAAGCATATGATTTTGAAATTGAATACATGAAAGGAAAGAAAAATGTAGTGGTTGATGCTCTTTCAAGGAGGCCCACTTTATGTTCCTTGTCCACTATTTCTATTGATTGAAAGATTTCCATAATTTTAGAGTATGCAAAAAAATCATTTGCTTCTAATGTTCTAGATGAGTTGGTGGAAGATGACAGGTATATAGTAGTTGATGGGTTGATTTACTATAGAACATGATCTTTTTGGTACCAAAATCTAAGATTAAGGAGAAGATACTGAGAGCTTTTCATGATACACCCTTGGCTGGTCATCAAGGGTACTATAAGACTTACGGGTAGATTCAAGAAAGATTTACATGGAAGGGGTTGAAAGCAAATGTGCTCAAACACATCAAAGAGTGCATCACTTTCCAAAAGAATAAAGGTGAGCAAAATTTCCCTATAGGACTACTCCATCCACTACCAATTCCTGAACAGAAGTGGGAGAGCATTTCTATGAACTTCATTACAAGATTGCCTAAGGTTTAAGGTAAAGATTGTATTTATGTAGTGGTGGATAGGTTGACAAATTGTGCAAGTTTCTTTCCTATCAAATTTGAATTTAAGGCATCACAAGTAGTAGAGTTGTTTTTTAAGGAAATTTTCAGATTGCATGGGTTACCTAGAAGCATTGTCAGTGATAGGGATAGTAGATTCCTTAGCTCTTTTTGGAAGGAGCTTTTCCACTTGACGAGTACAGAGATCACACCAAACACAAGTTACCATCAACAAATAGATGGTCAAACATAGATAGTTAACAAATGGATAGAGGGATATGTTGTGTGGTTACACAACACGCCCCATTTTGCCTTAACAAAATAGGGACCCAACCCTTTTGGCATCTTCCTTGCTTTCTTACTCTGGGTGAAAATGGTAAAAGAAGCATCAGTCAATATGCATGAGTTCTGTCCTATCCTAGGCATGTCTGGATCCTATAGTGTGAGGTCAAAATTTACAAAGTATGAGTTTTCTCTCATAAACCCCATAATGTAAAGAATGTGAAATTTTAAGCAGGTTTGCCTTTTGGATCGCCCTGAAATTCCTTAAGGGTAAGAAGTTATGCTCAGTCAAATTTTGGTCAAACCTAATATTCCCAAAGATCAGTCATATTCACAAATATCCATGATATATTCTTTTGACATAGAAAACCCGATATCCGCATAGTAGTCAATATGTAGATGTCAAATTTAGATGCTAGAGGTCATATGCTTGTCATGTGTCCGCGCGCATCCGGAGGGTCATATTTCCTAAAATCTCTCATTTCTCAATATCCGTCATGTTTCTTAAGATCCCTGATCTTCCTTTACATGACGATGATGTAATCTTATCCTGATAGAAAGAGGACATGATATGACGATGACACCATTAATATCCTGACATTTAAGAGGGTCATCTTTCTCCCAATATCTGTCATATTTCCTAACATGCCTGATCTTCATCAATATGATTATGACATCATATCCTAGGCGAAGTTGAAATACTCAATATGATGATGACATCACACGGATATCCATATCCAAACATCCATATTTTGCATGTGCATACTCGGACCCGAAGGACATATTCAATTGAACCTAGAGAACATAAACGAATGCATGTTGGTAAATATAGGTTTATATTTGACATTCAGATACATATACAGACCCGATGGAAAAGTTAAACATTATGAACTTTAGGTGGGGCCTTGTGTTGTACATTGAGGTACATGTATAAGAAATCCAAACGAAAAGCGCATGTATGCAATATCCAAAAAGGTGATACAAATGAAGCATATACAATACCGGATGTGATTAGAAAGTTAAGCATCATCGATTTATGGTGGAGTTTGTATTTGTATGTTTGGAAATTGTATAAGATATGCATGGACATATACAAGGAATTAAATATGCAAAAAGTGAAAAGGTAAAGAAATTGCATAAGTGCATAAAGGTAAGTCGTGAATGCATTTAAGTACAAAAGTGAGCTTAATAGTGAAAGGGTCATTGAGTCAAAATATGACGATGATGTCATTAGTTCTTTTCTGCATAACAGTGTAAAAGTGCATGTATAACATATACATGATCATATGTATGCGATATACAAAAAGAGATACAAAACTAAAACGGGAGGAAAAGAAACCAATTTGGAGGCTGATAACATGATTTTCGATCAGAGATGGTTGACCCAGCCTTCTTAAAGTCATATGGACATTTAGATATGTGAATATTCACATTCATCCTAATAGTCATAACTCAATATCCATGTGTGCATATTCAGAACCTGATTTACATTCAATGTTATGAATATTTTTCTACTGGTTTATTAAACAATTATGCTTAATTCTTGTAGGTTTGTTGTAGGATATTGGAACTATTTGGAGCTTGGAATATGTTGTGTAGAGCATGCAAATGTAGAGAAGGCTAGATTCTACCAAGGGAGAGCTAACCGGATAAAGTTGCAGACACAGGGAAGATGTGAACCAGAGCCAAAGAGGATATCACCAAATGAGTTGTGTGCTAGCTGGAGGGTGGACCAAGTCAAACATGCTAGAATATTCTCTGCCAGTTGTATGATTGCCAACTGGCAATCACGTACTACCATCTGAACCATTGATTATCATGATTGGATCCTAACCATTGGATCAATGTAATTGTTTCTTGTTCTTGTTCTATATAAGGATGTGAATTGTCATTTGAAGGGAGGAGGTCGATCATTTTCATATCTGACCAAAGAGGTCAATCATTTTATATCTAACCAGAAGAGAGCCAATTTTCATATAGGAGATCAGATTATTGAGGCTAATGAAGACCGAATTGTTAAACTATGCAAGGTTCTTTCTTCCGATCATTGTAAATTTACTTGTTCTAAAGCATACTGGATGGAGATGAAGCTACATATTACATCCTGATTGTAAACTTTATGTAATCTTCCAGTTGATTTTTGGATATGCAATGGTGAAATGTTGCGTTCAATAGAAGTGCTTTCATTTTATTGCATATTGTTGTCAACTTTTCCTTTTGAAGATTTGCACTGGATCATGCGGATTTGTGGAATGTCCTGGTAAAGTATGATTTAGTTTTCTTCTCTTCATTTTTGTATCAGAACATGTATGTGGATCAGTAATCTCAGTTAAGTAATTTTGGGAATCTCATTCTCTAAACCCTATTTTCTTATTTTCATTTCATTAAATCACCATCATCCTAATTGCAATAAATAGATAAGTGAAAAGTAGAACATAAAATATGCAGATATTTGTAGACACATGAAAATCATTAGCATATTTTGAGCTAAATGCACGTAGAATTGAAAATATCATGCAAAGAATTACAAATAATGGTAAGAATCATGGAAATATTAGCTTATAGGCACATGATTTAAGCAAATTCATAGTGCAGAAGTAAGATTAAGTAAAGATTAGTTCAGTTTCAAGCAAATTGAGATAGTTGCAGAAGAACTAATTAGAAATCATTAAGGTCATTGCAAATAATACTAATCAGAGTGGGGATCAACATATATATCCATAAATATTTGCATGTTCAGGTTAGATATAGTGAGATTTAACTTCATTGTTGGAAATTTGTGCAGAGCAGGCATAAAGGACAGGATATTTGAAGGAACATTGAAGAACTTTGTAGAAGTTATTGAAGTACGTAAGACCCCTAAATGGAAAATATCAAAGCACATCAAACTACTGAGTAACATCAATTGATTATGAAGTAATCCACGGAGACTTGGGATCATGAATTCTTTAAATGTATCGTATCTTTCAAGATAAATGAAGGTTTGTTGTGTAAACTTTTATTTCATGTTGTTATGCCTAACATCATCATCAATAGTTTTTGGCGCTAGAAGGAGGGCTGTGACTGAAAGCTTTGTATTTCTGCAAATGTTACATAAATATTTCATCATTTCAGCTTAATGAATGCAAATATCTCTTGTTTGAGAGGATTTGACTGTATCTCTACAAAGATTTAGCTCAAAACTTCAAAGATTAACTTGATTTTCTAAGTTTTCAAGTTTTATTCTGAGATATGATAGATCTCATCAAAATTCTAAAAGTTTAAAAATAGAGTCTCACTTTTGATGGATGCATATGAAGGCAATTTCCAAGTAGACATTCCTTTCTTTCAGGAAGTTTTAAATGAGCAGCTTTATCCTCAAAATTTATCTAATTTTGGTTTATCTAGAAGGTACAGGATACAACACTCTGCAGATCATGGTGAAATTAATTGTTTAACTTTCCTAACAAGGTTAGATTTAGCTTTGAAAGGACTAATTCCTTTCTCAGAAGTATACAGGACTGAAGTTCGGCAGTAAGATGAAAGAATTCTAAAGAAACAAGAAAATATAGCACCAGAAGATAGGAGTTATCCAAAGAATGGATTAGTTGAACCAGTTATGGGAGATGAGTACATCGAAGAACCTTTCAATGAATCAATATACGGTGAGAATGAGTGTTCTTCACTTCATGTGAATGAAGTAGAGTCCAAGTATGTATGGTTTGAAGATTTTGGAGATAAAGTTACACCTTGTTTCCAGTCATCATATAATCAGGAAGATAAATCCAATGAGAGAAAAGAAATGTGAAATTAGACCTGATATATCTGATATGTTGAATAAGTATATAGATTTGTCATAAAAAAATGTCTCTGGATCTGATCTTAATAATTTTAATGAAGATGATTGGGACAAGAAATGTAAGAAAGTGATCAATGAATTAAAACACATTGCTGTTGAAGAAGTTCCTATGATAGTAACTCAAGGAGTTGTAGAAAAGAAAGTAAATGTTGATTTACTAGCTAACTTCTTTAAGTTGAATGATCAAATACAAGGTTGTTGCAGGTCAAGAGAATCGAATGTTCTACTAGATGGTAGAAGTGAATTATTAGATGAACAATTCATGAAAATTGAAGATACAAAGGGCTTTGTTGTTACCATGCATGAAAACATGTCTCTTCAGCACCTTTTTGAAGATGAAGCAGGGAAGTATTCCTATCAATTAAATGATGTTTCACCTTTGCAATCAAATGATTTAGAAATGATAAATTTGTGTATGTCAGATTATGATGATGAAGATACTCACCTAAGTACTGATGTGTAGGAAGCTGATGAGAACATTAAGGTATTTCCTGAACTTGAGGACCAACTGAACATACAAAATGAAGAAACATAGTTGGATATGGATAACCAAATAATACATCAAGAGCCATATATTCTTCAATTTCAAGAAGGACAAGACATGCAGTTAAATAGAGAAAACATAAAGTCAAATGAAGGACTAGCCGACTATGAACAAGCATGTCCAGTAGAACAGGAAATGCACCAGGTTGTATTTTTCCTTTCCTCAGTGAACAATGTTAAATATTGTTTTGATTATGGAAATTCAGGGGACAGAACATCTAAATGGATCAGTCATGAACATAATGAACCCCCTCAGTTGCTGATCATTAAAGATTATTCTATTAAATACAATGAATCGAGAATAAAATAATATTTTTCAGAATACAAGGATGAATTCTCTAGGATTAGAACCATAACTAATTCCCTGTTATGTCTACACATCCTGAAAAGGCAACCATATACAGAGGTTTGTAGGCCTTATCCTAGGTTTTGTTTGCCTTGTAGTGCATTGTATATAGTCTGGTAGGGTAGATGCTCCTTTCCTTTCTTGCTTTCTTGTCTTGCCTTGCTTTGTTTCCCTTTTGTAGTTAGTTGTTTTTATAGTTTGTTTACTTTGTGTGTTTGCTTTTCTTTTGTTGTTGTTGAGTCATTGTTTTGGTTATGCAAGATAGTGCACCTTTTCACTTTAGAAAACTAGTGAAATTGTCAAAATTCAAGAAATGAATATAAGTTCTTACATAGGTTGTGACCCATGTCAGTGTAAGTATCTCTAATCAAGTATGTGATGTCTTGTTCATCAGTGTTAACTTTTCTTGTTCAAGGAGATCCTCACAGAATACACCTAACAATCTTGAATTTGTTGAACATACTAGTGTAGTGTTAAGTGAAAAATCTAAAGGCTTGCCCTTGCTACCATTGCAATTCTCAACCTAATTAGCAAGTGCCCACACCTTGCAAAATGTGCTTACATGATGACATCTTATGAAAATTGAATATAAAAAAAAGAAAGAAATATATTGAATATCTAAAGAGAAAATTAGGCCATCTAAGTAACTCTACCGGGGCTATAGAAACCTACTGGCAGTGGGGCTCTACTTGGGAGAATTGCAATGATAACCTTGTCGGGGCTATGCACACCTGCTGGAAGCAAGGCCCTATCTAGGTTGGCTATGAGGGTTAAATCAAAATATGTAGTTTAACACCAGTCACTAGTGTTTACAACTTATCTTCAAGATGAAGGATATGAATCACATGTACACACCTAATTCCTTCTCAGCATTGTTATATTGATGAAAATAACATCATTCAGAAAGGTTAAGATGCTCATATTTGATAGGAGTTGGAACATTATGTACCTATTTGTTCTCATCTCTTGAATTGTTTGAGTTTTGTTATTTTCTTTGGTGGCAAATTGTTGTGTGGTTACACAACATGCCCCATTTTGCCTTAGCAAAACAGGGACCCAACCCTTTTGGCTTCTTCCTTGCTTTCTTACTCTGGGTGGTAATGGTAAAAGCAACATCAGTCGGTATGCCTCAGTTCTATCTTATCCTAGGCATGTTTGGATCCTAAAGTGTGAGGTCAAAATGTCCAAATTATGAGTTTTCTCTCATAAACCCCATAATGTGAAAGAGCGTGAAATTTTAAGTAGGTTTGCCTTTTGGATCACCCTAAAATTCCTTAAGGGTAAGAAGTTATGCTCGGTCAAAGTTTGGTCAAACCTGATATTCCCAAAGATCAGTCATATTCACAAATATCCCTGATATATGCTTTTGACATAGAAAACCTGATATCCGCATAGTTGTCAATATGCAGATGTCAAATTTAAATGCTAGATGTCATACGCCTGTCATGTATCTGCGCATTTGGAGGGTCATATTTCCTAATATCCCTCATATTTCTTAATATCCATCATGTTTCTTAAGATTCCTAATCTTCCTTTACATGATGATGACTTCATCTTATCATGATAGAAGGAGGACCCGATATGACAATGACGTCATCAATATCCCAACATCTGGCAGGGTCATCTTTCTCCCAATATCCGTCATATTTCCTAACATGCCTGATCTTCATCAATATGACTACAATGTCATATCCTAGGCAAAGTTGAAATACTCAATATTACGATGACATCACACGGATATCCATATCCAAACATCCATATTTTGCATGTGCATACCCAGACCCGAAGGACATATTCAATTGAACTTATAGAACATTAATGAATGCATGTTGGTAAATATAGGTTTGTATTTGACATTCAGATACATATCCGGACCTGATGGAAAATTTAAACATTATGAACTTTAGGTGGGGCCCCGTGTTGTACATTGAGGTACATGTATAAAAAATACAAACAAAAAGCGCATGTATGTAATATACAAAAAGGTGATATAAACGAAGCATATACAGTACCGGATGTGATTAGAAAGTTAAGCATCATGGATTTATGGTGGAGTCCATGTTTGTATGTTTGGTGATTGTATAAGATATGCATGGACATATACAAGGAATTGAATATGCAAAAAGTGAAAAGATAAAGAAATTGCATAAGTGCATAAAGGTAAGTCATGCATGCATTTAAGTACAAAAGTGAGCTTAATAGTGAAAGGGTCATTGAGTCGAAATATGATGATGATGTCATTAGTTCTTTTCTGCATAACAGTGTAAAAGTGCATGTATAACATATACATGATCATATGTATGCGATATGCAAAAAGAGATACAAAATCAAAACGGGAGGAAAAGAAACCAATTTGGAGGCTCGATAACATGATTTTTGGTCAGAGATGGTTGACCCAACATTCTTAACGTCATATGGACATTTAGATATGTGAATATTCACATTCAGACTAATAGTCATAACTCAGTATCCATGTGTGCATATTCAGAGCCTGATTTACATTCAATGTTATGAATATTTTTCTGCTGGTTTATTAAACAATTATGCTTAATTCTTGTAGGTCTGTTGCAGGATATTGGAACTATTTGGAGTTTGGAATATGTTGTGTAGAGCGTGCAAATGTAGAGAAGGCTAGATACTACCAAGGGAGAGCTAACCAAATAAAGTTGCAGATAGGGAAGATGTGAACCGGAGCCAAAGAGGATATCACCAAATGAGTTGTGTGCTAGTTGGAGGGTGGACCAAGTCAAAGATGCTGGAATATTCTTTGCCAACTATGTGATTGCCAACTGACAATCACATACTACCATTTGAACCACTGATTATCATGATTGGATCCTAACCATTGGATCAATGTAACCATTTCCTGTCCTTGGTCTATATAAGGATGTAGATTGTCATTTGAAGGGAGGAGGTCGATCATTTTCATATCTGACCAGAGAGGTCAATCATTTTATATCTGACTGGAAGAGAGCCAATTTTCATATAGTAGATCGGATTACTGAGACTAATGAAGACTGAATTGTTGAACTATGCAAGGTTCTTTCTTCAGATCATTGTAAATGTACTTGTTCTAAAGCATACTGGATGGAGATGAAGCTACATATTACATCCTGATTGTAAACTTTATGTAATCTTCCAGTTGATTTTTGGATATGTAATGGTGAAATGTTGCGTTCAATAGAAGTGCTTTCATTTTATTGCATATTGTTGTCAACTTTTCCTTTTGAAGATTTGCACTGGATCATGCAGATTTGTGGAATGTCCTGGTGAAGTATGATTTAGTTTTCTTCTCTTCATTTTTGTATTGGAACATGTATGTGGATCAGTGATCTCAGTTAAGTAATTTTGGGAATCTCATTCTCTAAACCCTATTTTCTTATTTTCATTTCATTAAATCACCATCATCCTAACTGCAATAAACAGATAAGTGAAAAGCATAACATAAAATATGTAGATATTTGTAGACATATGAAAATCATTAGCATATTTCGAGCTAAATGCATGTAGAATTGAAAATATCATGCAAAGAATTACAAATAATGGTAAGAATCATGGAAATATCAACTTATAGGCACATGAAATAAGCAAATTCATAGTGCAAAAGTAAGATTAAGTAAAGATTAGTTCAGTTTCAAGCAAATTAAGATAGTTGCAGAAGAACTAATTAGAAATCATTAAGGTCATTGCAAATAATACTGATCAGAGTGGAGATCAACATATATATCCATAAATATTTGCATGTTCAGGTTAGATATAGTGAGATTTAACTTCGTTGTTGGAGATTTGTGCAGAGCAGGCATAAAGGATAGGATATTTGAAGGAACATTGAAGAACTTTGCAGAAGTTATTGAAGTACGTAAGACCCCTGAATGGAAAACATCAAAGCACATCAAACTACTAAGTAACATCAATTTTTTATGAACTAATCTACGGAGACTTGGGATCATGAATTCTTTGAATTCATCGTATCTTTCAAGATAAATGAAGGTTTGTTGTGTAAACTTTTATTTCATGTTGTTATGACTAACATCATCATCAACAGGATACTTAAGAAATTATGTTTCAAATTAGCAGAATGCATGGGTGAAATGGTTGCATCTTGGAGAGTATTGTTACAATACCTCTCACCACATGTCTATTGGTATGCCTCCTTTTTGAGCTCTTTATGGATATGATGCACTTTATTTTTCTATTTTATTATTTTCAGATAGTAGAGTACCTGCAGTGAGTGATCTTATCAATCAGACTCAGGAAATCTTGAGGTCACTTAAGGATAATCTTCAACATGTATAGAATCAACAGAAGATGTATGCAGACAGGAAGAGAACATAAAATGATTTTGAGGTAGGGGAATTGGTTTTTGTTAGATTTTATCCATATAATAGAGTTCATTGAAGAAGAATGGGGCTGAAAATCTCAAGCCCAAGTACTATGGACCCTACAAAATCATCTGAAAGATTGGTGAAGTAGCATATGAGTTAGAGCTTCCGCTAGATTGAAAAATCCATAATATTTTCCATGTTTCATGTTTGAAGAAGGTTCTTGGATAGAAATTTGTGGCTTCATATAATTTACCACCATTTTATGATGAAGGGAAATTAATTTTGATCCCTGAAGAGGTTCTAGAAACAAGGGAGAAAATTTGAGAAACAGGAGCATCACAGAGTACTCGATCAAGTGGAAACATTTGCCAATGGAGGATGCAACTTGGGAAGGGCCTGGGATACTTGAGCATCCAAATCATCATTGATTGAGGACAAGAAAACTTTGGGAGGGAGGACTTGTCATGTCTCATTTCCAAAAATAACACTTACTAAATATAGTAAGTTCCCACTATCCAGAAATAGTAAGACAGGATCACGAGACAGTGTTTGGGAAATAATATTTATTTAATATTTTATTTGTTCCGGTGAAATTTCCTTACTTTAAACAAATAAATATTAAATAAAAAAGAAATTAAATATAAAATTGCTCAAGTAAGGCGTGGGGGTTTCTTGGAGTCTTTCAGGCAGTTATTGGAAACGGAGAATCTCACAATTTATTGCTTTCTTTGTAACTAACAATATTGATTGGCAAAGACAATTGTTAGAGGCTATTTTGGGCAACCAATTGATGAAGCATATTTCTGCATGGAATTGGAAAATGGGACGCCTCTCTTGGGTCATTGGAATATTAAAACATAGATCTTTTCATTTTGAAGCTATTGCATTTTGATTATTCTTCTCACAGAGTTGTATGCTTGTGTTTCTTCAGTGGGCGTTGGACCATTGGAGCTGGAGGCTTGTGGATGGGATGTTCATAAGTTTTGGGTGGTTTGAGGATGGGATCCCTTAGATCACAGAGGGTAATCTCATTCGTAGGTAACATATGTGCAGAATGAGTGGTTAGATTTTAGCAGCTTCAATGTTTTGGGTTTGCAGGTTCTTGTGGGGTTTTGGAGTTTCTAGAAGTGTTGGGTTGTGCAGCTATTATGTTGTTGGGATTCTTGCTATGCAGTTTCTATACTTCATCATCTCAGGTGCCATATCCCATTTGGTGCAAGTGTTGTGAAGTTTCTGTGTGATTTAGTCAATTTTGGGTGTTTTCAACAAATAGGTTTTTAGCATAGTTTACTAGTTTGCATTTTTTTGTTGTGGGTTTGCTTTAGGAGTTTGTTGATGTTGTTATATGTTATATCAGAATTGATTGATGTTGTTGTATCAGGAAAATAAAAAAAATATTTCAGTTTTGAAGGTTTTCTATGTTTTTTAGCAATTTGCGTGAATTGCACATTGTGTATTGTTGCAAGTATGTGCTAACTGGTGTTGTCATTGATGTCAACATGATTGTGTTGTCATTGGTGTCAATTGTGTCTTCTGATATTGTTGATTCTTGCTTGATTGAATTGTCATGTTAAGGTGATTTGAATGACTTGAAGAAGTGTTGATGATTCTAGCATATCGTTCATGTTGGTGAGTTTCTAAGTGCTTTTGAGAAAATTTGCTCTCCAAGTGGAAACAGTGTGTTGCAGAGTATTCTGGCTTGCAGGATACTATCTGAGTTTTTGCTCCGCATTTCTTCTGTGTTGAAGACCAGAGTATGAGATTTGGATATGTTTTAGAGAAGTGTTTGAAGATGTTGAATCCAGAATTTGGTGGTCTGGATCGTTGTGTAGTAGAAGTTATGTTCACCAGTTTGAAGACTACATTTAACAAAGTTTCTGAGTTGTGCAGAGGTGTCTGGGAGAAAGTATTTTGCTCCACATTTCTCCGCAGAGTAATTTTAGGTTATGTGGTTCTGGATTTATGTTTATAAGGTCTTTAGATATCTTCATTCCAAAGGATTTGTGATTTGGTGCTCTAGAAAGCAAGTTATTGAGTAGCATAACTTAGCAAGTTGATTGTAAGTTGTCTTCAAGTGAGATTTGTTGTCTTCAAGTGAAACTTATTGTAGCTGGATTTGCTGGCTCCCAAGTGATTTTATGTTGTTTGTGAATGTCTCAAGATTGGGTTAAAGTCTTGTGCTTGGTCCGCAAGCTATAATTGAGTTCTTGGAAGTGTGTGTCTAATTATTCTTGGTGTTTGCACAAGTTTGGTCGACTTGGGTGCTAACACTCTTTGCAGACGTGTTTCATGGATTGTAGAAGCATGTTCAAGCGTGTGAAGATGTATTTGGGTCTGATCTAAGCCGTGAAGTGATCTACCTTCATTCATTTTCTCTGCAAGTTTGTTTAGGTCTAGATCTAATTTGAATTATATATGTTTGTCGATCTTGGAGACTGCTCCAAAGGTTGTAGATTGTATTGCTGACCTTGGAGACTGCTCCAAAGGTTGTAGATTGTATTTCCGACCTTGATGTATGTTCCAAGATTGATGATTGGTATAAATAAATGTAATGAATTTGTGTGTAGTGTGTGTGGGTGTGAATATGTGAAGATGAAAGTGATTGTGTTCTGAGGCAGTGAAGGTGATATGTATTGCACTTCATTGGAACTGAACTCAGGCATGTGGTAGATGCTATCATATCAGTTCATGGCAGTGAGCCACCCCTTGGAAGCGAGCCTCTTTTTTTATTCGGTATTGTTACTACATTATATTGTGAGCTAACACTCACCGTGGTTTTTCCCTTTTTAGGGTTTTCCATGTAAAAATCTAATGTTCATGTGTATACGGTGTTGATGTGTTTAAGTTTTGATTCTGCATTTCATGTTTAATCTTCATAATAGATTAAGGGGTTAAGGTAAGTGAATGTGAATGTAATTTTGTTTAAGAGAATTTAAAGTTTTTGGTACAACTGATTCACCCCCCTCTTAGTTATCTTGTGCCTTCAACATGTATTTCAGCCTATCTGCAGTGTAGTAGAAGATTGGTGTTGTGGCTTTGTTGCAAAAGTTTGTACATGTTCATTTATTGTCGTAGTAATCATGTTTTTGTTGTAAGAAATTATTTCATAATTAAAATTAGAATTTGGGTTTCCTTGTGTAATTTGGTGCAAGTTCCTCTTGTTATTGTTTAGTATTTGCTATGATATTTTATAATTATTTAGGAGTAATTTGGATTTATAATTTTTAGGTATAATTTGGTTCTAAAATTAATGTTGATGTCATTACAATAATACAAGGACTTGACTTGATTTGGTTTATTGACAAGGATTTGTGAAGGTTTGGTGGATTTGGGTTTGGTTGATTTGGATGAGGCAATGAGGTTGGATGAGTTGGATTGATTGATGTGGTTGGGGATGATTGGATTTGAGTGAGAATTAAGATTCAATACCCTATTGTATTTGATTTAGGGATGAGGATAGATTTCATTACTTAAGATAGGCTATGTTCTTAAGTAGGACAATTATTAAAGGATCAAAGGATGATGAAATTGATTATGGGCTTGATCTTAATTCAGGAGTTTTGGATGAAAGAGGATGATACAAAGGATAACTTGACTTGGAGGATGAAATAGATGATGAGGACTTGAATATGGACTAAGGTATGAGGTCTTGGGATTATGATATGATTAGGAAGGGGAGATACTTGGTTGTGATTTGGATTTGGATTTTGATGGATAATGGATGTGGGTTTAGAATGGGAATTTGGATCTCAAATGATTTCAACCTTTGGCAAAAGGTCTTTTGTGTGTAGGATTCTCTCAAATTTGAACTACGGACTTAGGATAATCAAAGTGTTTCCAATGTTTGGATGTTTTAGATGAAGGGGGTATTTATGGGTTTAAAACAAAGAACACACACACACCAAACACATGAACAAGCCTAATCTATTCAATTGTGAGTGTCAATTTTTGTGGGCCCACAAAAATTGACACTCACAATTGAATAGATTAGGCTTGTTCATGTGTTTGGTGTGTGTGTTCTTTGTACTAAACCCATAAATACCCCCTATACTATTTATCAAGTGATGGATAGCTAGGGAATGCAAGGTCATGTACCACCTATGCACCCCTTACCTTGGAGGCCAAAGCGTTGCCCAAAGTGAGTTCTATCTCCCCACTATGAATGTACAACACGAGTAACTTCTCGGCCTTTTCAGTTCTAATGCACCGTTAAAAAGGATGGATGAAAGGTCTTAATCTAGGCTTTATGAGTTTCTAGGGGTGTCCCCAATATATGCAAGGTACGGGGGGCTCAATCTGTGAACAAGTGTGTTGTCTAAGCCATGCGACAAATCACTTTACCAAGACTTGCAAGCTCGACGTAGGCCAAAAATGATAGCTCTACTATTGAGGTACAAGTTTCATTCTCCCCCCTTTCTATACCCTACCGGAACATGTGGTTTGGGTCATCCCCTAGGGTGATGAAATCCATAGGAAGCCCCCTAAAGGGAAAGGATTCCAAGTGCTTTTGATTCCCAAGATCATTTTACAACGTGAGGGAATAACATACACAACTTGGGTCCTTAGGTGAAAAAAGTGAACCAAGAGGTGTTTTTGATCCCCAAGATCACCTTGTGGTGTGAGGGTAGAGCATACACACACACTTGATCCACACAAGCAAGATTAATTAAACCTTAAAAATCAATGTATGGTGTGAAAGTTAATGTGTCCAAAGGGTGTTTTTGTTTCTCAAGATGACCTTTCAATGCAAGGTAAGAGCAGACACACCCCTTAGAACATACCAAATTCACTAAACAAAGAAAACACAAGTGGGTTTTAATGATAAATCTTAGACAATCAAATTTGCACCACACTTGTTAGTAGTTTAATAACAATGGTCTTTGACAAGTGAAAAGTTACAAGAAAGACGTTAGGATTGAAAAATAAACCCCTCCAAAAATTAGAAAATGTTGTAATCCAATAGAAAAATAGATATGGCCATGAGATAGCTTGTGATTGTCTATGCAATTTTAATTTTTTTTCTAAAATTGGACTTCATATGCAAACGTTATGCTAGTTCAAAGATTCAATATGAAGGAGGGGTTTCAAAGGATTATACCTAATTTTTCATGTAAAATTTGGCAAAAATAGCTATCCCATAGTGAATTTCATTGAATCACCTTTTCAAGGCTTGTAATTTTACGAAAATTTGACCTTTCTAGCAAAAGTTATGCAAAATTGAAAAAAATAGCTAGTTTTAGACCTAGGAGGATAGGGGGCCCTTAAATAAGACTGCTAGTGGTTAAAGGCATGACGATTAGGACTGATGGTTAGAGTTTAGGTACTAGCCCTTGGTCACAAATATGACTAGGGGCCTAGGTCGCAAGCTACAGAGATGGTCGATAAGCCCAAGGTCACCAATGTGATTACAGAGCCCGTAAAAGATCATAGGGGGCCAATGGAGTGCTAGACCCTGGTCGCCAATGTGACCAGAGTGTTAGTGAGAACAACTATGGGTTAAAAATTTGTGTCTGGGTTAAGATATTATCCCGCAGTTAAGGTGTTATACCATGGTTATCAAGGACAAAACATGTGGATCAAGGCTTTATCTTGTGGTTAGAATCACGTAGATACAAACGATTTCACTCCTTTAAATTTCCAATGGTTTAAAATTTGAAACAAACAATGAAATCAAAATATTTTCAAATCAATTTTTAAAAAACAACCTACGCTAGGAGTGATGGTTCTACGAACTACGTAGGAGTGCCATACAGATCCATATGGTACAGATTTGAGGATTAGGAGAGCCAAAAGAAATTTAAAAAAAAAATCACTTTAGAAATATATCAAACTTTATATGGATCCTAAGGTTTTTGGGCCTTTCAGACTCAACCATGAGGTCTTTTTCACCCTAGGATGCTCCCAGCAAAAGGTTGCCCCCAAATTTTTGCCAAAAGTGTGTAAACCTACAAGAAAAAGCTAGCAAAAACATACAAAAATCAAGATTAAACAAGGGACAAGGTCCCACCTGGTGTGCCAAAATGTGCATGCAAAAATATGGAATTAAAATTAGAAACAAACTACAAATTGAAAGCTCCTATTCCATACTCAACATCACCTTCGATTGAGTGAAGGACTAATGAAATCAAATGAAAATAACAAGAAAAATGTTACCAAAATAACCCTTGTTGAACCAAGATATGGTGGTTGTGCTCCAATGGATGCTTGATAGTGATTTTGATTTGTTAATTGCTCACTCTAGCAGTATAACACTATTCTTCACTTGATTGATTCTTGAAACTGACTAGATTGAGGCTTGATTTATATATTTTTGAATGATAGGATGGATGGCTAAGATTAGATTAGAAATGGATGGCTAGGATTTGATGAGACAACTTTAGGGGAAAATAGAAGCTTCTAGGGCATATCCTTATGTGAATGGTTGAGATTAAAGATGAATGGATGAACAAGATTGAGTGAGAGGAAACTAGGGCAAGGATGGAGGTTTCTAGGGCTTACTCTTATGTGAATGGTTGAGATTAAAGATGAATGGATAGACAAGATTGAGTGAGAGGAAACTAGGGCAATGATGGAAGCTTCTAGGGCTTGAATGGATAGGATTAAGAGATGTAGTATGTAATGGATAGTGGAGATGTAAAGTTAGTTTGACTTTTGTGAAAGTGTCTAGGTTCAATGAATTTGGATAACTAACTTTTGCTGGACACGTGACTCTTATTTATTATTTGTGACAAGCAAATGAGAATTAGGACAAGTGGAGAATAATTAATCAAATAATAAAATTATTTAATCAATTATTGGACAAGGATGATGGAGGAAAATTATATTTATTTAATTAATTCGGTGATGGAGATTATCTTGATTAATTAAAATTAAAATAATTTAATTAATCAATTGATGAAAGGAGAAATACTAAAGGAAGACCTAAGATGAATGTGTCACAAGGTTTCGTAAGGTGGTGAAAGTGGTATTAGGAGGGTGTCCAAAGATGATGTTAGAGGTGTTGTAAGGATATGGTAAAATTTAAGTGTCTAAATTGCCACTATAAGAAAACTATCTAGAGTTGGAAAAAAACATGATAGAATCTTGCAGATGGACCCAACACCTAATTGGGATGTTTTGGAACATCACAAGTCTTTACATTCAACTTACAAATTTTAGAGATTATTATGAAACAACTTTGGTGTGCTCATTACTTGTAATAGGAGAAAACATGCTAGTCACCATGGTGAACACATGACAAGCAAAAGACTATTTTTGAGAGAAAGTAGTGAACACATTCTATGCAAACAATTAGCATAATATGAAGGTTTTGAGTAATTTATAAGGTATTTTTAGTGTTCCTTTCTCATTTTTGGTGCCAATGAGGAATAGAGGAATTCATATAATGTTATACAACTCACATTTGAAGGGTTGAATCTTTGTTATAACTCTCCTATTATTCATGTTTGTAAGATCTATTAGATGTATTCAATATTTTGACAGTTACAAGGGCAGAATGTGGCTGAAGGACCTAGAAACTTGTTTTCATGTTGTATCTCTTTATCCAAACTTATTGTCTTGTGTTCTTGCAATGTGTCTATGCTATGTTATGATGTTTCCATGATCTTGTGATGTTCTTTAACATGTATTACTATAGTTTCCTTGAGTTTGTAAATTGTAAAGAGTGTTTGTGAAAGTTACCTATTGAGATTTAGCATAGAATTTGTTTGTTGATTCTCACTAGGGCTATCAACCCAATGTTTATAGATTAACTAGACTTAGTTGTGCCTTGTACTAGTTCTAATATGTGCTTGAGTATGTCAAAATTAAACTCAAATATCTCTGATTTCATAATCTTAAATGAATAAGGTTTAGTGGGATCCTATGTCAATCCAATGACGTAAGGACCATTTTGGAACTCATCAAAACAAACATATTGAATGCCCTTATGCAAATACATACCAAGTATAGGTTGCTATTGCCACTTGTACTCTCTTCTAGATTAATATCAGAGCTATTTAACCTTTTGAGGCTAGGCAAGCCTTATATTATTGAAGAAAAACCTATTTAAACCATTTATAAATAGATATTGGAAGGCGAAAATTGTTGTTATATGAAGCCTAATCAGACTCAGAGGTTAAATTTTCCCCACTTTTATCAGCGCAGTTTCCTTCCAAATTTATTAACGAGGGTTTGGGGGCCGCACCCCCAAGACAGGGTCAAGGGACAGTGCCCCTTGCGGGGTCTAGGGGCAGCGGGAGTTATTATTCTATTGGTCAACATAAAAAATTATGAAACCTCAAATAATTTTTATTATTTTATAAAGGCATCAGGATTTATTTTTCTATTGGCCGTCATAAAAAACCCTATTTTGTAACCGACATAAGTCTTGATAAAAATGGCTAAGGGTTAGGGTTTCCGTTGATATTGTATTGTAGCATTTGCAATGGTATTGAGTTGTAAGGATTGCTAGTTGTAATTAGTTTGATTTACTGGATAATAATATTGGACTCTTTGTTGGTGGATGTAGCCTAAGTTTGGGTGAACCACGTTAAAAATTGTCTCTCGCTGTTAATATTTTTTATGTATTTTTCATTCCTCTGTTTAATCTTTATTTGCATTTAATTGATATCTTTTGCATGTAATTCCTAACAAGTGGTATCAGAGCGAGTTGTGTTCGATTATCGTCTGTAGGAAAGTCTCACGGTTGAGTGGGAGCAATGGCAGATGAGGGTAAATTGAAGGTAGATAAATTCAATGGGCAAAACTATCAGTTATGGAAGATGCAGATGGAGGATTATCTCTATCAAAAGGATTTATGGAGGCCGTTGGAAGGAATAGCCAAGAAACCAGCAGCAATGACTGATGAGGATTGAAATCTTCTAGACAGAAAGGCATTGGGAACCATTCAGTTGTGCCTGGCACCATCTGTAGCATTCAATATAATAGAAGCGAAGACAACAGATGAACTGATGAAAGCTTTGGCTAAATTGTATGAAAAAACCCCAACCTCAAATAAGGTATTTCTCATGAAGCATTTGTTTAATCTGAAAATGATTGAAGGTGGATCTGTGATAGATCATTTAAATGAGTTTAATATGATTACCAGTCAGTTAACTTCTATAAAAGTGAAATTTGATGAAGAGGTGAGGGCTCTCTTGGTTTTATTTCTTTTGCCAGAAAGCTGGAATAGCTTGGTAATAGCTGTAAGTAACTCTGTCTCTAGTTCAAATACTTTGAAATTTGATGATGTTGTTTGTGTTATCCTTAGTAAGGAAATGCAATAGAAAATCTCAGGAGGGTCCACATCAAGTAGTGTTTTGAATGTAGAAAGCAGGGGTAGATCAAAGGAGAGAGGAAAAAGTTCTAGAGGTCATGGGAAGTCACGAGAAAAATCAAAGGACAAGAGGTTCTAATCCAAAGGACAAAAGGATTGCTGGTACTATGGGAAACTAGGTCATCTAAAGAAAGATTGCTGGTCTCGAAAGAATAAAGAAGGAGACAAACAAGAAGGCAATAAGCAGACAAATGTGGTAAGTAATAAATCTGAAGATGATGCTTTGATTCTTTCACTAGACAATGTTGATGATTCATGGGTTTTAGATTCAGGGGCCTCATTTCATGCTATGCCCCATAGAAGTTATTTTCTTGGTTTATTTGGGAGATAACGAACCTTGTCAGATTGTTGGAAAGGGAAGAATCAAGATTAAGTTGCAGAATGGGAATCATTGGCTATTACAAGAGGTAAGCCACGTTCCAAGGCTGAGTAGGAATTTAATTTCAGCAGGGCAGCTAGTTGATGAAGGTTGCATAGTTACTTTCAGTGATAAAAATTGGAAGGTTTCAAGAGGTGCCTTAATAGTAGCAAAATGTGTGAAAGTAGGCACCTTATATCTTTGTACAGGTCATATTATTCCTTATACTTTAGTTGTTGCAGAGAAAAATCAAACAGGTTTAGGAACAGTTGCTACAAGTTCGCAGGAAGAGACTAAAACAGTTGCTGCAGGTTCTGAGACAACACTGTGGCATAACAAAC
The DNA here is from genome assembly GCA_027924645.1 of Cunninghamia lanceolata. Lineage (NCBI taxonomy): Eukaryota > Viridiplantae > Streptophyta > Pinopsida > Cupressales > Cupressaceae > Cunninghamia > Cunninghamia lanceolata. Next base: position 67,502 of record BSBN01001373.1, read on the forward strand.
TTGGGCATATGAGTGAAAAAGGTATGAAGGTACTTCATTCTAAGAAAGTTTTACCAGGTCTGAAATGTATTAATATGAATTTTTGTGAAAGTTGTGTGTATGGCAAACAAAAGAGAGTTAGTTTTCTCAAGGATGCGAAGCAAAAAAAAGATGAAAAGTTGGAGCTTGTGCATACAGATGTATGGGGACCGACTTAGGTATCTTCTCTCGGTGGCTCTCGGTATTATGTTACATTCATAGATGATGCAACTAGGAAGGTTTAGATTTATTTCCTTAGGCAGAAATCTGATGTATTTGAAACATTTAAGAAATGGAGAAGCTTGGTTGAGAATGAGATAGGTAAAAGATTAAAATGTCTCATATCTGATAATGGTGGTGAGTATTGCAGCAAAGAATTTGAGGATTATTGTTCCTTTAATGGAATTTGTAGGCAGAAAATAGTTCCAGGGACTCCACAAGAAAATGGAGTAGCTGAGTGCATGAATAGGACAATAATGGAGCATGCAAGGAGCATGAGATTGCATGTTGGACTACCTTTAAATATGTGGGCAAAGGCTGTCAATACCATTGTATATTTAATTAATAGAGGTCTTTCAGTTCCTTTGGGCTGTGGTATTCCAGAGGAAGCATGGACATGTAAGAAGGTGAGTTATTCCTTTCTCAAAACCTTTGGATGTGAAGCATTTACACATGTAGATTATGAAATAGAACCAAGCTAGATGTAAAATCAAAAAAGTGTATCTTCGTTGGATATGGCATTCATGAATTTGGTTATAGGCTTTGGGATGTTAAAAATCTGAAAATTGTGAGAAGCAGGGATGTTGTATTCAATGAGGTGTTGTACAAAGATCAGCTGCAACATCATGAGAAGAAAGAAAAGGATTATGTGGTGCTGGATGATACTCCAGATAGTGATGTTCCAGTGGTTCCTTATGCTCCACAATAACAACAAGAAATACCACAAACTCCAGTGAATGTTAGATGGTCAACAAGGCTAAGTAGAACTCCTAAAAAGTTTTCTCCCTCTTTGTATTCTATTTTGTTAATAGATGTTGGTGAACTAGAAGGGTATAATGAAGTTATGCAGGTGGATACAAAGGTTCAGTTGGAGCTTGCAATGAAAGAAGAAATGGACTTCTTGCTGAAAAATCAGACTTGGGAATTATGTAAGTTGCCTGCAGGTAAAAAGGCTTTACCAAACAAATGGGTTTATAGGCTAAAAGAGGAAGATGGAGGTAAGAAAATATGTAAAGCCAGGTTAGTTGTAAAAGGATTTACATAGAAAAAGGGCATTGATTTTGATGAAATGTTTTCTCCGGTTGTTAAAATGACTTCTATTCGTACTGTTTTAAGTATTGTGGCTACTGAAGATTTGCATTTGGAATAGCTAGATGTGAAAACTGCCTTTCTCAATGGTGATTTGGAGGAGGAGATATATATGGAACAACCCCAAGGATTTGAGGTCAAAGGTAAGGAGAAACTAGTGTGTAGATTGAATAAGAGTTTATATGGCCTGAAACAAGAACCTCGGCAATGGTATTTGAAATTTGATAGTTTTATGGTTAAGCAAGGCTACATCTAGTGTAATTCTAACCATTGTGTTTATTTTAAGACTTTGGATGATGACAGCTACATTATTTTACGTTTATATGTTGATGACATGCTTGTAGCAGGGTCTAACATGGATCACATAAGAGAGTTAAAACAACAGTTAGCACAATCATTTGCTATGAAGGATTTAGAGGCAGCAAAACAAATCCTTGATATGAAAATTTGCAGAGATAGGAAGAACAAAAAATTGACTCTATCTCAAGTTGATTATGTTGAAAAGGTGTTTCAGAGATTCCATATGGAGATTGCAAAAGCTGTCAGTACACCTTTGCCTAGTCATCTAAAATTGACTAAGGAGATGTGTCCAAAGACACAAGAGGAGGAAGACAAAATGTCCAAGGTACCATATGCTTCAACTATAGGAAGTTTAATGTACGCCATGGTATGCACGAGACTAGATAATGCAAATGTTGTAGGAGTCATTAACAGGTTTATGAGTAATCCCGGATTGGAGCATTAGAATGCGCTAAAATGGATTCTCAGATATTTGAGAGGAACATCCAATAAACACTTATGTTTTGGGGGCTCTAATACTGATTTAGTAGGCTATGTGGACTTAGATTTGGCAGGGGATATTGATACCAGGCGGAGTACTACAGGGTATGTCTTTACTGTAGGTGGGATAACAGTGAGTTGGATCTCACGGTTGTAAAAGGTGGTTGCTTTATCCACCACGGAGGCAGAGTCTGTAGCTGCAACAGAGGCAAGAAAGGAGATGATATGGCTACAATCTTTCATGGAAGAATTGGGCAAACAATAGGCTAACAGTTATTTGTTTATAGACAACCAGAGTGCCATACATCTTGGAAAGAATTCTGCCTTGCATTCAAAGACCAAACACATACAACTAAGGTATCACTTCATCCGGCCAGTGTTGGACGATGGATAGTTAAGGCTAGAAAAGATACATACAGATGAAAATCTAATGGATATGTTTACAAAGGCAGTGACAAGGGAGAAGTTGAGCTCCTCTTCAGCTTCGGTTGGTCTTCAAGACTGAAAACAAAAAATTAGAACCACAGGGTCTAGGGTGCTTATTTCCAATGGGAGCTACAGGGTCAACGGTGTTATGATCAGTTTCCAAGTGGGAGATGATATGATGTGGAGTCTGATCATTCTCCATGTGGGAGATTATTTTTATATGGAGCCTAATCAGACTCGAAGGTTAAATTTTTCCCACTTTTATCAGTGTGGTTTCCCCCCAAATTATTTAATGGGGGTTTGGGGGCAGTGCCCCCAAGACAGGGTCAAGGGTTAGGGTTTCTATTGATATTGTATTGTAGCATTTACAATGGTATTGAGTTGTAAGGATTGCTAGTTGTAATCGGTTTGATTTATTGGATAATAATATTGGACTCTCTGTTGGTGGGTGTAGCCTGAGTTTGGGTGAGCCACGTTAAAAATTGTCTCTTGCTGTTATTATTTTTGTGTATTTTTCATTCCTCTGTTTAATCTTTATTTGCATTTAATTGATATCTTCTGCATGCAATTCCTAACAAAAACCATTTCAAAATAACACACATAAAACATTATACAATTGAAACAACCATGATAAAATAAAACAATGATATATATAAATACTGTAACATCCATACTTGAATGCTAAATGAAATATTTAAAGATAAAAGCAAATAATGCCAAAATTTCATAATTCTTTTCTTTTGTATCATACAAAGTAAAGCAGTTACATTTGCATTTACAAAATACATGATATATTACATCAGATGATGGTCTCTTTACATGCGACTTACAAATTTTACATAATTACCTATACAATAAAATGATGTCTTCAGTTCACAAGTCTTCGACAGTCAACTGCAAGAGGGAAAGCATCACCTTGCTGTTTTTCCTCCAACCACAAACTGGCAGTCCCCCGCACACCTTCCTACTGGAAGTGGCCCTTCCCTTCGTGAGGGTATAGATAGTGAGAACCAACTGATTCTTGTTGCAAGTATGTGCCTAATCAGTGTTGCTATTGATGTCAACATATTTGTGTGGTCATTGGTGTCAACTGTGCTCTTACTTTGTTGAGGATATTGAGAAAATTAGCCCCTCCAGTGATAACAATGTGTTGCAGTAGAAACAGTGCATTACATGTAGAAGAACAGTCCAGAAAAATGCTCTACATTTCTTATAGAATAAATATCTTTGCCTATGGATTGGAAGGTATTTAGAAGCCTGTCTGAAGAAGTTATATTCTGAGGTTGAGCCTCTAGTATGAAAAATTGAGTGAGTTATGTTCACCAGAGTGAAAACAACTTTTTCTGTATGTTTGGTGATGATAAGGAGAAAGTGTTTTGCTCCGCATTCCTCTGCATTGAAGTATTTTGGTCTGCAGTTCTAGAATTAAGTCAGTGATGATGTTAAGTGCCTTCAAATGTAATGGTTCATGATTTGGTGGTCGGCAAGCTATCTTTTACTCATGACAGTGGCTGACAGTGTTGTTTCTGTACTTCGGTTTGAAGAATCTTATTGTTAGAGTGATTAGAGATCGTGTGGTTGTTCCTAGTGATTACAATGTGCTTGTGGATGTCTCCTGATCATGCTCCTACATTCAGATTAGTCCGCAAGGTGTAATTCAGATCATACTTGAAGTGTGTTCTTGAGAATACTTATGTTAACATCAGTCTTGGCCGACCTAGTTGAATTCATCATTTGTGGAGATGCATCGAAGATTGTGATAGCGTGTTGTAGTGTGGAAGATTGCATTTGAGTCCCTGCTAAGGCGTGGCCTGATCTGTATTCATTTCTTTTCTTTGTAAATCTATTTAGGTCCAGACCTATTATGATGCAACGTATGTTTGCTGACCTTGGAGTTTGTTCCAATGGTTGATGATTGTAATGCTGACCTTGATGATCATTCCAAGGTTGATGAAGTGTACAAATACTTGTAATTGAGTCGTGAAAATGTATCCAAGTGCGAAGATGCGAAGATAAAGTGAAGTAAGGTAGTAGAACAAAGCATAGGTGTTTGTGCTTCAATGGAACTGAACCTTGGCATGCAATAGATGTTGTTATCTCAGTTCAACCTTTTGGCAGTGAGCCTCTATTTTTTGGTATTGCTATAACTTATATATTTTTGTGGGCTAACACCCACCATGGTTTTTTCCTTTTAGGGTTTTCCACGTAAAAATCTGGTGTCTACTATGTTAAATGTGTGATTGTGATTAAGTTAATGGTTTCATGCTTTCATGGTTAAATCTAATTATGAATAATTAAGTTGTTGATGGTTTGATATGCATGTGAAGATAAGTTTTTGTGACAACTGATTAACCCCCCCTCTCAGTTGTCCGGTGTATTTCAACAGTTGGTATCAGAGCAAGGTTCCTCTGAAGAAAGCCTAACAGCTTGACAAAGATCTAGGATGTCTTATTAGAAGGAAGATCCACATTTTGATGGGACAAATTATGCTCTTTGGAAGGTATGAATGAAAAGTCATCTTCTTTGTCTTGGTTATAAAGTACGGAAGGTTGCAGAAACACAATATACCATGCCTCAAAATGGTTTGATGACTGAAGATGAAATCAAAGAATATGAGTTGGATGTCAAAGCGAAGGATGCTCTGTTAAGTTCCTTAAGTGACTCAGTGTTGACAAAGGTTGTGGACCTTGAATTTGCAAATGAAGTATGGGTGAAGCTAAAAAATTTGTATGAAGGAGATGATTCTGTAAAAGAAGCCAAGCTACAAAGCCTGAAAGTGAAATATGAGGGTTTGAAGATGAAAACATAACAGCCTTTATGCAAAGAGTTGATGAACTTGTCATTGGAATAAAGAGTATGGGAGGAACTCTCGGTGATAAGGAAGTTGTGATGAAAATTCTCAGATCACTACCAAAGTCATATAGTCACAAGGTAGTTGCTATTGAAGAATTCACGACTGTGAAAACTATTGACAAAGATCAATTAGTTGGAAATCTTACAGGCTTTGGGATGAGAGAGTTTGGTGATGCCATGCCTAAAGTTGAATCATCTTTTAAAGCCTGTACTTCAGAAAAGATCTCCATATTTGAGAAATACAAGGTGGATGATGACTTTGATGAAATTGAAGCTAACTTTGTTGACAGGCTACAAAGAGGCTCCGGTAAGTTCAAAGGTAAATTAGATTTCAAATGTTTCTCTTGTGGTAAAGTAGGTCATTATGCTTCTAGATGTCCTAAAAGAATTGAAAGAAATAAGAAAAAATACGAGAGCAGGCCTAGAGTTCCAAAGAAATGCTACTATGTCAGAGATTTTGATGATGAAGGTATGACTAATGATGAATCTGATGATGCTAGTACTAGTGCAAATGAATGCCTATTTATTGCTATTAAAGAAGATCATGTGTCTACTAATTCTGCAAGTTGTGTGAAGGAAGAAAAACCAGTGGAAGAAAATGCTTTGGTTGTTCAGGTTGAGAAAGATAAGGATGAATGGATCATTGATAGTGGATGCTCACATCACATGACCAATGACAAAAGTAAGTTTGTAGGTTTGGAAAAGTATGATGGAGGACTGGTTAGGTTTGGAGATAATGCAGTTGGTAAGATTTGTGGAAAAGGATATATTTCATTTGATGGAAAGCATAACACTAACAATGTTCTATATGTGGAGGGTTTGAAGCATAATCTTTTGAGTGTTGGTCAGATGTGTGACAAAGGAAATGATCTAAGATTCAAAGATAATGGGTGCAAAATCATGGGAAGCTCTGGAACAGTGATTGCTACTAGTAAGATGACAAAAGGTAACATCTATCAATTAAGAGGAACTAATGATAACTATTTACTGGCCTAGGCAGATGAAAGTTGGTTGTGGCATAGAAGGATGTGCCATATAAACTTTGACAATCTGGTAAAGATAAGTTCAGGTCAGACTGTGAGAGATTTACCAAAACTTGTGAAACCCTCCAATACAATTTGTAAGGAATGTCAGTTGGGACAGCAGACGGAAGTAGATCTGCCGAAAGTATTTTGGAAAGAGCCTATTCATACTATTGTTTACATCCAAAATAGAGTTCAAGTGAAAGGTAATAGTACTCAAACACCTTATGAATTATGGTATGGAAAAATTCCTACAGTAAAATATTTCAAAGTCTTTGGAAGCAAATGCTATATCAGGAGAGATCAATATCTAGGAAAGTTTGATGTAAGGTGTGATGAAGGAATCTTCCTTGGATACTCTGCCAAGAGAAAGGCTTACCGATGCTACAACAAAAGGCTCAAAAAGATTGTTGAGAGTGCAAATGTGAAGGTAGATGAAGGCAAAGAAAGAATATCAGACCTAAGTTGTTATGAACCAGATGAACCTATGACTATAGTAAATGAAGAGAAAGATAAGCAAGAAGAAAGTCAAGATGAAGAAGAGGCTCCCGAATGTGTTGTCAAGACTCCCAGATATGTAAGGATCAATCATTCTGAAGATCAGATTATAGGTGACAAGAACAAAAGGTGTGTTGACAAGAAAAAAGGCTACAGAAGAACAAGTGAATTATTGTCTGCTTTCAAAGGTTGAACCAAAGACTGTGAATGAAGCATGTAATGATGAAAGCTGGGTAAAATCCATGGAGGAAGAGCTAATGCAGATAGAAAAGAATGATACTTGGGAATTAGTTCCCAAACCTGTTGATAAAAATGTTATCGGAACCAAATGGGTTTTCATGAATAAACTGAATGAGAATGGAGAAGTTGTAAGGAATAAGGCAAGGCTTGTACGCAAAGGATATGCTCAGATTGAAGGAATAGATTTTGAAGAGACTTTTGCTCCAGTAGCCCGAATTGAAGCAATCAAAATATTTATGGCATTTGTAGCCCACAAAGATTTTAAAATGTATCAGATGGATGTAAAGTCTGCATTCCTAAATCGTGAGTTAGAAGAGGCAGTCTACATTGAGCAACTAGAAGGATTTAAGTTATCAGACCAAGGAGATGTTGTGTACAGATTGAAGAAAGCCTTGTATGGACTCAAGCAAGCCCCTAGAGCATGGTATGAAAGGTTGGATAAGTACTTACTATAGTTAGGGTTCAATAAAGGTACTGCTAACAGTAATCTTTATTTCAAGATTAATGGAGATCAAATACTAATTGTTGAATTCTTTGTTGATGATATCATTTTTGGAGGCAATGAAGGTATGTGTATGAAATTTGCTGGTGAAATACAAAAAGAGTTTGAGATGTCCATGTTTGGTGAGATGAATTTAGTTCTAGGTCTGCAAATAAATCAATTAGATAAAGAAATCTTTATATCTCAGTCTAAGTATGTGAAAGAGTTGTTGAAGAAGTTTGGGATGGAAGACTCTAAAGCGGTGTGTGCTCCCATGGTGACTGGCTGCAAGTTAAGCAAAACTGATGAATCAATTAAGGTTGATTAGAAAAAATACAGATCCATGATTGGAGGATTGCTTTATCTAACTCAAACCAGACCTGATATTATGCATGAAGTATGTCTTGTTGCAAGGTTTCAAGATGATCCAAGAGAATCACATGTGATGGCAGTTAAGAGAATCTTGAGGTGTTTAAAAGGCACTCTGGATCATGGATTATGGTTGTTGGATCTAGGGCATACAACTGAGAGGGGGGGGGTGAATCAGTTGTATAAAAACTTGCTCTCTATTTCAAACACTTGATTCGTCTTGTTAGTTAACAGCATATCAATTAATCATCCATGAAAGTAAAATGCACAAACACAAGAGCAGATAAACATCAACACATTGAACATCAAGATTTTGACGTGGAAAACCCGGTTAAGGGAAAAACCACGGGGTGATTAACCCAAGGATTATTCTCTGTTAAAAGAATAAGAAAAAGAATGGCACTTGCCAATTAGGGCTCACTGCCCGAGCATACTACTCACAAAGAGGCCCACTGCCTACAAGGAGACACACTATCTACAAAGTGATAAGAATCACAGTCTTGAACTGGAGAATGACATCTTTACCATGTCCGGATCAGTTCCATTTAAGCCCAAAAACCTCTGCTCTGACTTTCGCACTTCTCTTCGCTACACCACTCTCATCCACACAATCCACACTTCAAATGAACTCACAAACCTTTATTTATACAAGACATTGACTTAGGAACAATCATCTAAGTCGACAATCAACCATAAGAATATCCGCAAGATGAATAACACATCCGGTCGGCCACCACAAAAACATTCGCAGGATGAACAACTCATCCGGTTGGCTAGTCTAAACAAGAACTTCATCCGGAAGAATATCTTCAATTCCGGGCTCTACTATCAATGCGGACCAACAACACAACCTCAACATGATCCAAGAACATTCACAAGCCTGCTTGAATGACCAAGTACATCCGTACTTTCTCTACGTACTGGAATCTCTTCTCTTCCTCATCCGGAACTTCAAGAACACTGTCTGTCGCCACTGTCACAATGCAAAAGGTACTTCCGGACCTCCAAATCATACACAACTCGAGATGACACATCACAAGGACATCCCAAACACTCCTTCTAATTCGCAGGACCGTCCTATTTTTCTTTTCCACAACTCCATTCTGCCGAGGAGTCCTAGGTACAGACAATTGTCTCTTTATCCCATGCTCTTCATAGAAAATGTTGAATTCATTTAAACTCACCTCCTCTATCAGACCTCAAGCATTTGATCTTCAATTCTATTTCATTCTCAACCATTGCCTTGAAATATTTGAATTTCTCTAGGGCTTATGATTTGTCTCTTAGAAAGGTCACCCAAGTCATTCTAGAATAATCATCAATAAGCAACATGAAGTACCTATCACCTTGTAGACTTCTCACCCTTGTAGGACCACAGAGATCTGTATGTACTAGATCTTATACAGTTCCGGACCTCATCGGACCTTTCTGTGATCCTTTGTCACCTCTGAACACTTGCCGGAACTGGTTCTACACCGACAGCCACAACTCCTTCAGATCTTCATGCGGACCTCTGAAATCTTAACTGAAGCATCTCAAGACTCATATCTACAAACCCTTTAATCCGCATCCTCCGGTTCGCATCCTATACAATACATTTGCCTTCTTCTTATCACTGTTCTTCACTGTTCCTGACTGAGGCTAATTTTCTCAATATCCTCAGCACACTACTCATCGAATCCTTCTTGTCAATGCAATATGAGTATGTTGACATCAATGACAACACTAGTTCACCTCATACTTGCAACAATCTCCCCCTTTGTCATTGATGGCAACATATGATGTGAAAAACCATCAAGACAAGAACTTCTCCTTTCTATCACAGCTCCCCCTATCATCAACATGTCTTCTCCTTATTTACTGCTCCCCCTTTGATCATCAGCTACTTGTTTTTCACATGTCTTCTCTCCCCCTTTGACATCAATGGCAAAGGGCTCATACTTGCAATTCTTAACACATCAGAATCATACCAGCTGCTCCCCCTTAGTAGCAGCTCCCCATCATCAATCCGGATCACAAGATATGACTATGATATCCACCGGATTGATGCACATCAGTGCATCCTAGTTCATCACCGGAGGGGCCATGACCCCTAACTTCTCCCGGAGATATTCAAAAGAGTCCTTGGGAAGAGGTTTAGTAAAGATATCTGCAATCTGATCCTTGGAGGGAACATACTCCAACCTGACTTCTTCCTTGTTCACTTGTTCTCTCAAAAAGTGAAACTTGATAGATATGTGCTTAGTCTTAGAGTGTAATACCGGATTCTTAGAAATATTAATTGCACTTGAATTATCACAGAAAATTGTGATAGGCTCCTCATATTCAACTTTAATGTCTCTTAGCATCTGCTTCATCCATAAGATTTGAGTGCAACTACCTGCTGCTGCAATGTATTCTGCTTCAGTTGTAGACAGAGATATTGCATCTTGTTTCTTGCTTAGCCAAGAAACCAATCTCTTCCCCAAAAAGAATGCTCCACCACTAGTGCTCTTCCGGTCATCCACATCTCCTGCCCAATCTGCATCTGTGTAAGCATGAAGAGAGAAATCTGGATCTCTAGGGTACCATAGACCATACTCAACTGTTCCTTTCAAGTACCTAAAAATTCTTTTGATTGCCATAACATGAGATTCTCTAGGATCAGCCTGGAATCTTGCCACAAGACCAACAGCCTGCATTATATCTGGTCTAGTCTGAGTGAGATACAACAATCCACCAATCATTGATCTATACTTTGTCTGATCTGCCTTTGGAGAGTCATCATCTTTGCTCAATTTACATCCGGTTGCCATGGGAGTGTTCATTGGCTTTGAATCTTCCATACCAAATTTCCTCAACAATTCTTTCACATATTTGGTCTGAGAAATGAAGATCCCTTTCTTTGTTTGAGTAATTTGCAGACCCAAGAAGAAATTCATTTCACCAAGCATAGACATTTCAAACTCACTTTTCATCTGATTTGCAAAAGTTTTGCACATACTATCTCTTCCTCAAAAAATGATATCATCCACAAACACTTCAACAATCAAAATGTTTTCATGATCAATTTTGAAATATAAGTTACTGTCAGCAGTACCTTTGCTGAATCCAATCTGCACAAGATGCTTATCCAACCTTTCATACCATGCTCTTGGGGCTTGTTTTAATCCATACAATGCTTTCTTCAACTTGCAGACCATATCATCATTGTCAGACAATTGAAATCCATCCGGTTGTTCAATGTAAACTTCTTCTTCCAAATCACCATTTAGGAAGGCAGACTTGACATCCATCTGATATACCTTGAAGTCTTTAAAGGCAGCAAATGCAAGAAATAATCTGACTGCTTCAATTCTTGCCACCGGAGCAAAGGTCTCTTCAAAATCAATTCCTTCTATTTGAGAGTAGCCTTTGCAGACCAATCTAGCTTTGTTTCTGATTACTTCACCAGCTTCATTTAATTTGTTCCGGAAGACCCATTTGGTTCCAATCACATTCCTGTCTCTAGGTCTGGGAACAAGATCCTAAGTATGATTTTTCTCAATTTGCATTAATTCATCTTTCATTGCTTTGGTCCAGTATTCATCATTGCAGGCTTCATTTACTGTTTTAGGTTCAATCTTTGAAATCAGACAACATTCATCCTGATTTTGAGCAACATTCCTTCTAGTTTGCACACCTTTGCTTCTGTCACCTATGATCTGATCTTCAGAGTGGTTCAGTGTTACATACCTTGAAATTTTGGGAGTATCCTGCACTGCTGCTTCTTGATCAGACTCATTCAAACCTATCTCTTCTTCCTGATTTACCGGATCAGGCTGACTCTGACTTACTGGAGAGGATTGAGTTCCTTGAACCTGAACACCGTCTTGGTCATCTTCATCAAACTCATAAAATCTTGAGGGCTTCTCAATTCCTTCATCAACTTTCACATTAGTGCTTTCTATCATCTTCCTCAGTCTCTTATTGTAACACCGGTATGCTTTGCTTTGAGTGGAGTAACCCAAGAAAATTCCTTCATCACTTCTAACATCAAACTTTCCTAGATCTTCATCTCTTTTAATATAACACTTGCTACCAAATACTCTGAAATATTTCACAGTAGGAGTGATGCCAAACTAGAGTTCATAGGGGGTCTTACCGGTATTGTTTCTGATTTGAACTCGATTTAGAGTGTAGACTGCAGTATTGATAGCTTCTTTCCAGAACATTTGAGGAACATTTGCTTCCAACATCATTGTCCTGGCAGCTTCCTGGATGGTCCGGTTCTTTCTCTCAACTACTCCATTCTACTGTGGAGTCCTAGGAGCAGACAACTGTCTCCTTATACCCTGCTTCTCACAAAAGTCAATGAACTCACCAGATGTAAATTCACCACCTCTATCAGACCTTAGACACTTCAGTTTCAATCCAGTTTTATTCTCTACCATAGCTTTGAAGATTTTGAACTTCTCAAATGCTTCTGATTTTTCTTTTAGGAAGGTAACCCACATCATCTGGGAATGGTCATCAATTAATAACATGAAATATCTATCACCTTGCAGACTCTTGATTCTTGTCGGACCACAGAGATCAGTATGTATCAATTCCAACAATCCGGTAGAGGACTGATCTTTGCTTTTGAAGGAGAGTCTGCTTTGTTTACCTAGCTGACATTCTTTGCACAAACTATTTGTAGGTTTCATCAATTTTGGAAGATCTCTTACAGCCTGAGTATTGCTTATCTTGATGATGTTATCAAAATTTACACGACACATTCTTCTATGCCATAACCAACTCTGATCAATTTGAACAAACAGACAACTTTTATTTGAACCTACCAGATGAAAGATATTACCTTTTGTCTGAGTATCGGATGTAATTTCAGTTCCGGAGCTTGTAAAGATTCTGCATTTTCCATTCTTAAACCGGAGATCATAGCCTTTGTCTACTAACTGACCAACACTGAGAAGATTGTGCTTCAATCCTTCAACATATAGTACATTACCTGTTTTGCTCTTTCCATCAAAGGAAATAGTTCCCCTACCTCTGATTCTGCCAGCAGAATTGTCACCAAACTTTACCATTCCTCCTTCATACCTTTCCAAATCCAAGAACTTATCCTTGTCACCAGTCATATGGTGAGAACATCCACTGTCAATAACCCAATCATCCTTTTCTTCCACTTGAGCAGCCAAAGCTTTTTCAACAACTTTGTGATTGACAGATTCAGAGAGTATTGAATCTTCTTCCTTGATGGCAATAAACACCCATTCATTTCCGGATTTGCTTCCTAGTTCTGATTCATCATCTGTTACTCCTTCATTGTCATCTTCTTCATGAACATAATAGCAGTTCTTTTGAAGCCTTTGTCTGTTAGTATTAGTCCTTGCAGATCTTTCCGGACATCTTGAAGCAAAATGACCAATCTTATTGTAGTTAAAGCACTTAAAGGGCAGTTTTCCTTCATACTTACCGGATCCTCTTGGTAGTCTTTTTGCAATGAGGGCTTCAAGTTGAGCTGTTTCTGCTTCTTCTTCTTCCATGTCTCTTCTTGCTTGATCATACCATGACATCTTCCTTGAAGAGTTTTCTCCCGGATCAAATCTCTGTTTGCCTTTCACATAGGCATTGGCTTTGAAAGCAGATTCGGTCTTGGGAGGATCATCTCCAAACTCGGTCATTTCAAATGCAGCTAGCTTGCCAGCCAATTGTTCTCTTGTGACAATTGTGTGGGCTCTGAACTCATCAATTGCAGCAACCTTGATTTTGTAGGCAGCAGGAAGGGATCTGAGGATTTTGCAAACAATCTCATTTTCATCCAAAGTTCCACTAGCATTTCTAATTCCACACACAAATTCATTCACTCTTGGCATAAAAGTAGTGATGTTTTCATCATCTCTCATCTTCAATCTTTCAAATTTTCCTTTCAGACTTTGCAACCTTGCACTCTTGACAAACTCATCTCCCTCATACAGAAGTTCCAGTTTAGTCAAGATCTCATATGCAATTGGTAGGTCAATAACATTTGAGAGATCTGAGTCATTCAATGCGCTTAGAAGAGCTTCCTTGGTCTGCAGATTGTTTTCAGCATCTGTGATTTCATTTAGAGTTGTCGGACCACCTTGTGGAGGTACATATGGTTTTGAAACCATGGCCAAATATGATTTTCCCATACATTCCAAGTGACATTTCATGCGACCCTTCCAGAGAGTGAAATTGGTTCCATCAAACTTCGGACTATCCTTTTTGTATGACGACATCCTGGATCTCCTCAAGCGGTTAAGCTCCTTTCAGAGGAACTTGGCTCTGATACCAATTGTTGGATCTAGGGCATACAACTGAGAGGGGGGGTGAATCAGTTGTATAAAAACTTGCTCTCTATTTCAAACACTTGATTCGTCTTGTTAGTTAACAGCATATCAATTAATCATCCATGAAAGTAAAACGCACAAACACAAGAGCAGATAAACATCAACACATTGAACACCAAGATTTTGACGTGGAAAACCCGGTTAAGGGAAAAACCACGGGGTGATTAACCCAAGGATTATTCTCTGTTAAAAGAATAAGAAAAAGAATGGCACTTGCCAATTAGGGCTCACTGCCCGAGCATACTGCTCACAAAGAGGCCCACTGCCTACAAGGAGACACACTGTCTACAAAGTGATAAGAATCACAGTCTTGAACTGGAGAATGACATCTTTACCATGTCTGGATCAGTTCCATTTAAGCCCAAAAACCTCTGCTCTGCCTTTTGCACTTCTCTTCGCTACACCACTCTCATCCACACAATCCACACTTCAAATGAACTCACAAACCTTTATTTATACAAGACATCGACTTAGGAACAATCATCTAAGTCGGCAATCAACCATAAGAATATCCACAAGATGAATAACACATCCGGCTGGCCACCACAAGAACATTCGCAGGATGAACAACTCATCCGGTCGGCTAGTCTGAACAAGAACTTCATCCGGAAGAATATCTTCAATTCCAGGCTCTACTATCAATGCGGACCAATAACACAACCTCAACATGATCCAAGAACCTTCACAAGCCTGCCTGAATGACCAAGTACATCTGTACTTTCTCTACGTACTGGAATCTCTTCTCTTCCTCATCTGGAACTTCAAGAACACTGTCTATCGCCGCTGTCACAATGCAAAAGGTACTTCCGGACCTCCAAATCATACACAACTCGAGATGACACATCACAAGGACATCCCAAACACTCCTAATCCGCAGATTAGGATTATACAGTTCCGGACCTCACCGGACCTTTCTGTGATCCTCTGTCACCTCTGAACACTTGTCAGAACCGGTTCTACACCGACAGCCACAACTCCTTCAGATCTTCATGCGGACCTCTGAAATCTTAACTGAAGCATCTCAAGACTCATATCTACAAACCCTTTAATCCGCATCCTCCGGTTCGCATCCTATACAATACATTTTCCTTCTTCTTATCACTATTCTTCACTGTTCCTGACTGAGGCTAATTTTCTCAATATCCTCAGCACACTGCTCATCGAATCCTTCTTGTCAATGCAATATGAGTATGTTGACATCAATGACAACACTGGTTCACCTCATACTTGCAACAATGGTATCCAAAGGACAATGACTTCACTCTCAGTGCTTATACAGATGCAGATTGGGCCAGAGATATTGATGACAAAAAGAGCACAAGTGGAGGTGCTTTCTTCTTGGGTAATAGATTAGTTTCATGGTTGAGTAAGAAACAAGATTTAATATCTTTGTCAACTGCAAAAGCAGAGTATATTGCAGCAACATGTTGTTGCACTCAAGTATTATGGATGAAGCAAACTTTGAAGGATATAAGAATTGTGTGTGAAGATCCAATTGTAATCTTTTGTGACAATACAAGTGCCATAAACATTTCAAAGAATCCAGTGATGCACTCAAGAACAAAGCACATATCAATAAGGTATCACTTTTTGAGAGAGAAGGTGACAGAGAATGAAGTAAAGTTGGAATGTGTCCACAAAGGATTAGATTGCAGACATTTTCACTAAGCCTCTACCTAAAGATACCTTTGAGTATCTCAGAAAAAAGTTAGGGGTCATTACCCCTCCTGTCCTAAACTAAGATGCATAGGAATGCATCAATCCAGTGGAGCTCAAAGTGTCATTCTTTGATCTAGATTGATGTTCTAAAGGCTACCTCTCAGGGGGAGTAGCTAAATGTTTTTGATAAAGTAAGTAGGTCAGAGCAGTAGCATGCAAGTATGTGCCCTTTGCCATTGATGTCAAAGGGGGAGAGAAATCATGTGAAAAACTCAAGGGGAGAAAGAATGCAGATGTGTAAAGAGAAAGGGGGAGAATTTTGTCTTGGTGGTCTTTTCAGTTTTTCACATCATATGTTGCCATCAATGACAAAGGGGGAGATTGTTGCAAGTATGTGCCTAATCGGTGTTGTCATTGATGTCAACATATCTGTGTTGTCATTGGTGTCAAATGTGCTCTTACTTTGTTGAGGATATTGAGAAAATTAGCCCCTCCGGTGATAACAATGTGTTCTAGTAGAAACAGTGCATTACATGCAGAAAAATAGTCCAGAAGAATGCTCTACATTTCTTGTAGAATAAATATCTTTGCCTGCGGATTGGGAAGTATTTAGAAGCTTGTTTGAAGATGTTATATTCTGAGTTTCAGCCTCCGGTATGAAGAATTGAGGGAGTTATGTTCACCAGAGTGAAAACAACTTTTTCTGTATGTTTGGTGGTGACAGGGAGAAAGTGTTTTGCTCTACATTCCTCCGCATTGAAGTATTTTGGTCTGTGATTCTGGAATTAAGTTAGTGATGATGTCAAGTTCCTTCAAATGCAATGGTTCGTGATTTGGTGGTCCACAAGCTATCTTTTACGCATGACAGTGGATGACAGTGTTGTTCCTGTACTCTGGTTTGAAGAATCTTATTGTTAAAGCGATTAGAGATCGTGCAGTTGTTCCTAGTGATTACAATATGCTTGTGGATGTCTCTTGATCATGCTCCTACATTCAAATTGGTCCGCAAGGTATAATTCAGATCGTGTATGAAGCGTGTTCTTGAGAATACTTGTGTTAACATCAGCCTTGGCTGACCTGGTTGAATTCATCATATGCGAAGATGCATCGAAGATTGTGATAGCGTGTTATAGTGTGGAAGATTGTGTTTAAGTCCCTGCTAAGGCACGACGTGATCTGCATTCATTTCTTTTCTTTGTAAATCTATTGAGGTCCAGACCTATTATGATGTAACGTATGTTTGCCGACCTTGGAGTTTGTTCCAACAGTTGATGATTGTAATGCGGACCTTGATGATCATTCCAAGGTTGATGAAGTGTATAAATACTTGTAATTGAGTCATGAAAATGTATCCAAGATGCGAAGATAAAGTGAAGTAAGATAGCAGAGCAGAGCAGAGGTGTTTGTACTTCAATGGAACTGAACCTTGGCATGGAGTAGATGTTGTTATCTCAGTTCAACCTTTTGGCAGTGAGCCTCTCTTTGGTAATGAGCCACCCATAGGCAGTGAGTCTTTCTTTGCAATGAGCAATTTGGGCAGTGAGCCTCTTTTTTTCGATATTGCTATAACTTATATATTTTTGTGGGCTAACACCCACCGTGGTTTTTTACTTTTAGGGTTTTCCACGTAAAAATCTAGTGTCTACTGTGTTGAACATGTGATTGTGATTAAGTTAATGGTTTCATGCTTTCATGGTTAAATTTGATTATGAATAATTAAGTTGTTGATGGTTTGATATGCATGTGAATATAAGTTTTTGTGACAACTGATTCACTCCCCTCTCAGTTGTCCGGTGTATTTCAACAATTCTATGTGCCATCTAAGAACTAGTGCAATTTCCTAGCAAGAAACAATCAAGTTTATAACTTCTAGTCTATCTTTAGCTATGTACAACCCCTCTAACTGTTCAAGCTATCTAGAACACAGTGAACAAAAAATGCAAGTGGTGATTTTGCATTAAATTGGCCAAAGTTTTTATAATAAATAATTGAGTCGAATGCTCACACACTTCTTTCTTGACTTGGAGACTGAAATTCTTTCTATGTTGAGTTATTTAATAGGGTTGACCTGACAATCATAGGATAAAAACTCGTCAATTCACGACCATGCATTGAGACCCTCCTTGCATTCTCGCAATCCTAGGTCTATGACAACTGTCAACTACTCAATAGCCAACAAGCCTATCTTTATAACTCTAACATAATCAAATAGGTTATATAGACATTTTATCAAAATCTGAGAACTAATTTCATTCTCTCAAGTCCTGATAGAGGTGTTTCAGCATAGGAGGAACTTTGACCATGGTAGAACAAGTTACTTGTAACATTAACCTATACATATCTAATTAGTATTACCAGTATGCCTTCTACTAAAGGACAACTAGACAGTTATAAGATAAGAGCCTGGATGACTTAAAAGTAAACTTTGAGCTCCCTCTTTGCATTCTCGCAATCTCAGGCCTTTGACATCTGTCAATTACTCATTATCCAGTCAACTATACTCTCATGCTCATGGAGTAAATAAGATAGTCATTTCTTATGTCATTGAGTCTATAAAGCAAGTTTTCATCATATAACTTTATCAATATCAACTAGGTCACAATGTCTTTGCAACCAAGGAGCAAACTACCTTTGCTCTAGGTTTATACATGACTTATACTTTGTCAGAATTCACATAACATATTCTATATGAATAACATGTTTGTATAGCACTTGTACTTTTGACAACCTTGTGTTGACTTAATCTAGATTCTTTTCGCTATGCTTTTAGCTAAGTTAAATTATCTATTTGAATCTACCCTTTAAGAAGGGTGTTCAAACTTAATGGCCATATTACTACCATGCAAAGAATATTTACTCATATCAAAAGGCTATAATCACTGCCAATGAGAAGTTATCTACTCATTTCCATTAGCTATATTCATTGCCAATAAATGGTTATTTACTCTTTTTGAATGGGTACAACACTGCCATTGAAAGGTAAGTGTATTTCATAATAATCCATAGGCCAATCTTAGCCAAGATACAGGTAATACATAATAATCTCACGACTATTACACAGTCATCATAATACAAACATATATGTATCCTTTATCAACTTGATAAAGACTCTCACAAAGAGTTAATACATGCATATATCATCTTTAAGTAAACACCTATGTGTTATATCATCCTTCGCCTATTATAAAAGTGGGCTCAAACTCCTCGACCTATCTGCCTTTCTTTGTTGAAACATGGATCTTTTCTTATTCTTTGCCATTTCGAGATATACAAAAGGAAATTTAAATTGGTAACTTGACCAGTAGGGTTGCTACTATATGCATGCAACTGCCGACAACAAATATAATAAAATATAATAGGATAAATATTATAGTTTGTAGATGGCACTTCGACCATAATCATAAATTGTATACACGATTTCTCTCAGAATAACTATATAGTTTTATGTCTATATTACAAGGATACATCTATCCTTTATGATGTAATGGATTACAAGTTTGCATGATGTTAGCATAGCATTCATGTTGTAAACTTGTATAATACAAGTGTAGGTTATGAGAACTGTTAGCTTCTTTGGTTTATATTTTCACAGTTGTAGTCTTGCAGAGAGAATGATTTCTCCCATGATAGAATACAGGGTTAAGCTCATAGTTTCAACAATGTCTTATCATAGTCTAGTCACAGTTAGAACTTATGAGAGTATTACCACCTCTCACAACATGTTTACACATTTGAACTTTCAAATATAACTTTGTAATTCTTATTATAAACTCATAGCAAACTTACAGTAGTGGCAGTACCTTCTCAATTTACAAAAAGTTAAAACTTGCAGGATATCTACAATATAAACTCAAGGAGAAGCCTACAGGAATGACGTTACCTTATCACTGAATTTCACACAACCCAAACGACATCTTCCTACACACTTCTTCTCCCTGTGCTCTCACTCCTGGTAAAATTTCTATCTTTCCCTTGCTCAGTTGAGCATACCTCCAAGAAAAGGAAAACTCTCTTCTGTCCCGTGTGTTTGACAATGCAAGATTAATAACAATGAGACCGTTTAACACTTCAAGAAAGGCCTTTATCTTACGTAGCTGCTCATGGCCTATCTTTGACATGCCTAAATTTGGGCATGATGGGTTGTGGATCCTTCCTCCACTCCCTTAAAACTCTTGGGTGGTACGATGGAGGTTAAGCCTCATAAACTTGTTTAAAACTTACCCCTTTTCTATCATACAAAACTCTATAATTTAAACCTTGACTAAGGTCTAAAATAATTTTAGTATTACAGAAATATTTCACAAACGTCGTTAATGTTAGAATCTGAAAAGATTATTAACCCAGAAAACTAGTGCAAACGAATAGATATTTAAGCTATGAATGCAAATGATACGAAATCAAAATAGCAACACAGAGTTAGTCTCCAAGAGAGTAATGTAAATGCTAGAAGCAAAATAGCATTAAGAGGATGCAAAAGCAAAAGATGCAAAATACAAGCCATGTAGCATGCTTATATAGACCAGGGAGAGGGAGGAGGTGGCAACACCGACCAATCAGGAGCAATCATCTATCGAACTAAAGATAGAAAAGTATCTTCCCAAGATAGCTAATGGATGCTCACATGTAGGAAGGGGACACCTCGCAACCACTCACCTAATAAGACATGCTTTATTAACCTAAGCAAGATTAATATAAGTGTAGGAAAAACCTAGGAATATAGGGAAAAATAAATAACCCATTAGGAAATAAAAATCTACACTAACACCCCCCATAAGCGAAGCTTAGGTGGATGTAGAAATGGGTCCTGGCAAATCAAGCCTGATGAGGTACCCATGCACAACGAATTCCCCGCCAGAAGAGAGAAAAGCCCCCACAAAAATAGAGAGGGAAGAGACCTCCCCAAAGTAGAGAGAGTGAAAGAGACTATGAAACCCCCCCACAACAAAGTAGCTCCTGTGCCAAAAGAGGATGCCCATATATGAATGCTGAAGATGATCCATTTGTGGCAAATGACATTTCTCCCCTTAGGAAGAAACAACTCCAATGGTGAATGTCGAAGTAACTCCCACTCAAAGAAGCAAGGTGAGGAAGGAAGTCTCATGATGTATCATATCTCAGAACTCTACTCAAGTGTCGCCATGTGAATATCAAAAGATGCCTCAATGCACAAAGGTAGAAGCAATCCAATCCCATGTGTAGAACCAGGAGGTACAAGATCTAAAGATAAGGAAGATGGGATAATAGTGATGAAATGACTATCATCAAAGAGGAGTTGAATGTCCTCAAGAGTGTCATCTAGATCCAAAATGTGAGACTCTACAAGCAAACAAGAGATGTCTGGTAGAAATTGGTCCCAATGAAGTGAATCCAGAAGACAAATATGATCTTGCTGCAAAGAATCATTGGAAGCCCTCGAAGAAGCCTCTTTGAACTCTGTAGTAATAGCAGGTGCAAGGACAAAAGAACTATCATGAAAGAGGAGAGATAACCCCTCAAATGTGTCCTCCAAATCTGAAATGTGAGACTCCACAAACAAAGATGCAATGTTTGATAGATAGGAATCCCAATGAGGAAGACTAAAATGATCCTGCTGCAAAGAACCACTGGAAGCCCTCAAAGAAGCATTTCTAAAATCTGATGAAGCAACAGGTACAATAGGAATGTCCTTAACTGTAGATGGGGCATAAATGTATGTCAACCAAATAGACTGATCATCCCATGAGGATGTCTCCACACAAGAAGGGGCAACAGAAGTCTCAGTATCATCCACAAGAGCCTGGTCATCCAAGGAAACATCACTATTAGATGAAGATCCAAAGTCTCCATACAACTGTTGGATGATGGTCCAAGCAGTAAAAGGGCACTCAGTGTGCTCTATGTGATGTAGAATATCCTCAGAAACAATAATACATATTAGTCCATAGACCATGTCATTATTGTTAAACAATGCATTCTTCTGTTCATAGTCACTTAGCTCAGGAATGAGTCCAAGGAGATGGGGTAATAGATCCTACTCAAGGCAATGATTCTTTATCCCTTGTTTCCAAGACAAATAGTTCTCTGAGGTTATCTTAACAATAGAAGGATGGAAATAACTAGAATCCATTATGAACCCCCAAAATGATTACAATAACCCCATAAAAGATGTGACTAATAGAGAGCACATAAGACACCCCCTTTTTCACTTAATCAAAGACCCCCCCAAGAAAATATGATTTGACACTTTATATTAGTGTGTTTACAACTTCCACTAACAAGAAATACTAAGTGGTCTTGATTTCAATGTATTACAAAACCTTCACGAAGAGCATATGCTGAAAATTCAACTTTGGTACAATACCTAGAGAAATAAACAACACCACTGCGATCTACTCAAAAAATCATGCACTTTAAAAAAAAATCACCTCGATATGAGGCCGTATGTGAAAGTTATGATCCTCCAAAGTTCCCAAAACGAGAACTATGTAGTGTCACGACTGAGAATCTGCAATTTCTAAAAAATCTCTGCATTCAAATAAAACAATGTCTACACTAGTGCATAGAGCATGAAAAAATAGCTAAAATAAAAAAAATTCATGGGAAACGGAGTCTGTATGAGCAAGAACGGAGCATTTGAAAACTGCCTTCAAAATTGCAACTGCCAACAAAGAGGGGTCCTGCTGTAGCTTTCTGAGTGCGTTTCTACAAAATATAGACTGCATGCAAAAACTAAAACATACCCAAATAGTTTTTCTATGCTACGAACAACACCCAGAAGGCATTTTTATTGCTGATGTACAGAAGATATGGATCTAATGTAAACATAATGCCTTTAGCTACAAAAAATGACCTCAGTAACCAAAAAAATGACATGCAAAAGCTAAATCAGCTACCTAAGATAAGAAATGGCATGCTAAAACCTACAATATTGATTGAAAACACCAAATATGCAAGCTAGTTGCCAGATTTGAGCTTGAAACCCCGGTTCTGCAACTGTGTATGACGATCTTCGATTTCGATGAAACAAAAGCCAAATCTGACTTTCTCAAGCCTCCTGGACGCGTTGGAACAACCAGAAATGCTACCAGTATAACCAGAAATGCTGCAATCACCCAGATTTCATAAAACACATGTGCAAACCCCAGAGATTAAAAAAGTTTCCGTCAAACTTTTTTGATTCTCAAGATCATCCGAAAATGCAAGAGAAGAGCATACTAGGTTTTTCAAAAAACTGTAATAAGATTTATTAGCCCCCCTGAATCTCTCAAATATAGAAACTAAAATCTACTCTTGCACATAGAATAGTTCTGATACCATGTTAGAATCTGAAAAGATTATTAACCCAAAAAACTAGTGCAAATGAATAGATATTCAAGCTATGAAGGCAAATGATACAAAATCAAAATAGAAACACAAAGTTAGTCTCCAAGACAATAATGCAAATGCTAGAAGCAAAATAGCATTAAGAGGATGCAAAAGAAAAAGATGCAAAATACAAGTCAGGTAGCATGCTTATATAGACCAGAGAGAGGGACGAGCTGGCAACACCGACCAATCAGGAGCAACCATCTATCGGACTAAAGATAGCAAAGTATCTTCCAAGATAGCTAATGGATTCTCACATGTAGGAAGTGGACACCTCGCAACCACTCACCTAATAAGACATGCTTTATTAACCTAAGTGAGATTAATAGAAGTGTAGGAAAAACCTAGGAATATAGAGAAAAATAAATAACCCACTATGAAATAAAAATCTACACTAACAGTTAATGCATTTGACATGCTTAAATATGCATTCAACGATGAAATATCAATAATAGTGTCTTGCATAGTCAACTTACGCGACTTAGACTTTATGACCAAGATAGACTTGATAGGTCAACACCAAAACGACAAGAGGAGAAAAATATGAAAATCAAATGGTTTACTGACACATAGTGACTACTAAGTGTGTGTGTGGTTCTCATATGGAACAATGGTCACTGTATTCTTGCAATCTATCACCCTCTCCCTAGCGATACTCTCCCTCCTCTCCTGAGAGGGGGAAACACTGTCCCTGCATCCCCCTCAAATACATAACTGTAGTTAGTCCATTACATCATTAAACCACGTGCACATTAATAATGCCACTTGCATTATTCATTGCATATAATATAGTATAAATCAACTGCATTTTCTAATCTAACACAACATTACTTTTAATCACAATAATTTCACTGACTAACTATCTGTCTGCTTGAAATAAAATGTTAAGTATGTTTTCTTTAGAATGGGGTGTGACAAATACAATGTCATATTTGTGTACAATGAAATATACATGATTATAATTCCATGAGGCCTACAATGCCATTAAGGAATATAACAATGTCCCCATATAAATTATAGATTAATCATGAAAAAAGTTTCTTCTCTTGGCTTGGCAAGAAAATGAAGCTCTAACCTCAAAATCAGCATTCCTCTTGTGTCAATGTGTACTCCTACACTTAAGGCTGGATTGTAGCCAAACCTGTTAATACAAATTAAAAAAACTACCTACTATGCTAGAATATTTTTTAATTTAATGACAGTATTCAAAATGACAAAATAATAAACACATCAAAATTTGGCAATCCATCTTGATGAGCCTCATATACTCAACGTCATGCTTGGACTAGACTAGAGTGCTCATAATAGTATATGGAAAAAGAGAAGCAATAGACAAAATTTAAATGTTAATTATTTACAAATACTTATGATGTCAATTGAGGCAAGTTTATAATTATATATACATTATGTAACCATATCTATGTTAGAGGAATAAATTAAGGAACTATAGTAGTAATGTTGACATCCATTCCTTCCCTTATATCAAGAGGAATATCAACTGAAATCATCAACTAAATAAATGAGAAAATAGTTATATGAGAAATTATGTACACATAATCCATAACATCATCCAGATTTGACAATTCAAAACATTATATAACATTATCTAGTTTTGATAACACACTATCAAATTGACAAAGAAATATTAGGGTACCTAGATTCAGATGTGATAAGATGAAACTTGACTCTAACCTTCACTCAATGATCCAATTCTAGTTTTTGCTATTATATTGTGAAGCTCTAATAGACTAAGAAATGATTTACATTTAGTTGTGGTTCAACTCCACACCTATAGTTTCAATCCTTGATATGATGTTTTGAAATTTTTGTAGAGGAGCAAAAATTACACCTTGACTAAAATGTATTAGCTAAAGAAATTTTCCACTACAACTGCACTAGGATCTGATTCAGTTTTTCTATCTACTTATTTTCGATAGACTAACGTTACTAGACACTTTTTGTGCTAAAATGAATAAATGAAAATTACACTAGTTGCTAGAATGATAAATGAAAGCTGATAAAATACTAAAAATAAAGTGTTACAGACAAAATCTAGAAATTTTAGATATAGAATAGAAAAAGAGAGATACAAAAGAACCTAGTATCAGAAGATGGAGCCATCTACTAGGACACCAACACATCACGGGGATGTTTGTGTGTTGCGTTGTAGTATGATCTGTACAAAAATAAAAGATTTTTTATCTACACCACTCCCAGTCACCTGTACAACACATCACCAAAAAAAATACAAATCCAATAGTCTCCAGGTGACAAAATGAACTTAAATAGAAAAGAAACAAATAATACAACTTCAAATAGATAAAATGACTAATAAAAGTTAAGGGATTCAAGGAAAAAGCTCACAAAACCCCAAAGAGGAATACATATTTTCACTCAAATCTATGACCTACAAAAATAGAAAAATTTGTTGGGGCTGCTTGGGAGCTTGCCTTCAAGTCAAGCCCCCATTTTGGTCTTTTAACCTCCACGGGAAGCGAAGTGAAAAATAGGGAAAAACAAGTGGCTGCTACTAATTTCTATGTGCGAATAGAATGAAATAACAATAGTGACAAGATAATTTGCTAATGAAAATAAAAAACTAAGCTACTCAAAACCAATGAGAGAAAAATAGTGTGATAACTTGGAAGAGAGAAAGGATGGTGAGGTAATCCACATAATACAATCAAGAAAACAATGAATTACACTACAAAAGAGAAATAAAAGAAGGTAAATGAAACCTAATCACCTGGTAAAAACAAGTGCAAACTGTCAAGCTGAAGTAGAACAATCCAACAAGGAATGGTATCAATAGAACCCCATGAAGAAGCCACAAAAACCCTCAAGAAACCTCACATTAGCATGTATACAATAGCACAACCACAGAGAATCCTTGAGAATAAACAATAGAATGTTGTAGATGAGCACAATAGAGTAATAGTTCATAGATTTCTTCACAAAGTTGGAAAATGAGAGCCCAAGAGTTTTCCAAATTGCTTGAGAATGAGAGAGATCAGTTCAAAAATTGCAAGAGTAGAGGGAAAAAGGAGGAAGAGGGTCAAAGAGGGTTGTTCTGGGAGGCACAAAGGTGTTACGAAGAATCTCAAGCGACGTTGAAGGTAGTGAGTAACGCCCAGAAATCATCACTTGGCGCCACACATGTGTGGGATGCTAGCGCGACATGCAGATGTCCGTGTTAAGTGCTAGCATCCAAGTGACTCTAGCTCCTGGTCACATTAAACACCTTAGGACTAAAAGAATAACTAGACATTAAAACAAATTTTAACAAAAAAAAGCACAAAGGCCAAACATAACACAAATGCACATGTGTGGTTAGGGAAAAAGGCTAAGGCATGGCTAAAATGATCCTAACAACATACTAGGGGTGCAGAGACCAAAATAGGTACAAACATAGCGTGAAATTGTAAGGGTATGCAATTTTTGATGTTATAGTTTTGTTGTGGTCTTGATATTCACATTTCTAACCTTCACAAATCAGTTTGTCTTTAATATCTAAAAATGATGGTGCTCATAAGCATTGGTAGAATTTGTCGTGTTATGAGAGGAAGGTGATTAACTTCCCACGTTTTGCTTTAGTCAAGCCCTTAGATTGATTTAAAGATTTGAATAAGTTGGAAGACATGTCAAGGAGAAATATAATGTGTATGTTGTCTTTATGATCCTAGATGTTGATGCCATGCTTTCTAAGTGATAATGTGGTAGTTGAACAAGAGATAGTGGATGTCTAAAATGAACTAGGGATTTGTCCTTCTATACAACACCCTAGCACCACAATTTGAATATTTCGTGTTCAATTCAATGGGAAGTGACTAATTCAAAGTTAGTGTAATACCCCATAGTTTCTATTTTGGGCTAAAAATCTAGTATTAGGGTAGACACCCCATAGATTTTATGGTCAAGACCCATGAATTATTAATCTAAATGATACAATTAGATTTTGATTATATTTCTTTTGATAATGAACATTTGATTAATATTAAACCAAATTGTATCAAGAATGTTTAAAGGAAATATTTGATTTGACTAATGATTTTAGAATAATGTATCAGATTAATAATTGCTTAAACTAACCAATTTTCTTAGATTAAATATTCTAGATCAATGTTTACTCAATGAATTATTTATTTAAAAATAGGATCTCATATTATCTTATAAAACATGATGTCTTGTCAAATTTATCTCTGTGTAAGTAACTACTGACAAGGACAAGGCCAAACCAAGTAGAAGGGGGGGTACTTAGTTTCATGTGAAATTCTCACTGGTGATTGATGATGATGCATGAGTGGATCAATAGAGGAAAGAATTAATAGGCCATGTGTTAATTGTGTTGACAACAAGAGAACCCAAACTAATTGATATAAATGACATAGATAGAAATCAAGGACAGTATACCTAGAGTGAATAAACTATAATTGTCAAGGAATTTCATGGAAATAGAGGTGTCTAGGAGAGGGCTAGGATCGACATAAATTTTAAAAAATGATTTGAATTTTTGTTATCTGATTGGTGTGTTATAGTTAGCTCGGGCCCATGTTTAAATTTGAAATTGGAAATTAGGAGATCAATTCTACACTTGTGATCTTAAACTAGGTTAGGTCCACAAATGTAGTTTTAAACTAGGGCAAGAAACAATTAAAATGAAGGTTGGGTCTAGGCTATTGAGGTATAAGGACTCAAAATATGATAAGGTATAAGCTAGATGCCAACTCTTAGATTAAAAATTATCACTAAAATACTAGTTATTATATTTGAAACAAAAGTCAAAGCAAATCTAAAATGGAAAAAAGTGCTAAAAATGCACTTTTCATCCTTACAATAATAAAATCAAAGTACTAAAAAAAGATTTTATAACACTTGTAAAACTAGCCATCATGCAACTTTTACAAGTGTAATAGGGCTTATGATATCAACTTATGCAATATAATTATTAAATTAATCAAAGTTTTTAGGTGTGAAGTTACAACCACTACATCCCCTTTCCCTTTAGAAATTGACTCCAATGCTTAGTGTTCAAATTAGGACAAACTTAAAGTTACACTTCAATTAGATTTTGGTTATATTTAGATCTCACATAAATAGTTGGCACATTGTAATCAACCTTGGAGCTCTTTCTATTTAAATAGTTTCTCTATTGTTGAATGACAGTAGATCTAACAAAATTATAATAAATCATCAAAACTTATTTGATTTGCTCACTTACCAAGCTACAGAACATCTGATCCCTCCACTGTCTAAATGACAGAACCAGGAACCAGCATTCTTCACTCTCAAGAAGCAAATTGGGGATATTCAATCTCCCTTGAAAAGAATTTACAAAATATGCCACAAAAAATATTTTTTCAAATACCAATTCACTGTCAACAATGCAAAAGTGTCCAATTTGAGGAGGAAAAGTGTCACTAATGAAATTAGGTATATTAGTGGTGAAACCCAAAACATTTACTTAGGTCGATTCAGGAATGCCCAATAAAATTATATGGATCTAGAAATAGTAATTCACATTTTTTAGAAATCCCATGCTTAAACATATGAGGCGACATTAGTAGCAAAAGGCATGCGCTCGACCACTCCTCCTATAGTGTGTGTAGGCAGAAAGAGATCCTCAGACGCCCTAAATGCCCCATGCACGCAAACAATCGCCAATCCAACCATGGTTGCAGAAATCACAACAGACATCACATCAATGAAGAAGACAATGACAACACTCATGATGGTCAATATCCCCAAAATCTTTGTCGTTGAATTGCCTGTTATACAACACCAATAGCCCGTTGTGAAAGAAGTAGAGAAAAAGCCATCCCCCCAACAACACCATCAGCAAAAGGAGCGAAATTGGATGGGGCACCAGGCTGAAGGCCACTGCCACGCACAATAGAATCACATAATTTATGTGGAAATAGCTCCAGTTCTTACGAATCTAGTTGGTCACCTCCGCCAAGGACTTTGGTTTTGAGAAGGTGTTGTGATCTACAAGATCCATCCATGGCCGCCGATGATACATTGCATTTTTAGCACTCTCAAAGAACTTGGAGAAAATTACGTGGGCTTCCAGATTTGAAAGCAAAGGCATCTGAGACACAAGAAGAATCAGAGTTGTTGCTGCCATTGATACAAATTACTATGCCTTTACCCCAAAAAAAAACAAGCGTTGCGAGGCCTTAGGAATAAAAACCAAGATCTGGAATAATAATTATGATAAAGTTTAATATTCATGGTTATATGGACTAGGCAGGTGATGTTGATAGCAGATGATCCACCAATGCTTATGTATTTACTTTATTTGGTGGTGCAATTAGTTGGATGAGTAGGCGACAGGATGTGGTTGCTTTGTCCATTATTGAAACTGAGTATATGACAGCTACTTGTGCTTGTAAAGAAGTCATTTGGCTTAAGAGAATGTGTTTAGATATCAGAATAAAACAAGGTGCAATGACAGTTTATTGTGATAGTTAGAGTGCAATCTGCTTAGCTAAGAACCCAACATTTCATGCCAAGACCAAGAAATTGATGTACAATATCATTTTGTTAGAGGTATGATCGAGGATGACACGGTGAAGCTAGTTAAGGTAGAGACATCGATGAATATTGCAGATTCATTAACTAAACCTGTGAGCATAGAGAAGTTCAGATGGTGTTCGAAGTATATGGGCCTCTCAGCCCCTAGCAATTAAATCATGGTCTTGATACTCCCTTTGCTCTTGCAAGGTGTTCAACAAGTGGGATAATGTTAGGAAAGGTGTCTCAACCTTGCAACTACAAAATGTTTCTATTCTTCCCAATTTTGGTCTTTTCGAATACCCTTTATTTTGAAGAATGGTTTAGAATTTTCAAAGTTTCCAAAATGGGTTAAAAATGACAGGGCTTAATATTTTTAGTAACTCTACATTTGAACATGGATGGACCTGTGATTTTTCCAAAAGGTGCAAAACTGCCAAGTAAACATCTTGGGTGATTTTCGACTCAACATCATACCTAGATTGCAAGATATTAAAGTTTCCGGTTTTTGAAACTCTTGAAAAAAAAAATCAAACTCAGATTTGAGGCACTTAGATGTCCTTAAATGCCCTGAAAGTTGTCGTAACCAACAAAGTAGATTATAGCTTGATAGATCTCTTCACAAGATTTCCAACACATCAAATGATTCGTCAATCGGACACTCGGATCAAAAGTTATGGCCTCTAGAAGTTGGACCTCTTGTTTTGGGAAATGTGAAAATGTGTTGGACACTTAAAAGAGTTGTAAAAGGGAGAGTTACACATGTTGGTGTGTGATATGGCACATCACAAGGCATATTTGATTGGAGATAATTTGGGCACCACTTTTTGGTGGTTTTGGCTCATGGTTTTGTAATTACCGTTGACGGTTTACTGTATTGTATCTCCTATATATCAGGAGCTTGAGATGGAGGTTGTGTGTAAAAGTCTTATAGATGTTGAGTTGCCTCTGGATCTTTGGTTGGTTATACTCTTGTGAAAGCTTGCTCTACAAGTATATTGTAATCTTCTTGATTCCTGAATAATATATTGGGCGGCTTTGGAGTGTGGAATTTTTCTTCTAAAAGGGTTTCCCCTTATAATTATTATGTCATGGTATTATTGATATTTGTGTTTATTTTTGTAACTGTTGTAAAGATATGAAAAGTTCTGCATATCCCTCCCCTCAAGATTAGTGTAGGAAGTTGTGCTTCTACCTTATCTTCCTTATAGAAAGCACGACCATCGAAAGTAGATGCAACGCACTTCTTCGTTGCTAGTTCCAATGGTGAGGATGAAGAATTTGAAGCTCTCTTCTTCAAAACAGAAGAACTATTGCACTGAACAGTGCATGCATCTAGCTGAAATGGAGTGCCTCTCCAAACACCCTTAGCAAACACCATAGCTCCTCTCATCATCTTCCATCCTCCATTCGAGAAGACAACTTGCACACCCACATCATACTTATAGAAAGAAGGTTTTGTGCCAAACCAGGGATATGCAGAACACCATTGATCCCCTTCACTCGTCCATTAGGGAATCAAATCAAGACTCTTCCATGGCCAACAATCTTTAGGTGAGAGTCATCACCCAGGTACACCTTCCCACCATCGAGCTCTTTGTACTTTGTGAACCAACCTTGATGTGAGGTCATGTGGAAAGAAGCACCAAAATCTATCAACCACACATCTTCCGATACATGGGTGACCAAGGCAACAACAAAAGTATCACCATCATCTCAGGACTCGTCAGAATTTGAATTAGAGAAGTTCTTTTTCTTCTTCTTCTCCTTCTTACACTCCTTTTGGAAGTGCCCAAGTTTGTCGTAGTTTCTTGGAATTTCCAAGAGACTTAGATCTCCCACGGGATTTGGATCTTCATTTATCTGCTTTCTTGTCCTTTTTCCCTTTGTCTTTTGATTGACCACGAACCACAAGAGCCTCTTGAGCTGTTTCAGAAGATTTTCTCTGCATCTCTTTAGACAATAACGATGCAACCACTTCATCCATCTTGAAGGTGGTAGTGGCACTCCCAATGGCCATCACAAGGTGATCCCACAAATCCGGTAAAGAATACAACAAGGTCATGCAATGATCCTCCCCCTCGATTTTCACTCCAACAGAGTTTAACTAGGCAACAAGCATATTAAAATTGTTCAGGCGATCTGCAATAGATCCTCCATCTTTCATTCTCATAGAGTACATCTTCTTCCTCAAGAACAACTTATTTACCAGGGATTTAACCTGATAAATTTGACCAAGTTTCTTCCAGAAGTTTTCAACCGTAGTCTCTTCATGGACATTTAACAAAATGGAGTCAACCAAACAAAATCTTATTAGACCCTTATCCTTCCGATCCATTAGATACCAATCTTCTTGTTTCATGTTCATTGGCATCTTTCTGGATATAGCAACCCATAGATCCCGATCTACAAGCATGTCCTCCAGTTTGAGTTTCCACAACTCGAAATTACTTCCATTAAACTTCTCCATCTCTATTCTTCTAGATGTGCTTGCCATCTCCTTCCTGCAACAAGATCACAAAATGCTCTGCACAAACTCCCACTCAATCGAAGATCAATACAAAAAACCCTCTACCCAACAACTAGGACCAAAAGTTGGCCAAGTTCTGATATCAACTGAAAGGAAGCAAGGTACGTAGAATAGCTTTCTACACCAAACTAATGAGGGAAGAGTTATGCAAATTTTTAATCCTTGTAGTAACAGAAAAGAAGATATGTATTATAAAACATAAATCAACAACATAACATAAACCATAACACAGATATACATGGGGAAAACCCTTTTGGGTAAAAAACCCCACACTTCGAAGCACATCCCAATATATTATTCAGTAAACAATATGTAGTTACAATACACTTACAGGCAAGAGTTCACAACACTCTGTTTCTGGAGCAATTCTGGCAGCATAACAATACCTACAAATCAACATATAAAACTAGCGCCAAGTAGCACCTTATAAAGACTTTACAAGCCATGAGAGGACGCTTCTAATTGGTGGGGCATCCAAATCCACAAGGCACACTTTCCCACGCCCTCCTTCTGCCTATGACACTTGTTCAACACTTTCTAATTGCCACCGACACTTGTCCAAACCTATCATAGGAATCTCCTCTGCATGGGCGCCCCAAATTTACTATTTCTGGTTTATGACATATGCTCTTACACATCTTATAGTTGTCATAGAATCTGTCATATATGACAACACTTACAGTTGTAAGAGAATCTGCCATCACTGACTATTTCTGGAACATTCTCTTACAACTTGTCATAGGCCAACTTGGGCACTCTAAAATGGCTAAGTCAAAGATGCCCCTTACAATGTCATACATGCAAATGACACTTGTCTTCATCCCTTCTATTTCTGGCTCTTACACTATCATAGAATCTGTCATATCTCACGCGCCATAGAATCTGTCATACATCCTGACACATGACATCTAGGTGCCGACACATGGCAAAACTATGTCAACTCAACATGGGACGCCTACCTCCTCATATGAGAACAAAAATACATCTAGTCATATTCTATGTAGGATGACACATCACCATGCCAACTCCCACAAAGTGACAAAAAAAAATTTACATAGAAATTTACGATAGTAAGCAAAAATTACATAAATAAATAAGTACAATATTAAGAACTTGCAAAGGTTGAGACACCTTAATTTTCAACAATAAAAATGGGTCTAGGCTATTGAGGGATAAGGACTCAAAATCTGATAAGGTATAGGCTAGATGCCAACTCTTAAATAAAAAATGCCACTAAAATACTAGTTATTATATTTGAAACAAAAAACAAAATGAATCTAAAACGAATGGGAAAAAAGTGCTAAAAACGAACTTTTCACGCTTACAATTATAAAATCAAAGTACAATTTTTTTTAATAACATTTATGAGACCAATCATCATGCAACTTTAAAAGTTAAGGCTTATAAGATCAACTTGTACAATATAATTTTTAAATAAGTCAAAGTTCTTGGGTGTGAAGGTACAACCACCTCATCCCCTTTCCTTTAAGAAATCGACTCCAATGCAGCATCATTAGTGTTCAAATTAGGACAAACTTAAAGTTACATTTCAATTAGATTTTGGTTATATATAGATCTCAGCATAAATAGTTGGCACATTGTAATCAACCAGCTCTTTCTATTTAAATAGTTGCTCTGTTATTGCATGACAGTAGATCTAACAAAATTATAATAAATTATCAAAAATTAATTGATTTGCTCACTTACCAAGCTACAGAACATCTGATATCTCCACTGTCTAAATGACGGAACCAGGAACCAGCATTCTCCACTCTGAAGAAGCAAATTGGGGATATTCAATCTCCCTTGAAAAGAATTTACAAAATATGCCACAAAAAATATTTTTTCAAATACCAATTCACTATCAACAATGCAAAAGTGCCCAATTTGAGGAGGAAAAGCGCCGCTAAAGAAATTAGGTATATCAGTGGTGAAACCCAAAACATTTACTCAGGTCGATTCAGTAATGCCCAATAAAATTATATGGATCCAGAAACAGTAATGCACATTTTTCAGAAATCCCCTGCTCAAACATATGAGGCGACATTTGCAGCAAAAGACATGCGCCCGGCCACTCCTCCTCCTGCAGTGTGTTCAGGCAGAAAGAGATCCTCAGGCGCCCTAAACGCCCCATGCGCGCAAACAATCGCCAATCCAACCATGGTTGCAGAAATCACAACAGACATCACATCAGTGAAGAAGACAATGAGAATACTCATGACGGTCAATATCCCCAAAATCTCTCTGTCACTGAACTGCCTGTTATACAGCACCAGCGGCCCATTGCGGAAGAAGTAGAGAAAAAGCCATCCCCCCAGCAACACCATCAGCAAAAGGAGCGAAACTGGATGGGAAACCAGGCTGAAGGCCACTGCCACGCACAGCAGAATCGCATAATTTATGCGGAAATAGCTCCAGTTCTTGCGAATCCTGTTGGCCGCCTCCGCCAAGGACTCTGGTTTGGAAAAGGTGTTGTGATCTACAAGCTCCATCCATGGCCGCCGATGATACATTGCATTTTTAGCGCTCTCAGAGATCTTGGAGAAAAATACGCGGGCTTCCGGATTTGAAAGCAAAGGCATCTGAGACACAGGAAGAATCGGAGCTGTTGCTGCCATTGATAAAGTTTTTCAAATTACTATGCCTTTACCCCCAAAAAATAACAAGCGCTGCGAGGCCTTGGAAATAAAAATCGAGATCTGGAATGAAATTTCTGATAGATATTAATTGAGCTCAATCCTTTAGCTTGCAACCCTTGCTCCTGTTCAACAAATCT
Source organism: Cunninghamia lanceolata (assembly GCA_027924645.1). Lineage (NCBI taxonomy): Eukaryota > Viridiplantae > Streptophyta > Pinopsida > Cupressales > Cupressaceae > Cunninghamia > Cunninghamia lanceolata. Next base: position 102,654 of record BSBN01001373.1, read on the forward strand.
GTAGAAGTAAAGCCTTGGAAGCTTCAATTTAAAGTAAAATTGAATCTTCAGCTAGAAATTAAAGTTTATCCTTCGGACACGGAAAGGGAGGAACAAATCACAGAGCTTTAAAGACTGAACATCTCCTACATTGCAAACAAAATTATGGAAAAAAAGCACTGTGGAAAGCTTAGGAACAGGAAAATTTACCTGGGAACACGATCTCACGCCACGCAATTAGCTCTGTAACCCAATTTCAAGCAAATACATTGATCGAGCTGTGCAGATGATTGAAGGAAATTTTAAATTTTAGATCTGAACTCTGTTGGGCTAATATCAACAAGGCGAAGGACTTTGAGAAATTCGGAGCGTATATAGTAAGCAATGCAGAAAGCTTTAAGAAACGAATGATTCCGAATCTGCAAGAGAAAAATAAAGTCAGCGGAGGGAAGAGAATAAAAGCAAAGATGGATGTAAAGCCAAACCTGTGATAAATGCCCGCTTAAAAGCCCAAAGTTCCGCTGTCGTGCATGCCGACTGTGTCCTGGAAAGAGTTGTCAAAGTAATTGTTTGTATCGCATTAAATGTTAATCCAATAAAAAATAAAACTAAAAAAATCGCATTAAATGTTGGCGGTGGATCATCCCTTTTGGAAATGGAAATGGATCGTTTATAGTCGAGGATGTTGGGCGACCTAATTTTGGGTCTACAAGTGGCTTATAACATATGAGACTACCTCATGAACAAGAGGCCAACTCAAACTGTATAATTTATTTAATATTTTAGTAATTCATACAACTGCTCATTACATAGATATTGAAAAACCCTTATTAAATTGATTATAATATGATCACTAAAGTATAAATTTATATTTAAAGTTATTTTTTTCCTTTAAAAAATATTTTGAAGATATAGAGTTGGGAAGGAAAAATCCTTCTTATGTCTTGCCCCTAAAAAAATGGAAATGTTTCTAATACAACAAGTGTCATGTAGTGGCTACTTTCTGCCTTGTATTTTGGTTTGTATTTGTATTGTACTGACAGTGGCATACATGAAAGCATTGGAATGAGACATTACAATGTTTAATTGTAGAAAGTATTTAGTTTCCAAACATGAAACATTGTCTTGTATTATATCATCATGGTGGAAAATGTCATATATTTGTGCTTTCAAGGTACAAATATTTAGAAACAAAATTGAAATAGATGAAGATGCAATCTTGTTTAGTATGATTGAAGTCTTTTCAAGTGACTATATTAACTATCTCTGAATTGTTCTCTTGCAAAATCTCTTGAAGAAGAGCACCTAGGTTGTTAATAGAAGAACTGGGGCATTGATGTTCATCAACATGCATCCCATGTTTCTAGAATTGTACTTGTTGCTATTGATTCAAGTACATACATTAATAGTCGTTCATGGCATAGTGTGTTGGTTAAATCCTGGCATTGTGGTTGTTGCCACCAAGGTTCAAACCCCCGTTGGGCTATTGTACTCGCAGGCCTTGTGCCTTTGCTAGGTTGATGTGCTTGCGGGTTTGAATTGTGTGCATTGAAGCAGTAGTGTTCAAGCTAGTGATTTTGTGTTCCAAACCCTTGTTGGGTCGTTGAGCTTGTGGGATTTGTGCCCCTGCTAGGCCGTTGAGCTCGCAGGCTTGGATTGTTTGCGTTAATGCAGTGTGTTTATGTCGGGGATGAGGCCGCCCATTTGTGGCCTCACCTGGTAGGGCCAGGCTAAAAATCCCCCATTCACTAATAAAAAAAGCACACACATTAATAATTTTAGTGTATTGGGCCTTTTATGTCAATGTTGCAAAAATGAGATATAACATTGTTAATGCTAAATGTGGGAATACTAGTAGTACCCATAAATGGAAGGCTAATATCATAGTCAATGTTGGTGCAACTACTTTTGTTGTTGTTTTGGGGGTTGGATTTAGGAAGGAACTTTTGGATTACTTCAATAAACATGAATATGTATAGGAATTCTTAGCAATAGGATTTTTTAATGTTGGAAGTCAATTGATTTGTTGGCAATGGGCTAGAGATCTAATATGATGTTGAAGTACTAGACTCTTCCAAGAAATGAACAAGACATTGGTTTTGCAAAGTGGGTGTGACAGGATTGTTGATAGGGATTGTATTGGCAATGTTGTTGGTGTCAAAAGAAGATTGAACAATAGAGTTAGAGGGGTAGGAGCATGAAAATAAGCATGTAATGTTCAATTCATTAGTAGTTGTGTTTTGACAACAAATTATAGGATTTTAGAATTCAGTTGCAGATGAAGGAAACATTTCAAGATTAATACTAGTATTAGTTGATGGATATTTTTGCAAAGGGCTTTCAATGGCAATGTTGGTGGTAGGATCTCTAGGAAGAGGGATGGTTACTTGCAAATTGCTTAAAGCACCTCCAAGCAATTGATAATTCTTCTCTATCATTTCCATTGAAGACTGCATGGAATTGCTCTTGACCATATCACCAAAGTTGCACATTCTAGCTTCTAATGCAAAATGTTTCATGTTCGAATTCCTGCATGTATAATCAAAGCAAGCATCTTGCAACATCTTGGTAGGTTAGTATAATCTATGTACAATTTTCAAAGCAAGATGCCAAAGAAAGGAAGGGAACAATATGTTGGTTAGAAAGGAACTTGCATGGATCTGAATTATTATGGAGGAAATTTGCAATTGCCTTGATGCCTCTCATTGATATGACAACAATATCATAAGCATAAACAACCTCTTCTATTGTATTGAATGTTCCAAGCCATCAACGTTGCTTGGAGTTTGGGTCCTTGATTTTTGTAGCATAATGAACCCATGGGCATTATCAAACACCTTTGTATTTCCCTACATTCATGAAATGTTTGGATTTCATAACACATATTTCATAGCATTAAGATGTAGGTTTTCACTTCCACATGTTTGCTTTGCCTTGAGTCTTGAGACTTCAATTGTAAAATATTGGTGTACCGAACATAAATAGGGTTTAATTTGGAGGTAGACCAAAAAGTGGATAGGGGAACAATAGTTTGGTTGGACAAGAACTTGCATGCGTCTAAATTGTTGTATAAGAAGTGTTGATTCCTTTCATAGATATGGCCACCTGATCATAAGCATAAGCAACATTTTCTATTGTATCAAAGGTCCCTAGCCATTGACATTGGTTATACTTGTGGCTATAGATCTCTGCACATAACCTCCATTTTTATGTTTTCTAACACCGATGTATCTCCCTTGCTTCGTTGAATGTTTCAACTTCATAGGACTGATGGTCCAATCTAGAATTGCTTGATTGTTTCCCCATGTTCTTGATATTTTGGTTGCTTGAGCAATTTGTCCATCATCCTATAATCAAATTTCTTTGTCATTGTCAATTCTAACCATTCTATGCAAATATTATTGTACAATCAACTCATTTGTTGGTTTGATCTCCTGCAAAAGATATGCGACAATAAATTAGCCATCTTAGCACTTTTTCTAAGAACAAGTAGCTTATGATAAAAGATTGATTGTTAACAAGAGCACTCCGTGATTCACACAATGTACTACTTGACATACCTTGTTCAAATACAAACTTCTTCTTTTCTTGCAATGTTTAGAATATTTGTGATTATGTGAAACTACAAAGCTCTTATCAATTCTTGCATGACTTTTACAATGATCTCTTCTCAACCTTAAGAGTGAGGAAAGAATCAAGGGAGGAGAGATGATATGTGGTGCCTAGTCAGTGAATTATGGAGCAGTACAACAAGACTAGTAGGATGCAAATGGTGAATATGAAAAAATGAGCGGTATTATGAATGAAATAGAGAGATACAAGGAGTATGGATAGCTCAATTATTAGAATGGAAAAGGTCCACAACATGACATCATCATAAAGAGGATTAGCCATCATATCACCTATTGCAAGTGTCAAATAGAAATGCATAAGTATAATGAAGAAGAGAAAGAGTGAGCATGAAAATGACCATGAGGATACCATCATGAACAAAAAATTAATTTAGAATTATAATTCACATAGAAATAAATATATGCAATGCAAATGCAATAGTTTAATAAATGAAGTTGTAGAATTGTTGGATATAGATTCAAAGTACAACAATTAATAAAGATATAAACATTTTGCCTTTATTTGGAAAGGAGATTTTACATATACAATGTTAAAATAAAGATATAAACATGTAAATGTTGATAAACACTATAAAGAAAACCTTTCTATCATTAATAAGTAAAGATGTACAAAGATTTGTCTTAAAAAAATCTTTCTTGATTAAGAGTAAGGATAGAAAATACATTACTCTTCTCATTTCAAAATGTCACCTTATTACTAGTAAGATATGCATGGCCATTGATTAGGTCTCATTTTTGTTGAAAGATCACCAATACACTAAGAGGAGGGTGGGGGGGGGTTGAATAAGTGTATGTTAATTTTTTAACAATATTAAACCAAGAGACAAGAATCAAGAGCACACATAAATCACATAACACTAGATGTACATGGAAAACCTTAAAAGGGAAAAACCATGGTGAGAATGTTGGTTGAGTCTACTACTCAAATCCAACCTCACAATAAATAAGGATTACATGTGTTTTGCATGCACCAACCCACAGGTACACCAACACCCAAGATAATGTTATGAGACACCAACCTACAGGGACATCACACACCTTAATTGAGCTCCAACTCAATACAATGAGGCACTAACCCCAATTTGGAATAAAGAGGCACCAACCCCTGAATTCTTACAAATTCTTGTATGTAGACAATGGTTCTTCTCTACCCTGAAATGCACCTTTTTAATTCATGTACTATGCTCTCCTTCTCTGCCTGATGTTCTCATGAACACAATCTTCTTCTCTCTCTCAACTTACCCTGCATTATGTGTTCTCATTAACACAGTCTCCCTTTTTACTCAATACTCTCTGCACACACCTTTGAACATTTGTACATTCGTGCAAACCCTTCACACACTGCCTAAAAAAAATGTTCAGTTGAGTAACATTCTGCAATTGAATTCCTTGTGTACATATCCCTTATTTGGTCCTCAGCAACTACCTACTTAATCAACACCAGAAAGTAACTGTTTCACAGTGACAACTACCCTTTATTGCTTCACATTCTGTCAAAACTATTATATGAACAATCTTGCATCAATGCAATCAAATCAGCTTCCTGTCTGTAACTGTAATCAAATTTTGGCTTCAGGAAATAGTCGTTTGCCAACTTTAAATGCCGATCATTGATCTCACCTTTCCCAACATCTTGAGTGGACACATGTCATCATATCTCACATAGTCGCAGTCAATGATTAAGAAATATGTATCGCTATGCACTACTATGATCTCCTCCTTCATCGTGCACCATTTACATATTAGCCCTTTAAAAATTCTTCAGCCAATGAAATCTTGCCATGACATTAACTTTGTCATCTTGAACACAGTAAAAAAGTCTTCATTCTTACCACATGCAACTAGCGCTTGCCACTTGTCAACATCACACAAGTGCACAGAGTGGCCATCTTGCATTCTCCATGTCCTTGTGCAAATGCACAAGCCTGACACATGGAGCAACTATCCTTCTTCCTTGTGGGTTTGCGAAAGCCCAACACGTGGTGCGATTTCGCACCCGTGTAGACATCAAAAACCTTCATTATCTTCCTTTGCACATATGTGCTAGTCATTGATCTTGTAGGATCAATGCACACCATTAGATCAACATTAAAGTGCTTGCACTTTGGTCTCCTTTATAGGCCATAAGATGGAATACTGCCCAAGTTAATAACCACCAGGAAACAAGGCCGGTAATATGACGATGACGATGGCTTAATTTGTCACTTAAGTGACTTCTCACCGGGGTTAGCAAGTCAATGTTAGACTATAACACCTAAGGAAATAAACCTTCCATAGGGTTTTAATGGAGTCTGATAAAACCCTAACTTACATACCAAAGAGTTCATGGTCATCAACTTGCAGAGCTTGACATGTGTTTTAGGACTATGATAGATGTATGCATGAGCTGCTTCCAATCATGCTTCAATTTCATAGAGACATCATCCCTTGACATTAATGAATTTCATAGAGACATACAATCCCTTGACATAAATGACAAGAATGCCAACAATCTTATGTATTATAAAGGTAATTGCAAAATTCTAGGTTAAAAATTATGATAGAGAGCATATACTTCACAAAATCATAAGAACATCTTATTACTAATAGCCAAAGAAAAGAAAAAAAGAAATCCACATGAATATGGCCTAGTTTATTAAATAATTTTACATTTCTGGTGTCCTCTCGACATTGTTCTTCAAATTAATTTTAGAACTTCATCTATCAATATCACTGGAAATAAAACTACCATAAATAAAAACCACTCACTAAAGATCAAGGGTACAATGCCAAAAATGTTGGCGAGAAAAGAAACATTCAAGATGAAAGTGTGAAGTGCAAAAGAAATAAACATTGCCAACATTAGCCAAGGATTTATCCATGGTGGCATGGTGAGAAAACTATTATCTTTAGACAGAGCATTAATTGAGTACTGAGAGAGAAAGAGTCATTGATTTTACTTTTCCATTTAAAAAATACTCACAAGGATTGGAATCAAATGAAAGAATTCTCCCACTAGTTGAAAATGGTGAAACTCATAAAATCAACAACATTGCAGGCTATATGTTATTAACTATAATGTCTTGAAGGACATCAAAGGTATCTATGGTTGGAAAAATCTTTAGGAGCTAACGATAGTGAAGTGTGAAGAGTTAGATGCATGATTCCAAGTCTTGTAGAGTTAACTTCTTTAAAAGATTTTGAATTGTGAATGTACCACAATATGGAGAAGATAGAAGGTTTAGAATGATTGAGATCACTAGAGAAGTTGGAAGTACACACCTATTGGAATGCACTATGTATAGTCAGGTTGGAAGTACAAACTACAAATTTTATACACTATTACATCTTACTTATTGAAATTCTAACTATCAATGGCAAAAAATGTTAGTGTAAAAAGAGATATTACCTAGCTAGTCGTTTATAGGTCCTCTTCACACTAGTCTTCTTAAGTTTACTTAGTTGTCTTTTGGAGCATTTAATAATGTACATCTATGTGCATTTAATAGTTTTGCACTAGTTGTCTCATGTCATAACATTAAGACACTTGTCATCTTACAAGTTTGTCTTATACACATTTATTAGTAGTGTCTAGGCATATTTATTGTTTGTGTCATCTAGTTTGTTTTTCCACTATGTTGGTCTTGAGCCTTATCACTCCACCATGCCTATATAAGGTATCACATTGTATATTTCAAGCCAAGATAAGACATGCAAGCCATGTGTAATGCATTGTAATCATGTTGTATGCACTGCAATCTCAATTGTGTGAAGTCAAGCTCTGCATCATTTCTTGGAAATTAAGCTTTGTTGTTGCTTGTCTCTTGTTGTGGAAGGTTGTTGTGATTGTAGGTGATCTTGGGTCTCCTTGAGTCATCATCAACTTTTACATGGTATCAGAGCTCATATATGCAGTTTCCTTCCCTTGATTCGAGAGATTTTTTTGAGAGATGTGTTTTTGGTGCTTCTTGGAGAAAATCTGACTTCATGCTTACAATTAGAAGGTGCCAAAACCTAAAGAACACCTATTCAAATGCTAGATTTGGAGATCATAAATTTTTTGCAATTTTTTGCTTTTGGATCTTAGCACATGTGAAATTATGTACGATTGAATGGAATTCGTACAACAAGTCATACAACATCGTACCACAGATCTACATAGTTATTGGCTCTCTACACATGTAGTTGAATTATCCACTGGGTAAAAATATTGTTTGAAGGTCTAATTTATTATCTTCTAGTTATAATTGGATTATGCAGGATTCTGCAGTACAATGACAGGGCTGTACCCTGTCAGCAAGGTACCCTCTACATAGGGTTGTACACTCGCCTACTATTGAGCACCACATGGTGTGGGCCTGTTTTACCCTGTCCGATGGGCTTTGCCAAACCCTCGTTGGTGGATCTTGAACCACCCAATGGACATTCCAAACCCTCGACAGTAGTTTGAAACCACTCAACGACGAGCTGAATCCTCCTGGCAGTTGTACCCCCTACCACCGATGAATCTTGGGTGCATAGTCCCCTTATTCTGACTTAAAACCACTTTTATGCTTTGTAAAAGTAGTTTCCACTCATCAGCACATATTTTTCAGCATTTAGATGGTGGTTTGGCCATTTGCTGAGTAGTTTTTCAATTTCTAGCGGTAGCTTCAGATCGACTAGGGAATATATCGGTAATAGACAAAGAATATTCTGTGTGTGCTACTGACGTCAACACTACGTTAACGGTGACATCAACATTGTTTGCCCCCTCTCTAGTCCTTCTAGACATGGCTAGTCCTTCTAGACATGGCAAAGGACGTTGTTTTGTTCTGGGGAGTATAACTTGGTCATACAGACTCAGTTTTTTTGCAAACAAAATATTGATGAAAAGCTAGTTTCGTGCTCTTCGCAGTGGCATGTGAGTTTTTTTCTTTATTTTTCTATTTGACATCTATTTTTGTTGTTTGAAGTCGAGGCATTATTTTTGGCTTCCAAGCTCATAACTTTTTGCCTCGATCTCTGATTTTTGCTATTCTTGCGACGTTGGAAAGGTATTGAAGAGCTCTTCATCCATACACTTTTTTCAGATTCAACCCCATAAATATTTTATTCATTTTGTCAATTTTATGGCATTTGATTAATTACTTGGATGTTTTGGCTCCTGGAGAAGTGTTGTTTTCTTCTATTGGCTTCATTTATTAGTATAAATTTGTTTTGGTGTTTTGATTTCTAATCATTTGAGGAGGTATCATGGGTTTTGCTATTCATCCTTATGTAGTTAATCTAACTAAGGATAATTATGAGTCTTGGTGAAAAGGCACCTTGACACATCTTAGGTGGATTTGTCTTTTGCCTCTGTTTTATGGGCTCATACCTAAGCCATAATCATCTCACAAGAAATTTAATTAGGGATTCAATATGGATCATATTTTTGGTATTATTGGCATTACTATCGATTATGACACTAGGTGGAAGTTTTTGATTCATGATGGAGCACACACACTTTGGATTCAAATTTGGGAGTTGTTTGGAGACCCTCATGTCTCACCATTTCCAGATGATCCTGTTGTAGATTGCCTCATTCCCCTTGATGATGCAGATAACATACCCTATGATGGTGATACTTTAGACGAGCTTGAACTTATAGGGAATATCTTGATTCTGTGGATTCAGAGACTTCTCTTGCTCCCTCTTCTCCTATTGAGATCATTGCTCCACAATCACTTGTTGCTACTTCAAAGTTTAGAGATGCTTCCTTGAGAGCTTCCAATGATTCTTTGCAACAGGCTCATTTCTGTCTTCTTGATTGGGACTCTTATCTTGAAGACATATCATTCTTGTTTGTGGAGTCTTACATTTCTGATTTGGAGGACACATTTGAGGGGTTATCTCTTCTCTTTGATGATAGTTTTGGCACAACTATTATCACATCATCTTTGTCTTTGGAGATTGATGATCTTGAGTTTTCCTATTGTCCTCGATTGTCACATTATTTGATTCGGCATGGAGCACCTAATTTTGTGGCATATTTTAATTGTGACATGTGGACACTTGAGTAGTTTTCAGATACATCATAATTCATAAGACTTCTTCCCTCATCTCTTGTTTTAGAGATGGAGTTTCTTCTACATACACCAGTGGATTTGTTTCTTCCCAAGGGGAGAAATGTTGTTTGCAGGCATTGGATCGTGTTTTGTCTTCGTGCATGTGCCATTGGCACATGAACTACTTCATTATGGGGGGACATCTTGTTTCATTCATTCTCTCCTATGGGGAGATAATTCATTGTATATTCATGATGGATTTTGTCCTAACGGGGTTTTGAGTCCTCCTTCCATCACTTGTACATGTTTGTTTACATGCATTCTCACTTTTGGAGAGGAGTTTTGTCCCATGAGGTTTTCTCCTTTTCTCCACTTGAGATTTGTTGTTCATGAGTACCTAACATGGCCTAGTAGTCAAGACTCATTCATGCATTCATACTTAGTTTTCTTCTTCCTAAGTTGCACTTAAGGGGGGTGTAGTGTAAAAAGAGATATTACCTAGCTAGTCATTTCTAGGTCTTCTTCACACTAGTCTTCTAAAGTTTACTTAGTTGTCTTTTGGAGCATTTAATAATATACATCTATACGCATTTAATAGTTTTTGTCACATCTCGTTTTATGGACTATATTATTATTCTAGATTAGTGAACATTTACTATGATTGTTTTTATTTTGAGTAAGTTCCACGTGTGTGAAAATAATTATTATGATGTTCTATTTGCGTGAATTAAAAAATTGATTTAATATTAAATATTATCGATGGATTATAATGTTTTGCTTCAGCTATGTTTTGGGGAACTAACCTATTGACATCGAGTTGAGTGCGAATGAATGTAGGTACTTGTTGAAAACGAAAACATGGTTGAGGTAGAGATGTTCTAGCCACTTGGCAAGAACTGTTTGGGATGGATAACCTTGATGCACTCACAGACTCACATAGTCTCATGTCATATTGCATTTTTTGAATGATTTTATTATGCATTATTAATTAGTTGATAAATGTGATTGATGACTTGGAAGTAGATAAATATGTGTTTTAATTGCTACAATAAGTCCTTTTCGAATGCATGATTTAGTCATAAATATTAATGTTCTTTTGATTTATATTTAAAATGGTGTATATTATATTATTTAATAATAAATAATGAAAAGTGTTTTCCTAATTATATAAATATTATTGTTTGAAAAACAATATCTAATTTAGACTTAAAACAATTGTGTTTAATTACTATATATATTATTGCAAATACTAATTGTTGATTTAAGTAATTGTGTTTTATTTAAAATAGATAAATTACATTAATAATATTGTTATTATATTTAGAATCTAATTAAAAGAATTAAAAGGAATTACTATCATGCAAATGACAGAAATATATATATAGGAGTTATTGTCATGTAAGTGACAGAAAAATAAATAAAGATTATTTTAATTCTATTTTTCAAAAAGAGAGATTTAAAAAATCAAAACTCATGCAAACGTAGGAAATCTTTAGTTATTAAAAGTAGCCCAAACCTAAAAATAAAGGGATGCTAAGATTAGGAGAGGGAGAATAAAAAGGAGGGAGGGTAGAGAAAAAGATACCCACGACTATTATTTTTGAGAAACACACACACAGTTTGGAGTAGCAGAAAGAGGAAGATTATCATTATTTTCTGAGCATCGACAGGACAGAAGAGGGCGTTCATTCTTTAGCAGTGACAGTAGCAAGAATTTGACCTTTGGCAAGCGAATAAAACTAGGTATTTTCCTTGTTTTAATTGCAATAATTTATGGTGTATAACACTGTTAAAACCATAGTAAATCTAGCCTATGAACTATTCTTCTCTAGATTGTGTTACAACTATGGGCGGCCAGTATTTTATGTTTTCTTGTTTATGATTTAAAAGCTTCCTGTCACGAACTATTTAAGGACTGTATAAAACTTACTGTCGTAGTTCCTATCATGAATTGTTTAAGGACTGTATAAAACTTCCTATTGCAGTTCCTATCACGAACTATTTAAAAACTGTATAAAACTTTCTGTCGCAAAGCTTATTATTGACTATAACTTCCTCTCGCGGCTCCTTATTGTGGCTTCCTGTCAAATTATTTAAAGTTGTTTATTCCTCTGCTTTTATTTTGTGATCGACCTGTTGTTCTCACTCTTGTCTTTGTTGTTCATTGTTTTCTTGATATTATGCCAAGCGAATTGATCCCTTTTGTTGATCTTGAAGCATCCATTGAAACCATAGTTAACAAGTTATTTGGGATGCTCATTACATATTCTCTGACAACCTATAATTCTTTCTTTCTCTGAAAACATTGTTAGAAGTCAATCTTTTGCTAGAAGTTGGCCTCTACCTCTTGGTCGATTTGTATGTCTTACTGCTGAAAACAACTCTTAAACTTAGGTGACAATACTAGGTTTCAGTTACAATCTTATATTATTGTATCAGAGATTCATGTAGTTGTGAATTGAATACCTAGTCACCATTTATTTAACGTTGATTTAAAACTACCTATAAGATTCCGTCTCAGCAAGTTTAAAACCTTCCTATCTTGGATTTTAGTTTCTGTTGTAAATGTTGTTTCGGATCTATTTAGTTACTGTCGTTAGTGTGACAGTAAGCCTGTAGAGAGTTTTGTTGCTTTATTTTTAACTTCATGTTACTGTTCCTGTCACTGTTGTGATAGTAAGGTTGTTGAATGACTTAGAAAACTTATTCCACTATGAATATTTAAATGAAATATGGACTAGGAAATAAACTCAATTTAATAGCATTATAAATGCAATTTTTATGATCAAATGATGAATTACTTTCTTGAAAAGTGTGTTTTCATAATTGATGTTTTGGAAAGGGAATTAGAGATGGTTTGTAGGTGAATATGAGTTGTTATTTATTTATTGTGAAAAGAAAGTAGATTTTTAGCCATGAGTGTTTTAGGTTACTTTTGGGTTAGGATGTCGAATGTGGATTATCAGAGATGGCTTTTCCTCTTTTCAGGAATTGAACATGTAACTATTTTTCAAATGTTTAGATCTAAACAAGTAGCCATTGAAAAAGATGACTTTTTGTCTAGCAAACTTTATTTATATATATCTCTGCCACATCCTATTGTGAGATAATCTACATTTCATTATTTAGAATTGCACATTAGACTTTAGGTTGCATCGAGTGTTCCCTTCTGCCAGTTGTTTCCAGGTAGCTAGATATTTCATGCACTAGGGTTGGGTTTCCTTCGTGTCATGAAGAGATCCGGGGAAGTGTAATTGCTTCATGGTTGGGTGGAAAAGCACCTAAGCCATGTTCCCGTCTCTCGGCTCGCAGGAGAACCATGTGGGTTCGTGGTGACTAAAGAGTTTGTTTGATTTATTTTACTTGTACATATTTATTGTAACTTGTAATTAGATGAATTAAGGCATGAAAGCCAATGGACTTTGTATATTATTTTATAGTATTATCACCTGGGTTGAGCACGTGATTTTGTAAGATTTAATGACTTTATTGAATCATATTTATGAGATTTAACTTTTACTTGAGATGTAGTAATTAAGTGGATTATTTACTTCATGTAATTTTGTGATGGTTTGAGTCTCATGTCATAGCATTAAGACACTTGTCATCTTACAAGTTTGTCTTATATGCATTTATTAGTGGTGTCTAGGTGCATTTATTGTTTGTGTCATCTAGTTTGTTTTTCCACTATGTTGGCCTTGAGCCTTATCACTCCACCTTACCTATATAAGGAATGTATCACATTGTATATTTCAAGCCAAGATAAGCCATGCAAGCCATGTGTAATGCATTGTAATCATGTTGTATGCAATGTAATCTCAATTATGTGAAGTCAAGCTCTACATCATTTCATGGCAATTAAGATTTGTTGTTGCTTGTCTCTTGTTGTGGAATGTTATTGTGGTTACATGTGATCCTAGGTCTCCTTGAGTCATCATCGACTCTTACAAAAAATAGACATGAAGATGATGAACCTAAAAAAGAACCACTGGATCAGGGTCGTAACATGTTGATGGCAAGATTCTTTTATAAAAGATGATAGTAAAATCTAAAAATTCAAGAATGATAGATAAGGTACCTTACCTGTTTGATAGAATGCCTCAAATAGATATGTTCTCCTAAATTGTAGTGATTGTGGGATAGGTAGAAAATGCATTAATTCAAGAGGCTTTACATACTCTGCATAGGGATGATCATGGTCATTCTGACAATCATATGAACAAAAAGAAAATGAAAATCAATGTAAATTTTTACATTTGATTTTCTACTGTTATCAATAAGATCTTGTATAATATATTTTTCCACAACATACAATAAAGCATATTCATTTAATTTTGGGTAATAGCCAATATTGATTGAAGTATATAATATCTCCATTGATTTACATGAAGCCTGCAATAAGAAATTAAATTGTAATAGCCAATCATTTTTTTCCAACATTCAAACCTACATAGGGGAAAAGACCCAATAGGTGAGATAGTTCCAATGGTTGAGATAGTATATGTGCATTTAAGGCCCGATATTTTTTGAAGTTTAGTACTAGTAGTTGTGATTTTGAGGTTGTTAGTGTTACTATAAGTACTAATAACTGAATGAAATGTGCCCTTTAGATTTAAAAAGCAACCAATCATGTGATGCCACATCAACACACCAACAAAACATGACTTAATGCACCCCTGTTGGTCCACCCTTTTTTGGGGGGAACTATTTGACACCTCGACAAAAAACATGTTGAGGTGGCATCATATTTGATGATGTGGCCCTGAAACCTTAGTTATAAGTAGGGACATCGCCAAATAAACTACTGTAAAAAATTTAGAGTGATTCGAAATTGCCACATATGATTTCGAGAGGTGTGAAGTTAGGGTGCACCACTACCAGGGCCTCTCCCCTAGACGAGAAAAATTAAGAAAAATAATTGATTAAAACATGAAAAAGTAACTTTACATATGGAACACTATGTAATATCTCCTAGGCATGTACTTAATTTTTTTTAAAATAGGACTTGATTTTTCTTTCTTTCTAATAAACAAACGCATGCCTTCAATTAGCATTTAACGAACTTAAACAAAGCCTAATCGGCCCTAATAAAGGTGAGCAACTATAGGCAAGCGGGTGAACCTTTTATTTTGTCATTTAGTCAGTCTTAATAATGGCATGTGATTGTGTATGGCAATGCCATTTTTTAAATTTAAAATGTTTGTTTTCCACACCCTAGGCATGGACTAATAAACATGTCCACAATCACGTAATCTTTAATCTTGTTTTCCTTCTTAAAAGCATGCACCTAGGGTTTCTAACGCTTTTTCTTTTACTTTGAAATTTTGTCCTGTATTGATTGATACGTGCCTAGGGTTTTTTATTTTGAAATTTCCCATATTTGATTTGAAATTTTTATATTTTAAACATTTTTTTTTAAATTGTCATCTCTTTAAAAATGGCCTCCTAAAAAGTTTTTTTTGGAAATGCATTGTCTTGTTTCTCATCATCTTATCTTCAAAACTTGGTGGAACATAGATTAAAAGTCTTATTTGCTTTTAAGTTGATTACAAAATGTTGAGTAAGTATAAATCTATACCAAAGACTTATTTGGCTAAGTTGTCACTATGGTTTCTCTAATCTTAAGAGATCTATTCATGAAATTTAAAATAGGGGATCTATTCTATCAAAATCACCCTCACCATACTTCCAAAAAATTATACCTTAATAAATAGAATGACGCACCATCATCCTCCCAATTACCTAAATTGCAACCCCTTTAAATATTTTGAATTAACTATATAAATTCTAAACACACACGCACAACACACACACAATTTAATTTATTGAGTTATTGAGAATAATGTTTTTTAAATGTCATTGTAGTTCTAGACAATATATTTGATTCAAGCCCATCCTTACTTTCGAGAAGTAGAAATTCCTTTGTAGTAATTATGATACTTAATTTCTTTGAATATATTAACTAATTTGACTTTTAGTTTTAGGGAAGGGGTTAAATGAGAATATAGGCTAACATGGTCCCTTCTTAGCTAATCACTTTTTTTTATTGTAATGAAATGAATTGCTTACTTCGATTATGTCAAGAGGTATTTTACAGTGGCAACAACGATGTCATGACTCTATACATAAAAACCATTTGACTTAAATTTGATAGCCATTTCTTTTTCAAATAATTAATATTCAATAATAAACATAATAATAATGATATCATTTAAGAATAAACATCCTATTAATGGTGCCTTATTAAATAAGAAAAAAACAAATCAAAAAGTAGCCCAAAAATAATAATTAATTAATGATGTCATTTAATAATAAACATAATAATAGTGATGTCTTATTAAATAAGAAAAAAATCAAATGAAAAAGTAGCAAAAAATAATAATAATTAATAAGTAAAATAAAATATATTGAAATTATTGTGTTTGAATTATTTTTCATTTAATAGTTTTATAATTGTTTGCATGTGTTGTGTTATTTGTTTTTTAGCTATCGAAAAATAAAAAAGTTGTGAAGTAAAATAAAATAACTTTTAAAGATAAAATAGCTCAAATTAATATCTTAGGCAGTTTTTAGAGAGAAGTATTTAAGATATCTATACTAGTATATGGGTAACAATTATATTTTGCATTGTGTTTAGATCTAATTTAAATGATGAATATTATGTGCAATTAGATGTGAATAACATGAATTGAGAATATACATTTGATAGAGACATTTAGATGTGTTTAATTATTTTAATGTGATTGTCGATTTTTTTATTTGTTGTATGTTATGATAAATATAATATAACATCTCGATTTGTTGGAAAAATAGTGTTGAGATGATAGAGACAACATGATACTAAGACCTTTGATTATGCAGACCATGTTGTGTTATGCAGTCTTATCTGATGCCTTTGTTGATCTGCATGATCTACTCATCTATGCATCTATACCCATGTCAAACCTTTCTCATGCTAGGAAGTATAATGGGGATTTCTAAAAATAAAAGACCTTGACTTGTCTCTTTAGTGAATCAAGCCCCTATGAAGAAGATACAAGCTCAAAGACACTTCATACACTCTATGCTGATGTAATATGTAGAATTTTTCTTTGGATGCATGGTAATCGAATGATCTAGTGTACTTTTAGTGCATGAATCTTGATTTCTCATGATAATACTTGGCAATAACAATGATCTAGGAGATACCTATAAATACAAGTCCTTAACTACTTAAGTCAATGGTTTTGGTGCATGGGTTGACAAGGTAACCGTTACTTTCCAAAAACATTGACTGGGATATGGTCTTGGTGCATAGGCCTTGACATGTGGTCTAGCCTAAAGATTAGGTTGCACCATACAACATAGTCCCAAGTAGGGAAATGGCATGAAAGGTGGTTGGTTTGGACTGAGAGTTATGGTGGTTGGTTGATGGGTTCAAGGATAAGTGTCATTAGATTGCCAAATAGGTTAAATTAAGGACTATGACAATGTATTTATGACATCTATGCAAAGTGACATAAAAAGAAGGGGTAAAAGAGAAAGGTATGCATTTTTATCCCTTACATTTACCCTTTCTTTTGTGTGTGTGTGTGAATCTACATAAATCATGCATGCTAAAGAAAAATATATGCAATAAATGAAATTATAAGTAGAACCATGATAGAATACTTGATGGACAATGTGTCATAATCTTTGTATACTCATAGAAATATCTCTCATACCCACACACAAAAGGTTAGTGCACATAAACATTCTAATTTTCATCAATATGCAACAACTATGTTAGCAAACTTGTAGTAAGGGTGAAAATATGGTGTGAATGAAGTCATTGTTAATTTTATAGTGTGTATTCTTCAATTAGGAACATAAAAATGGATTGTATCTTGCTTATCTAAATTAGAGATCAACTTAATGAGACTTAAACAAAGAATGGAAGAAGAGAGAAGATATAACATAAGAGAAACGATAACAAATATATCCTTAAGTTAAAAACCCAACCTCAAATGTAGATCTCACTAGGTTAACTTTGAACAAATCTTACAATACAATAAGAAGACTCCATAAGTGATGTAGGCTCTATGTCAACAATTTGACAACATGCCTATTAGGACTAGGTGTGCTATCACTTTGTAATTTTGAAATACCATTATTGTAACTTAATTGTTCATAGATGGTTAATTATGTATGTATCTCAAAAGTTCATGGAGTGGGAAAAATGGGATGCCCATGTGAGGGTGGAGACATATGTAATTATTTATTATTTTTTGGACAAGGCAATATTGTTTGTAAGGGGCATTGAATATGGAGTTATATTGGAAAAGTCATACTTGACCACTTGGCTTAAAGTGGAAGAGAATATATGATAGTTAAGATAATCTATAAGAGTGTAAGAGAATTTGTGACAACCTATGACACCTATTATACCTATGACAAATTCTCTCATCTAAGGTGTGTAAGATGTGTAAGAGGAATTACTATTCTAAGGGTCTCTACACGTGTCTCTAAAACACACATGTGACAATGACACTAAAATGAGTGTGAATGCAATAAAGAAAATTATAGAGTATGTGATGAGCCCCTTTGAATTGGTATCTGAAGTGAATGTTGTGTTACCCATTAACCTAGAATTACCTGTATAATTTAAACAAGTGTAGTAGATGCATTATTCCAAAGATAATTTTATGAAACAAAGGATGAATTAATTGGTTAGGTTAGATGAAACCAAAAGAGCAACACATAACCAAAACTTTAAAAACTAGAGAAAGTAAAAATTATAATTTGGTAAGACAACAAAACCTAGAGTTTTCTAGCTCAAGGATATTATACCAGTGTGGAATGCCAAAGAAAAATACAAGGGAAAGCATAAAAACATTGATGTCCTTTTGGCTTGGTTTGTACATTGTTGAAAACCATTGTGGAACTTGTAGAGGAAAACTAATGCGTTGTAGACTTAACATAATTTAGGGGTAAACCTATCTGAACAATCCACTCTATCATTGTACTTCCTAGATTAAATTATCAACCAAAGAGCGTAATCTTATGATGGCACTGCACTGTATGTGCCTTCAAGACTCATATCTATCCTAAACTATCTTATCCGAACCTACTCAAAGTATTCTACTTGGCTGGAATTCTCAAAAATACAAAACTAGTAAAAACAACTACATAATCCAGTAGCTACGGGTACCTGCAGCATAAGCTGTAGATAACTGTATTCAACAGGGAATTATAGAATTAACTCAAAATGTCCAAAATGATAAAGGAACTAACACTAACCTCTAGAGGACTTACAGTAGACAAAGCATGCACTCATTCATGAATCATAACTACTGGAAATAGCAACCTAACTCACAATGTAATTTATGAAATAACAGTGAAACAACTTTAACTAGAAATGCATAAATAAATAAGGAAATAGATGAAGTGAAGATCAGTACCTTGAGTGGCTAGCTTAGGGGACTATCTCACTTAACTAGAAATCAAAGCTACTTCAGATTGTCATGCATTCCCATAACACATAGTTGTGTTCAATTCATATCATAAACAAAATCTTTTCAGATTGTATTCAATAAAACATGTCTAGATCTTCCAACATAGAAAAATAGAATAACAACTGAGCAACTATAAAATAAAGTAATCTTGAAAAGAACTCCTCTTACATTGAACTCATCCCTCCTAACTTATACAAAAACGGGAGAGTTTTATGCAACTACCAACTACCTTCAACCATCAATCCATTCCTAGATACTAGGATATAGAGTAAGATTGATTTATTAACTCTAATTGAACAAAGGAAGCAGAGTCCTATTCAAACAGAAATTCCTATACAACGGCTCATATGTGAAACACATAAGCTGCGATTAGAATCCTAGAACAAGTCTTCTTCTTTTGTATTTATTCTTCCATAATGATCACGTTCAGCTTCAGTTAGCACTTGACTGTGACTTCCTTTAATGCCCTGTTTTGCAATGTGCTATGAATTCTCCTTTTCTCGGTGCCATATACTCGCTGCTGCATAAGGGGTTAATCCATAGGACATATGCATGAAAATAACCTTCATAATGAAAGTATAAAATCTCATCTATATGCATACATACTCATGTCTAACTCACCCAATTGACAAATATTATCACCATGTTTCATATTGACAGAATAGGTTCAAGGTTTGCAGAATATATAAAAACAACATATTATGATGGTAATGTCTTGGAAAAGTATCTAGAATATCATAGGCATAAAGCCTGAAAGCATATAAAAATAACATAAAAGAAGCTAATATTTGAACCCATCATTTCCTCCCAATTAGACTTTTGCTTGTCCTCAAGCAAAACACTCAATTAAACACTTAGGGGGAAATATTATAATGCAAAGTAATATGCCTAAGGTCCATGACCTCTCTAACCCCATGTCCCTGCTTGAGATAAAAACCATTATAGCATGCAAGTCTATCCATCCTAATTGATTCGGCACTCCTACACTCATCACCTTTTCCTCTTGCCCAATATGGTATTGGATAAAGGAGAATATGAGGGTGATAAGTAAGGAGTAGCCATGCTACTCCTCTTTGCTCTGAGATCTGGATGTACCTACACAACCTCTCAAACATATTCATAAAATTATGGAAGAGTGAGGCTCTTTCTTCTGCAATTTTGGGGTCAGACTATCCCATCTATTTTGCACCTACCTCTGGCAGTTTTAAATAATAGACACTGCTAACCATTGTATCCTTCTATAGTCCCTGAGTCTCAAAACCATAATTACTTTACCTGGACCCTTATGAGAGAGTAGTTCTAACCATTGGGTTAGGATCACATTGGGATTTAAGGATTCTTTCCTAATCTATAGTGGCACTTTCTTTTCTTGTTCCTCATACCTTTCCATCAGTTCCCCTCTAAAATGCTCATTCTTGAAGTAAGATAATAGTGCTCTAACTTGAAAATCCCCAACATAAATCAAGGGGTTCCACTCTGTATCTTCTGGGCCATCAAGTAATTGTACAAACAATATTCACACAACTGATCTTGTTCCTCCAGACTAATTTCTTGAAATAACTACAAAAAATTATGCCTTGAATAGATAGAAATAGGCTGATTATTAATGAATCTATTAAACTGAAAACTAAGAAATTTTTCTTTAAGAAACAATACATAAACTCTAGGTGGGGGTATGCATTCAATGATTTGAATTGCTCTATCAATTACTTTTGTCAGCTTCCCTTCCAACCTTCTCAATTCAGAATTTTTACTTTCTAATGATGTAATAAGAATCTGTTTCTCTTTCTCCCAGTTTTCCCTTTTTTGCTTGAATTCATTATTGAACTTTATCAATTCAAAACCCAAAGATAGAACAGTGAGGCATGTTGGAGGTCTTATTACAGGAGGCTATAGAATTGGTGCTTCTCTTCCCTCATTTTCCATTTTACTCTCAACCACCTATGCTAATAGATCCATATTAGTTCCATGACCATAAGTTTGAATTTTCTCTTCCAACTCTTGTATTCTTATCTCTTTTTCCCTATCCTTTTCCTCATATTGTTTCACTTGTTCTTCTAATTGTTTTATCCTATCCATGGCTTCTTGAAGTTCTTGCCTTATATTTCTATCTTCCAACAACTCTTTTTCTTTTCCACAATCAACACTTTCATCCTTATTTCCAGTAACATAAAAAATTTCTTTAGTAGGGGTACTAGGAATTGATTTTCCAATCTTCTTTGTAATGAAAATGTCTTCTGAATCAGAACCAAAAGATGAAGAAACATACCTTGTTCTCTTAGAGGGTATACTAGCATCAGTAGGAGCATTCTCAGGGACAATTCCTTTCTTTTCTGAAGCTGTGTCCAACAGTGTTGGATCTTGCTACTACTATGCTTCTTCCTCTTCTGCTTCCCCTTGTTCCTTATCAACTCTTTTTCCCACATTTTGCCTCTTTAGTCTTCCTGAATGCCTAGGTGTGAGTTTCTAGCTTCTCTTCACTTTTTCTCTTTTTCTTACTTCCCCTCTTCTTCCTCTCCCTTGCACTCTTCTCTTTCTCAATGCCCTTATGCTTCTCTACATTCTTCTTACTCTTCTTCTTCTTAGAAGAAGTAGATGCATCACTTCTCATAGCTCCTCTCATAGGTTTAGGGTTAGGAGGTGAGGGTTCTTCTACTGTCACCGGCCTAGTTTCTGGAGGAATTTCCTCTTGTGGCTCTTCCTGTTTAGGTTCAACATCTAGTTCAATGTCAAGTTCAACATTTGGTTCTTGTTGAGGTTCATCTACTTCCAACAATTCTAAAATATCCTTGCATTGTTTAAAAACATCACAATCAACCTGTGGGTACTGAATTCTCAAACTCCTTTTAACTAGTAGAGCTATCAAACAATGATGGGACAATGTAGTCTTTGTTTGCCTTTTTTGATACTCAAATGCCATTCTTTTCAACATATTATAAAGATAATTGGGAACATTAACCAGCTTGTCATGATGTAGGTGATTCAACAACCTAAAATGTGCAGTATACAACAAATTATGTTGACCATCACAGGTAATATATTTGATAATATATGAATCACATTTCCCCCAAAAGAATGGAAGGGATAATCTCTTTGTACCTTGTGTGGTCAAGTCCAGGTTCTCTCCACACTCGCAAAATTCTTCCCTCGCCGTAGCTGCATCAGCACGAGCTAGATACTCAGACCCTATACGTGGTAATCCGGTGACTTGGGCAATGGCTATTTTAGAGGCATCCACGACCAATCCCCTAACTGTTACTTCATCATACTGCAACGTTGTTGCAAAATCCCTTACCATTTCATTATCATACTCCATTAATTTCAGAAAGTAGTCTAACCACCCCACTCTGGTAAAGAGTGGTAGAACCAATACATTCCTCTAATATCTCCTTATGCACCGATGGCTCTCTTCTGATAATATCACCCCCATTGCGCTTGTATTCTTCACTCTTATCATTCTGATTCTACCTAATTTCAATTCTACCACCTTCAGAAGACTGCCTTTCAATTCTCCTCCCCAAATTGTAGCTTTAGAGCTCTTTGTTATGTGATTTTTTTTTAAATTTCAGCTCACTCTTAGGGAAACAACAAGCTCACAATTTAGGGTAGGTTGACTATTGTGGAAAACGGCACATGAAAACCTTAACAGCTTCTAAAAACTTCGTGGCAAAAATAAAAAATAACTGACCATATACCCCTCCCCCCAACTGAAAGGTGAAGTGACCACACTTCACGAATGAATTTATAGGGATAAAAGAGTAATGATTACATAGAAAGGGATGATATATTGCCGCATGCATGAAATAAACAATAAGTAATAATGAATATAAATACAAATTTTAAGTTAATCATTAAAGGTTACCTTATGTGTGTCTGTTATGGAGAGCATTGAGCGGTGTTCCTTGGAACTGGAGATCATGTACTTGGCATTTATTATGCATGAGCAGAGTGATATGCATAGAGTAGATGGGAGGGTGGCGGGTACATTGGAATTGATGCGATGTGATAGATCGCAACAGTTGATGCGATAGCTTATGAATGTGATTTGAACAAGCATGCTGCAATCGTTGGCTTATTGAAAATGGATGAAGCATGTGTAGAAAGAATGAAATGTGCGGGAAGAAGAATAGAATTTTGCCAAATTGTTGAAAATTTCCGCAGACACTTGTTGCTATGGGCACTCGCAGTACAGGACTTGACCGAATGTGTATAGAAACATTATACTAGGTCCCAACTGCAATAGGTCCCTACTGTATGTTAAAAAATAGGTCCCTCAGAGAGTGAAAAAAAGATCCCTCTGAAGTTGACTGTGGTCATCATGGATAATGTGTTGTGTGTGCATGTGAATTATAAAGTATGAAAAATTAGGTCTCAACGATATGAGTTGAGTATTGCAACTCAACCTCTGCATCACTAGATAGGATTGGTGGACCATCTTTTGACGGTGTATTAGCTGGTGTTACAGAACCTTCATCAGGAGTGCTAGGAGTACCATACTGAGTAGCTAGAGAAATAAGAAAGTCATCCTTCTGAAGTGGCTTCTTATACAGTTGCAGCCCATGTCTATTTACTAGAAATGAAACTAAACCTCATCAATGGTCTATAATTGGATTGCACCAGTAGGAAAGACTTGTTGAATCTCATAGGGATCCAACCAACGAGATTGAAGCTTGCCCTTGAAGTCCTTGTATCTTAAATCATAGAGGAGTGCCCAATCACTAGCTGTGAATTCTTTAGTCTTGATATACTTGTCATGCCATTTGACTCTTTGTTTCTATATGGCCTCTGTGTGATAGATGGCTTCTAATCGGATTTCATCCAGAGCATTCAAATGTTATAGTCTATCCTGTTGAGTTGTTGTCAAATCCATCCCTAATTCCACTGTTGTCATCAGGGTTTTGTATTCAAATTCCATAGGCAGGACTGTTGCCTTGCCATAGACCAATTCATAAGGTGTAAACCCTGTAGTTGTCTTCTAGGTAGTTCTATATGCCCAAACAACTTCTGGTAGCCTAGAAACCCAATCTCTTTAGTGAAGCTATACTATCTTTGTCAAGATGTTCTCAATTTCTCTATTTGTGACTTCTACCTGACCATTAGCTAAGAATGGTAGGGAGTGGACTTCTTGTGTCTAATCTGATATTCCTCTACCAGTTTAGTGATTAAATCTGATGTAAATTATGGTCCTTGATTAGTTACTATCTCCCTTGGCACACCATATCTAGTGAAAATGTCCTCATACAAGAATTTGGCCACATTACCATCTCTAGCAAATTGTAAGGCTTTAACTTCCACCCATTTGGTTAAGTAATCAGTGCATAACATGATATTATTGTTTGAAGTAGGAGAGATAGGATCAAAAAAATCCAATCCCCACTTATCAAAAGGGACCAATGAGATTTGTGGTTGCAAAGGCATTTCATCACTTCTTGTAGGTTTCCCCATCCTTTGACACCTATCACAACTTCTGCTATACTTAACAGCATCTTTACGAAGTGTTGGCCCGTAATATCCCGTTGTTAATATTTTGAAGGCTGTCCTTTTGGATGCAAAATGGCCCCCACAAGGTTCATCATGACAGGCCCTCAATATATCAAACACCTCATCCTCTCTAATACATCTTCTCATAATATTATCTAGGCCAGTATAGAATAGGAATCCATAAATCCAAGAATAAGGAAAACATTTATGAACTAACTGCCTTTTCTCCCTTGGAGAAAAGTAACCTAGAATCTACCCTGAAACCAAATAATTAGCTATATCTGCATACTAGGGAGTGTGTATGTTGAGAGCAAAGAGATGCTCATCAGGAAAAGAGTCATCAACCACTCTTTCTGTTGATTGTGTAGGTAATCTAGACAGAAAATCAACAACTACATTAGTCTTACCTGGCTTGTCAACTATGGTGATGTCGAATTCTTGCAATAACAACAACCAACTTACAAGTCTTCCACCCACTATTAGCTTATTCATTAAATATCTAATTGCTGCATGATCTGTGTGTATGAACACTTTATAACCAGTAATGTAGTGTTTGAATTTATTGATGGCATAAACAGCTGCCAGCATCTCTTTTTCTATCACAGTGTAGTTCAACTTAGCCCCCTGTAGATTTTTACTTACATAGTATATTACATACTACTTAGTTCCTTCTTACTGGCCTAGAACTGCTCCAATGGAAAAGTTTGATGCATCTGTGTGGATGTGAAAAGGTAGTGTCCAATTTGGACCTCTAAGAACTGGAGCTTGTGTCAAGGATGCTTTTAGCTTTTCAAAGGAAGTCTGACAATTTGGTGTCCATTCAAATTCACTGTCCTTTGTCAACAGAGTAAACAGAGGTGCAACAATTTTGCTAAAATCCTGAATGAACCTCTTGTAATAAGCTGCAAGTCCCAAGAAGCTCCTAACATCCTTCTATTTGTATGGAATAGACAGGGTAGAGATAATTTCAATTTTCTTTGGCTCAACTTGTATGCCTGCACTTGAGATAAAATGTCCCAAAACTATTCCTTGTGTCATCATCAGAAAACACTTTTCATTACTCAAAGAGAGGCTGTGCTCTGTGCATCTCTTCAAAACTTTCTCCAAGTTGTGTAAAGCTTCATCATATGTTTCACCATATGTGGTGAAGTCATCCATATAAATTTCCATGTTGTTATGGGCAAAATCAGAGAAAATACTAAGGACTACTCTTTGAAATGTGGCTGGAGCATTGCACAAACCAAAAGGTAAGACAGAATATGCATAGGTCCCCTAAGGGCAAGTAAATGTTGTCTTATCCTAATCCTCTGGTGTAATCTTGATTTGGTTATAGCCACTAAAACCATCAAGAAAGGAAAAATATTTCTTTCTTGCCAAAGAGTCAAGAACTTGGTCAATAAATGGCAATGGAAAGTGATCTTTTTTGGTAGTAGTATTAAGTTCTCTGTAATCAACACAAACTCTCCATTTGCCACCTTTCTTGGGCACTATGGCCAATGGTGAAACCCATTCACTGTCTAAAATGGGGTATATAAAGCCTACATCCAAAAGCTTTTGAAGCTCAGTTTTCACTATCTCTCTGAGAGCAAGATTCATGCGCCTCTGCTGCTACCTGATAGGTCTATAGCCATCATCAATGTATATTTTGTGCATGCATAAGGTAGGATCAATACCTTTCATGTCACTGTAATCCCAGGAAAATGTTGTTGAGTGTGTCTGCAATACTTCATGCAAGGATTGTTGTTGTTCATTAGTTAATGCATTGTTAATAGTCAACATCTTTCCTGACTTGATTTCTAATTGTTTGGACAATTCTTGTACAGAAGACAAATCAAGGCTAGGTAATACTAGTAAGCATTGTTGGGGTAATAAAGCATGAAATATTTGGGATACCTCCTCTGAGGAACTGCTGGGTATTATGTTGCTCAAAGGGTCTTGTAAGCATGATAGACAGTCTTGCTGCTGTGGGTGCCTCTCATAGTCATTTTGTATAATGTGAGTGATTAACTCATCTTCATCTTGAATATCCAATAAGGGGTTGCATTCAATAATCATTAAGGTTTGTAGGGGATAGCCGTCCTCATCTTCTAGGGTAGGCCAAATGGTCTACTCGAGCTCATGGTATGGTTGGGCTGGCGGATATAAAACCAATTTTTTGGTCACAGTCCCATTGTATATGATCATGTTACCATACCTACAACCTATAAATGCATCAGTAGTGGCAAGCCATGGTCTGCCTAGTATAAGAGGATAACCAGCAAGATTAACCTTTGGCTGTAGAATTATAAAATCAGTAGGGCATTCCCAAGAATCTAATGTAATGACCAAATCCTTAATGACTCCTTCAGGTTTGACTGTGGACCTATCAGCTAATTGCAAGACTGTCTGAGTAGGCCTAAGGTTGTTCAAATGGAGTTTCTGCATTGTCTCCTTGGTCATTACATTAATTGCAACACCTAAATCTATCAGAGTATTCTTAATCAAAGTTCCATTGATTTTGACATCCACCACTGGACTACCTGGATCTGTATATTTAGGAACAATTATGTTCCCCAACATTATGTCAGCTAGATTGCCCAAAACATGAATTGTCTTTGGGTCCATTCTCTTTCTTCCTAGTTTCTTGATGCAGAGATCTGGGATAGTCTTAGTGTAGATGGGAATATCTTTGATGGCTTGGATTAAGGGAATCTTTATACTTATGTCTTGCAACTAGCCTATGAGGTCATTTTCAGATTGTGCTGGTTGTTTCTAGATAGCCAAGCGTTCAGGGAAAGGAGGATTAGGATGTGAAATGGTCTGAGGTTCCTGAATTGATTCAGGTTCCAAGGGTAGTTTATCTGGGGCCTCTTCTATGGGTTCTTCATCTTTAAGTTCTGTAATTTGGGGAGACGAAGGACCTACAAGTTGCTTCCTTGATCTGAGATGAACATTACTCACTTCCACCCCATAGGTGGGATATTGCATCACCTTGTTAGTATAAGCCTATTGAATAGGCTTGTTGTTAAGGTTAGGTGCAGGTTGGGCAGGGATTTGGGTAGGTCTAGGAGGTGGATTTTGAGGTGTTGAAGGTGGTATTATGGCTGGCTATTGTGGTTGAGATGGAATCATAGGTTGCTAGAAATATGCATTTTGCTGCCATTGTTAGACCCTGTTCCATTGAGGTTGCCATTGCTGCTGCTGAGTAGGCCACGGGGGGTTATAGTTGGGGCCTTGGAAATTTTATTAAGGCCATGGGTTTAGCTATTGTTGGTTCCAACCAGTTTGTGGAGTAGGTCATTGTGGGTTTTGCCATGCATTTGGATTGCTAGGTCACTGTTGAGTATTCCAAGCAAAGAAATTCTGGTTTGCAGCAGGAAAGGGTGAATTAAAATTAAGTGGATCAGAGAGCATACCTTGTCTTTGCTGCCAAGGTCTCCTTTGAGCTATGAAGAATAGCTGCCCATCCTCCCCTTCAAATGGTTGTAATTCTGGCCTTTTAATCTTCTCTTGTTGGATACTAGCCACCCTCTTGCATTTACAATTGGCCTTCCTCTGCCTACAACTGGGGCAGTATTCAGTTAGCATTGCATCTGCCTCTTCCTATTTCTTCTTGATGTGAAGAGTGTCCAGCTATGTAGCCATATGGCTAATGATATCCTCTTTCATGTTGGTCAACAAGTTACTAATCTTCAGCCTTGCCTGTGATGGTTGCTCTTTCTCCCCTTGGTCTTCTGGTAAAGGTTCTAGAATAATTTCTACAAGCTCTGTAGACATCCTCAAAGGGAAGTTGAGATATATCCCCTGTTCCAACGAGATTGAGGGTATCCATGCAGTCATCATTAACTCCCCTCAAAAAGACCAGCTTCAGTGATTCTTTAGACAATCTATTTTGAGGGTTTTTCTTCAAGGCAAACTGGAATCTTTTAACATAATCTTCCAGCGACTCATCCTCTTTCTATGACATCCTGAAGATGTCGTCTCTCCTCCTATCATCTCCACTATAGTAGCCTTTATATTTTTCTAGGAACTTTATCTTCATGGTATCCCAGTCTGGAATGACATCTTTCCCCAACCCCATAAACCATCTTAAAGTAGCATCTTTTAATGTGGCAGGGAATAGCTTGAGCCTATAAGGATCAATGGTGTAGTCATAACTCCTATGCAAGACAGCAATCTCAAACAGGAAAGTGTCAGGGTCTTCAATCACCAAGCCGTAGAAAACAGGCAATGCGAAAGGTGGTATATTTTTTAAAGTAGCAACCCGTGCTTGGTCTAGGATAAGGAATTCAAATGTTGCTTGTCTTTGAGGATCCTCCACTGCAACATATGTCATGGTTCTAAAGGTCCCTTCTGTAGTTGTGGAAGAAGCTGATGAAGATGTAGAAGGTGGTGATGAAGATGTAAGAGGATATTCTTCTTTAACACTTTCTACTATATAATTGATAAAGTCAGTTGTTTCTTCAGTATCCTAAAAATTTGAAGGGAGGAATCTGCCTCGGTTATCTCTATGTCTCTGCATACATTGAATTTGGCTTTATATTCCAGCGATCCTGCATAATGTTAGTATAATGTCTGGTGTTTCTTGAAAAGTGAATTTATTTACTCTAATGCTGGAATCAAAATTTAAACTATGAAAGCATATAAAAACAAATGAGCCTATGAAGGTAGCACCATCCCTAGTAATGGCGCCAAAAATGTAGAGGAAAACTAATGCATTGTAGACTGAACATAATTCAGGGGTAAACCTATCTGAACAGTCCACTCTATCATTTTGCTTCCTACATTAAATTATCAACCAAGGAGTATAAGCTTATGATGGCACTGCACTATATGTGCCTTCAAGACTCATATCTATCCTAAACTATCTTATCCGAACCTACTCAGAGTATTCTACTTGGCTGGAATTCTTAGAAATGCAAAAACAATAAAAAAACCTATAGAACCCAATGGCTACGGGTACTTGCAGCATAAGTTGTAGATAATTGTATTCAACAGGGAATTACAGAATTAACTCAAAATGTCTAGAATGATAAAGGAACTAACACTAACCTCTGGAGGACTTACAGTAGACAAAGCATGCACTCATTCATGAATCACAACTACTGGAAATAACAACTTAACTCATAATGCAATTTATGAAATAGCAGTCAAACAACTTTAACTAGAAATGCATAAATAAATAAGGAAATAGATGAAGTGAAGATCAGTACCTCAAGTGGCCAGATCAGGGGACTATCTCACTTAACTGGAAATCAAATCTACTTCAGATTCTCACATATTCCCATAACACATAGTTGTATTCAATTCATATCATAAACAAAATCTTTTTAGATTGTATTCAATAAAACATGTCTAGATCTTCCAACATAGAAAAACAGAATAATAGTTGAGAAACTATAAAATAAAGTAATCTTGAAAAGAATTCCTCTTACATCGAATTCATCCCTCCTAACTTATACAGAAACAGGAGATTTTTATGCAACTACCAACTACCTTCAACCATCAATCCATTCCTAGATACTAGGATACAGAGTAAGATTGATTTATTAACTCTAAGTGAACAAAGGAAGCAGAGTCCTATTCAAATAGAAATTCCTATACAATGACTCATGTGTGAAACACATAAGTTGCAATTAGAATCCTAGAACAAGTCTTCTTCTTCTATATTTATTCTTCCACAATGATCACGTTTAGCTTCAGTTAACGCTTGACTGTGACTTCCTTTAATGCCCTATTTTGCAATGTGCTGTGAATTCTCCTTTCCTCGGTGCCATATACTCGCTGCTGCACAGGGCTTAATCCATAGAACATATGAATGCAAATAACCTTCATAATGAAACTATAAAATCTCATCTATATGCATACATACTCATGTCTAACTCATCCAATTGATAAATATTATCACCATGTTTCATATTGACAGAATAGGTTCAAGGTTTGTAGAATATATAAAAACAACATATTATGATGGTAATGTCTTGGAAAAGTATCTGGAATATCATAGGCATAAAGTCTGAAAGCATATAAAAATAACATAAAAGAAGCCAATATTTGAACCCATCAGAACTGAAACCTTTTAATTTAAGGAGTTTAGTGTTGCAAGTATGTGCAGTCAACATTGTCATTGATGTCAACAAGCTTGTGTTGTCATTGGTGACAACTGTGTTAACTGGTTGAGCAGAGATGAGGTTGTTGCAATGGTATGAGTTGTTTGGTTGAGTTGCTTGGTTGAAGATGATTTGGTTGCTTTGAAGAGGTGCTAAAGATGTTAAGATATGTTTCTATTGGTTGGTTTCTAAGTGCTTTTGAGAAAATTTGATTAATAAAAGAAAGTGTGTCAAGGTGGCATTTTGGTTTACAAAGTAGTGTTCTGGTCTTGCTCCACATTTCTTCTATATTAAACATCTATCTTTACAGTTTGGATATGTTGTTTAGAGGTGTTAAGACATGTTATATTTTGAATTTGGTGCTCTAGTTCGAGGTGCAGAGGAAGTTGTGTTCACCAGTGTATGGACTACGTTTCTGAGCTTTGCAGATGTGTCTAGGAGAAACTATTTTTCTCTGCATTTCTCTGCAGATTTGTTTCTAGCCTTGTGGTTCTGGATTTGTGCTTGTAATGCTTATATATTGCTTTAGTTCAAGTTGTTCATGGTTTGGTGCTCTGCAAGTTGATTTCTTGAGTTGCAGTGTATGACAGAGTTGTTTGAGTGCTCCGGTATGAACTTTGGTTAGGTGAAAGTTGTTGCGAAGGAATTTGTTGGATTTTAGGATGTTTGTGGAATACTCTAGAATGTGTTGAAGCCTTACATGTGGTTTGCAAGTCATTTTTGTGTTTGAGGAGGTGTGTACTTAAAAGTTCATTGTGTTAACATAGGTTTGGCTGACCTTGGGTGTTTATACAATGTAATTTGAATTTTCTGGGTTAAGGTGTGTTGCTGACCTTGGAGAATGTTGTCAAGGTTGAAGACAGTATAAATAACTTGTGTCAAATGATCGTGATAGTGTGTACATGCATGATGAATGTGATGTGAAAAATATTGTGATTGAATGTGTGTAGTACAAGCTTTCATGTGTTAGATCACTGGATGCAGTGAGCAGAAGGCATCTACAATTCTTCAGTAGGACTACGAATGTGTTGGTGGTGCTGCGGTGGAACTCTCTATTGCATTGAGATAGTTTTCTCCTTGTAACAATCCTCTCTTTCTTCTTCTCTATTCTGGCAGTAAGCCTTTTGGTAGTGAGACTATTATTTTTCGGTGTTGATATTACTTTATACCGTGAGCTAATCCTCACTGTGGTTTTTCCCTTCTTGGGTTTTCCATGTAAATCTGATGTTCTCTTGTGTTTGATGTTGATTTGATTTAGTTTTTGTTATTTGCTTTCATGCTTAATCATCATAACAGTTTAAGAGTTAATTGAATTGATGTGGATCTAATTGAGGTTGAGGGTTTTGGAATTATAAGTTACAACTGATTCACCCCCCCTCTCAGTTGTCTTGTGCATTCAACATTTATATGGAGATTTAATGGATTTGCCAATTCATGGACATCATCTCAAACACTACTTCTCCTAATAAACTATGTTGGAATTTCACTGTAAGAACATTCTAAACCTTTATTTTTTCTTTTTGTAACTATGATTATATGTATACTCATAGTGAAGTGTTCCTTTTATGTTAAGTTTTTTATAGTGTTTTGTGTTTGTCAACTCCATTATGTTGAGTTTTATCTAGATAATACTTTTATCCAAGAAATCCCCATGTTTTAGTTTTTTATCTGAGATAATTTTATATATCTCACTATGCCTGCATGAGGCATACATTCCCAACTAGAGACATTATTGAGAATAGATCCTAAATAATCTTTTATGGCTCTAAATTGTGCTAAGTCTACTTTTGTATCATTTGTTTAATCATTTTATCTCTACCTTTGCTAACATTTCCCTTATCTCTATGCCTTAGCCAGAATATTTATTAATCTTCCATAGTAAATTGATCTAATTGTTTGTAAACCAAGTATTGATTTTAAAATTGTACTTTTGTTATATTTTGAAAGTATCTTGTTATTGGTGATGATATATCACTTTCAAATGATGTTTTCTTTATGGAGAAGTGATTGGTCACTAGTATATTTATATTGGCATACTAGCTATGGGTTATAACATGTTGATTGACTTATCCAGTAAGGAGTCTTGATCATTAGTGTAGTAGGTATCCAACTTGGAGGTCTTTAGTGGAAAGCAAATCATTTGGTATTTTTTTATTAATCATGTTGGGGTGAGTGGAAAAGTGTATAAACAAATCTAGACCATTGATGGTGCTATGTGTCACAAGCCTATGATTTCCAAAGGCATGTGGACCACTGATCATTGATGACATGTTCAAATCTAGTTCACTTGAGGAAAAATGACAAATGGTTATAGCATCCACATTTATGTTTTGTCTATTTTAATTGTGGGTGCTAATCCTACAATGATCAACCTGGACTATCAGATGCGGGCATAGCTTAATAAATGTAAATGATATATTCAATAGACTATAGTAATAAACTTGGTTTATTTCCCATTGAGATGGCCATTTATATAAAGGAATATAAATCACCCTGGATCATTAGTTCTACTTAAGATTGTATATCGATTATTGATCTTGGGTCAATATTTTATATCTTGAAGGTTTGAATGGTTTTGATTTAGGCGATGTGTTCAAATCTTGTTCACTTAGGTAAAATGGCAAAAGGTAGTGATAGACATATTTTTTGTTAGGATTAAGGTGCCATCAACCTTGTAAATCCTACGTATTTAATTACTCCTAATATTTTTTGTAAATCATTCATAGGGGATGAAGTATTCACCAAGTAGCGATCTTGTTTTAGCCGCATTTTGGATCCTTGTACCTGACGGGGTGTGTGGGGGGGCTTGCCCCCCCACTACTGTTGATGGGGGATCCAAGGGGATAGTGTCCCCGAAGAGATTTTTTTTAGAAAATTGCCTTGTAAAATATTGTAATTTCGTAGTCAATCTAGACCATTCATCATTAGGTTGAAGATCTAACGATGGAGGTTATGTTAGGGTTTTTTTCCCTAGAAGGCAACACTCTTTTAAGAGGATATTGTATTACAACTGTGAATGAGTATTACAGGTGCTTCTATATATTGAAGACTAGAGAGGAGATTGATAGTATTGTATTGTAAACTCTATTTGAAGTTAATACAGACTGGTGCATCTCTTCTCATGTGGAGTTTTTTACCGAAAGGGTTTCTCCATGTAAATACTGTGTTATGTGTTCGATCTTCTATTATGCTATTTCTTTGTGTTGATTTCATACTATCTCCATATTGCTTCTGCACTAGATTAATAGTTACAGCTGTAATTAGATTTCCATTCTATAGTTGTTCACATTCATTTCTAACATTTTTTTTGATGAAATGCACAAGACAATTGAGAGGGGGGTGAATTAGTTGTAACCAAAACTTAACTTCCTATAAGCATCAACACATCAACCACTTAATCACTATTATTATGATTTAGCCATGAAAGCATGAAATTAGAAAATCAAGCACATTCACACATTCAACACATAAGACACCAAATTTTTTATGTGGAAAACCCAATGAGGGAAAAACCATGGTGAGGATTAACTCACAATATAAATGATATATCAAAATTTACAACAGGGCTCACTATCAGAGGCTCATTGCCAAGAGAAGAGGCTTACTGCCAAAAGGGGCTCACTGCCAGAAGTTGGTGAACTAAGATAGTAGCATCTACATCATGCCAAGGTTCAGTTCCATTGAAGCACACTGATCCTTCTTCTTTTCTACAAACACCTTTATCTTTGCATCATCGCAACATAATGCCTTATTTACAACTTTATTACATGTATTTATACAATTCATCAACCTAGGAATGTACATCAAGGTCAGCATTACAATCATCAATCATTGGAACAATCTCCAAGGTTGGCATACATACATATATTAGAATAGGTCTGGACCTAAACAAATTTGTGAAGGAAAAGAATGAATGCAGACCACACCACACCTTAGTTGGGACTCAAATGCAATCTCCCATGCAACAACACACTATCACAAACTCCAAAGCATAACCACAAGTAGTGAAAACAACCAGGTTGACCAAAACTAGTGTTAAAACAAAGACCTTTAGGAACACACTTCATCCACGATCTGAATTACACTTTGCGGACCAATCAAAAAGTAGGAACACGATCTAGAGACATCCACAAGCATGTTATAATCACCAAGAACTTCTGCACAACCCCCAAACATTCTATCTAGAAGATTCTTCAAATTGGAGCACTTAAACATTACTGTCAACCACTGTCATAAAGGAAAGATCGCTTGTGGAGCACCAAATCATGAACCATTTGAATTGAAGGCACATAACATCATTCC
Source organism: Cunninghamia lanceolata (assembly GCA_027924645.1). Classification (NCBI taxonomy): domain Eukaryota; kingdom Viridiplantae; phylum Streptophyta; class Pinopsida; order Cupressales; family Cupressaceae; genus Cunninghamia; species Cunninghamia lanceolata. The sequence continues at coordinate 137,618 of BSBN01001373.1, forward strand.
AAACTTAATCTCAGAACCATAGACTAAATAACTTAAATGCAAAGAGATGCGAAGCAAAATACATTCTTCCTGTCACCATTGAATACTTAGAGAAATAGTTTTTACTTTGTTGAACATAACTCACTCAAATCTTCAAACCAAAGGCCAAAACTTGAGACATAACAACTACAAAAATCCCTTAACATAACTTCCAAACCACATGCAAAGATATTCAATCTATAGGATATGCAGAACAAAACACTGCACTGTTCTTCTCAAACACTTGCTCAAACTCATACAAATAACTTCCTTAGATGCTGACCTTAGGTGTTGACATAAATGACAACACTTACTACTCATACTTGCAATAATCTCCCCCATTGTCATTGATGGCAACACATGATGTGAAAAAACATCAAGAAAAGCAAACTTGCTTTGCTTCTTTGCTCCCCCTTACTTTATGCTTTCTTAAAGGAAGCTAGGTGTGTGGAAATCGCTTCCTACACTAATCTAATGAGGAGAGAAGAGTGCAAATTCATTTTATCCTTTATAGTTACAACAATGTTAACCCAAAAATAGAGATATTGCAACAAACACATACATAAGAATGTAAGACAGAAGAGAGAAACACAAGATATACGTGGGGAAAACCCTTACGGGTGAAAAACCCCACACTCTAAAACACAACTCAAATGTATTCCATAAACAATGAAGATTACAATACAGTCATAGAGCCAATGCTCTTGTAGGCGTCTTCGACACTCGTATCTAAACATAAATCGGTAGCATAATAGTACCTGTCAATCACATAATATATCTCCTCTCCAAAGCACCTGTTTATATAGAACATACAAGGCAAAAATGACTCTATTGAGATGGGCATCCAACATGGCCTCATGGCCCAAAACCCATGCCTATGGACACTTGTCTAACACTATAGGATGTTCCGGACACTTGTCAAGTCATCCCATCCCAAAGAGGTCACCTATTCCCAAGATGGGCAATGACAGATACTCTTACGACTCTTACAACCATCATAGAATCTGTCATAGCTGTCATAACTTACAGATGTAAGAGAATCTGTCATACACAGGCTATAAATAGCATATTCTCTTACAACATGTTATAACCCACCTTGGGACGCCCAAAGATGCCTTCTTCCAAGATGCTTCTCAACACATGTCTTCACTTGTCATAGAATCTTCTATTTCTGACTCTTATATGTCATAGAATTGTCATAGAAATTTGTCATGTTCGTTTCGGTCAATATTCCCTTACACACTATCTAAGATGCCAACACATGCAAAAATATTCCTACCACTAAGTGGGACGCCTATCTCCTCATGTGAGGACAAATTTACATGTGGTTATCTTCCATGTAGGATGACACATCACTGTGCCAACTCCCACAAGATGACAACATAGGATCTACATCCTAATTAAGCAATAGACAATAAATAAATAAATACAATGAAAATAATACAAGGAATTACCAAGGTTGAGACACCTTAATTCCCAACATTCTCCCACTTGTTGAACACCTTGTAAGAGCTAATAGAAATAACATGATTTAACTGCTATAGGCCGAGAGGCCCATAGACTCCAAACACCATCTAAACTTCTATGTGCCCACTGGTTTCGTCAATGCATCTGCAACATTCTTCAAAGTATCTACCTTCTCCAAATTCACCTTCTCATCCTCTACCATGTCTCACATGAAGTGAAACTATACATCAATATGCTTTGTTCTGGCATGGAAAGTTGGATTCTTCACTAGGCAAATCGCACTCTGACTGTCACAACAAATCCTAATCTATCCTACATTAACACCAATATTTAAACACAATCTTTTAAGCCAAATGGCTTCCTTGCAAGCATGAGTTGCTGCCATATACTCAGCTTCTATCATGGATAAAGCAACCACAGGTTGTTGCTTACTCATTCAACTTATTGCACCACCAAACATAGTGAACACATAGGCACTGGAGGATCTCCTGCTATCAATGTCACCTGCCCAATCAGAATCCATGAATCCATGAATCCACAAATATGAACTGAATGTGGAGGTTCTGTAGCATTACCATGATAGCATATGGAATACTAGGAAGTACCCCTCAAATATCTGAACACTCGCTTAACTACATCCCAATTTACCCATCCAGGATTAGCCATAAATTGACTAAGGACTCCCACTGCTTGGGCAATGTCTGGTCTTGTGCAGACCATAGCATACATCAAACTACCAACAACACTAGCATAAGATACTCTGCTCATGTCCTCTACCTAACTAGGAGATTTTGGACAATCATTAACTTACAACTTTGTCCCCAATGAAATAGGAACACACAATGGTCTACAATCTGCCATGCTAAACCTATCCAACATAGTCTTCACATACTTAATTTGGCTTAACCAAAGTTTTCTATTAGCTCTATCTCTTTTGATTTCCATTCCTAGAATATACCTGTCTGCCCCTAGATTTTTCATCTCAAACTGTGTTGACAATTGAGATTTCAAATCAGAAATCATATTCTTACCATTTCCAATCAACAACATATCATCAACATACAATGCAATAATGGGAATGCAATCATTGTCAAACTTGTAATGCACACAATGATCAAATTTTGATCTCAAAAATCTAATGGACAACACAAAGGCATCAAATTTCATATACCACATCCTAGGAGACTGCTTCAAACCATACAAAGACTTCTTCAACTTGCAAACCAAATTTTCTTTACCTTTCTCTATGTAATGCTCTCGCTGTGACATGTAAATCTCTTCCTCTAAATCACCATGAACGAAAGCTATCTTCACATCCATCTGTTCTACCTCTAAGTCATAAATAGCTGCAAGAGATAACAAGAATCGAATGGATGTCATCTTTGCAACAGGAGAGAAAATTTCACCATAATCAATTCCCCCCACTTGTGAATACCCCTTTGCAACCAATCTAGCTTTGTACTTTTCAACACTGCCATCTGCACTGAATTTCTTCTTGAACACCCATTTGCTTGCATCCAACAGGTTATCGTCCTTCAGGAAAAGGCACCAAGTCCCATGTTTTATTCTTCTCCAAAGAAGCCATCTCATCTTCCATGGCCTCCTTCTAGGAACCTGCATCTTTGATGCCCATAGCCTCTTTCACAGTTCTAGGTTCATCAGTGTTAGTAAGTAAAGAAAAAGCACAACTAGAATCAAGTAATGAATAACCAAACCTATCAGGTTACTTTCTTGTTCATGTAGACCTCCTTAATGGCTGAGGTTGAGGTTCTGCTTCTTCTGAGCTTTCAGAACTTCTAGAGCTCTCCTCATCATCAGGTCCCACAGGGTCTGTCGGTTCAGTCTTCTTAGGGGTAGAAGGAAACTGAACCACATCTTCTTTCTTTTCTGTCTATTCTGGCTGTAGAACAATGGAAGAAGGTGTTAGCTCTATGAAGATAACACTTTTTCTATACAACACTTTTCTAGCCACATGATCCCAAAGTTTGTATCCTTTCACACCGACGCCATAGCCAATGAAAATACATTTAACAACCTTGTTCTCCAATTTAGACTATTTCTCCGTAGGCACAAGTGCATATGCCTCACAACCAAAAACACGAAGATGCCTAACTGAAGGCTTCTTACCAGACCACACCTCCATAGGTGTCTTACCAACAAGAGATGATGTAGGAGACTTATTTACTAGGTAGCAAGCAGTGACAACAACTTCAGCCCAAAACTTTTGTTTGAGGCTTGCTCCACTAAGAATACTCCTAGCCTTCTCCATTAGTGTCCTATTCATCCTCTCTGCAACTCCATTTTGTTGTAGGGTGTATGGAGTTGTCTTATGTCTTTCAATCCCTTGCTCTTTACAGAACTTATCGAACTCTGCCAAACAAAACTCACCATCGTTGTTAGTTCTCAAACACTTAATCTTTTTACTAGTCTGATTTTTAGCAAAGGCTTTAAACTCTTTAAACCAACTAAAGACTTCAGTCTTGCTTCTGATAAAATAAACCCATGTCCTTCTATTGTAATCATCTCTGAAAGATACAAAATATACAGATTTGGAAATTGAAGGAACATTAACAGGACCAAACACATCAAAATGACTAAGATCCAATACACCAAAAGACTTGTGAGTACTAGAGTAAAATTGAAAATAGTTTTTCTTTCCATAGACACAATGTTCATAGAAGTTGAACTTGAGATTACAATCATTTAACCCCTTAATGAGGTTTTTATTTTTCAGGGTTCTAAGACCCTTCTCACCAATGTGGTTATATCTCAAATGCCATAGCATAGTATTTTTAGCAGAAAGCTTAACTTCCAAAGCATGTGCACTACCATTAGAATGTATTACAATAGATTTCTTCACTGCTCATTCAGATGGTGGGGATGAAGTGACTGCAGCTCTTTTCTTCAAGTTAGAAGAACTATTGCACTGTGTAGTGCATGCCTCCAGCTGAAATAGAGTACCCCTTTGAGTACCTTTCACAAGCACCATAGATCCTCTAGTCATCTTGCATCCATCCTTCAAAAAGACAACCTGTACACCTACATCATTCAATATACTTACAAAAAGCAGGTTTTGTGCTAGGCCTAGGATGTGCATAACCCTAGTGATCCCCTTCACTTGTCCATCAGGGAATCGGATTGAGACTCTTCCATTACCAACAATCTTCAAATGAGAGTCGTCACCCAGGTACACCCTTCCACCATCGAACTCTTCATACTTCGTAAACCAACTTTGATGCGAGGTCATGTGGAATGATGCACCAAAATCAATCAACCACACATCATCATATGCATGGGTGGCCAAGGCTGCGATGAAGGTATCACCATCATCTTGTGGCTTGTCAGAATCTGAATCAAGGGCGTTCTTCTTCTTCTTTTTCTTTTCCTGTTTGCATTCCTTTCAGAAATGCCCTGTTTTCCCACAGTTCCAATAGAGAGCCTTGGACTTTCCAAGAGATTTGGATCTCCCACGGGATTTGGATCTGCCCTTTTCACCTTTCTTATCCTTCTTCTTCCCTTCCTCTTTAGGTCTTCCACGAAGCGCAAGAGCTTCTTTGGTTGACTCAGTTGTCTTTCTCCGTATTTCTTCAGATAACAGTGAAGACACTACCTCATCCATCTTGAAGGTGGTTGTAGTGCTTCCAATGGCCATGACAAGATGATCCCACAAAGCTGGCAAAGAACAAAGTAGGGTCATACACTAATCCTCCTCCATTTTCACACCCACAAATGTCAACTGTGCAATAATCATGTTGAAAGAATTCATATGGTCCACAACAAATCCTCCGTCTTCCATCTTCAGAGCAAACAACTTCTTTTTCAGAAAGAACTTGTTCACCAAGGACTTGGCCTGATAAATATCTCCCAGCTTCTTCCAAAGAGTTTTAGCAGTCTTCTCCTCATGGATATTCAATAGGACAAAGTCAACTAGATAGAGTCTTATGAGATTCTTAGCCTTCTGATATTTGAGGTCCCAATTAGTTTGTGACATTGTTGTAGGTTTTGTTCCATCAATGGTTTCCCATAGGTCATGATCAACAAGTAGGTCCTCCATCTTGAGTTTCCACAACTTAAAATTTGTGCCATTGAACTTCTCCACCTCTACTCTTCTAGATGTGGTTGCCATCTCATTCCTGTAACAAGATATAGAATACTCTACACAGACTCCCACTCAAACTAAGATTAGCTCAAAAAACCCCTACCCAGCAACAAGAACCAAAATTGGCCAAACCCTGATACCAATTGAAAGGAAGTTAGGTGTGCAAAAATCACTTCCTACACTAATCTAATGAGGAGAGAAGAGTGCAAATTTGTTTTATCCTTTACAGTTACAATAATGTTAACCCAACAATAGAGATATTGCAGAAAACACATACACAAGAATGCAAGACAGAAGAGAGAGACACAAGATATACGTGGGGAAAATTCTTACGGGTGAAAAACCCCACACTCCAAAACATAGCTCAAATGTATTTCGTAAACAATGAAGGTTACAATACAGTCATAGAGCCAATGCTCTTGCAGGAGTCTTCGACACTCGTATCTGGAGATAAATCGGTAGCATAACAGTACCTGTCAATCACATAATACATCTCATCTCCAAAGCACCTGTTTATATAGAACATATAAGGCAAACATGGCTCTATCTTGAGATGGGTGTCCAACGTGGCCTTATGGCCCAAAACCCATGCCTATGGACACTTGTCCAACATTGTAGGATGTTCTTGACACTTGTCAAGTCACCCCATCCCAAAGAGGTCGCCTATTACCAAGATGGGCAATGACAGATGCTCTTACGACTCTTACAACTATCATAGAATCTGTCATAGCTGTCATAACTTACAACTATAAGAGAATCTGTCATACACAGGCTATAAATAGCATATTCTCTTACAACATGTCATAACCCACCTTGGGGTGCCCAAAGATGCCTTCTTCCAAGATGCTTCTCGACACATGTCTTCACCTATCATAGAATCTTCTATTTCTGACTTTTACATGTCATAGAACTGTCATAAGAATCTATCATGACCATTTTGGTCAATATTCCCTTACACACTATCTAAGATGCTGATACATGGCAAAATATTCGTACCACTAAGTGGGATGCTTATCTCCTCATGTGAGGACAAATTTACATGTGGTCATCTTCCATGTAGGATGACACATCACCGTGCCAACTCCCACAAGATGACAACATAGGATTTGCATCCTAATTACACAATAGGCAATAAATAAATAAATACAATGAAAATAATACAAGGAATTACCAAGGTTGAGACACCTTAATTCCTAACACTTTCTCTGGCTACGACTTTCTCAGAATCTCTCTCCTTAAGTTTTTAACATGAACTTCTCTCCCCCTTTGACATCAATGGCAAAGGGTGATGGACCTTTTCTCTCTCTTTAGTTATCAAGACTCAATTCAGATCTTACTAACACTGCACTACTCCCCCTATCAGCAACAATGCAACACTTACTGCTCTTTATCAGCAACATCTACCTACTCCCCCTGAGAGTTAGCCTTCAAAACATCAATCCAGATCAAAAGATGAGATTTTGGGCACCACTGGACTAATGCACTTCCTATGCATCTTAATTTAGAGCAGGAGGGGTAATAACCCCTAACTTCTCCCTGAGATACTCAAAAATATCCTTAGGCATAAGCTTTGTGAAAATATATGCAATCTGATCCTTTGTAGACACATATTCTATCTTTACTTCATTCTCTATTACCTTTTCTCTCAGAAAGTGATACCTTATTGATATATGCTTTGTTCTTGAGTGCATCACTGGATTCTTTGAAATGTTTATAGCACTTGTATTGTCACAAAAGATTGAAATTGGATCTCCATACACAACTCTTATATCCTTCAATGTTTGCTTCATCCATAACACTTTGAGTACAACACCATACTGCAGCAATATATTCTACTTTTGCAGTAGACAAAAAAACTGAATCTTGCTTCTTGCTCAACCATGAAACCAATCTGTTACCTAAGAAGAAAGCACCTCCACTTGTACTTTTTTTTGTCATCAACATCTCTAGCCCAATCTGCATCTGTATAAGCACTAAGAGTGAATTTAGTACCTTTAAGATAACACAATCCATAGTCTGAAGTGCCTTTTAAATATCTCATTATCCTCTTAACCACCGTCACATGCGATTCTCTAGGATTTTCTTGAAATCTTGCCATAAGACAAAATGCATGCATTACATCTGGTCTGGTATAGGTTAGATAAAGTAGTCCTCCAATCATAGACCTATACTTCTTCTAATCAGTCTTAGGTGATTCATCATTCTTGCTCAACTTACAACTAGTTACCATAGGGGTACATACTGGCTTAGAATCCTCCATTCCAAACTTCTTCAACAACTCTTTCACATACTTGTACTGAAAAATGAAAATTTCTTTTTCTAATTGAGTAATATGCAGTCCTAGAAAGAAATTCATTTCACCAAACATAGACATCTCAAACTCCTTTTGCATTTCCTCTGCAAATTTCTTACACATGTCTTCATTTTGTCCAAATATAATATCATCAACAAAGACTACAACATTCATAATTTGATCATCATTAATTTTGAAATAGAGATTACTGTCTGCAGTACCTTTACAAAGCTCTAATTGCAACAAATACTTGTCCAACCTTGCATACCAGGCTCTAGGGTCTTGTTTTAGTCCATACAAGGCTTTCTTCAATCTACACACCATGCCACCTTGGTCTGATGACTGAAATCCTTCCGGTTGTTGAATGTAGACCTCTTCTTCTAGCTCTCCATTCAAGAATACAAACTTCACCTCCATATGGTACACTTTGAAATCTTTGTGTGCTGCAAATGCCAAGAACATTCTTATTGCTTCAATCCTTGCCATAGGAGCATAAGTCTCCTCAAAATCTATGCCTTCAACCTAAGAATATCCTTTGTATACCAGTCTTGCTTTGTTTCTTACTACTCTATTTTATTCATTTTGTTTCTGAAAACCCATTTAGTTCCAATCACATTCTTATCAGCAGGTCTAGGAACCAATTCCCAAGTTTGATTCTTCTTTATCTGCATCAGCTCTTCTTCCATAGCCTTTACCCAATTTTCATCTTTGTAGGCTTCACTTACAGTTTTAGGTTCAATCTTTGAAAGTAAATAGTAGTTCACCTATTCTTCTATAGCTCTTTTCCTTGTCAATACCCCTTGCTTTTAACACCAATAATCTGATCCTCAGAATGATTAATCCTTACATACTTTGGAGTCTTAACAACACTTTCTGGAGCTTTTTCTTCTTCAACTTGACTGTCTTCATGTTTAACTTTTTCTTCATTTATTGTAGCAACAGGTTCATCTGATTCATAGCCACTCAGATATGATATTCTTTCCCTATCTTCATCAACTTTCATATTAGCACTCTCAATGATCTTTCCCAACCTCTTATTGTAGCACCGGTAGGCCTTACTCTTAGTAGAGTATCTAAGGAAAATTCCTTCATCACACCTAGCATCAAACTTGTCTAACTCTTCTAAGATTCTAATATAACATTTGCTTCCAAAAACTTTGAAATATTTCACTGTGGGAATTCTTCCATAACACAATTCATAAGGAGTTTTAGTACCATTAACTTTGACTTGAACTCTATTTTGAATGTAGACAGAAGTATGTATGGCTTCTCTCCAATACACTTTTAGTAGGTTGGACTCCTTCATCATTGACCTAGCAGCCTCTTGAATTATCCTATTCTTTCTTTCCACAACTCCATTCTGCTGAGGAGTTCTAGGAGCAGACAATTATCTCTTTATCCCATGTTCTTCATAGAAAATGTTGAATTCATTTGATGTAAACTCACATCCTCTATCAGACCTTAAGCATTTGATCCTCAATTCTAACTCATTCTCAACTATCATCCTGAAGGCTTTGAACTTGTCTAGGGCTTCTGATTTATCCTTTAGAAAAGTGACCCAAGTCATTCTAGAATAATCATCAATAAGAAACATAAAGTACCTATCTCCTTGCAGACTTCTTGTTCTTGTAGGACCACACAAATCTATATGCACTAGCTCAAGCAATCCAACAGAAAATTGTTCTTTACTCTTGAAACTTGTCCTTGTCTATTTCCCCAATTGACATTCCTTGCAAATAGTATTAGTAGGTTTCACAAGCTTAGGCAAATCTCTCACAACTTGTACTGAACTTATCTTCACCAAGTTGTCAAAATTGATATGACACATCCTTCTATGCCACAACCAACTCTCATCTGTCTGAGCTAACAAACAACAATCATTAGTTCCTCTCAAATGATAAACATTACCTCTAGTCTTCTTGCCAGTAGTGATCACTATTCTAGAGCTTTCCATGATCTTGCATCCATTGTCCTTAAATCTTAGATCATACCCTTTGTCACACATTTGACCAACAATTACAAGATTATGCTTTAAGCCCTTCACATAGAGAACATCATTTGTATTGTGCTTCCCATCAAAAGAAATAGATCTTCTTCCACAAATCTTACTAGCTACATCATCTCCAAACCTAACCAATCCTCCATCATACTTTTCCAAACTTACAAACTTACTTTTATCTCCGGTCATGTGATGTGAACATCCACTTTCAATAATCCATTCATCCTTATCTTTGTCAACTTGGAAGACAGACAAAGCACTCTCTTCCACTGGTTTTTCTTCCTTCACACAACTAGCATGATTAGTAGATATAGATTCTTCCTTGATAGCAATAAACAAGCATTCATTTGCACTAGTATCATCAGACTCATCATCCATTACACCATCATCATCATCATCATATCTAACATAATATCATTTCTTTATGATCCTAGGTCTACTTTCAAATTTCTTCTTGCCTTTCTCAATTTTCTCCGGACACCTTGAGGCATAGTGACCAATCTTACAAGTAAAGCATTTGAATAGTAATTTACCTTTGAACTTACTAATACTTCTTTGCATTCTATCCACAATGTTGGCTTCAATCTCATCAAGGTCATCATATGGTTCCACAACATACTTCTCAGATCTTGAGGTCTTCTTTGAAGTACTAGCTTTAAAAGCAATCTCAATCTTCGGTAGAGCATCATTGAACTCTCTCATCTCAAATGCAGTGAACTTTTCAAGTAAATGATCCTTTGTAACCTTGTTCATGCTCATAAGTTCTTCAATTGCAGACACCTTGTGATTGTAGGATTTAGGCAATGATTTGAGAATTTCATTGACAATTTCAATAGTTCCTCCAAGACCTTTGATTCCATTGACAATTTCATCAACCTTTTGCATGTAGATTGTTATGTTCTCATCATCACTCATCTTCAAGGCTTCATACCTCACCTTTAGGTTTTGTAATTTGGCACACTTTACAAAATCATCTCCTTCATATAAAATTTTCAACTTAACCCAGATCTCATGAGCAATTTCCAGATCCATAACTTTCACTGACTCAGTGTTGGATAAATCATTTAACAGAGCATCTCTAGCCTTTCTATTTAACTCATATTATTTGACTTCATCTTCAGATGATGGACCATTTTGAGGAATAATATACTTTGTATCTTCCATCTTCCAAACACTATAACCAAGAGAAATGAGATGACTTTTTATTCGTACGTTCCAGAGAGCATAATCCGTTCCATCAAACTACAAAGACTCCTTCTTATGAGTCATCCTGGATCTACCTCAAGTTGTTAGGCTTTCTTCCAAGGAACTCTTGCTCTGATACCAATTGATGAAATGCATAAGACAACTGAGAGGGGGCATGAATCAGTTGTAACAAAAACTTAACTTCTTATAAGCATCAACACATCAACCACTTAATCACTGTTATTATGATTTATCCATGAAAGCATGAAATCAAACACTCAAGCACATTCACACATTCAACACATAAGGTACCAGATTTTTTATGTGGAAAATCTAATGAGGGAAAAACCATGGTGAGGATTAACTCACAATATAAATGATATATCAAAATTTACAACAGGGCTCACTACCTTAGGGCTCACTACCCAAAATGCTCACTGCAAAAAGAAGGGGCTCACTGCCAAGAGAAGAGGCTAACTGCCAAAAGGGGTTCACTGCCAGAAGTTGGTGAACTGAGATAGTAGCATCTACATCATGCCAAGGTTTAGTTCCATTGAAGTGCATTGATTCTTTTTCTTTTCTATCTTCTTCACACAAACATCGTTATCTTCACATCATCACAACATCATGCCTTATTTATGACTTCATTACATGTATTTATACAATTTATCAACCTTGGATTGTACATTAAGGTCAGCATTACAATCATCAATCATTGGAACACTCTCCAAGGTTGGCATACATACATATATTAGAATAGGTCTAGACCTAAACAAATTTGTAAAGGAAAAGAATGAATGCAAACCACACCATGCCTTAGCTGGGACTCAAATGCAATCTCCCACACAACAATATGCTATCACAAATTCCAAAGCATAATCGCAAGTAGTGAAAATAACCAGGTCATCCAAAACTGGTGTTAACACTAAGACCTTTAGGAACACAAATCATCCATGATCTGAATTACACTTTGCGGACCAATCAAAAAGTAGGAACATGATCTAGAGACATCCACAAGCATGTTACAATCACCAAGAACTTCCGCACAACCCCCAAATATTCTATCCAGAAGATTCTTCAAACCAGAGCACTTAAACATTGCTGTCAACCACTGTCATAAAGGAAAGATCACTTGCAGAGCACCAAATCATAAACCATTTGAATTGAAGACACATAACATCATTCCAAACTTAATCTTGGAACCACAGACTACAAAACTTAAATGTGGAGAGATGCAGAGTAGAATACATTCTCCCTGTCACCATTGAGTACTCAGAAAAATAGTTTTTACTCTGGTGAACAAAATTCACTCAAATCTTCAAACTGGAGGCTAAAAATTGAGACATAGCAACTACAAACATCCCTTAACATAACTTCCAAACCACAGGCAAAGATATTAAATCTACAGGATATGCGGAGAAAAACACTGCATTGTTCTTCTCAGACACTTGTTCAAACTCATACAAATAACTTCCTTAGATGCTGACCTTAGGTGTTGACATCAATGACAACACTTAGTGCTCATACTTGTAACATTTGTCTCTCCATTTTTTACCCTATCCATTGATCTCAATATTGATCAATGTGGTTTGATGTGTCTTAATGCCATTTGTTGGAAAATATAATAGATGATGCAATAGCAACATTAACTAATAGTGTTTTAAATCTATTTAATAAATGTGATCAACCATAAAACATATCGATGAAAAAATGGAGAAGTAAAAAAAATAAGCAAACCATATGAACACCAAATATATGTGGAGAAACTCTTGTGAAAAAACTCCACTGCCAAAGAGATCCAATCTTGTTGTGATCTCAATAATAGAGAGCACCAATACAATCCACTTATCCCTCTAACTAAAAATAATCTACTAGCATAATAATACTTGCAAAAGAACTTATGAATCCATTATCCCTTGCCTCAAATTTATAGGAACTAAAAAACTAGAAATCAAGAATGGTTTCCAAAACAAGAGTCAAAACCATGGGCCCAAAACTAGGCACCCATTATGATGGTCAAGCATCTTGGAATAGGAATTCACTCCTCTTACACTCTTATGCATCATAGATTCTATCGTAACCATCCCATTGACAAATTTCCCTATCATAGGTGCTCCATGAGGGCAATTAATGCTTTGTCATAGCACCTATCTTAGGAAGATCCTCTATAATTGTCAATTTTGACCTTTTCCAAGTAACCTCCCTATTCAATGCCCTCTTACATGATATTATGGAAGTTTCTTGAAGAATAAATAATGTCCCTACTCTCACATGGGTATCCCATTTTTCCCAATTCATGATGTTTTGATTATTTATCATCTACACAATTAAATACAATTAAAAAGACTTAGGATGTGCAAGGTGAATGGCACACCTAATCCTAACATTATCCCACTTGACATTTATATTAGAAAGGACCAATAAGAATCTAAAAATAATGAATTAGGTGCTAGAAGAGGCAAGGACCATAGCCTTCTCTAAACCAATATAACATTATACAAAGTTAAACATTATGTATCGTGATTCTACCATCCTCAATCATCTCACAAACAAAGTGATATTGAGCATCAATATTCTTAGTATGAGCATGGTACATCAAGTTATTTGCTAAATAGATAACATTATAACTATCACATCCAATCCTAACCTATCTACACTGAAATCCAAGACCTAAACATAATCTCTATTAACACATTGCTTCCTTGTATGCATGCGTAGCAACTATGTACTCTACTTCTATAGAGGAAAACACAACCATGGGTTGCCTCTTGCTCATATAGCTAATTCCATCTCCAAATAGAGTGAACACATAATTATTTGTGGACATCCTACAACTTGAATCACCAGCCCAAATTGAATCAACAAAGCCCTACATATTGAGCAACTTGCCCACATTATCAATCCCATGAAAAAAATACAATAATTAGAATCCCCTGTGTTTGTAAACAGATTTGTCATTGCAATTCGTTTCTTGAATCACCAAATGGGTAGTGACAAAGTCTACCATAGTCAGAGAGATTTTTATTAACTTAACAATATTTCTCCGCGTTCGACAGGGGCAACTGCCTTGTATGATTGAATTTTGGGTTTTGGGGATATGGTTTTAAATAGAAATCATGAAAGGAATACAAGCTAAACTAAAGATAAAGGAAACTACAGGGTATGAGTGCAAAGTCTCATATCAAACATAATTTACTTAAGAAACAATCAAAATTATGAAGATCTAAAAGATATTCACTAGATATTGCTTAAACATAAGAAAAAGAATACCTAGATGAAAGATTAAATTCAAGATCTATGAATGAATGTTCATATTCCACACAAAATTTATGAAAGAAACTCACAAGATGTTGCAAACTTAACATTAAAAAAATTTACAAAAATTAAGAACCATTCACCCAAAGTTCATATGCATTACTGGCATTCAAAATTTGAGAGCTCAAAGTCTCTTCTTATATCTCTTTACAAATATATGTGTAAAATATTTCCTAGTAGTGGAAAATACATGAAGGGATAACCTTAGAAGAAAGTCTGAAGCTAGTAGGGGAAGTGTCTACCCAAAAAGGATCCTCATTATAAGAATAAAGTTTATTTTATATTACAATATGACTTATAAAAGTTAATTTTACAAATAAAGATAATAGAAAAGAAACATATTAACTTTCAACTTCTTTCTCTTTATCTTTATGAGAGCTTTGACCACTAATTGCATCATTTGTTGGAGACCTTGGCTAAGAGGAAGTTATCTTTGGCCTTATAATTCTTGAAATTGGTGATTGTTGAGGCTATAGCCTTTCCATTTGGGATAGTCATAGTACATAGGCATATCTTCCATGTAGACAATACTTCACAAACCTCTTCAATTCTTTTGTGAAAATTAGAAATTTCTTTTCAGAAGATCATAGAAGTAGACATATTACTCAATTTCTCCATAGTATTATCATCCATAGTGTCCTTCTTAAGTAATTCCTTTGAAATTAAATATTTGAAGCTCTTTCTCACAACTTCAACCTCAAATAGATTGATCTCATCCTCTTTCAAGATGTTTGCATCTATTGAAAGACAATTTGCTCGAACATCCATTAATATTGAGTCGTGCATCTTAACAAAATCCTTGTACTTAGTTAAGGATTGTTTGATTACCAAAATTTTCCATTCAATCCCCCTTAACCATTTAAAACTCTCATTTTCTTAAATCTTGTTGAATACTTTTTTAGAAACTAAAATATTTATATCAACCTTAATCATTTCTTGTAAGTCTTTGACAATGACTTGCAAAATAGACCCTTACTTCTTGGATATTTGAACATCAACATTAATCTCCTTTTTCTTAGATTCAACTTTTTCATATAGCTTCATGGCTTCTTCAATAAACAAGACCATTAATGGTTATCTTTTCTATCCAAGTTTCAGTTGCCCTCCCATAATCTTGGTACTTACCAATTTTATCTATAACCTTAGAGCTTAGCCCCTTGGGTGGGACTTTGGTTGGAGTTGTTGTTGATGCATTGAGGGGTTGAGTAGAAGTATCAATGTTAGATTTGATGTAAGTGGTCAAAGTTTCCACTTTCTCCTCTAGTTGCTCCCTTATCTTTTTCTCTTTTTCAACTCTTCCAATTAACATCTCAACAAACATTTTAGCATCATGAATATCACTTTCATGTATAGATGGGCCAAGGTCCACTCTAGTGATATTGTAGTCCACCTCAATTGCCTCATCTTAATTCTTATTTGTTGTGGTCTTTCTAATTTCCACATATTGATTACCTGTGGAAGAGTGTAAGGATAGCTTCGATTAACCACGATAAAATAATATTAATGAAATAAAATAATGTAGAAATGGGAGCTATTTAAAAATTTTCCCAAATAAACACAAATCTTGAATAATGATTTCATATCTCTCAATAAATATATTCAAATAAAATGAATATTACAATAGCTAGACAACATAGCTTCAAAATAAAAATAGGAATAAGTCCTTTACAACATCTAGCCATATAGGCTCATAACATAAGTGTCACACCATACAATATCCTTGATACTAAACCTAGTGGAGAGAAGATCATCGAGGTGATTTATCACGGGCAACCACAAGGCTTTACGCCTTCCGGTCTTACTCCTAAAATGGAGAAGCTTGACCCTTCACAAGGGGTCTAGCAAACCAAAGTTGGCATGTGTGAAGGAATCTGGTGTAGCATGATATCTCTAACATTTCAAGCATGTATGAAAATGCAAATGTACATATATCATGATATGGCAGAGAGTAAATAAATCAAATAAGTAAAATTACTAAATTTTATTACATAAGCTTTGGCCAAAGCATCTTTTAAAAGCCAATGACGACAAGTAGGCTAAAGAAGCAACCTACCCTTCTCTGTAACCCCATATTCAACACTCATCCATGATATTTCTCTATCTCTACTTACAGAAATAATAAAAGTAGAGAATGCATCATACAATTGCAATCAAACCACACATCATCCAATGATGCAGTCAACAATGATCATTCACAATAGAATGTAAGCAAAATATATTAATCTCAAAGACAAGTCTCAACAAGCAATTTCAT
Organism: Cunninghamia lanceolata; assembly: GCA_027924645.1. Classification (NCBI taxonomy): domain Eukaryota; kingdom Viridiplantae; phylum Streptophyta; class Pinopsida; order Cupressales; family Cupressaceae; genus Cunninghamia; species Cunninghamia lanceolata. The sequence goes on from BSBN01001373.1 coordinate 154,248, forward strand.
AGTCTTTAACCAGCCATAATAAACCATTGATCTATCTTCTAAGATGCTAATTTAGAAACCTTCTCATTCATTGACTCAGTTTCATAATTTCACTTCAAACTAGATGGATATAGAAGTTTGAGGACTAAGTACCTCTAACATTTAAGGTTTCACATAAAATATGTAGCTCACACTAGCCAATAGCACTAGTAGACTTTTAGCAAATAAATGACTACGTGACTAAAACATTTTTAGTCACGATAATTAAAAATGACTAAATTCTACTAATTTTTTGTAACACAGTTATAAATGACTAATTTGATCACCAAGTAAAAAACACATCTGAATAATTAGTCAAACAAATAAAAATGACTAAATAATTAGTCACACAAATAAAAATTAGACAATATGATATTAAAGTTGGAAAATTATTAGTGGGAAATAGTAGAAAATAAAAGAAAATATGGGTGCCAAAAGTGAAATGGAGGCACCACGTTGCCTGACACTTCTGAATCTTAATTCATCTCCATCTACCTCCTCTTTGCATTCCCTAGTCTCACTTTGCTCAGTTTTGGGGTAAACCCTTTACATTTTCCCCTAAATTCCAAATTAGTTTTAGCAAATCTACAAAAATCACAATCTGAGGATTGCACTGCATACAGGTGATTTACCTATCAGTGAAAGACTTCTAGGAGAAATGCAAGAGAGAGAAACTGTTAAAGCATGAAGAAGCTCAAGAAAAGCAGAAGGATTCCAAGAAACCTAAGTTAGCCAAGTCTAGACCAAGAGGATTTGGAAAAAAGAATAGGCGAAGATGAGTACACAACAGATTTGTTTCTTTTTTTATTTTTAATTTGGAGAGTCCGGATGGATAGTCGTATCTTCTAACTGAGAGAGCCCACTGGGATAGGGATAGGGTGATTTCTACTGCTATCTATCAAAGTAACACCCTGGACTCAAACCTGTGTCATGGACGAAATCAGAAGTGGCCAAAACAAGCCTGAAAGGAAAGGCCAAAAGCTTAATCAATCGGCATTATCACAACTCCTTCAACCACTACTTCTACCTAGAGAAAGGGTGGAGGCACATTTTTTTGAAATGAACCAGACAACTGAGAGGTGGGGGGTGAATTAGTTGTCTCAAATCTTGAACTAATTCTACACCTTAAAACATTAAACACTTGTCCACTGTTTGTTATGATTAAATCATGAAAGCATAAACTCAGAAACATAAACACAATTGCAAGATCATACACAAGTGACACTAGATTTTTACGTGGAAAACCTTGTTAAGGGAAAAACCACAGTGGATGTTAGTCCACAAGATATATAAGTTATAACAATACCAAAAATCAAAGGCTCACTGGCCAGAAAATGGCTCACTGCCAAGGGGTGGCTTAGTACCAAGGGGTGGCTCACTGCTAAGGGTTTTGAACTGAGATGTTAGCATCTACTCCATGCCTGAATTCAGTTCCATTGAAGTGCAATACTCTTCCTTTGCTCTGCTTTTTATTCTACACTTCTTCACTTAACTTTGTATTTTCACACTTGGATACATTTTCACGACTCAATTACAAGTATTTATACACTACATCAACCTTGGAGTGGTCATCAAGGTCAGCATTACAAGCATCAACCATTTGAACAATCTCCAAGGTCAACATTACAAACATACATAAAATAGGTCTGGACCTAATACAAACTTAGCTAAGGAAAAGATGTAAGAATGTATGTGGATCATGTCACACCTTAGTTGGGACTCAAACACGATCTTCCAAGCCACAACACGCTTCTACAATCTTGAAGAGATCTCCGCAATCACTGGTATTAACCAAGTCAACTAAGATTGGTTACACGCTACATTATCTGGAGTAAACTTCAAACATGATCTCAATTCCTTAACGCGGACCAATGTAAATGTAGGAACACAGTTAGGAGGCATCCACAAGCACATTGTAATCACCAAGAGAAACTATACAAGTTCTAACCACTTTATCCATGAGATTCTTCACACTGAAGCACATGAACTTCACTGTCTTCAACTATCATAAAAGAAAGATAGCTTTTGGACCACCAAATAATGAACCATTATAGTTGTAGGCACTTATCATCATCCTAGGCTTCCCTCTAGAACCGCAGAGAAAAATACTTCAATGTGGAGGAATGCAGAGCAAAATACTTTCTCCCTGTCACGAGTGAATAATAAAAGAAAGTAGGTTTTACTTTGGTGAAAGCAACTCACTCAATTCTTCATACCGGAGGCTCAAACTCAAGATTTAGCGTCTTCAGACATGCCTCTAAATAACTTCACTTATGTAGACTAAGATCTTCAATCTACAAGAAATATGGAGCAATCTTCTGGACTCTTCTTTAGTATGCAACTCACTGTCTTCACTGTGATTCACTATTTCCTTTCTAATTCTTTCGGAGGGGCTAATTTTCTCAATGTCCTCAACACATAAGGCTTCTAATCAATCAAAAAATAAGGATACAGTTCACACCAATGACAAACACAGATATGTTGACATCAATGACAACACCGATTAGGCACATACTTGCAACAATCTCCCCCTTTGTCATTGATGGCAACATATGATGTGAAAAACCACAAAAGCCATCATGACAAGATTCTCCCCCTTTCTCTTCACACATCTGCACTCTTTCTCTCTAAGTTTTTCACATGATTTCTCTCCCCCTTTGACATCAATGGAAAAGGGCACATACTTGCACTCTGCTGCTTTGATCCAACTTCCTCTAAACTCTCTGACTACTCCCCCTGAGAAGTAGTCCTTAAAGCATCAATCCAAGTTTGGAGGTGGGACTCTAAGCACCACTGGACTGATGCACTCTTGTGCATCTTAGTTTAGAGTAGGAGGGGTGATAACCCCTAAATTTTCTCTAAGATACTTGAAAGTATCCTTAGGTAGAGGCTTGGTAAAAATGTCTACAATATGATCTTTTGTAGATACATACTCCAACTTGACTTCATTCTCTGTCACCTTTTCTCTCAGAAAGTGATATCTTATGGATATATACTTTGTCCTTGAATGCATTACTGGATTCTTTGATATGTTTATGGCACTTGTATTGTCACAAAAGATTGCAATTGGATCTTCATACACAACTCTAATGTCCTTCAATGTCTGCTTCATCCATAACACTTGAGTGCAACTGCATGCTGCTGCAGTAGAAAGAGATATTGAGTCTTGTTTCTTGCTTAACCAAGATACCAACCTTTTTCCTAAGAAGAATGCACCTCCACTTGTACTTTTCCTGTCATCCACATCTCCGGCCCAATCTACATCAGTGTATTTACTGAGAGTGAAATCGTTATCTTTTGGAAAACCACAAACCATAATTCATTGTGCCTTTCAAATATCTTAGTATTCTCTTGACTGCCATCACATGTGACTCTTTAGGTTCTGCTTGAAATCTTGCCACAAGACAAACTGCATGCATTATGTTAGGTCTGGTTTGAGTCAGATAAGGTAATCCTCCAATCATAGATCTGTACCTTTTCTGATCTACCATAGGTGAGTCATCATTTTTGCTCAACTTACAACTAGTTCCCATGGGAGTGCTTACCGGTTTAGAGTCTTACATCCCAAACTTCTTTAACACTCTTTCACATACTTAGACTGAGAAATGAAGATACCTTTATCTGATTGATTAATTTGCAGACCTAAGAATAAATTCATCTCACCAAACATGGACACTTCAAATTCATTTTGCATTTCCCTAGCAAAAATCATGCACATACCGTCATTGCCTCTAAAGATAATGTCATCAACAAAGACTGCAACAATTAGGATTTGTTCATCATTGATCTTGAAATAGAGATTACTATTGGTAGTACCCTTACTAAACCCTAACTATATCAAATATTTATCCAATCTTGCATACCAAGCCCTGGGGACTTGTTTTAGTCCATACAATGTTTTCTTGAATTTGCACACCATGTCACCTTGATCTGATGACTTGAATCCTTCCAGTTGTTCAATATAGACTTCTTCTTCCAATTTTCCATTCAAGAATGCAGACTTCACATCCATTTGATATGCCTTGAAATCTCTGTAGGCTGCAAATGCTAGAAACATTCTTATTGCTTCAATCCTTGCCACTGGTGCAAATGTTTCCTTGAAATCTATTCCTTCAACTTGAGAGTATCCTTTACATACCAACCTTTCTTTGTTTCTTACCACCTCACCATTCTCATTCATCTTGTTCCTGAAGACCCATTTGGTGCCAATTACATTTTTATCTTCAGAGTGATTTAAGTTCACATACCTAGGTGTCTTAATAATGATTTCCAGAGCTTAGTCTTCTTCTTCTTCCTCTGAGTTTTCTTCTTGCTGCACTACTACTTTGCTTGCAGTGACATCCGGTTCATCAGATTCATATCCACTTGATACCTTTTCCTTGCTTTCATCAACTTTGACATTTGCACTCTCAATGATCTTCTTCAACTTGTTATTGTAACACCGGTAGGCCTTGCTCTTGGTAGAGTGTCCAAGGAAGATACCTTCATCACATCTGATGCAGGAGCATCTAGGGTGTAAGAGCAATCTTGCATCAACCAAAAAAAAATGTTGTTTCTTTTCAATAAGGGATAAATTTGGTAGGGTTACTATTTTTAGTAAGTTTGCATTTGTGCACGGTTGCATACAAAATCTTACACGGACCTCCAGAATGGTTTAATTGAAGCTAATGGTGAAGAAATCACTTCAATATCATTTGTCATTTGTGAGATATTAAAATTTCAAATTCCAAAAATCCTATTGAAATATTCAAAGTCAAATTTGAGGCACTGAGAAGCTCCGAATGGGCCTAAAATTTGGCGGGAAACCCAAGCAGTCTACCTTTTGGTAATACTCGTGCACAACCGTCTTTTCAAGAGCTTTCCAAAAAGGTATTATAATTAAAATCTAATGATCGGATCGAAAATTATGGCCCCGCAAAGTTGACATATTTTTGGAGGGAGATGCAAATTTCAAAATTAAGCTGGTGGCTGCCAAAAAGGGCTATATATGACCATTTTTAGGAACCCTTGAGTAGTAGAGTTAAGGGGGAAAGTGTAGCATCAAGAATAGGTGGGAAAACAAAAACCTTAGCAGATTTGGGGTTACAGAAGGTTGAAGATTCCAGAGTCTTGAGAAGGGAGCTGTAATGTGTTGTATCCTATAGGGGATTCATCGTCTGATTGTATTTGAGCTTCTGTAATGTAATGTTTTGCCCATATTAATAAAATATCATTTTATTTTCTGTGTGCAATTTCTGTTATTGTGTGTTTTATGATTTACCTCCTTCATCAAGTGGTATCAGAGAAAGGGTTCCTGAGTGTGTAGACAGATCGTTAACTGTGAGGCAGTTTGCACCAAGACCTGAGGTTGTGGGTTTGCTGCAGAGATCAAGATGCCTCCACGAAGAAACCATGGTAGGAGGAATGCTTTGATAGAAGAGGGTTTTAGAGCCCTGCAAAGACAAATCGATGCATTGCAAGAGGAGCTACGAAGAGGGTTCGAGCCGAGAAAGAGAGAGGAAAGCGAAGATAAAGTTGAAGAAGAGCTATCTGAGGAAGAACAAGAAGCTGCGGGAGATCCTACAGAAGTTAGGTTGTTGAGGGCCATTTCAAAGATTGGAAAGAGGCCCAAGATCAAATTTTCTACTTATTCTGGAGATTTGAATCCAGAACAACTTATTGATTGGATCAATGATATGGAGGAGTATTTCGAGTATGAAGATGTGGAAGACCCAGAACAGGTCAAGTTTGCATAGACAAAGTTGAAGGGCCATGCCAATATTTGGTGGAAGGAGGTCCAGTTAGAGAGAAATAGAAGTGGAAAAGAAAAGATTACCATATGGGATTAGATGGTGGAGAAATTGAAGAAGCAGTTCATTCTTGTGGACTATGAGATGGAGTTGTTGAAGAAGCTACAAGGATTGAAGCGAGGTAACAAGTCTATTAAGGAGTATACAGAAGATTTTTATAAGATCACTATCAGGACAGGCCATGGAGTGGCCAACAAGGAGAAGGTAGCCCGTTACATTAATGGGTTGAGGTGAAGTATTCAAGAGGAGTTGAGCTTGGTCAAAATGACCACCATAGAAGATGTATACCAGTTTTTCCTAAAGGTGGAAGAGAAGCTGAATAAAAGATTTGACAACAAGCAAAGGGGAAGAGGTCAAGGTGGAAGGATTGGTGGAAGACCCTATGGGCGCCAAAATGAAGATTTAAAGAAAAGTGAAGAAGCCAGCACCAATCAAAATCAGAGAGGAGATAATACTTACCACCCTCAAGACCAAAACAATGGTGAGCAAAGAGGAAGAGGAAGAGGAAGAGGTAGACCCGAACAAGGACCCGAAAGAGGAGGTTTCAGAGGAACCTATTTCTAATTTGGAGAAGAAGGACATTGAGCATATGAGTGTCCACAATGAAGGACAAATAGAAGACCTGAAGGTAATGCATGAATTGCACATGTCGATGAAGATGCGTAATCTGAGCGCTCTGAAGATGCTGAAAGGGGTGAAACCCTAGTTGTCAGAAGAACCTTGCTGAATGAAAAGAAAGAACCAAATTAGAGAAAGAGTTTATTCCGCACAAGGTGCAAATGTGAAGGTAAGTGTTGTGATATTATTATTGCTAGTGGGAGCACTGATAATCTTGTTTCAGAGGAGATGGTTGAAAAGTTGAAGTTGACAAGAAGAAAGCATCCACATCCATATCAGATTGCATGGTTGCAGAAGGACCATAGAGCTTTGGTGAATGAGCAGTGTTTAGTGAAGTTTAAGATTGGAGACTACCATGATGAGGTGCTATGTGATATCATACCAATGGACACATGTCATATGCTGTTGGGGAGGCCGTGGCAGTATGATAGGAGCGCTATCCATGATGGCCATGCAAACACATATTCCCTAACAAAGGATGGAGTTTTTCATCAATTGAAGCCCTTGAAGGAGGTGGAAGAAAAGGTATGTAGTACTACCAGAATTTGCTTGGTAGATGGTAGAAAAGTTTCAGAGGGTATGAAGCATGAGCGTCATTGCTTTGCATTGATTCCTGAGATTAGTCAAGAGAAATGTGAAGATGTACCAACAGAAGTTTCAGATATATTGGAAGAATTTCAGGACATTATCTCTGATAATGTGTCGGAAGGTTTACCACTGGTGAGGAAGATAAGTCATCAAATGGATTTGATACTAGGAGCTAGTTTGCCAAATAAGGCAGCCCACAGAATGACCCTTGCAGAGAGTGAAGAGCTGAACAGACAAGTTCAAGAGTTGTTAAGGAAGGGGCTAATAAGAGAGAGCCTAAGTCCATGTGCGGTTACAGTAGTACTAGCATCGAAGAAAGATGGAGAGTGGAGGATGTGTACAGATTCCTGATCCATCAACAAGATCACAATCAAGTATAGATTTCCATTGCCCATAATGGATGACATAATGGATTGTTTGAGTGGAGCCAAGTACTTCACGAAGATTGATCTGAAGAGTGGGTATCACCAGATTCGAATCAGAGAAGGAGATGAATGGAAGATAGTCTTCAAGATAAAGGAAGGTTTGTATGAGTGGTTAGTCATGCCATTTGGGCTAACCAATGCACTGAGCACATTCATGCGGCTCATGAACAAGGTATTGAAAGAATTTTTGAGAATTTTTGTTATTTTTTATTTATATGATATTTTGATTTTTAGTAAGACTTGGGATGAGCATATGATGCATATCAAAAGAGTTTTAGAGAAGATGAGGGAGGAGAAGTTGTTGATTAATCTGAAGAAATGTAGTTTTGCAAAGGAGTTGGTATACCTGGGATTTGTTGTCTCAGAGAAAGGTCTTAAGATGGACCAGAGAAGGTGAGGGCTGTCATTGAATGGCCTACGCCAAGGAGTGCTTCTGAGGTAAGATATTTTCATGGTTTGGCAAGTTTTAACAGAAAGTTTATCAGGAATTTTAGTAACATTTGTGCACCCCTAACTGAGACAGTGAGGGGATATAAAAGAGTTTAGATGGGCTAAAGGAGTAGATAAACGCTTTGATACATTGAAGCAGAAAGTCACAGAGCAACCTGTTTTGGCACTTCCAGATTTCAATAAGGTATTTCAAGTAGATTGTGATGCTAGTGGTAGTGCTATAGGAGCTATTTTGAGTCAAGAAGGTAAGCGCATTGCCTATTTTAGTGAGAAGCTTAATGATGCCAAGAAAAAGTATTATGTTTATGATCAGGAGTTTTATGCAATAGTTTAGGCTTTGAAGAAATGGAGGCATTATTTGTTGCCAAAGGAGTTTGTTTTATACACTGATCATCAGGCTTTGCAGTATCTTAATAGTCAAGGGAAGTTGAACCAGAGGCACTTAAAATGGGTTGAGTTTTTGCAGAGCTATACTTTTGTTTTGAAGCATAGGAGTGGGAAGCCCAACAGAGTTGCATATGCCTTGAGCAGAAGGCAAAATTTGTTGACAAAAATGAAGATAGAGGTTGTTGGGTTCGATGAGCTCAAAAGTTTGTATCATAAAGATCCAGATATTGTAGAGGCTTGGAAAGCTTGTTTGGAACATGTTACATTGGACAGGACAAAATGGTTGGATTTCATAATCCAAGATGGCATGTTGTTTAGAGGAGCCCAGTTGTGCATTCCAAGGAGTTCCATGAGAGAGAACCTAATTAAGAAGAAGCATAGTGGAGGATTGGCTGGACACTTTGGTCGAGATAAGACCGTTGCTATTGTTAGTGAAAATTATTATTGGCCACAGTTGCAGCAGGATGTGAGAAAATTGGTGCAGAGTTGCAGTGTATGTCAGATGGCAAAAGGAGCAAGTCAGAATATAGGTCTATATTACCCACTACCTATACTAACAAGGGTCATTGTACCTCATCATTTAATCATATTTCAAATGTCAAAATTTAGGGTTGTGTCCTCGGCTATCTACAATTAGGGATTCTACAGTTACCAATTTTCTCTAGCTAATTCTAATGACTTTTACTAATTTAAAGAGATTGATCTATCTGCTTACTAAATGAATTCAAAGAATGCTAGAAACAAGATTGAACAGTAAATGACTCGAAGCAAATCTATAAACTACAACATGCATCTATCTATCAAAATTAGTAAGTATTCTATAAAGCAAAATGTGAAACAACAAAATAGTGGTACTAGCCTTCTGCCTTGGTGGTGAGAGTGGGCCCTTGCTCCACACCCTTAGGGCTAAAGGCTATAGTAAGGAATCAACACAAAAGAATAAGGTCACAACTTAATTCAGTCCAATTCCATTCACTTTGCATTTAGATAAATATTGATATCTAAATTGAGATTACAGAAAATTAGAATAATAAAAGTCACTTCCTTTTCTACTGCTTCTGTAAGTATATATAAAATGAGTGATGACATATCACTTATCTTATCTACCAGTTCTTCTATGACATGACATCCATCTCTTTATTATACTAACTATCTAACTACGGAAAATAGCCATGCAATAAAAATAGATTGAGTGGAACAGAAGTCCACTCTAAATCTAAGTTTGAGTCTTAATACATTTGGGCAGTGAGGCCCTGAAAATATGGATATTAAATCAGTTTCATCAGTAACTCATGCAAAAACTAAAAAAAAGATAAAAACTCCCAGCAGTTAACTTAGAGATGGCCCTCAATCACTCAGGTGATGATTTGAGTAATATCAGGCATATTACGATCACTGTTGAAAGTGCTTGACCGACAGCTGTGCTGGAAATCTGCTCTGTTCTAAAGAGGCACCAGAAATGTATGTCTCTGTCTGCAGCTCCAGAGATATATTGTTTGTAGCTCTGGAGATATAATTGTGGCCTTCTTGCTCAGTTCCGGAGATGCTCTAGACTTCAGTCCAGCTCCGGAGAGGCTTTTCCTCTTTACTTCAAAACTTCTAATGTCGTGGTATTCTGGTATTGTCTCTATAGATCATTAGGACTACCTCTGGAGATGCACAAAATTGCCATCCTGAACATCTACACCTGTTGATTCAAAAAGAGTAGTTTTTTTGCATATTTCCATCAATTCCATGCACATTAGTCCTTTAATCATAAATCATGATCTTAAGTAATTTATCTTCAATTAATAGTTATTTAGAACAATCTTGCTAGCCTATTCAGGTGCAAACATCAAGAAAGATGGGATCAGAAAGGAGAAAAAGAGAGGTAAAAAGATGTATTTTATGGGTGCTACTTGGCACTCATCATCCTTGCCATACCTAAGGTTTAGCAGGTCCTCATGCTTCTCACAATCTGGATTTATTCTGGTGGAGTAGCCTGTCAGTCAAGCAATAGTCTTGTGCATAGGTAGACCAAGTGGTGCAATTGGTATTACTATTTCCTCTGTACTAATCAACCTGCTTTAACCACTCTTGCAATTTCTCATCTTCTATCTGCTCAACCCAGATAGGGAGTGGTTCAATTATGAGAGGAGGCCTGAAACGCACACCTATCCACTCCTGTTTATGTTTATCCATCATTTTGGATATTAACCTTGCCTTCCTTATAAATAACCTTAAGTTTGCAAGGGTTACCACCTCTCTCATTTTTTGCTCTGAGGTCAGAATATTCTACCTCTTCTTTGCTATTGCAAGTACTGGATTAGCTAAACTGCTCATAAAAAGACCAAAATCAATAGAACATTCTTTTAGATTTTTTAGGTATAATGGCAAAATTTTATTCTGACTTTTAGGGTGATAGACATATGCCCTGAATTGGATCTCAAAAGCTTGAGGGTTTGGACACTCCTTTCTAATGAAAAGATTTGTGTCTATATCCTTCTTGAGGTGAGCCTCCATTCATTCATTCCAAATCTGATGATTCCTCATCATTGACATGAATGTTTTGAGCTGGAAATCTCCTACAAAATAATTAAGAATGAAGGTCATATTGTCAACACAAAATCCATGTAGATATAATTCACATAGAAATTTTTTTTCTTCATCAGAACTCCTTGTATAGGCTTCCATCAACCCCTCTGCTATTTCTGTGCTCTCAGGCAGATCAGACAGAACTGAAGACAACTTTCTTTGTAGGACCTTTTCTTGTAAAAACGTAGCATAACTGGCACTTGGAGGTCTGCAAGATAAAATCTCAGAAGAAATGGAGGCTATCTGAATGATTCTTTCCTCCAGGGTTTCCACTCTTTTTGTCATGGTAGTAACTGCCCTCTGTAATTGCAGCATAGGATTAGAAGCCTCATATTCTCTACATCTCCTTTCCCAATTAAATAGGGCCTTAGGAATATCAATGGGGCTTTGACCCACATATGGATCTATTTGTACCTCCTGTTCACCGGTTGCCCTTGGGCCAGCCAACTCTTGAATATACTCCTCTTGATCATCTATTTTGTTGTTGGCCCAAGTCAATTATTTATCTTAGCTCTATACTATATCAATTAATGTTGCAATTACTATGAGACCATTGTCTCTAGCCTTGGTAAGATTAGAGATACTTTGTACTGTCTCTATCTCCTTTTCCTTCATGATTTTAGTTGTCTCTGTCTTGTGGGCTTCTAGTTCTGCTTCCCTCTCTTGAATTATTTGGTCTTTACTTTGGAGCTCTATTTGTAGTTTTTCAATTACTTGTTTTTGCTCCATCTCTATTTCCATTTTAACCTTCTTGAGGTCATTGATAATCTAATTTTCCCCCAAAGTAATCTTTTTAGATTATCAATTTCTTCCAACAATTGCTGCTCTTTTGAAATCTCAATATCCTCTTGATCAGAGGGATGAGAGAAAGTTCTTATTTCTTCTTCTATTTGTTGCACATCAAGATCTTCCATAGCCATCTATCTTGCACTGTCATCTACACCCAATTGCTCTATTTCATCTTTCCATGTAGCCTCCTTGTCTTGAGGTTCTTCTTGGGTTTTCTCTATTTGTGCTGGCACTGATGAAGGCCCAGCTTTCTCCTCAGAAGTTCTAAAACCTAGAAGCACTTCAGCTAGGAGAACAATATCTTTCTCAGTTTGGGAGAGCTTCCTTTTTCTTTTGCTTCTCTGTAGCATAGGTGGGGCAGGTGCCTCCAGAGTAAGTGTCTCATCCTTAGAATCTGAGGAAATAGTAAAAGTTTTCCTGTGTTCTGTCTCTAGAACAGGAGATTGTTCTGAAGTTGGACTTGTACCCAGATGGACAGATGGTTCTGGGGAAACTTATCTCAGTCTTTTCTTTCTCACTAGAGGGATCTCATTAGAATAATGGGATGCTTCTTCAGCCCAATAGTGTATTCTAGAGTCAGCTTTCTTTGGGGTTTTCTTTGCTTTCTGCCCTAACCTATCCCTTGTTAGTTCCTTAGGGAAAGATTCCTCAACCAGAGTCATCTTCCTCCTGGCTGAGCAAGTCATGTATGGAGTTTGCTCAAGAGCAAACTTTTTAATTTTTTTGTCTTTCTTCTGTTTATCAGAAATAGGTTCTACAAATGAAGTTGCCTCCAGTGAGGACTTCTTCCCTTTTTGAACAGCTATAGAGGAGGTTGAAGGTTTTGTTTCTTCTTCTTGCTGGGTAGAGGAACCCTCACCCTTTGCCTGTGCCTTCTCTGGCTCTCTATTTTGAGGATTTTGTTCAAGAAATGTTTGCCATAATTCTTCCCCATCAACTTGAGACAGAAAGTGGTGTTTAACTATCAGAAAAATGAGGCCACAATGTTTCATAGGACCCTTGTTTTGTTGATATTTTTCTGCAGTTGCCCTAATGCTAGAGTACAGAAAGTTGGGAATGTTTATGCTGAATTTAGGGTGTCCATTCCCATGCCTCAGAAAAATCAACATTTTCATTATTGGTCCTAAAACTAAGGAAAATTGACCATCACATGTGAAATATTTCATCATCCATGTAGCTATAGATTGCTAAGGGTTTGGAAGTGGGGACCTAAGAATTCCGTTAACCTCATTTTTATTTAAATGTAATTGTATTGCAAGCTCACCTTCAACAAAGAAATTCCTAATCAAATCAGCATATAAGGTTTTTAGATGATAGAATCTCTCACCTTGTTTAGGCAACCCAGAAATATGACTGATAGTGGTTACAAAGAGATTGATTTGGACTCCCCTTACAACTGTCTGATTGTCCCCTAGGTTTCTTAGGAACTCGTCAACAATATCTTCTTGAAACCCCTCAAAATTTTCCAGAAATTCCAACCATCCTGCATTCCTCAGAATGTCTACTGCAGCATTATCCTGCAAAAGGCCTGTAGCACTTTCTGGCTCTGATTTCTTCTTAACCCCCATTTCTAAACTATTTTCCTATCCTCTACGCTTACAATCCTTCCTCACTCCGTAGGCTCTGGAGAACTATTTCAGCTGACTCTATTTTTCAGGGTATGTTACAGTTTTGAATGAGGATTATTATGTTAATTTGCCTAACAACTTAGGCTTATGGAGAAAGAACTGAAAATTAGTTAGAGTGTTTATGTGGTCATAAATGAAGCAGAGTGATGGGACGCTCTGTAGGCATGGTGACAGTATAGTAAAGATGGCGGCATGCATGAATTTGGAAAGGAAAATGATGGCAGGAGGACGTGTCATAATGACGGCAGCCAAAAATAGAATGACAACATAGTTGCTAATTAATGCTTAATTAAGATAGAATTACCTAAACCATTTTTAATGATGAGGCATGATGTACTTGGCTGAGATGCTGCGGCATTGATGAGATTGGATGCGACATCGTACCTGAGCAACTTTTTGTGGCTTGAGATGACGTCAATCACCTTCATTGTCACACAAGCTGCAATCATTCCCGCCGAGTGGTTCGAGAATCCATGTATCCTAGGTGACGTCAGTGCAGTCTGTGTAAGTACCTGTGCAAATGAGAGTAATGATTTCTTGCAAGATGCGTGTTGATTTTATTTTATTTTATTTCTCTGCCATAAAGTAGAGGATGAGTCATGATGACCTCATCAAATGACGTCTCTACTTTATTGTCTGGAGAGGTGGGTCCCCTCCCACTTATTATGGTTGCAAATAACTCTTTATTGGTGGAGCGCCAGGGGTGCTCCTAAACTGCGAAGTGCTAGAGGTGTGTTTAAGTAACTACAGGCACCTAATCACCTCCGTAGCTTGATTATTCTGAACTGGCATGAAGAAGGGAACTGCCATTTGCTGGTTTTCAACCTTCTTTTTTTCTTTTTTTTTCAGAAGGCAGCCATTTGCTAGTTTTCAACCTTCTTCTTCTTTTTTTTTTCACTAGTCCAAAACTATGATAGAGGAGGTGTCCCCTGTATCAAAGCATAAATCGTTGAGGAAACCTTCTTTAGTGGATGGCCTTTTATAGAGTCTGATTCGATGGCCATTCACTAAGAATGTGTCTGTGCTTCCATCAATAGGTTCCAACAGTACTGTTCCATTTTCAAAAACTTCCTTTATTTGATAAGGACCCATCCAATGAGTTTGTAATTTCCCTTTGAACTCCTTGAATTTAGAATCATAAAGAAGAACCCAATCACCTTGTTGAAATGTCTCTTCTTGATGTGTTGCTCATGCAATTGCTTCCTTTGATACTGAACCAGTTTTGTTTGTTGAATGGCCTCTGTCTGGATTTCATCCAACTCATTGATCTGAAGAATTTTGTTCTTTTGGGCTATGGACAATGGTAGATCAATATCCAATGCAGTATTAAGTGTCTGGAGTTCAAATTCTATAGACAGAATAGGCTTTTTCCCATAAACTAATTCATATGGTGAGAACTTTGTTGTGGACTTCCAAGTGGTATTGTAAGCCCAAACTACTTCAGGTAATCTATTAGCCCAATATTTTTTGTTCATTGATATTGTCCTTGTCAAATATTTTCAAGTTCCCTATTAGTCACCTCTACCTACCCATTGGCTTGAGGATGGTAAGGTGACAATTTTTTGTGCTTGACCTGATATAAATCTATGAATGCTTTGATAACCTGTGAAGTAAACTGAGGTCCTCTGTCTAAAACTATGGATCTTAGGGCTCCAAACCTCAAGAAAATCTTATTATAAAGGAAATCAGCAACTTTTCTTCTCATGCAAATTGTAATGCTTGAACCTCAGCCCATTTAGTCACATAGTCTGTGCATACCAGAATATACTCCTTGCCTGATGATGGTGGAGAAATTGGTCCCACGAAGTCTAGACCCCACTGTTCAAATGGTTCCATCATGACTTGAGGATGCAATAACATCTCCTGGGTGAAGGTTGGTTGTCCCATCCTTTGGCACTGGTCACACTACTACACATACTTCTTAGTATCCTTATGAAGAGAGGGCCAGTAGTAACCAGCCCCTAAGATCTTGTGGATAGTTATGTGCAAAGAGTAATGCCCACTAGATGGTTCATCATGGCATGCTCTCAATACATCAAAAATTTCATCAGTTTTCAAACACTTGCGTAAAATAAAATCAGGACCACATTTAAATGGCAATCCATTTAACCATTTGTAAGATAAGATTTCCTTAACTAAACTTTTTTTCTATTTTGAGGTAAAATGGTATGGATACAAGCCTGTAGCTAAAAGATTAGCTATGTCAGCGAACCAAGGTACAGTAGAGGAGATAGCAAAAAGATGTTCATCTAAGAACCTGTACTCCACTAGTTGGTTTTCTCCTCCTGTATGCAATCTTGACAGAAAATCAACAACCAAATTAAACTTGCCTGGATTATCAACTATGGTAATATCAAATTCCCACAATAGCAATAACCACCTAATGATCCCTACACCTACTACTGGCTTATTCATTATGTACTTGATGGCTGCATGATTAGTGTGTACAAATATTTTATATCCAATGATATAATGCCTAAATTTGTTTATAGCATAGATGACTGCCAAGAATTTTTTTTTAGTTGTGGTGTAATTTCTTTCTGCAGAGGTAAGGTTTTTGTTGATATAATAAATGACATGCATACTCTTTCCTTCCTCCTTTTGTCCTAAAACTATCCCAATGGACTCATTTGAAGCATCAGTTTGTATGTGAAATGGTAAAGTCCAATTAGGTCCTCTCAAAAATGGTGTGATAGTAAGCTTCTCTTTCAAGGTTTCAAATGCTGATTGACAGTCTTCTGTCCATAGAAATTCTATGTCTTTGTTAAGCAGGGTAAATAGGGGGGTAGCTGTTCAGCTGAAATTTTCTATGAATCTCCTATAGTAGCCTACATGACCCAGAAAACTTCTAACATCTGTCTGATTTTTGGGTGAAGGCAACTGTGTGATCACTTCTATCTTGTTTTGATCCACTTTGATCCCATTTGCTGAAATGTGGTGTCCCAATACAATTCCTTCCTCTACCATCATGAAGCACTTTTCATGGCTAAGGGATAATTGATTTTTCTCACAACATTTCAGTACTTTGTCAAGGTTTGTGAGAGCTTCTTCAAAATTATCCCCATACACAGTAAAGTCATCCATATAGACCTACATGCATTCATTAGCTAGTTCAGTAAAAATGGCTAAAATGAGCCTCTGAAATGTAGCTGGGGCATTACATAGTCCAAATGGAAGAACTTTGTAAGAAAAAGTTCCCCAAGAGTAGGTGAAAGTGGTTTTGTCCTGGTCTTCAGGTGCTACTTGAATTTGGTTATACCCACTGAATCCATCTAGAAAAGAAAAATACTTTCTTCTAGCAAGGTTGTCCAGTACTTGGTCAATGAATGGTAAAGGAAAGTAGTCCTTTTTTGTAGCTTTGTTTAGCTCCCTATAGTCAATACACACCCTCCATTTCCCATTCTTTTTAAGCACTATGACTAGGGGTGAGACCCATTGACTATCTAAGATTGGATATATAAACCCTGCGTGCAGTAATTTTTCTATTTCAGTCTTAACAATGTCTTTTAAAGTAGGATTCAATCATCTCTCGGGTTGTCTAACAAGTTTAATATCCTCAGTGTATATATGATGGGTACAGATCTCAGGAGGGATGCCCTTCATATCATGGTATTCCCAAGAAAAAGTTATTGAATGGGAAATCAGAAGTTGGATAAGTTTTTCTTCTTGATTTGCTATTAACTGAGTATTGATATTAAGTGTTTTCCCTAGTAAAATCATGACCTGTTTTATGATTTGATCCATGGATGTAGTTAATCCATACACTGGAGTCATGGTATTGAGGGGACAAGAATGTGGAAGCAACATGTGGAACATGGTTAAGTCTCTGTAAAAGGTCTCCCCACAAGGAATGATATTTGCTAGGGTACAATGAGTAGAAGTAAGAAGTTCTCTCCTAGAATCTTGGGCAAGCTCCATCACATCCTCATTGATTAGGATGTGGGTAATGTCTTCTGTGTTATCATAGTAGATTTCTTCTTCCAACTCTCCCAAATGTTCCTTGATGGTTACCATAGCTACTGAGGCACTGTTGTCATTGTTGTCCGGTTCATCCACCCATACTCTTCTTGTATAATGTATTGATGGTTTAGCTGGAGGATATAGAGATATTTTCTTCAAATCTATCCCATTAGAAATGACCATATCCCTAGTTGGACAATCAATTGATGTTGTTGTTGTAGCCAGCCATGGTCTTCCTAAAATCAGTGGATAAGCATTTCTCTAGTTTCTCAGTTCCAATATCAGGAAATCTACTAGAAATTCCCATGATTCTATCACAATTGGTACATTGGTAATTACTCCTTTTAGAATAGCTACTGACTAGTCATCAAGTTGAAGGATTGTAGTTGTGGATTGGATACCTGATAGAGATAATTTGTCCATTGTATGAACTGTCATCACATTAATTGTTGCTCCCAAATCAACCAAAACATTTGAAATTTCTACCCCTGAGATGAAAACAGTTATGACAGGATCTCTAGGGTCTCCATATTTTGGGAGGAGCATTTCTCCCATCAATAGATCTACTACTTTCCCTTCCACCTAGATTGTAGAAGGAAAGTTTTTCTTCCTGCCCTATGTTTTGACACAATGTTGTTTAATGAATCGATTCAGTTCTGGTACATCTCTGATTGCTTGGAGGAGAGGAATTTCAATGTTCAGTTGCCTGATTTCTGGTAAAAGTTCTGATTCCAGGTTAGATTGGACTTGTTTTTGTAAGATCTTTTTCTGGGGAACATGTTGTTTGAGCCGTTCTGGGTATGGTGCTAGTTTTTCTATCTCCGGAGCTTTTATCATAAGTGTGTCCAAGAATGTTCTCCGAAGTCAGTCTTTTAGGAGCAACTCTAGAGTTATCCAGGGATGATTCTTTTAGCACTTATTCGGTAGTAATCTTCTCTGGGAGTTGAGTGAATGAATTTTCAGGTTCCTCATCATTGGTTACTTCAACTATAGTTGGAGGAGATGGTCTTGGGAATGCTTTCCCAGAACACAGCTGGAGATTATTTGGATATATAGCATTAATACCAGCCATGTTTTCTTGCTCTGTTATGTAAACAGTTGCTCCTTGTTTATTTTGTGGGTTTGGTATAGGTTGAATTGGTAAGGGTGGTTGGCTAACTGGCTCATTTTGTGACTGACCTTGTGTGTTGGAGGGTCCAGTTAGTAAAGCTTGTTGTTGAGGTTGGAAATGTCTAGGTTGTCCTTGGTATTTTTGATTGTATCCCTATTGAGGACCCCATTGAGGTTGCATGTTTTGTGATCCAAACTGTGGTGGCCACTGTTGATTTCCCCAGTGCTGATTTTGCCAATTTTAGTTTTGCCAATGTTGATTTGGCCAATCCTGCTGTCCCCAAGGAGGATTATTTTTAGGCCCATGCCAAGCTGGATTTCATTAATTATTTCCCCAATTAGAAGAACCCCTGTAAGAAGGTTGGTTTGGATACTGATTATAAGGGAAATTCCCAGCCTATTTTTGTCCCACATAGTTTAATTCTTCTTCTATTACGACATTCTGCTTACTCAACCTTTTCAAGGCTGGGAGTTGACTACATTGACTGGTACGACGTTCCCTATCATAGATCTAACAAATCTTTGATTTGTCTAAAGGGCATTCTCTCAACAGATGCTTGTTTCTACACCTAGGACAATAAATGGAGAGTGGTTCAGTTGTTCTATTTTGATCAGTTGTTATAGTTTTTGCCTGAATCCCATCCAATGTGGTATTTAATTGGACCAAAACATATGTTTTTAGATTTGTGATCTCTTCCATTAACTGTCCTATTTCATTCTTCCCTTTGAAGGTTTTGGATGATCTCACTCCCTCTTGTGTTCTAGAATAGTTCCTACAGAGTTCTTCTATAGCAGGTATATCCATTTTGTTGATATTTCTTTTTCCCTTTAGATCCAATGCCTGTTTTGATTCTTTATCTAATCCTTTTACAAACAGAGTTTTGGCCAAAGAGTGATTTACTGGGTTGCCACACCTTCTCAAGGTGAAATTAAACCTATCCACATAGTCCTCTAAGGTTTCTTCCTCTCCTTGTTTAATTTTGAACAATTCCTCATTTTTATTACTGGATCTATAGTAATCTTGGTATTTTCCTAAAAACTCTGTTTCCATCTGATCCCAAGAATGAATAGAGTTCTGGGGTAAACCCATAAACCATCTCATCACAGAATCTTTCAGGGTTGAAGGAAACAATTTGAGTTTTTGGTTATCTGATCCATAATCATAAGTTTGGCATACTACTTTGAATTCAAACAAAAATTGATCTGGATCCTCAGAAGAAAGACCTCTAAAATTTGGCAAGTGTGCTAGTGAAATATTTTCATAGGAGCATTGTCTCCAATAGCTAGAACAATGGGATATGAGAAGGTTCTTGGAGCCTGATTTTCCTCCTCTTCATGATTATCATTATTATCATCCATGTTTAATATTGGTTCTTCTCTCTGAGGTTCTAGGAAATTAGGTTTTATCAAAGGATCTGCCTGAAACTTTTGTTGTATTTCTTGGATATAATCAGTGAGTGGAAGATTTGGAGGATCTAAGGGATTATTGATTTGAGGTGCAGCTTCCAAGGTAGGTTCTAGGTTTCTTTCTTCAACAAGATCTTGTGCCACCCCACTGCTTTCTCCTATAGTTTGTTGATGGGGTGTCTATTTTATATATCTTCCTTTTGAATCTCTAGCTTTAACCATACAGATCTAACCTAAAAACTATTTAAATAAGTTTCCCTAATTAACACAACAATCCCTGGAAACGGTGCCAAAAATGACAAGTCGTTGTACCTCATCATTTAATCATATTTTAGATGTCAAAATCCTGGGCTGTGTCCTCAGCTATCTGCAATTAAGGATTCTACAGTTACCATTTTTCTCTAGCTAATTCTAATGACTTTTACTAATTTAAAGAGATTGATTTATCTGCTTACTAAATGAATTCAAAGAATGTTGGAAATAGGATTGAAAGTAAATTACTCAAAGCAAATCTATAAACTGCAACATGCATCTATCTATCAAAATTAGTAACTATTTTATAAAGCAAAATCTAAAACAACAAAGCAGTGGTACTAGCCTTCTGTCTTAGTGGTGAGAGTGGGCCCTTGCTCCACACCCTTAGGGCTAAAGGCTACAATAAGGAATCAGCACAAAAGAATAAGGTCACAACTTAATTCAGTCCAATTCTATTTTCTTTGCATTCAGAAAAAATATTGATATCCAAATTGAGATTACAGAAAATTAGAATAATAAAAGTCACTTCCTTTTCTGCTGCTTCTGTAAGTATATATAAAATGAGTGATGACATCCATCTCTTTATTATACTAACTGTCTAACTATGGAAAATAACCATGCAATAAAAATAGATTGAGTGGAACAGAAGTCCACTCTAAATCTAAGTTTGAGTCTTAATACATTTGGGTAGCAAAGCCCTGAAAATATGGATATTAAATTAGTTTCATCAGTAACTCATACAAAAACTAAAAAGAGATAAAAACTCCTAGCAATTAACTTAGAGATGGCCCTCAATCACTCAGGTAATGATTTGAGTAATATCAGGGGTATTACGTGTTAAGGAAAAATTGGAGTAAACATGAATAATCAATATAGTATATCAATAATACCCAAAACCCAATGAAATAATGAACAAAAGAGATCAATCAAACAAAGAGCAAGACAATGCAAACCTCCTTTAATTCGCAGATTCCATTGATCGCCTATCACAAATGATCTTGTCTATGAATACGACCCTCAGAAGGTGCACTTCCTTACTATGATTCCAAGATGTTCAAATGGGAATGACTATGATAGTTTCGTCATGAAGATGAGCTTCACAACAATGATGGTAGTGTGTAGTAACAAGTGTGATCGCAAGCAATGAAGGAGTTGGTACCAAAGGCGCGCTGTAATTCCTGTAGAGTAACAATACTTAAAGCTCGGATGAATGAAATGGAAGAAGAGGGTTTAATTTATAGACTCGAGAGAGGGAAGATCAACAGTATAGAAACCTTGAGGAATGTGCGCGAATAGAAAGAAGACAAGTGTCACCCAAAAGTTGTTTTATTTGAGTTAACTACTTTCTTTTCTAAAGATAAGACATGCTTTTCATAAATTAGAAATTTTTTTCTAATTTAAGAGATATTGATAAAAACAAGGTTGATTGAGTCAGTTAACTCAACTTGTGATTTGCTTTTGCATGATCTGAGAGAAATTAAATAATAAATTATTTAATTTTGTGTGCATGAAGAAGACTTATTTTTAGAAGATTTGGAAGATATTTGAAGAATTTGAAGATAAGAAAGTAAATTAAATAAATAAATTTATTTAATTGTTGTGCATGATTTGGAAGAATAAATAAAATATTTGATTAAATTTTATTTTTAGAGATAGAGAGGATTTAAATAAATTTGATTTGATTTATTCAAATTTGGAAGAATGAATTTGATTTAATTAAATAATTAAGATTTATTTAATTATTTGGAAGAATTTAATTAAACAAAGGGTTTTATTTAATTTTGACTTTAGAATAGGTAATTAAATATTTTGATATTTAATTAACTTAGAGGAATGTGAATCAAATAAATAAATTTGTTTATTTATTTATTTATTGATAGAAGAATTAGAATGGAATAAATATTAAGAATATTTATTTAAACGGAGTCATGTCATTTTTAGGCATATACATTTTGCCCCTCTTTGATGCAATGCAGTTTACAACGTTGCTTCAAAGAATAAATAGTCTAATAATGATACATGCCCTAGTTTGCCCCTGGTACAGGTTATGACGATAGGATGCCCCCTTGGGAGATTAGACGGGAAGAAGGCAGAAGGGCGCGAGACAGACAATCTCATGAAGACGAAGGGAAAACTTGTTTAGGATTGAAGAAAACAGGATGCATTTCTAAGAAACGGGTGCGGGAAGTAGTCATAGTCACCACATAGCCAGTTTAGGGTTTGCATGCTATATATAAGAGTTGGGTCCACAAGACAAGTTATTTGCACACTTGGCTTTTGTTGGATTGTCTTTGAGAGCTTAGGAGAGTACAGACACAGAGCAATCAGCACTAGGATGAATATTCCGTGCGAGGAGCATCACTTTAAGCGAGTCCGACGATTCGACCGGCCAACAGAGGCAGGACCCCTGGTATGTATCTCAATAAACTTCACCTAGGGTCAATTTTGAGTGCATTAAATGCTAGGTAAAATTAGGCAAAACAAATGCACAAGATCGCAGTTCAGTGCATTTGACATGCGAAACTGCGCATATGTCATTCTGTGGCGCATGTAGGATATAAAACGGTGCATGCATGAAAGCTGCGCATATACGGTATGGGACGGCGTATTTATGAAATGCTGCGGCACATATGATAGAAGTGGCACATTTGCTAAGAAATGGCGCATGTATCTTCTATTATGGCACATATACAGTATGGGAGACGCATTTATGAAATGCTACGGTGCATATAATAGAAGTGGTGCATTTGCTGAGAAATGGCGCATGTATCTTCTATTCTGGTGCATATGATATAGATAGTCAGTTTTACTTAACAAAATTGACTCGATTGGCATCCTGTTTGATGCATCAATTGATAAGCTATCTCCGAGATTGCAGGAATCTAGTCAAGAGATGAAGTGTGTTGTTTTGATCAATTTGATATGTTAAGTTAGTTGATATGATTCTATAGATATGTTGAGCATGGTACCTGCAGCTTTAGGTTGATGCCTTGCTTTGCGTGCATGCAGGAGGACATACGAGATACACTGATGTCAAGGGAGCAGTTTCCCCTACTGATGTTGGAAAGCTACATGTTGACAGAGATAGATTGAGAGGCACTCAGCGCGATGGGATTGGATTATGTGTGCTTTATGCCCGAGGTTCGTGCGAACCATGGTTTACTGATTGTAGCAGTGCAGAGGTTTCACAGCGAGGATGGGACCTGTCACTTCCTGACTGGTGAGATGATGTGACTCTTGAGGATGTATATAGGATACTACACTTGCTAATTTAGGGAGAGCTTCTAGAGTATGATCCACAGTGAGATGCAGGACTCGCAGAGTGCACGCGGGTATTCGATGACCCCGAGCTGGACTGTCAGGTTATCTCCTGGCAGGATATACATGATTACTATAACTATTTCCCTAGGATAGTTGTAGGATTGATCAAAGGCGTTGTATACCCCGATAGGAGATCGCATGGGTTCCAGATTGGATGGGGACGGATTATGGAGAGGATGCTCACAGAGGGCACCTCCTATGCTTGGGGTGTCTGTGTTTTGGCAAACCTATACCACGATATGCATCAGGTGGTATACCACAGGGGTGCTAGTTTATCAGCAGGTGTCTCACTATTACATTTTTGGTTGTGGGAGCATATCGCCATTACCAAACTAGTATGTGTGTTTCAGAGACAGAGGGGAGAGCCTTACAGCTATGGATATGCAGGAGTGATTTCCCAGCATACACTGGGGAAGCTAGAGTATTGGAGGCATGCACTGGATGGAGTAGATGTGGTCGTCTGGCAACCATATCTAGACTATGAGCCATGGGATGACGAGGCAGACAAGCTACCATACAGCTATCAGACTCGGTGGCTTATAGGCAGGACGTGGTTCATCTTGGAGAGATAGATTATTAGCAGGGTTCGGAGGTAGTTTGGGAGGAGATAGGGCATGCCACAGGGGTAGGCTCCATTTACATGGACACATGCAAAGAGGTTTAGATGGGGCCCAGTGGCATCCTACAAGGAGGTAGTGGCAGAGTTTTGATAGATTCCCTATATTGCCTGGCCGATGAGGAGAGAGATTGCAGACGCAGGGATGACACAGGACTACGAGGAGTGGTTCGCAGAGCATCCATTTCCAAGATACTCTGGGCCTAGAGAGATGGTTCCTCATATAGACGAGGTAGATTCAGATGACAAGGGTTGGGTTGGCAAGAGGAGGAGGAGGAGAGGAGGATGGAGAGATGGTGGAGATGGGGGAGATGGAGGAGAAGGAGATGGCGAAGGAGATAGGGGAGATGGTGGAGATGGAGGCAGACTTAAGTAGAGGAGGAAATCTGGGGAGGGATCCTCCCACGCTCAGCAGGTAGTGCAGTTGTAGGTTGCACAGCAGGGACAGATGCTGCCACCACAGCAGGTGGTGCAACAACAAGTACCTCAGTCGCAGGGGCAGGGACATGCACATGCCTCCCATGATTTAGCACAACTAGATGTCTAGGAGAGAGCCATTGCCATGCTGAGAGGACATGTTTGGTAGCTGCAGGCATAGCTTAAGATGGCCGAGGCTTGGTGGGAGACAGATGTAGGTGTTATCTCGGGGCTCACTAGAGAGTGAGATATGGCAGAGGCGAGGATATGAGCTATCTGAGTAGAGAGAGACATAGTAGTGGTAGCCCTTGGGATAGATGGCACCAGCACCTCTCTAGTTGGACAGGTACAATAGGCACAGGCATAGCTTGCCCTGGCTCAGGCACAGTTGGCATAGGTGCAGGGGTAGTTAGCATAGGTATAGGGTGAGCTTTCCAGAGTGTAGGTTTAGACACAGTACTACCGAGGATTATACCATGGTGTTGTTCCAGTTGATCAGAGGGCTCCAAGCTATAGGAGCCAGTCCATGGCCTCGCAGAGAGCAGGTGGATTGTAGTCGGGAGCCTCTGTGATGGGCCCACAGTAGTCTGGGGTCGGTAGAGGAGGGGAGACAAAGGACACTACTGGGAGCAGTGGTTCACAGCAGTAGGGTTAGCAGACACTTGCACAGATTTTGGCTCCTATGTACATACTTTTTGATGGTTCAGATAGCCGAACCCGTATATGTATCACTTTTGCACTTTGAGATATGTATCGTTATCCTTGAGATGTATACATTGTATATGACATTAACTCAGAGATGGACCTTTTGATATTGTACATTTGGACATGTTTATGATATTTATATGGTGATGCAGCTATTGACACTCTATCTATGTAGTTTGTTCATTCTATGCTATGGGTGCATTTATATTGTATGATGGTACTCATGTGATGCATATTTTGACTGTCTATATGATGTTTATCTAATACAGAATTTTATATGATGCTATGTGATGTTTATCTAATGCAGTTTTAGATGTTTATATGATGCTATGTGATCTTATCTAATGCATACTTAGATGCTTATGATGCTATGTGACTTAATGCAGACATAGATGTTTTACTTGATATGCCTCTAATGTGTAAATGCAAATGGTATCTATATGATTATGCAATTTATGTGATGCACTTATCTATATTTTTTTTTTTTTCTGTTGACACTATGTGATGATTGCAAAAATATATATGGATGACCTGATGCACTTATTATGTATGCAACTGATTTAATCATGTAAATGACTATCTCATGTGATATGATATGCAACTGTATGCTATGTTTTTGTGATGTCCAAATGTACTCTATTGACACAGAGATGATATAATGATAGATAGAAGATTAATTGAAAAAAAATGACTCAATAGAAAGACTCACAAGCTTAAATTTGTATTGATACTTTGCATTGTTTGGATCTTTTATTGCATGGGATACGGATGTATGGATGTATAATGGATGTATGATGGATGCCTTGCTTTTGACATCTTGATGGTGCAAGTATTTTGAAATGCTTATTTCATCGTTGGAAAAAAAATTTTGGTACCTTTTCTAAATGTTGTAAGTTAGTAGAAGCATCTAGGTATAATTGAACCGAGATGACCTAAGTACTTCTTACATGGATTTTGATTTAGCAAGTTAATACAAGCATCGAGGTATAATTGAACCAAGATGACCTGAGTATTTCTTGTTTATCAACAGAGAAGGATTGCCCCCGTTCATGTTAGACCTTTGATATCCTCAATGATCTTTTGCCAATCATGTCTTTAGACAAGGCGTCACATTACTAAAGTTTAATCCACAAACAACAAACAAAGAAAAATAATCATGCCCCCATCATAGCATCTCTAGCTTTTGGCATCCTCGAGTAGCATAGAAAGACATGATAACAAAAATCAAGACACTGCAACCTAACTTGATCACAAGCACAAAACATTTTTGCATTTAGTTGTGTTTGCTTCTTGCCATAATTTACGTAAAATCATTTAGAGTGCTTTAGGTGCTTGCTTGCTTTGCTCTGGATAGGTTGAGGTGATGCATCAAAATTTCTACTTGAAAAGCGAGTTTTGCTTGTGCTTGCTTGCTTGGTTAAAGATTCTACAATCCTTATTGGTGAGACGGACCCTAAGGGACTGACCTAGTGCCTCGGGGGCTCATTACTAAATGGCCTTGCCTACGTGATGACGTAGAGGCAACATAGTTCAGGGTAAACCCTAATGGACCTAAGACCTAGGTGATAGAAAGCAGACATAGAGGATAGAAGGACTAGACATGTGACAGATGGGATAGTGGAGCCTCAGGGGCGCATTTGAAGAATGGTCTTGCCTATGTGACAACGCAGAGGCAACGTAGTTCATGGATTTGGACCATGGATGGACTAGAGGATAGATGACAAGATATGGGATGGACAGGGAAGCCTCGAGTGTGCATTGAAAATGGCCTTGCCTACATGATGACACAGAGGCAATGTAGTTCATGGACTTGGACCATGTGGTCACTAACGACAGATGCTATGCTAGGCTGACACTGTAGATAGGATATTGGATAAGACCTTGGTTGACAAGGTGACAAAAGAGATAGAGTATCAAGCCATGATAGCTTATCGTTAGGATTTTATTATGGAATAGATACAGATCAAATGGGATACGATTGGAAGGAAGAATGTACACAAGGTGATTGGTTTCCCGAAGATGGAGGAAGTGGTTCATCACAAGTAACGCCTGTTTACCAGGTTTTCACCACTTGCTTCTAATTGCACGAAAGCTAGAAGTACACATGACACTTGTTTGCTAGGTTTTCATCATGGTACCTATCCAAGGTACCTGTTTGCCAAGTTTTCACCAAAGGATAATTTTTTTGTACTTTTCTAATTTTTTTGATTGAATTTTTTTTGTATTTTTCTGGTTTTTTTTTTTTTTTTGTATTTTATGCCCCCCTTACATTGGGGTTCTCTTAGCTATAGAACCGGTGAAGATGCATGCTATTGATTGGGTCATCGAACAGCTCACCTTCTGATGTTGCTAACTAATATGCCCCCAATCCATAAGCAGCTACGATCACATAAGGCCCAAGCCAGTTAGACTCAAATTTGCCTTTCTTTTCCTGATCCTATTGATTACAGGGGTTTTCTTTAAGTACTAGATCTCCAACTTTAAAGACTTTTGGGTGGACTCTGTGGTTGTAGCTTCATGATATCATTTTTTGATACGCCTTGAGATGATCAAAGGCTTTCTATCTCTTTTCCTCTAGCAACTCTAGTTCTTGCAATCTAGAAACTCTGTACTCTTCATCTATTATGAGACCTTTTAACGACACCCTGAGAGATGGTAACTCAACCTCAATGGAGAGGATAGCTTATGATCCATAGACAAGGGCATAAGGGGTAGCACCTGTGGGAGTGCGTATACTGGTTCAATAGGCCCACAGAGCGGGATTGAGTTGGATGTGCTAATCACGACCAGCATCGTTAACTATCTTCTTGAGGAGTTTCAAGATGGTCTTGTTGGATGCTTCTGCTTGGCCATTGCCTTGGGGGTAATAGGGTGTGGAGAAATGGTGTTGGATTTTGAATCAGTCAGAGTTCTTGGACATCCTAGTTTTTGAAGGGTCTTCTATTATTCGTGATAATGGATGAGGGAATTCCATATTTGCAGATGAGGTGATTAAGGATGAATGAGGAGATTTGTTTACCTGTGACAGTGGTGGGGGTGACGGCTTCAATCCACTTGGTAAAGTACTCAGTGGTGGTTATTATGAATTTGTGGCCGTTGGATGAGGGCGGGTGGATTTTGCCCACAAGGTTGAGTCCCCATTGACAAAAGGGCCAAGGTGTCGTTAAAGGTCTCAGCTCTTGAGCTGGTGCATGTATCAGGTTCCTGTGTATCTGGCACTGCTTGCACTTCTTCACAAACTGATATGAATTTGTTTCCATGTTTAGCTAATAATAACCTAAATGCATGAGTTTCTTAGCTAAGAAGGACTGCTAGAGTGTGTTTCGCAGATCCCTTTGTGTATGTCTTGTAAGGCGGTTTGGGATTCTTCTCATTCTAAACAATGGAGTAAAGTACCATCTAGACCACATTGGTATAGGGTGTTGGCAATAATGGTATAATGAGAGGTTTGGTGTATAAAGGTTTGTCACTGGTTCGAAGATAAGTCAGGTGGGAGGGTGTTGTCCTTAAGGTAAGTGTACCAAGGTGAATCAGATCTGACTAATAGGCATATGGAATGGGTTTTAGGAAGATCATAAGCTGGTTGCTGAATTGATTCCACTGGGAACTCGTACCGTGACTCATTCTCTAGGATTTTGAGGAGAGAGGCAATGGTTGCCATGACATTTGCTTCTTTGTTTTCAATGTGAGGTATGTACTCAAAAGAGATGATCACAAAGTATTCCTTAAAGTCATCGACCATCCGCTTGTACAGGACAAGCTTCTCATATTTGGTTTGGTAGTCGTCATTGACCTGATTGATTACCAGTTGAGAATCACCATAGACGTGTAGCTCTTTAATTTTCCACTCTATTTCTATTTTGAGGCCAATGACCAAGGCTTCATATTCTGCTATGTTGTTGGTGCATGGGAATAATAGACAATAAGACTTTGGTATGGTGTCGCCATGAGGAGTTACAAACAAGATTCTTGCCCCCGATCCATGGTTTGTGTAGGACCCATCAAAGTAGAGTCTCTAGGAATGTGTTGTGATATTGAGAAATGATTCATTTGGGAACTCAAATTGCATTGGTGTGGTGTCTTGTAGTGGTGCATCTGCTAACTGATCAGCAATAACTTGCCCCTTGATAGACTTTCTGTCTACATACTTGATGTCATATTCACTTAGGAGCATTACCCATTTGGCTAGGTGACTTGTTAGAGCTGCTTTGCTTAGTAGGTACTTCAGTGGATATATTTTTGCAATAAGTTTGACTGGATGTGCTAGCATATAATGTCAGATTTTTTGGGAAGCAAAAACTACCGCAAGGCATGATCTTTCTATCTAAGAGTATTGCAACTCATAGCCCACCAATGTGCGACTGATGTAGTAGATGGCTCTTTCTTTACTTTTATAATCTTGTTGTGCTAAGAGGGCCCTAAGAGCTGTTGGTGTAGTAGATATGTATAGTAACAATGGCTTCCCTTAGATAGGAGGCATGAGAATAGGTAGATTCATAAGATATTCTTTCAGTTTGTCAAATGCCTCTTTGCATTTCTCATCCCACCTAAATGGGATGTTCTTATGTAGGAGATGATTGAAGGGTTGACACTTGTCTGCCAGTTGTAATATGAACCTACGGATTGCTTGTAGCTTGCCCTGTAGAGATCTTAGTTGAGTAAGATTTTTGGGTGGTGGCATGTCCATAATAGCCTTGACTTTGGCAGGGTCCACCTCTATTCCATTTTCTGATACAATAAAACCTAAGAGCTTGCCTGAGGTGACTCCAAACACACATTTCTTTGGGTTCAACCTAAATTTGAATTGTTCTAGTCTCTGAAAGACTTTCTCTAACACATCCAGGTGTGATTCTCTTGTGAGTGACTTTGCAAGGATATCATCTACATAGTCTTCCATTGTGACGTGCATCATATCATGGAATATGGTGGTCATAGCACGTTGATATGTGGCTCCTGTGTTCTTTAGCCCAAATAGCCTGACATTCCAGTAGAAAGTGCCCCATGGATAGGTAAAAGCTGTCTTATATTGGTCTTCTAGTGCTATCCTAATTTGATTATATCCAAAGAAGCCATCCATGAGAGATCACATGGTATGCCCTGCTGTTAAGTTGACTATGATATCTATATTTGGCAACAGAAAATCATCCTTGCAGCAAGCTTTGTTTAGATCTCTAAAATCATTGCATAGTCTGACTCCACCATCAGGTTTGGATACTGATACTATGTTGGAGACCCATTCCAGATAGTCTATAGCTCTGATGAACCCTACATCTAGTAGTTTCTTGAGTTCTTTTACTAGCAGTGCAATGTGTGGATGCATCTTTCTAAGCTTCTGTTTCACTAGTTTTACTCCTGGATCTAGTGGAAGATGATGTAGAATCAGATCTAGATCTAGCCTTGGCATATTTGTGTATGACCAAGCAAAATTGACTTGCTTTTTCTTGAAGAATGGTACAAACTTAGTCTTTTCTATTGGGGTTAGAGACTTAGCAAAGTGAATGATCTTAGGTTGTTCCTCTGTTCCAATGTTAACAGGTTCTATAGGTTCCACAACAATCTGAGACTTCTCCTGGTGCATGTCATCAAGGAGAGTGTCAAGCCTTCCATCGTCAGGTGCCACAGTTAGGTTTTCACCATTGGATGCATCCTTTCTTTTTACTATTTTGGAATCAGACACTGCCGCGGAGCAGTTTTCACCATCATATCAAGTTTTTATTTTGATATTTTTATGACTGGAAGGCTTGGCACCCTCTCCAAAATAAGCCACGGTATTAAGTTCAATGGCAAAGCCAGCTTTATGATCTCCTTTAGGTAGGTGGTCCCTAAGTTCCATGTAGTCGATATAGGCATCATCATTTTGGAACATATCTAGTTGCAGGGTTCCTTGTAGATCCTAGTCAATAAGCTCAGGATGCACAAGGGGGAGGGAGTCAGAGGATAGATCTGATTCGTTGATAGCTTGAATGGATATGCTAGGAGTGTTGGTAGGGAGAGTGTTCAGGATGGTACTTTCCTCCAAATTGTTTATTGTGATAGAACTTGAACCTTCCTCAAAAGTTACATTCTCAGGGATAGGCAAATCACACTCTAACGGCCTATGCAGCAGTGTTTGTCCCTCACGGTAGGGGCTATAAGTTTGAATGGTGTCAACCTCTTTGTCATCATAGGAGTGCTCTATCAGCTCATCCCACTCATATCTATTGGAATCTGTGTCACTGTCCTCTTGAAGGTTATGGATCATTTCCACAAGACAAGCATTTGCTTTAGCTTTGCCCTTATCCTTATATCCTAGACCTTTTGTAGTTCTAGCCAATGAGGACGAAGAGGGTTGAATGGGTTCTACTATTCCTTCTTTTCTTAGGCCAATGGGACCTTGTCCTTCATAACCCATTCTATGTAGGATAGACTCACCTTGCCCATAGATTTTTGTTGGGAGCTTAGGTGGTTCTTGTTGTGTATTCTCTTCTCCTATGTAGAGCCATTGTAAGACATCTCTTTCTTCTGTTTCATCTAATAGGGTCCCCCATTTTACAAAGGGAGTTGTGGGAGGTGCAAGAGGAGCAGATGGCTTTGGAAAATTCTTGGGTTGCCCAAAGGATCTAGGAGATAGAGGCAATTTGGCCAAGTTGAGGCTGTGCTCAATGGAGTATTCCCCTACTCCTGTTTCTTTGATGGTAATTTTTTTCTCTTTGGGCTTGGATGAGGAAGCTTCAGAGGTAGAATCATGCCGTGGGGTAGGGGATGTAGATGCTCTATTGTTGGGTATGATGCAATAAGGTTTTGAGAGGACAGAGTGGCAATGCTGAAAGGGGTCAGGATCACCTTGGATGGTGACTTGCTTGCCGTTATGAATGAATTTTATGCATTAGTGATAGGTAGAAGGCACAGCTTTCATGGCATGAATCCATGGTCTACCTAGGAGAATATTATAGGCTATATCCCTATCTAAGACTTGGCACACAAAGCCTTTTATCACCGGTCCCACTAGTATGGGTAATACCAATGTTCCTTTGGTAGTTCTCTCCTCTTCATCATAGGCTTTGATAGTAATCTTCTTCCTTGAATCAACTACATTTTTAGAGAACCCCAATGTAAGGACTAGCTTGAGCGTACAAATATTTAAACCGGCTCCCCCATCAATGAGAACCCTCTTGATGCGGTGCTTATGGATGAAGGCGACAATATGTAAGGGGGTGTTATGAGGTTGAGACACTAAGAGGCCATCTTGTTCGGTAAATGATATGTTACTAGAGGAGGTCAGATTACCTACCATGGCTTGAAACTTCTCTTGGGCCAAGATAGTGGGTACCGTTGTTTCTACCAAGGCTTTATCGAGAATCTCCTTGTGGGAAGGAGATAGACACAACAACTCCAAGATAGAAATGTAGGTAGGAGTCTTCCATAGTTGGTCTATGACACTATACTGATGGGAGTTGGACTAAGAAGGTGATAACCTTAGAGGGAGGGTATTCAATGTGACCTTACCACTGTGGGTGATGATGCTGCAATCAATTTTGTTGGGTCCTGATTGTTGGTTAGATGTAACTACATTGATTTGTGGGACATGCTCTAATATATAATTGATGGTATAATCGAATGGCACACTTGCGTAATTGGCATTACTATTCCCATTATTTTGATTTTACCTATTGCGGTTGTTGTTGCTACCATTATTGTTGTTGTTGTTGTTATACGGCCTGTCATGATTGAGAAGTGGATCTTTTTAAGCTACATGCGTCTCATTAGAAGTATGTTGTTGAGCACCTCCTTGATTTTGATCAAGTATGTCTTGAATAACATGTTTGAGATTAATACAATTGTTGGTTGTATGTCCTCTTCCTCTATGATACTCACAAAAGTCAGTGTCTTTCCAATAGTGAGGTTTTATTTGAGGTTCATAATCACTTGTTGGCAGTAGAGTGATTTCATTATTGGCTAATAGATTCCTTAATGCGGATTCTTGGGACTCACCCAGCAGTGTGAACTTTCGCCTTGGATTTGAGTTGAACCATGGTCTTGGCTCCCGAGAGAATGTTTTTTTGGGCGTAACATTGCTTGCCTCTCTTTTGAGAGTGAATATTGGTTGTTGTTTGGGAGCCGCCACCTTAACATCAACTACTCCGTCATTGACGACATTTTTATTCTTAGTCCAAAACTTTGATTTTTCAGTCATGTAGTTGGAGGTAGGTGTGTCCTTGTATAACTTGATTTGCCCCTTGGCGATCATAGCTTTCTCAATGAACAATCCCATTTCAATGACCTTTGAAAATGAGGTAGGGCATTGAATTCGGATTTGATAGCTTAGATCGGAGTTGAGGTTGTGGACAAACATCTCTATTAATTGCTTCTCAGGTACACCATATGAGCATTTTCTTGCTAGTTGTCTCCACCTTTGTAGGAAGGAGGTGAATGATTTGCCACTCTTTTGCTTGGTATTGCATAGGTCAAGCATGGAGACTTCGTGTTCAATATTGTATGAGAAGTGTGATGAATTTGTTGACTAACTCATCAAAAGTTTTGATACCCAGTGGGAGTCTTGAGAACCACTCCATGGCTTGACTACCTAGAGATCTAGGGAATAACGGTCTCATTAAGAAAGTCTCACTGTGAGCTACTTCCATGCATGTGGCATTGAATTCCCTAATGTGATCTCTAGGGTCCCCTTTTCCTTTGTACTTGTCAAACTTAGGAACTTCAAATCGAAAGGGGAATGGTACCATGTTCAAACTTTTATCAAAGGGGTATGGTGCGATATCTTCCAAGGAGTATGTTTTAGCGTTTGTACCCGTCTTGAGATCTATCATTTGTTGCGTTAGACCCTCAATTTGTTTCCTCACTTCTTCCATAGGTGTCTTTGGGTCCATGACTTTCTTTCCTTTGTCCTCCCCCATGTGGTGTTCAGGATTATCCTCTACGGTTTCTTTGAGTTTTCTTATATCAAAATCAGCGGGGAGCTTAAGTCCAAGATTTGCAAGAAGAATAAAATACTTGTGAGGGTCCTCATGGAGCACTTTCTCTAGTAGGTGTTGGAATTTCTAATCTTGGAGGTGTCCTTGATAATCTTCATGAGAGATTTCCTCATCACTATCATGAGGGGTGACAATACGGTCAGATGATCCGGCCATTTCAAGTTTCTTTTGGTATTGAGATCTAGTAAGAACCATGCAAGGCGACATGGGATGCGGTGGGATGAAACTAGAGATTTTGGCAAGATGCTGGTGGAGAGTGCTAAGAATAGGATACTTATGACAAGATTTGGACAAGGGACTCTCTCGATCAATGATTCCAAGTAAGACAGCCGATACAAGATGATAGCCACTAGTAAGGGTACTCGATACCTGTCTTACCGTGTAGGGACTAGTCGTGCACCAAGACCACTAGCAAAGTTCTGTGACTTACTAGGGTTACTTGAATCCAAAATGATCTAAAAAAGGGGCCTAGGCTAATCTGATATGGGATACTTTGACTTTGGACTAGGGAGACCTGATAGAAGGTGAATGAGATGACCAATGAAAGAGAGACTTTGACGCGAAATGGATGGAAAAGTGACTGCAAGGTAAGATCTGATCGCGAAACTTGGAACTAGGCTGAAATGGGTACCCAAAAATGGTAAAATTTTCCTCTCAAAGACTATGGAAGTACTCACTGTCACGCATGCGCCGAAACAGATGCGCCGCATAAACTGGTAAATGCGTGAAAAGTTGGTATAGAAGCGCAATATTGGTAAACTTCAGATGCACAACAATAGGTGTTAAAAGCACAATAAGTCAGTACAGATGCACAACAAGTTGGTATAAATATGTAGTTTTAGACAGCAAATGTGCAGCTCTGGCTTTTTTAGTATTTTTGTAGATTTTTGGCAATTTTTTTGATTTTTTTGGTACTTTTTGTTGCAAGATGGTCTCTTTGATCTAATTTTCTAAAATTATGGCAAGAAGACATAGCAGACACAAAGAATGTTTTTATGGTTTTTTATTTTTATGTGCTTTTTTTACTCTTTTTGGACTAAAAGAAAGCAAGTACAATCGTAGGTTTCAAAGGACAGTATAAAACCAAATTCTCACTATCTCTAGTGAAGCATCTTCGGGAGGTGATAATCACCCTTCCCTGTACCAGATTATAGGGGTTTTTGGCCACTAAAACAAAGGTGTTTAATAAAGGCAACCGTTCGAGTGGTTATACATGCGGCAGCACTACTCTTCGTTATGGAGTCTCCCAGCCTGCAAGGGTTGCACCTTGGAGGGTTTTGGGGGAGGTTGGCTGTCAGTATAACACAACTTGACTCATTGTTTGAATCTTTCACTCCAAACACAATTTATTTATAGTGGATTGGTAGGGCCTGGCGTCTAGCCTATTACCACTTAGGGTCGTTCCTACTTGGGTGAACAGTATCCAAGAGCAGGCCCCTCTAAAGGAAAAACACATTCGAAAATGATATGTCTGGCATTTTGGTCACCCAAGATAGGGGAGAGCATAGGCCTGGTATCATTCCCAAAACACAAAATATAGTGGTTCTTTTCCCCTAGTTAAAATGAGAAAAACTAGATGAGCTATCTACTTGGGCAAACACAAAAATTTGTTAACTTTAAAGTGATAACAAGATAGCAATGGTTCAATTTTACCCAGATAGCAATGATGTGTTCAATTTTACCCAAATAGTAGTGATTTGTTAACTTTGAAGTGATAACAAGATAGCAATGGTTCAATTTTACCAAGATAGCAATGAGTTTGTTAACTTTGAAGGATAGCAATATAGCAATGATTCAATGATATGCAAGATAGCAATGATTCAATTACCGCCTTCCTAGTAAAGACTATGTGAGATTTGCATGAGCATCCATTTACTTTCTCGTTAGAAATTGAAGTGTGAGTTAACAAGTGCAACTATATGATTCTAAACTAGCACCTAGCCTACAAACAGATCAAGAGTGTTCCTGCAAAAAGATGTTAATATTAGCGAAAACTTCAAGGAAACCCTAAAAATCACTGCCTAGATCAGATGCACAGCTTCAGAGCTTGAATGCGCAGAAACATAGCTCAGAAGCGCCACAGTACATATGTTCTAAGATAGAGGTCAAAAGTGTAGGAAAACAGTAAATATGCGTTGAACTAACAGATGCGCCGTATCAGAGGGTATATGCACCGGAACAGAGTCTGTATGCGCTGGAACATAGTATGTATGCGTCAGAACAGAGTATGTATGCGTTGAAAGGATGTATGCACTGGAACAGACAGCAGATGCGTGTTAGGGTGTGTCAGATGCGCGGTTCCCTCCTATGTACGGCTTTCTAAAACACAAAAACTCAATTTTTAGGTTAAAAAAATCGAGGCTAGGCCCCACAGTGGGCGCCAAAAATGTTAAGGAAAAATTGGAGTAAACATGAATAATCAATATAGTATATCAATAATACCCAAAACTCAATGAAATAATGAACAAAAGAGACCAATCAAACAAAGAACAAGACAATGCAAACCTCCTTTAATTTGTAGCTTCAATTGATTGCCTATCACAAATGATCTTGTATATGAATACAACCCTCAGAAGGTGCACTTCCTTGCTATGATTCCAAGATGTTCAAATGGGAATGGCTATGACAGTTTCGTCATGAAGATGAGCTTCCCAACAATGATGGTAGTGTGTAGTAACAAGTGTGATCGCAAGCAATGAAGGAATTAGTGTCAAAGGCGCGTTGTAATTCCTACAAAGTAACAATACTTAAATCTTGGCTAAATGAAATGGAAGAAGAGGGTTTAATTTATAGACTCAAGAGAGAGAAGATCAATGGTATAGAAAGAATGAGAAGATCAATGGTATAGAAACCTTGAGGAACATGCGCGAATAGGAAGAAGACAAGTGTCACCCAAAAGTTGTTTTATTTGAGTTAACTACTTTCTTTTCTAAAGATAAGACATGTTTTTCATAAATTAGAAAGTTTTTTTCTAATTTAAGAGATATTGATAAAAACAAGGTTGATTGAGTCAGTTAACTCAACTTGAGATTTGCTTTTGCGTGATTTGAGAGAAATTAAATAATAAATTATTCAATTTTGTGTGCATGAAGAAGACTTATTTTTAGAAGATTTGGAAGATATTTGAAGAATTTGAAGATAAGAAAGTAAATTAAATAAATAAATTTATTTAATTGTTGTGCATGATTTGGAAGAATAAATAAAATATTTGATTAAATTTTATTTTTAGAGATAGAGAGGATTTAAATAAATTTGATTTGATTTATTCAAATTTGGAAGAATAAATTTGATTTAATTAAATAAGTAAGATTTATTTAATTATTTGGAAGAATTTAATTAAACTAAGGATTTTATTTAATTTTGACTTAGAATAGGTAATTAAATATTTTGATATTTAATTAACTTAGAGGAATGTGAATCAAATAAATAAATTTGTTTATTTATTTATTGATAGAAGAATTAGAATGGAATAAATATTAAGAATATTTATTTAGACTGAGTCGTGTCATTTTTAGGCATATACATTACGATCACTGCTGAAAGTGTCTGACTGATAGCTGTCCTGAAAATCTGCTATGTTCTAAAGAGGTGCCGAAAATGTATGTCTCTGTCTGCAGCTCCGGAGATATATTGTCTGTAGCTCCGGAGATATAATTGTGGCCTTCTTGCTCACCTCTGGAGATGCTCTAGACTTCAGTCTAGCTTCGAAGACGCTTTTCCTCTCTACTTCAAAACTTCTGATATCATGGTATTCTGGTATTGTCTCTAGAGATCATTAGGACTACCTCCGGAGATGCACAAAATTGCCATCCCGAACATCTACACCTGTTGATTCAAAAAGATAAGTTTTTCTGCATATTTCCATCAATTCCATGCACATTAGTCATTTAATCAAAAATCATGATCTTAAGTAATTTATCTTTAATTAATCATTATTTAGAACAATCTTGCTAGCCTATTCAGGTGCAGACATCAAGAAAGATGGGATCAAAAAGGAGAAAAAGAGAGGTAAAAAGATGTATTTTATGGGTGCTACTTGGCACTCATCATGTACCATAGAAGCCGTGGGATGATATTAGTATGGATTTTGTTCTTGGTTTACCAAGGACACAGAGAGGACATGATTCCATTTTTGTGGTGGTGAACAGATTCTCGAAGATGGCACATTTTATTCCTTGCAAGAAGACTAATGATGCTATTCATATTGCAGAGTTATTTTTTAGGGAGGTTGTGAGACTACATGGTCTACCTAAGAGCATAGTTTCAGATCGGGATACCAAGTTTGTTGGTTATTTCTAGAGGACATTGTGGAAGAATTTGAAGACAGATTTGAAGTTCAGTTCTGCACACCATCCACAGACTGATGGACAGATAGAAGTGGTGAATAGGAGTTTGAGCAACCTACTACGATGCTTAGTAGGAGATAAGCCCAAGGGATGGGATTTGAATTTACCACAGGCAGAATTTGCTTACAACAATTCTGTCAATAGGAGCACATGTAAATCTCCATTCTAGATTGTGTATGGGAGTAGCCCAAGAACTACTTCCAAATTAAGGAGGATGGATAAGGAGGAGAAGTGCAATGCCGAAGTTGAAAATTTCGCTGAGCACATGAAGAATTTGCACGAAGAGGTAAGAAAGCATATCCATAAGATGAATTCTCAGTATAAGGCTAAGGCAAATCAGAAGAGGAGACATAAGGAGTTTCAGGAGGGTGATGAAGTCATGGTTCACTTGAGAAAAGAAAGATTCCCAGTTGGTACATAAAATAAGCTGAAGATGAGGAAATTTGGACTATGTAGAATCCTAAAGAAGCATGATTCAAGAAATGCATTTGAGGTAGAGTTGCCTGATGACATCAATATTTTACCAGTGTTCAACATTTCAGATTTGACAGAGTATCATGATCATGGACTTGATAAAGGAACATAGTGGGACATTCCAGCATCTACTTCAGAGGAGGAGGAGATAGAGGGCATTCTGGATAGCCGTGTGGGTAAGAGTACAAGAAACAGGCAGTATACAAAATACTCAGTGAAATGGAAAGGAAGGCCTATTGAAGATTCATCATGGTTGTCTAAGACTGAGGTTAACCATTTTGGTTTCCCTCTAACTCATGAGAAGTGACAAGGTCACTTTTCAAATTACCTCAAGTGTCTGATGCAGGAGCATCCATGGTGTAAGAGCAATCTTGCATCAACCAAAAAAAAATGTTGTTTCTTTTTAATAAGGGCTAAATTTGGTAGGGTTACTATTTTTAGTAAGTTTACATTTGTGCACGGTTAGATACAAAAGCTTACACGGACCTCCAAAATGGTGAATTAAACCTAATGGTGAAGAAATCACTTCAATATCATTTGTCATTTGTGAGATATTAAAATTTTAAATTCCAAAAATCCTATTGAAATAATCAAAGTCAAATTGGAGGCACTTAGAGGCTTTGGATGTGCCCAAAATTTGGTAGGAAACCCAAGCAGTCTACCTTTAGGTACTACTTGTGCACAACCATCTTTTCAAGAACTTTCGGAAAAGGTATTATAATTAAAAATCCAACAGTTGGATCGAAAGTTATGGCCCCACAAAGTTGACCTATTTTTGGAGGGAGATGCAAATTTTGAAATTAAGCTGGTGGCTGCCAAAAAGGGATATATATGACCATTTTTGGGAACCCTTGAGTAGTAGAGTTAAGGGGGAAAGTGTAGAGTCACGAATAGGAGGGAAAATAGAAACCCTAGTAGATTTAGGGTTACAGAAGGCTGAAGATTCCAGAGTCTTGAGAGAGGGAGCTATAATGTGTTGTAGCCTATAGGGGATTCATCCTCTGATTGTATTTGAGCTTCTGTAATGTAATGTTTTGCCCATATTAATAAAATGTCATTCTATTTTTTGTGTGCAATTTCTGTTATTGTGTGTTTTATGATTTACCCCCTTCATCAACATCTTGCATCAAACTTACCTAGATCTTCATCTCTTCTGATATAACACTTACTACCAAAAACTTTGAAATATTTCATAGTAGGAACTTTACCATGCCACAATTCATAAGGAGTCTTAGAACTGTTACCTTTGACTTGGACTCTGTTTAGGATGTATACAGTAGTGTGAATTGCCTCTCTCCAATATACTTCTGGTAGGTTAGCCTCCTTCATCATTATTCTAGCAGCCTCTTGAATTGTCTTGTTTTTCCTTTCAACTAGTCCATTTTGTTGTGGATTCCTAGGTGCAGATAATTGTATCTTTATCCCTTATTCCTCACAGAAGAAGTTAAACTCATTTGATGTAAACTCTCCACCTCTATCAGACCTCAAGCACTTCATCTTCAAATCTAGCTCATTCTCATCCATTGCCTTGAATGCTTTAAACTTTTCTAGGGATTTTGCTTTTACTTTTAAGAAGGTAACCCAAGTCATTCTAGAATAATCATCAATCAACAACATGAAATCCCTGTCTCCTTGTAGACTTATTACTTTGGTAGGTCCACAAAGATCTGTATGCACTAATTTCAGTAGACCATCAATAGATTGGTCCTTGCTCTTGAAACTTATTCTTGTCTATTTTCCAAATTGGCACTCCTTGCACAAAGTATCAACATGCTTCACAAGCTTGGCCAAATCTCTTACAACCTGAGTGGAACTTAATGTTGTCAAAATTGATATGACCAACCTTCTATGCCACAACCAATTTTCATCATTCTGAGCGAACAAACAATATTTATTAGTCCCTTTCAAATGATAAATGTTACCTCTTGTCTTCTTACCAGTTGCAATCACTGTTCCAGAGCTTTCCAAGATCTTGCATCCATTGTCCTTCAATCTAAGATCATAACCTTTGCCACACATTTGACCAACACTCGAGAGATTGTGCTTTAATCCCTTCACATCTAAGACATCATCAGTGTTATGCTTTCCATCAAAAGAAATGGATCCTTTTCCACAAATCTTACCAGCTATATCATCACCAAACCTATCTAGTCCTCCATCATATTTTTCCAAATTTATGAACTTACTTTTTTCATCAGTCATGTGATGAGAGCATCCACTATCAATAACCCATTCATCTTTGTCTTCAACAACCTGAGCAGCCAAGCCACTTTCCACTAGTTTTTCTTCCTTCACACAACCGGTAGGATTAGTAGTCACAGGTTCTTCTTTAATAGCAATAAACAAGCATTCATTTCCAAAAGTTTTAGCATTATCTGGTTCACCATCTGATACTCCTTCATCATCATCAAGATCTTCAACATAATAACATTTCTTTGGAATCCTAGGTCTATCAGGTCTTGGCTTAGGAACTCTTGTGGGGCACCTAGAAGCATAATGACCAACTTTATCACAACTAAAACTTTTGAAAGGTAATTTGCCTTTGAACTTACTAGTACCTCTGGGCAGACT
The DNA here is from genome assembly GCA_027924645.1 of Cunninghamia lanceolata. Taxonomy (NCBI): domain Eukaryota; kingdom Viridiplantae; phylum Streptophyta; class Pinopsida; order Cupressales; family Cupressaceae; genus Cunninghamia; species Cunninghamia lanceolata. The sequence continues at coordinate 195,665 of BSBN01001373.1, forward strand.
GTTAACAAAGTTGGCTTCAAGTTCTTCAATCTCATAATCTGGATCCACCTTGTACTTGTCAAATCTGGGGGTTCTTTCTAAAGTGTTGGCCTTGAAAGTAGTCTCTGTCTTTGGAAGTGAGTCACCAAGTTCTCTCATTTCAAAGGTTGTCAGCTTCCCGAGCAGCTGATCTTTTATAATCTTTGTCATTGTCATTACTTCTTCAATTGTAGCCACCTTATGACTATATGATTTAGGCAGTGATCTAAGAATTTTGTTCATAACTTCAATATCCTCAATTTTTCCTCCCACACTTCTAATGCTACTCACAAGTTCATCGACCTTTTGCATGAAGGATGTTATGTTGTCATCTTCGCTCATCTTCAAACATTCATATTTTGCCTTCAAACTCTACAACTTAGCACTCCTCACAGATTCATCTCCTTCATATAGATTTTTTAGATTTTCCCAGATTTCATAAGGAGTTTCCAGTTCCATGATCTTTGTTACTTCAATGTCAGATAAGGCGCTTACCAAGGCATCTTGGCTTTTATGTTCAACTCAAATTCCTTGATCTCATCTTCAGTTTACAGACCATTCTTCAGTATTTCATACTTATTTTCAGTTGTTTTCCAAACACTATAACCCAAGCAGAGGAGATTGGTTTTCATGTGGATCTTCTAGACATCTTGGATCAACCTCAAGTGGTCAAGCTTTCTTCCAAGGAACTTGGCTCTGATACTAATTGTTGAAATGAACCAGACAACTGAGAGGGGGGCTGAATCAATTGTCTCAAATCTTTAACTAATTCCGCACCTTAGAACATTAAACACGTGTCCACTATTTGTTATGATTACATCATGAAAGCATAAACTTAGAAACATAAACACAATTGCAAGATCATACACAAGTGACACCAGATTTTTTTGTGGAAAACCCTGTTAAGGGAAAAACCATGGTGGATGTTAGTCCACAAGATATATAAGTTATAACAATACTGAAAATCAGAGGCTCACTGCCAATAGGGCTCACTGCCTAGAAAAAGGCTCATTGCCAAGGGGTGGCTCATTGCCAAGGGTTTTGAACTGAGATGTTAGCATCTACTCCATGCCATAATTTAGTCCCATTGAAGCGCAATACTCTTCCTCAGCTCTACTCTGCCTTCTACACTTCTTCACTTAACTTTGCATTTTCACACTTGGATAGATTTTTATGACTCAATTATAAGTATTTATACACTACATCAACCTTGGAATGATCATCAAGGTCGGCATTACAATCATCAACCATTGGAACAATCTCCAAGGTCGACATTACAAACATACATAAAATAGGTCTGGACCTAATACAAAATTAGCTAAGGAAAAGATTTAAGAATGTATGTAGATCATGTCATGCCTTAGCTGGGACTCAAACACAATCTTCCAAGCCACAACACGCTTCTACAATCTTTAAGAGATCTCCGCAATCACTGATATTAACCAAGTCGGCTAAGACTGGTTACACGCTATGTTATCTGGGAGTAAACTTCAAACAGGATCTGAATTCCTCAACGCAGACCAATGTAAATGTAGGAACATGATCAGGAGGCATCCACAAGTATGTTGTAATCACCAGGAGCAACCGTACAACCTCTAACCACTTTATCCATGAGATTCTTCACACCGGAACACATGAACTTTACTGTCTTCAACTATCATAAAAGAAAGATAGCTTGTGGACCACCAAATCATGAACCATTATAGTTGTAGGCAATTATCATCATCCCATACTTCCCTCTAGAACCGCAGAGAAAAATACTTCAATGCAGAGGAATGGGGCGCAAAATACTTTCTCCCTGTCACCAGTGAGTAATCAAAAAAAGAAGATTTTACTTTGGTGAAAGTAACTCACTCAATTCTTCATACTAGAGGCTCAAACTCAGGATTTAGCATCTTCAGACATGCCTCTAAATAACTTCCAATCTGCAGACCAAGATCTTCAATCTACAAGAAATGCGGAGCAATCTTCTCGACTGTTCTTGAGTATGCAACTTGTTGTCTTCACTGTGATTCACTATTTCCTTTCTAATTCTTCCAGAGGGGCTAATTTTCTCAATGTCCTCAACATATAAGGCTTCTAATCAATCAAAAGATAAGGATACAATTGACACCAATGATAACATAGATATGTTGACATCAATGACAACACCGATTAGGCACATACTTGCAACACATTTTAGTTATTTGGTATAATTCACATAGAGCACATATGTAGCTATTTTGTATAATTCACATAGGGCACATATGTAGAAATGGGGTTGAGTTTTAGGGTTTTGTAGTTTGTTCTTCTAGCTGATTTAAGATATGTGCAGAGGGGAAGACTGATTATAAAGCGATAATCCTCTTGATAAATCAAGACAAGAACAAATATAATATGCCTAAGTACAAATTTGTAGTGTAATTTGTATCATTTTCAGTGCCTGGGTTGCTTAAGGTTTTTGTTTAAAAAATGTATTTTAGGCTCTGTACATGAGAAAATGCATGACTCTTTACTTTTATGAAAATAAATCTATTTCAAGGTTCAAAGTTACAGGAGAAGCAGATCACAACAGCCATAGTAAACAACCAGATCCATTAAAATTCCATGGCAAAAAACCTAAAAAAAATGTTTCATACTAGAAAAAATAGAAAAAATCCTTCGGTTTTTTTTTCTTCTTGATTATTTCATTCATTATTTGATCAAAAAAAATTGTGCAGGTGTTTGTCAAGGCGCAGAAGTCCAAGGCCTATTTCAAGAGGTACTGGATTAAATTCAAGCGAAGGTGAGGTATTTATATATGATATATTTTTAGTGCCTGGGTTGCTTGAGGTTTTTGGTTAAAAAATGTATTTTAGGCTCTGTGTATGTGAGAAAATGCACAACTCTTTACTTTTATGAAAAAAAATATATTTCAAGGTTTTATATTTGATCAGAGTTGCAGGAGAAGCAAATTACAATAGCCATAGTAAAGAATTAGATCCATTAAAATTTCATGGCAAAAAACCTCAAAAAACTGTTTCATACTGCAAATCACAGCAACCATAGTAAACAACTAGATCCATTAAAATTTCATGGCAAAAAACCTCAAAAAATGTTTCATACTACAAATCACAACAGCCATAGTAAACAACTAGATCCATTAAAATTTCATGGCAAAAAACCTCAAAAAAATGATTCATATTGGAAAAAATAGAAAAAATCCTTTGGTGGTTTTTTTTCCTACTTGATTGTTTCATTCATTATTTGATCAAAAAAAATTGTGCAGGTGTTTGTCAAGGCGTAGAAGTCCAAGGCCTATTTCAAGAGGTACCAGGTCAAATTCAAGTGAAGGTGAGGTATTTATATATGATATATTTTCAATGCCTAGGTTACTTGAGGTTTTTGGTTAAAAAATATATTTTAGGCTCTACGTACGTGAGAAAATGCACGACTCTTTACTTTTATGAAAAAAAATATATTTCAAGGTTTTATATTTGGTCAGAGTTATAGGAGAAGCAAATCACAGCTTCCATAGTAAACAATTAGATCCATTAAAATTTCATGGCAAAAAACCTCAAAAAAATGTTTCATACTGTAAATCATAGCAGCCATAGTAAACAACTAGATCCATTAAAATTTCATGGAAAAAAACCTCAAAAAATGTTTCATACTGCAAATCACAACAGCCACAGTAAACAAGTAGATCCATTAAAATGTCATGGCAAAAAACCTCAAAAAAATGTTTCATATTGAAAAATAGGAAAAATCCTTCGGTGTTTTTTTCCTACTTGATTGTTTCATTCATTATTTGATCAAAAAAAATTGTGAAGGTGTTTGTCAAGGCGCAAAAGTCCAAGGCCTATTTCAAGAGGTACTAGGCCAAATTCAAGCGAAGGTGAGGTATTTATATATGATATATTTTCAGTGCCTGGGTTGCTTGAGGTTTTTGGTTAAAAAATGTATTTTAGGCTTTGCGTACGTGAGAAAATGCACGACTCTTTACTTTTATGAAAAAAAATCTATTTCAAGGTTTTATATTTGGTCAGAGTTGCAGGAGAAGCAAATCACAACAGCCATAGTAAACAACTAGATCTATTAAAATTTCATGGCAAAAAACCTCAAAAAAATGTTTCATACTATAAATCACAGTAGCCATAGTAAACAACTAGATCCATTAAAATTTCATGGCAAAAAACCTCAAAAAAATGTTTCATACTGCAAATCACAACAACCATAGTAAATAACTAGATCCATTAAAATTTCATGGCAAAAAACCTCAAAAAAATGTTTCATACTGTATATCACAATAGCCATAGTAAACAACTAGATCCATTAAAATTTCATGGCAAAAAACTTCAAAAAAATGTTTCATACTGCAAATCACAGTAGCCATAGTAAACAACTAGATCCATTAAAATTTCATGCCAAAAAACCTCAAAAAAATGTTTCATACTGCAAATCACAGCAACCATAGTAAACAACTAGATCCATTAAAATTTCATGGCAAAAAACCTCAAAAAAATGTTTCATACTAGAAAAAATAGAAAAAATCCTTCAATTTTTTTTTCTAATTGATTGTTTCATTCATTATTTGATCAAAAAAAATTGTCCAGGTGTTTGTCAAGGTGTAGAAATCCAAGGCCTATTTCAAGAGGTACTAGGTCAAATTCAAGCGAAGGCAAGGTATTTATATATGATATATTTTCAGTGCCTGGGTTGCTTGAGGTTTTTGGTTTAAAAATGTATTTTAGGCTCTGCGTACGTGAGAAAATGCACGACTCTTTACTTTTGTGAAAAAAATCTATTTCAAGGTTTTATATTATGTTAGAGTTGCAGGAGAAGCAAATCACAACAACCATAGTAAACAACTAGATCCATTAAAATTTCATGGCAAAAAACCTCAAAAAAATTTTCATACTTCAAATCACAACAACCATAGTAAACAACTAGATCCATTAAAATTTCATGGCAAAAAACTTTAAAAAAATGTTTCATACTGCAAATCACAACAACCATAGTAAACAACTAGATCCATTAAAATTTCATGGCAAAAAACCTCAAACAAATGTTTCATACTATAAATTACAGTAGCCATAGTAAACAACTAGATCCATTAAAATTTCATGGCAAAATCCTCAAAAAAATGTTTCATATGGCAAAAAACCTCAAAAAAATTATTCTTGACTCTTACTTGAGAAATGTCTTTTGGGGTTTGGGGCTAATGGGCTTTTAGGGTTAGGGTATGTTAATTTGTATGATCCTTGACTGGTTTTCAAACAAAAGAGCAACAAGGATATTGTTGCACAAATTGCATATGAAACACTTGTTGGAGATGTTACAATGGCAGTTGTTTACTCTCATGACCTGCCTCAATATGGCCTAGAAGTCGGCCTCACAAACTATGTTGCAGGTACATTCAAATAACCCTGATCTCTATTCATATTTGTTGATTGACATTGGTATGTTATAGCTAAAACAAAAACATTTTAACTCTTTTGTTGTATACTGATCCATTAAAATTTCATGTCAAAAAACCTAAAAAAAAATGTTTCATACTGCAAATCATAGCAGCCATAGTAAACAACTAGATCCATTAAAATTTCATGGCAAAAAACCTCAAAAAAATGATTATTGACTCTTACTTGAGAAATGTCTTTTGGGGTTTTGGGCTAATGGGCTTTTAGGGTTAGGGTATGTTAATTTGTGTGATCCTTGACTGGTTTTCAAACAAAAGAGCAACAAGGATATTGTTGCACAGAGCGGATATGCAACACTTGTTGGAGATGTTATAATGACAGCTGCTTACTCTCATGAGTTGCCTCGATATGGCCTGGAAGTCAACCTCACAAACTGTGTTGCAGGTACATTCAAATAACCCTGTTCTCTAGTCATATTTTTTGATTGACATTAGTGTGTTAGCTAAAACAAAAACATTTTAACTCTTTTGTTGTATACTGATCCATTAAAATTTCATGGCAAAAAACCTCAAAAAAATGTTTCATACTGCAAATCACAGCAGCCATAGTAAACAACTAGATCCATTAGAATTTCATGGAAAAAACCTCAAAAAATGATACAGTGGATATTTATGCATCTCTCGTTTGCTTTTGCAGCATACTATACTGGTCTCTTGTTAGCTCGTCGGGTGTTGAAGCAGTTGGAGATGGATGATGAATATGTTGGCAATGAGGAGGTGATGCATGAGTTATTTGATGCATTTTCTTGTTAAATTTAAAATTGCAAGTTTGATAATAACATATGCAAAACACCTAGCTTCAAAATTAGAGATTCTATATTGGGTGCCATGTGAAGGAATTTTATTTGCATTCGACATTACTTTTTGAACCTTGTAATTTAACGTTGGATGGTGAATATGTCACAACTCAATTTTTGAAAACTAACATAATATTGGTGGCAAAGCAAAACTTTCGGGACAAACAATTTGTCTTCAAAAGGAAACTAGACAATAAGGATAATAGAGGAGCTCAGAAGAACAAGAGGAGAGACTGGGGTAGAACAGAATCTGCTAGTAATCAGAATCACATGAACAATTACAATAGTAATGTCAGGAGGAATGATGGGAATGCACCACCCCAAATTTCTAATGGACCCCCTGGTGGATGCTTTATGTGTGGAGGCAATCATTATGCAAGGGATTGTTCAAAAAGGAATGGGTACAACCAACCACAGCAACCTCGGCAACATCAAATACATGCTGCCGTCAGATATCAACAAACTCGTCATCAAAATGTACCTATGGAGACAAGAGGTATGCTTTTTGGTAAACCTATAACTATTTTGATAGATACTAGTTCCTCCAAGAATTTTATTTCCCCAGAATTGGTAAGAAAAATGTCTTTGCAAACTAAGAATATGGAATCATCACGGACGGTTCAGTATGGGGACAAGGCTATATGGAAAGTGAACAAGTATATAAGAGGAGCACTCATCAAGTTTCATGAATTAGAAACCAAAGCTGACTTATATGTTGCACCCCTAGGAGCCTATGATGTCATAATCGGAATAAGCTGGCTAACGAGTCATAAGGCTAACATAGATTGCTATACCAAAGTGGTGGAGTGTGTAGATGATAAGGAGTGTAGAGTTAGGATCCAAGGAATTTACAAACCTATATCAGTGGGGACCATTTCTGCTATGCAACTAAAGAAGGCAAAACGAAAACGAGGAAATCAGATATTCCTAGTATCTTTAGATGAGAAGGGAGAAGAGAAAGAAGCCCCTACCTTCGAAAATAGTTCATTCCTTTGGGATTACAAGGATGTGTTTCCAGAAGAACTACCTAGATTACCTCCTAAAAGGGAATTCAATTTTTCAATTGATATACTTCCTAGAACTGCACCTATATCCAAAGCCCCATATAGGATGAACACCACAGAACTCCAAGAGTTGAAAATACAGTTGCAAGAATTGCTAGAGAAAGGGTTGATAAGGCCTAGTGTATCACCTTGGGGAGCACCAGTCATATTTGTAAAGAAGAAGGATGGGACACGAAGGATGGGACACTAAGGTTGTGCATTGACTACAGAATGTTGAATAAGGCCACTGTGAAGAACAGATATCCCTTGCCTCGTATTGATGATCTATTTGACCAAATGAGAGGAGCCACAGTGTTCTCCAAAATTGATCTTCGCTCGGGCTATCACCAATTAAGGATAAAAGATGAAGACATTCCAAAGACAGCATTTAGGACAAGGTATGGACACTATGAATTCACTGTAGTTCCATTTGGGCTAACAAATGCTCTAGCTGCCTTTATGAATCTAATGAATAGTGTGTTCCACGATTGTTTGGATAAGTTTGTGATTGTGTTTTTGGATGACATTTTAATATATTCCAAGGATGAAGAGGAACACTTAACAAATCTCTAGGCAATCTTACAAAGGTTACGGAAGCATAAGTTGTTTGGGAAGTTATCCAAATGCTCCTTCTTTGAAAGGAGGGTTCACTATTTAGGGCATATCATTTCAGCCGAGGGCATAGCAGTAGATCCTGATAAAGTAAAAGCCATTACTGAATGGCCTATCCCTACAAATGTGACCGAAGTAAGAAGTTTTATGAGATTGGCAGGGTACTACAGAAGGTTTGTGAAAGACTTTTCAAGGATAGCCCATCCAATCACATCCTTACAAAAAAAGAATAAAAAGTTCATTTGGACTGAGCAGTGTGATAAGGCTTTTCAAGTACTGAAGGAAAGGCTAACATCACCTCCAATTCTAAAAGTGCCTGACCCTAATGGTAATTTCACAGTAGTAACAGATGCATCCATAGGAGGACTAGGAGAAGTTCTTTTCCAAGAGGAAGGAGTAGTGGCTTATGAATCACGAAAACTAAAAATTCATGAAGTCAATTATGCCCCCCATGACCTTGAACTTACAGCCATAGTTCATGCCTTGCAAAAATGGAGACATTTCTTGTCGGGAAAACCATTTGAGCTTAAAACAGACCATCAATGACTAAAGTATATATTCACTCAACCTCATTTGAATGCAAGACAAAGAAGGTGGTTAGAGTTCCTAAGTGAGTATGATTTTGATATTCAATATATCAAAGTGAAAGAAAATAGGGTGGCCGATGCTCTCAGTAGGAGGAGGCATATAATGGCCATATCCAACTTGCACATAGACCTAAAGCAACAAATACTCTCTGAGAAAAAACATAACCCATGGTACGCTCAAGTTAAGACATCTCTAGCTAACACCTTTGTGAAACCGAAGCATTTGGACTATGCTTTTGATTATGATGGACTAATGAGGTACCAGGGAAGAATATGCATTCCTGATAATGCGGAACTAAGGGGTATGATCTTAGCAGAGGCACATAAGGCTCCCTATTCAGAACATCCAGGAGTGAATAAGATGTATGCAGACCTCAAAAGAATATATTTTTGGCCAGGAATGAAGAAGGATGTGGTAGACATAGTTGCCAGATGCCTAGAATGTCAAAGGGTTAAGGCAGAACATGTACACCCAGCAGGACTTCTTTATCCACATGATGTACCTTTCTATAAATGGCAAGTCATAAGTATGGATTTCGTCCAAGGGCTACCAATGACATCTCATAGGCACAATTGCATTTTGGTAGTAGTGGATAAACTCACTAAAGTTGCCCACTTCATACCGGGAAACCTAACAGATGATGCACCTGCAGTAGCAAAAAGGTTCATAAAAGAAATTTTTAGGTTGCATGGGATTCCTGAGAAAATCATCTCTGATAGAGATGTGAAGTTCACTTCTAGATTTTGGACCACATTGTAGGCTGCCTTAGGAACACAGTTGAGTTTCAGCACAACTTATCATCCTAAGACAGATGGACAAACAGAAAGAACCAACCAAATTCTGGAAAAACTCCTTCGTATGTATTGCATGGATCAACAGACTAAATGGGAGGAATATTTGCCATTAGTTGAGTTCGCCTATAACAATTCCTTCCAAGCAGCAATAGGTATGGCACCCTTTGAAGCTCTCTATGGGAGACCTTGTTGAACACCATTAAGTTGGGATAAATTGGAAGATAGGATACTGGTTGGCCCTGAAATGTTGAAAGATATGGACAACCAAGTGCAACTTATTCGACAGAGGTTAAAGGAAGTCTCAGATCGCCAGAAAAGTTATGCAGATAAGAATAGGACACCCAAAAAATTTTAAGTTGGTGAAACGGTGTTCCTAAGAGTCTGACTCATAAAAGTTCCATCTCTTTTGGAATGAAGTCAAAGCTAGCCCCTCGCTATGTCAGACCTTTTGAAGTACTTGAGGAAATCAATCCTGTAGCTTACCACTTGGCCTTACCTCTGACACTGAGCCGTATTCATGGCGTATTCCATGTATCCTTGTTAAAAAAGTATATACCTGACCCTAAGCATATTCTTAATTAGAATGCCCTGCAGATAGAAGAACCAGGTACAACAACAATAGAGCCATGGAGAATCATCGAGAGGCGCCAGTTCCAGCTTCACAACAGGACAATGGACCAATCTAAAGTCCAGTGGGACCAGTACTCACCTGAGAATGCTACATGGGAAGACACAGTGGAAATGCAACAACTCTATCCGTATTTATTTTGAATAAACTCTAGTTATTTATTAACTCGACAAACTTCAAATCTTGCTTAAGGACAATGATAGTTATGCCTTGTTATCTTTATCTATGTTAAACTATTTTTGAAATATGGACTTTAAAAGTAGATATTCTGATACGGATTTCTATGTTTTGATCTTATTTCTGACATGCATCGGGATGATGCATAAATTTAGAGGAGAAGGATGTCACAACTCAATTTTTGAAAACTAACATAAAAAGTATATTATATTTTGATTTACTTTTATTATGATAAGTGATGTAAGTAATGATGTTTTTAATCTTGTTTAAATTGTAATTCTTTTAGATCCTTTATTTTGTGTTTTAATTGACTCTGGGAGTCCTAACTAGGTTTAAAAGAACCCTAGGTTGTACCCCTTGGGTTTAGGGACCTTTTTGACTAGGTTAACCTTGGGTTAATTGCCATAGGGTCACCTCAACTTGGGGGTGAGGTTAAGTGACGAAAATTGGAAGCTTGGGGGACATGGGATGAGTGGAATCCACACTCATGCCCACTTCCAAGTCATGGAGCACTCCATGATCCCCCTCATTATGGTGGGCTTGTCTCCATGTGCCTCCTTTTGGTGGGGTTCCCTTTTATGTGGGTGTTGTGTCACCCACTCTATGTTATTTTAAGTTTTCTCATTTGTATTTTATTCTTCAAGTGGGGTTTAATGGGGAACCTATTGAGTGGGATTACATTGTTTTATGACCACTAGGTTAATGGAGGAAGTGGGGGGTTGAGTTGTTTATTCTTACTTGAAAAATTAGAAAAAAATAGGGAAATTAGTATATTCATTTAAAATATAAATTATAAACAATTTAAATGGATTACACATAGGAAATGGGGGATAAGATTTGTGGAGGATGCATTATCAATATATTAAAGGAGTGGAGAATGCATTAGCATTAAACTAAAGGAGTGGAGGTTGCATTATTAATATATTAAAGGAGTGGAGAATGCATTAGCATTAAACTAAAGGAGTGGAGGTTGCATTATTAATATATTAAACGAGTGGAGAATGCATTAGCATTAAACTAAAGGAGTGGAGGCTGCATTATCAATATATTAAAGGAGTGGAGAATGCATTAGCATTAAACTAAAGGAGTGGAGGCTGCATTATCAATAAATTAAAGGAGTGGAGGATGCATTTGCATTAAAAAAACAAGGGTGGGGATACATGAAATTTTCTATAAATGCCTCAATTGTAAAGTAAGAAACAAATATGGATCTTTGGTTGGAAAAGGCTGGAGAAATCTGGTGAGACCGAATGCTAGGAAGGAAAGTTGCTAGAGGATATTGCTGTGAGGTAATCGTATATTGCTGTTAGTGCTGTTATTGCATCTACGTGGCTATATGCACTGCAAATAAAGCTTACAATATTAGGATATGTTTCTGAGTGTTTCATTAATTCAAACCATCACATTCTGTAAGATGTCATCTCTTGCGCTGTTCGCTGGCTTCTGTCGAACAGTTCGCTTGTCTTACCTGTGCTTCCACAGTTACTATATTGAGTAAGCTAGAAAAAAAAAAAACCAGGAAAACCCGTAAGACTAGAGCAATAGGGATTTCTACGATCTCTAATTATAGGAAGTTATAAAAATATTTTCCTTTAAGAAGCAAATGCTAGGACTAAATAGACCTTGCAAATATCCTGATCATTTTTCAATTCATAAAACTGATTGTTTTTGTCATAGTCATTGTCTGTGGTGGATTCAACACTACGAAGATAAACTTAGAAATCTTGATCAGTCAGTCAATACTTATCAAGCTAGTAAATTATTTTGTGAAAACTGAATTCGATGGTGGAACACGAAATATCATGGATCCTCCCAATCCCTCAGAGGTTCCTCTTCCTAACTTCTTATCACGTCCAACAGTAGGAGTTAGAAGGTTAGAAGTTTATTCTATTCTATATCGTAAACAGGAAGAGTTATAAGAAAAGATTTATTCTATCACTGATAAAGTACCAGATTAACCAGATCAGGTATCTTTATTTGTGATTATTTTTCTATCTATTTCGCTCAGGTAGAATGATGTACCAATGTTCTAGGAATTATGGCCCAAACTCATTTTTAACTATCAATGAACATGTATTGCAAACATTTAGGCAAAGCTACCACACGTTCACAATATGTTATTTGCATACACGTGTCCCGGGACATTTGCAACTACAACATCCGGTATTACCTTTATGCTTTGCTGCAAGTCCATGCCCTGTTCTAAAACTCCCACGTAGGCATAAACAAAGTAGATTTTGGAATTTCACCTGCCTAATGCATTTGCTTAAATGTTTTTAGAGACTTTTCCACAAATCCATTTTGTGAAATTGCTACAATTATTTCATTTTTTGAGATCACTTTTCATTATGTCATTTGAGGTTCACACGCATAATTGTATAGTAATGAATTTATCTTTAATAACATTATTTATAAAATCAATAATCCCATGTACATTTTAAAATAATTATTAGATTAGATATTGAAAAATTGTTTTAAGTGATAACTCCTATATTTTGGCAATTGACCATCATGTTCCTATAAATTGAACCTTTCATTAAGTTCTTGATGCAATTGTTACATGGATGATTTATGCTAGTGATTTTTTTAAAACTAAGGTATTTCCTTGAAATCAAGTGAATCATGTTAATAATGATTCCTACACGAACTCTCTAGTCTAGCAATAGATTTTGATTATCTTTGCATTAGAAAATTAACCCTCTTGACCATATGTGACAAAAGCAAAATGACTTATTTAAACAAATGTTGACCCTTATGATTGAGTATCTCATTCAAGGTCTCAATGAGAAATGTTGGACATTGAATACAATTAAAAAAGATCATCTTTCCTTAGATTGGAATAGATTCAATTAACTTAAATCAAAAATTAAAAAGATTACTAAGGAAATTGAATAATTAGCAGTATGAAGTTCTAAAATGAGGGTACTTTTAAATGAATGAATGTTATGACTATAGAGGAATCATGAAGGGAATCAGTAAGTTCTTTGGAAGGTTATAAAACCTTGGAGCAACTATTGACTAGTTTTAGTAACAAGAATCTTTGTCAACTTGTACTCGCAAATAGATCGACAATGGAAATAAAGATTAATTTGATATATGACTTACTTTGAATAAAGATCACTTCATGTATGACAAATTAACTCCTATCACCATGAAACGAAATGATATAGTATCTTTTCTAATTTATGATTGTGATTAACGTAAGTGAGTTAGTATCTTCTGAAATTATGATTACAATTGTTGGAATGTCGTTACTTTACTCTTCCTTATATATTTATGAATGGATCAAAACATCTAGCCATTTTCTTTACATGCAAGCAATGAAGTTTAATTCTTCTCATTTCTTTATAAGCTATCATATAAGTTTTCTTTTCATTGAGGTGAACCTTGTAAATAAACGTCCAAACACAAACATTCGCAGTGTTCGGTATTTACGGTACCGCTGGGTCACGTTTACAGGTAATGCCGTCGCATTGAACCAAGCACCTCGTGCCTAACATAGCTGCATCAATGACGTCTGGGGACCATCCCTATAAATCGTCGGGGAGTAATAAGGAACATGTCAAAGTTAAGTCCACAGGAAGGGAAAATCTCCTCGGATACCTCACTAAAAAGATTAATTAAAAGAAAAGGTGAGACTATCGAAAATTGTTGTAGGATGATCAATGGGAAGATCTCATCGGGAAAATATGTGTGTTAGGTAAATTATTCACACTTGAAAAACTCAAACGCCAAACACTCCCGGGAGGTGTGGTTGCATACTAGTTCCTTAGGAATTTCATCCATTGTATCACTCAAGTGGGTGGCAATCGGCAAAGAACTGTGTATCCACTCACAGCTACATTAACATAGTGCAAGACAGAACTACATGTTCACATTCATCATGTAGATCGCATCCGAAGAGGGCCTTGATCCCGTGGATACAGGGTATGTAGGCAGTCTGGACGGCGAAGGATGCCCCCAGTACTTAGGTCCCTCGGATATAGGGTACTCTTTAATAATCAACTTCATAATCTCTATCTCTAGTTAAAAGGTTAACTAGGTAACTTACGAACTCTCCTAGTACTCAGAAGAATCCCCGGGGTGGATTACTTGTATCCAGCGTTGCCGTAAACTGAGGTGAGTACAAGTTGATGTTATGTGTTCCCTGGTCGACGTCCTTAGCACGGTGTCTGGGCAGACTGTGGTCACTAGGAAGTGACTCTTGAATCTCTATTGGTTCTGAGGGAGTCAGAAGTCTCTGACCAGAGTATAATGATTCCTGTCCTATTTAGCCTGGTTGGCTGTTGTGTTGACTTATCCTGTATTGGATAGAGAATTGGTCTGTTTTATCACTAGGCCTTTTGGCCATTGTTTGTTCTACCCGAATCAGGTAGTGATAAGGTCCGTTGGACCTGGTTCTGCATGAACCCATTTGCCCAAAGGATAGAAGAGCCCGGGTTGGCTTAAGAATGTTCTGTTTTGAACATATGGCCCGTTTTGGCCGAAATTAATGTTCTGTGTGAACATATGGTCGTTTTGGCCGAAAGTTTTCCTAAGTACTCAATGGAAGTTTTGATATCTATCATAAGGACTATTTAAGTGGCCAATTCATTGACCTGTTCCATTGTGCCTTTATGAAGCTTCTGATTTTCCTTCACTACACTAAGGGACTCCCACACCATCATCTTAAATTGATACACAGTTGTGCATCCAAAAAAAAACTCTCAAGTTAATTGAGCTACCATATGTCGATGTCTTCCGAGACCTCTTTGATACTCTAAGAACACAACCAGAGATCTGTAAAGAGTACATAGAGGATAGAGAAAGCTGTGAATTTATGCGTAAATTGGAATGGACTTGTTAATAGAGAAATTTTTTTGAAAATTCGAGTTTGGATCAAGTGGGTCCTTACAGAATATTACTTGTTCAACATCAATTTTTTGAATCTTTGTATTTTATCATTGGTTATCTAAGGGACTACTGAGGGGTTTATTTATATTAACCATCAGCTATTGTACTCTTTGATTTGTCCATAAATCTTGTACCCTGGGGCTTTGATGCTAAGTTTTTGTTGATAATTTTTTTAATATAGGTTACTCAAATGTTCTTTTACAGGGGATGTTGTAGTGGGAGTCCCTTCTATAGTTGTATTTATGGTAGGACTCCTTTCTATAGTTGTATTTATAGTAGGACTCTGTAGACACCCAAATTTGTCCATGTATAGCAACACCTTGTTAAACCATTAAGCCAATTAATTAAATAAATTTTATTTATTTAATTAATTCCCCATCCCAATTAATTAAATAACTTTTATTTATTTAATTAATTTCCACATCATATCTTATCCCATTTTATTCATTTATCCTATTAATTAAATAAATATTATTTATTTAATCAATATCCAACTCATATTACAACTAATTCAAATATTTTATTTGAATTAAGCCCTCATCATTTATCACATTCCAACACTTGTCCAGTCAATCATGTGTTGTAAGACAACCTTCATTTACAATCCTTCACATGCACAATTAATGGAATCTAAATTTAGTAACTTTCAATCATAGCCATTCACATAGCCTCTGAATCTCCACCGTTGATTGATCTTGGCTAAATCCTATATAAACACCCTCTCACTCCATATGAGACATCCAGCAATCCAGCAATCCTATCCAGCAATCATATAGCACCTACATTATCATCTTGAGCATCTGAGCATCCATTTGAGCTTTTACCATCCATCATGGCAGCTTTCAGCATTGCAATTGTTCATTGTTGAAGAAGCAGTCCACATCTCTCAAACAAGGAATCGCACGGTCTAGGTGATGTTATGCTTGAATTGCATTGTTCTTTGATTTCATTTAGGTTAGATTCCTTGATGATGGTAGGGTTAGGGTTTCATGACTATGTCTGATCTGCTACACCTGACTTTCACCTATCATAGACTCCCTTCTATACATCAGAGTTCCTTCCATTGCCATGTTTTTACATCATCTTCATTTTTTCCTACTTCCCTAGTTGAACATTTTGTAGGGAATGTACCATCCTCTTTATGTCAATTTAGGTAAATTCAATACTTTAATGAAAATGCTTGTTGTTTTGATATTGTTGGTAGGCCACAAGAGAAGATTACAGTGTGGATCTAGGTGACTCCAGGAGGCCATTAAGGGCCCTGTTGGATGTGGGTCTTGTCAAGACAACTACTGGAAACTGAGTTTTTGGAGCTCTCAAGGTTGGCTAGTTATTGATTTTTGTTACTTACAATTACATATCATAAATGTGAACTTGTTGCTACTCAGTCGGGCATTCTATTAATTGTTATTGAATTCAATTTAATTTGAATATGTTGTAGATTTTTCTTGAAGTTAAGACTGTGACTGGTTCTGTATTTTTAACTATATAACTCCAAATCCAAATCAGTCTGTTAATTTGTTTGAGTCACATAAGTGTTTTGGTTATTTATGTTGATTTGTAATTTTTTCTCCCTCTAACAATTGGTTCTTATCCTTCTGTGACCATTGTGAATTGTAATTTTGTCTTCCTGTATGGTTTTGGCAATGGTATGGCATGTATTTGTGTTGGTAAATATGCTTATCTTGAAATTTAGTTTTAATTCGTATTTTATTTATTTTTAATAAAAACTAAAATTGTATGTTATGCCTTTCTACACTTGATTAAGTGATTATTTTAATTTAATATATATTGTTAAATTTGGACTAAATGAAATATAATTGTTCCTAGTTTACTTTGTTTCTACTTTCTCAGTTATGGTGCTACTGTTTGTATTTAGGGGGTGTTGGATGGGGGACTAGATATTACTCACAGTGAAAAGCACTTTGTTGGATTTAGCAAAGATGATAAAAGTCTAGATGCTGATGTACACCGAAAATATATATTTGGAGGTCATGTCTCTACATAGATGAAGGTGAGAAAATTGCCACTGTGATAATGCTCTTTAGTTTTTGTGAATGTCTCACTAGGTAAGATTCTTTATGGCAAAATTACAACATAATTGCCAACTTTGTGTAAATTGGAAAAGCAAGTGTATATTTGCCAACTTTGTGAAAATGTGTAATTTATCCTCCTATCCTTGCTTGTTGGACAATTTTATGCCCATTTGGGTTGTATTGCTTTACACAATTTGTTTACTGTTTGATTTTTTTTCTAAATATTTCATTGCTACTGCTTGTTGATGCTATAGTAATCACTTAAACAATCTATTCTTTCTATTTGTTACAGTAGATATTTATGCATCTCTCATTTGCTTTTGCAGCATACTGTACTAAACTATCAAAGAATTTTTAGGAAGTGCTATTGTCAAATGACAAACAACAAATTGGTGAACTTTCTCTCAGGTATTAGTTCCTGCATGAAAATCCTAATAAAAGGAGTCTTAAGGGGATAAATCATAAAAGCTTGTATTTCATGAAAATATGTTTCTACAAATACCTCCAAAATTTTCTATGCGGCACTTGCTGAGAAATTTATCCTTAGAAAACTAAGTCTAATGCACATGCATTGTGTATGGAGAAGTTTCATTAAAACTTTTCTGTTGTAATTGTGGGATTCTCCTATTTCTTGGAAAGTTCTAGGCTCTATTTAGGATAAATGGCTCTATAGTTTTGGTATATTGAGTTACTTTCATTTACAATCAAAGGTGCTACATTGTTGCATCTGATCATTATGCTTTTGCTTATTATTTATATTATTTGTTTTGGGTAGTAATTTGTAGTAGATCCTAAAACCTTCTCCTTTTTGTGAATGTGAGATTGTTGTGGTGTTATACTTTTTATTGAGCATGGTTACTGTGTTTTCGTATATCATAGTGATAGTGTATTCTTCTAGTATATTGTGGGTTTATATAGTTCCAAAATGATAATCATCTTTAGAGTTTTGATATTGGTTTCATTGGTATTAGATTAGTTGTGGACCAAAGCAAAATTCACTGTGAGAAGTAGGGTTCAAATTAATGAGCTGCTGACTATTTTTGAATAAATTATATTAAAATTAATAGCTATATTTTCTGGTTTTTGGGTAATAGATTACAACCCAAGGAATATCTAGGTCAGTGAAATCCTAAGCTTTTGGTGATCTGAAGGGCTTTCTTTTCTTAAAATTGATAGGATTTTGTGGATTTAGAAGGCTAGGTGCGATGAACATGCTTTTGGTTTATAGCAGCTTTTTAAAATTGGTCTTCTGGAATTGTAAGATTCTCCCATTGTCCACGAGTTTTTGGGCTTTCTTTGGGATAAAGTTATCTTTGTTTTTATATTGTAGAATATTTGAATGCTATTTATAGCATGTGTAGGAGCATCATTGTGTAGTTCTAAAGTTTAGAACCAAAATTAGCATGGTATGGAACATAAATAAATACATTTTAATGAATTAAAACAAGATTTTGAATTAAAACTTCAATGACTTGTTTAATCAAGTCAACACAAACAAGAAACACAAATGTTTTGAGTATTAATTTCATTACCTTACTGCAACTATAAGATTTCTTCATTAAGAAACCTAGAGTTGTCTAGCACAGACCTGGAAGACAGGTCTCTTGGATGGAAAGGTCATATGTCACTATTTGCTTTAGGCTTTATATTATTTCTAAATATACTTTTTATCCATGTAGACACTTCTTATAATCCTATGTGTAGCTTTGGTGGAGTCATGTTTTGGTTCTAAAGTTTTGAACCAAAATTTGCATGAGATGGAAGAGATTACATACATGGGACATAAATAAACAAATTTTAATTAGATAAAACAAGATTCTAAATTAAACCTACAATGACATTGCGAGGTTGTGGTACCATTATGTCTATTGACTTGTTCCCTACCATAGTACCACAAACCATTTCTTTGACCATTGCGAGACTGTGGTATACTAAACATCACTTGAAGCCTTTCACTGCACTACCGCACTCCTTCATTGAAACTGTCATGGGGCCATAGTATTCAACACTTACATAACTTAAACTCCTTATACCACCATACCACAAGTCTCACTTGAGGCCACCATGGGGGCACGGTGTACTGTTTTCCTCTGCTCCTTACCGCCATACTGCAAGCCTCACTTGAGGCTGCTGCAGGGGTGTGGTGTACTATTTTCCTATGCTCCTTCTTACCGCATTACCGTTGGTTATTCTCTTGACTGTCATGGGACCGCAGTGAAGTATCATATGCCACTTAAATTTATACTGCCAGCCAGCCACTTCATTTTGAGACCACTACGGGGATGCAATAATTGA
This sequence comes from Cunninghamia lanceolata, assembly GCA_027924645.1. Taxonomy (NCBI): domain Eukaryota; kingdom Viridiplantae; phylum Streptophyta; class Pinopsida; order Cupressales; family Cupressaceae; genus Cunninghamia; species Cunninghamia lanceolata. Next base: position 214,983 of record BSBN01001373.1, read on the forward strand.
TCTTTGCATACCACAATGCCACAAGTGCAATCTCTTCATGTTGTAGGATAGCGATAACTGCTCCCTTGTTATCCTTGGTTCCCACACACCCACCAAGACCTTTTGAGTGACCTGCAAGATTGTGGTGAGAGACAAAAACACATCAATAGTCAAAAATACAAATATCTTTCACATGGACTTGGTATGGGGTGCTTATGAATGACTCCTGGAATAATTTTAAAAGAAATATGGATCCCTAAGATGGATTTATGGAAGGAAATTTCCATGAAACCAAGTGAGACTATGAGAATTTTGAATGGTCCTAACAGAGACCACATTATTTTTTGAGGCATTCTATCAAACAGTTCATGTGCCTTGTCCATGGTTCCACATTTGGCATACATGTTTACCAGGGCAGTTGCAACTACAACATCTGACAAAATTCCTCTATCCTTCACGCTTTGATGGATGTCCATACCCTGTTCCAAACCAATACTCTGGATTTTATTATATTAGCACAACGTCAACTAAAACTGAAGCCACAAAGACAATTTAGATATTTAGAAATTTTAAAGGCTATTGAGTTTTCTTCTTTTAGCTAATGGGCAATTTCTTTCTATGTAAATTTCTCATTTCTCTCATCTTTCCTTATTACACAAGTTGCTGCTCTTACACTATTTACCCTTGTGACATTATATTCAACCATTATTCCTATTTCACTGTATGTGCTCAATTGAAGTAAGAATTCTTGTTTAATGAAGTTTGAAATCCTATTTGATATCCAAGTATGTTTAACATGGAAACCACTTTAATTTTCTTAAAACTGCATTTTTGTCTTTGACTTGCTTCTTTTTTTAATGGCATCTAGATGATAAAGTTTATCATCTCTACTCAATTCATCAATAAAGATATACTTATGTATCATAAGGAAAGCAACACTCCTACTTTGGCATAGACATCAAAATTGAATGAGGACCTAGGACAGGTCTATGCAAGTCACAATTAAATGTGTTTGAAATAGATAGTTTAACAGTTGCTTGATAAAAATTTACAAACAAAGCTGAAAAATATGTTTTTGTATTAAAGTTTAAAGTTTAAACCATTTTCCAATTTGTTGTTTGTTACGGTTTTTGTTAGTCAAAACCCTCTCTCCCATATGAAATAAATTCCAGGAACAAGTGAGGAAAAACATCATGAGTGTTATTGAGTCTCTTTTGGGCTAGCCTTATTGTGCCACCTGGACTTGGTAGACCATGAAGGGGGCCCACAACTTGGAAAGTTCAAGCCCAGTTTTGCAACTATGCAGTCCATGAGACCACAATTTTTTTACACATTCTATCAAACAGTTCATGTGCCTTGTCCATGGTTCCACATTTTGCATACATGTCTACTAGGGCAGTTGCAACTACAAAATCTAAAGGAATCAAGGTGTCCATATACTTCAAGGAATCAAGGAATCAAGGAATCAAGGCTTCCATATACTTCAATGGAAATTTTATTGAATTCATATCTTTTTTTAATGATCTTGTTTATCAAGTCCAGCAATTGTTAGTTTTTTATTAATAATATTCTATAGATTTTTCATTATGGTCCAACTGGGAAAACTTTTTAAAAAATCATTGATCGAGCACTGAAAACTATATTTTTACTTTGCATGTCCTCTCTTTGTTGTTTGCAATAATCCTTCGTATCATGGTTTCACCCACAAGGAACAATTATGATAGTGATATGACTATAAAAGAATAAGAGGACATTCGCAAAAGGCAGTGATAGTCATTTGAGGCTGAGAAACACTTAAAGACCCATAGATGATAGGGTTACACTGAGAGCCATAAGTATAAGACATAGGGATGTTTGAAATAATATAATGAGAAGAGTGTGAAGAGATTGGATAGCTTCAATCTAACCTAGAAGCACAAAGTGAAGGTCCTGATGAAATGGCATCATGGTGATGACAGTGTTTCCAAAACAATTATGACCATGGTAGAAGCACTCCTCAAACTTGAGTAAATATGTTTGCCAATGAGGATGTATGACAGTGAGGATTGAAAGGACAGTCTGTGAAAGAGCTTCCAACTATGCATGAAGAAAACCTACAAGTGACTGTCAAGGGGCAGAGATTCATGCAAAAGACAGTGATCATGCAAACATTAAAAGTTAATCTTAGAGTCAATGAGAAGAACTATGCAAAGGTTACAATCTTGTCAGTGTCTCAAGAGGCATTTAAAGGGGTATGGAGACAGTGTTCCAGTATGCATTTGACAGTGCCAAATCTCATGATAGTCAAGAGTCTTCATGTTAGATGCATGAACACCTAGGACAATACCATAGAGTTGGTACAAGTGAGCAGCAATAAGGTTGAGGGTTATCATGAGCTATCTGCCAAGACATAGATATTTTGCAATAACAATATCATAATGGGATGTTGATTTCTATATTAGAGGTGATGATATGATATGATAGTTGTTCATGATAGTGATGTGATAAGTGACAGGACTAATGATGGACTGTGTGAACTTATAACAGTCTGGTAGATGACATAGAGTGCATACTTAAGTAACAATAGTAGTGATGAACTGCTTTCAAGGAATTTGGAAAAGATATAGTGATGTCAAAGGTAGTCAAGGCATTCAATAGAGGGGTAGTGTTCTACGTTGATGGGAGGTAGAGTACAAGTGAAAGCATGCTAGAATAATGAGCTAGGTAGAGGCAGTCATGAGGCATTGTTATTTTATAAAGGGAAAATGCATGACAGTAGGTTGACAAGTGATTGGACAATGAATTTCAAGAATCTACAAGTTTGATTAGGACAATGCATAGCCTGGTCATAAGGCAATATTGTTGAATAATAGTCCATGACAATTGAGGCATCCTACCAAAGATGATAGTCATCAGAGGCATAATCATCAGAGATAAGAACAGTTTATTGCTACAGGTAACAATTCACAATGGTAGCTTATGAACTATAGCAAGTTTGGTGCATGAGACAGGATCTCTACAAAGATGACAGTGTGATCTTGAACTAGGACAGTGAGCTTCAATATGGGACAGTCATGGATTTGTGAAGAAGACATATATGAATGTCTTTGTGCTTCTATGCTCATTGATACTCAGAAAATTAGTTTCTTTCTCATTCTTTGAGCTACGTATTGTAACCATGAAGGTTTTTTTAGCAAAGAGAAAGCATTGCACGTTATTTTCAAATCTGTATGCTATTTGTAAGCATTTTTTATCAATAAAACAAGTTGTTTTTACCTTCTCAAAGTTGTTTCATTGTGCAAGCTTCAAAATATACTAATGACTAAATGCAATCTTCAAAATGACTAAATATACTAGTAATTGATGTCAATTAATAATTAAATTGACTAAATATACTACCAATTGACAGAAGTTAGTGAACAGTGAATAAATATGACTAAATATATGACCAGAATTAAATCAGTAAATAAAAATGACTAAATATACTACCAAATTGATTAAAATTGATGGGTCAAGTTCCAAACATATGCTCTGATAATCATATAGTGACAACACAAACCCAGACATACACTCTATGATCTTAAAGCTTGGTCTCTTACCCTTCTAGGGACCTCTACATACTTCTTGTCACAACAATGACATGAACCAGGATAGTCATTTTATTAATCCCATAACAGAACATACTAAGATACATGAACTTCCCAGATTATTCTCAGTGACAGGATGTTAGGGATTGCATGCAGAAGATATCAATTAAATGCAAATAAAGATTAAACAGAGGAATGAAAATACATAGAAATAATAACAATAAGAGACAAGTTTTAACATGGTTCACCCAAACCTAGGCTACATCCACCAACAGAGAGTCCAATATTATTATCCAGTAAATCAAACCGATTACAGCCAGCAATCCTTACAACTTGTTGATGTATAAAATTGTGCAGGTTTCAACACCAACATGGGAAGTTTCAAGAATGTGGGAATTGACACTTGAAACAACCTCCAGATTTTATAGAAGTTGGCTCTTCCTATTCAATGGGGTTTTGGGGTAAAGGAAAGAAAGAAACATGATTACAGATACAATAAAAGAAACTTCTAATTCTATGGCGATACACCCAATTCAGATGTATTTCGATAATTCAGCACAGTGAACAAATTCTTGAGATTTAGCTATATTAAAGAGCAAATGTTGCATGATCAATATAGCCAGATTGTAAATGAATTAAAAGATCAAAGGCTAAACTCAGAAATTAATGTAGAGACACAGATAATATCACCAATGGTACAGAACATAGCTCCTTTCATTAATAATTTGGCAAATACAAAAGGCACAGAGACATGCACAGATATAACAGCTTCCTTATCAGAAATAGCTAAACAAAGGCAAATGATATAATTTGATCACCACACAAATCTCTGAATTCTCAATCAAAATATTGTATATGTCTATGTTACAAAACTTCTCCATTTATAGCCACAAAATTTGATTCAAGATTGCCACTAACTTCCAGGATCCCAATAGCTGAAATAGAACTGGGACTCAAACTGCCACTTGAATCGACACTGAGAATCCCTTCAAATCTGCAACCACCTTTTCTTGCAAACTCATTGGACGAGCGATGAAAAATTTGACACTGTAACTCTTAGTTCTGTTACAACATGTGGCAACACCTGTAACTACTCAAACGGCTTCCAAAATATCACGCGGCAACCTTCGCATAAAACTTATCTTTTTACCTTCAAAAATAAATACACAGGATAGCACCATCTCTCGCCATCTGCCACACTTGAAAAATGACACGTGACAACCTCTGACAAACAAAACTGAGACACTTGGCATACTCCACTAATCTTAAAGTCTCTTTACCTTTATCACTGAGCATCTCTAGTAATGACACTTGTCACCTTCCGCACTATTTAGAAACTATGACATTATTATATGGGACCCGCCATACTTTTCTTAGCCTTTTCAAAAGGTGACATAACATTGTGACACATGGCTTAAAGAAATAACAAAAACGTGGCACTCTCCGACAATATTTAAAACTTGATAAAAGAGTCTTTAGGAACCCCGTAGAGACAACAATTGTCACTCTCCGCTTCAACTTGAAACTTGACAAAAGAAATACATGGCAACAACCGGTAGCTTCAACAATGAAACAAGACTTAGCCTTTGCAAATGACACATGGCGAGTTCCACATAGAACTGAAACTGTATCAAAATAACCCTTGGGCCCACCATATGCTTCTTGATGCTCAGAACTTAATAAAAGGGAACATGCGACAACGTCCGCTACAAGCTAAAAAGGACACGTGGTGACATCTGTTACAAGCTGAAACTTGAGAAACTTTTACCAAAGCTGTCAGGAAGCGACACGTGGTTCACTCTATGTTCAAGAAACAATTTGAATTATTGGGACTACGAAGCATAAGGAGGCATATGTAGAAACATATAGAAACACACAAAACACTTAGAAACTGTAGAAATAAATACGAAAACTGGCATGATACTGAGAAATTGGAAACAATGAGCCACAACTAATATAAAATGAAATGTAGAGTTAGACTCTTCAGTTCTTGGCGATCACATGGACTTCTAGGCTTGCTTAGAAAGAACTCCCAAAAAAATTTCAAAATTGCACTGCCGCTATAAAAGAATCATATCTTCTATAATGTGGCCTGATACACAGACCATTCTGAATCTAATAACCCTTGTCTACTTTGCAAGTCTTGAAATGCAAAATCTAAATTAATGATGTCTCTATGAGAAAAAGACTGCAAAATTTGCACCATAGCGTGTAACTAGAATTCAAGCTGGGCCAATGGAACCAATACTACTACTTCTTTGACAGTCGAGGAATCACACAGACCCTAAAAAATAGCCTAATCATTCTACTTAGTAAGCAAAAGAGCCTTTATAGCATCAGTCATTAACACTGTACTGTCATCAGGAAAAGGGGAGGGTAACCCTAACTAGACCAATCCTTCAATGTGTCTTTTCATATCTTTTACACCCTCTTTATCTTTATCCAAAAGTTCCTTACAATTCATGGCAGTAGAATTACAACTTAAGACTTCATTTACTCTTTTGGCAGTAACCATTCTATCACTTACACTAGCTGCAAACAAGGTCTCACCAGATGTGTCATAAAGCTTTTGTAATAGGAGTTGAGAGTCTGAAACTCTCAATGAAACAATAGATAATGTTGCCTCAACAGAAGACTCTACCTTCTCACAAAGTTGTTGGGCATTTAGCAGAAAGGTGAGGGATGGCTTAAGCTGAAGAATCTCCTTAGAGATTCTTCCCCATGCAAATGCATAAAGCTCTTTTACCATATTTAAAACTCCTACATTTTGTGGCCTTTGTGCCAACTCAATTATCAACTGCTTTGTCATTTCTTGCTTAGCCATAAATTGGGTTTGAGCTGCACTACTTAGAGACTCTGCTCCTTTGAAAGGGCCTGTTGTAATTGTGATGCCTCTTACAACTTGTCTTGATACTTCTTTTCTACAGTAGCCTTCCCCTGTCTCAGTATAGTAACAGTAGCTTTCTCCTAGGATAAGTCAACTTTCAAAGCTACAACTTGAGCCTGTGCTGCTTGATGAGTCTATAGAGAAATAGTAGACTATAACTCTTTGTTTAGAGTGTCAATCTCTTCACCTTGGCTTGTATTTCTGAAGCCAAGCTGCTATTAGTAGCTTTCTCTTGTGCCAAATCAGCCTCAACCTTCTGCAATCTTTTGGACACCTTCAAGTAATCAGTAGGAACTGTTGAAGCAGTTTCATTCATTAATTCTACTTTGTCTTGTGGCCTGAAAAGAGACAAATCCATAGCCACTGCATTCATTGAATAATCCCGTGGCTGCATTTGCTCATTAGGTTTGATCACATTAGGAGCCAAATGGGTAATAGTCAAAGACTGTTGAATAGGATCAAATAAAGATTTGTTGTGAGCTACAATAGGGCTCTTATTCTCTTTCTCTCTTTTCTTCTCCATTCGAGCCTCTCTTGCTTTTCTTGTTGTGTCGGCTTGTGCCTGAAAAGTAGGAGGTGAGGCAATGTGCCCACCAACAAATGGATAACCTTGAGGCAAGCCATAAGGAATGGTAGTCATCTGTTGGCTAGGATCAAGATGTAGCAAATCCCGCTTGGGCATGGATGGGGAAAACAGAGGTAAGGAAATGGCATGTGATGACATGGCCATTAAACTAGCAATTTGGGAAAAAGTTTGGAAAAGTGCAGTAGAAGTGGCAAGAGACATGAAAAATTGGGTCAACTGGGTTGCCACCCCTAAATGAGAAGAAATAGAATAAGGGGAAAAGAGAGAAGAAGTACCTACCTAAGCCACCGATGAGATGATAGGAGCTTGTTGTTGCTGTGGCACCAATATCTCTTCTTCTGAACTCTCTTCTTGTAATACCAGCCTACACATTTTCTTTTGAGGCCTATATGATGCCTCCTACGGGTCTTCTTCATCAATATTAATTAATGTTTACTGCAAAGGAACCGCTCTGAGACCCCCAGATGCCGAAGCTATTTGGGTCTCGAGAGGTGGCGATGATATAATCTCATTTTGTTTCTATAGGGCACTAAGAGATGGAGACCATTGGGCTCTAGGAGCTGAAGTTGATGCTTGCCCTATCTCTTGAACATCCTGCTCCTCTATTCTTTCTTCCATTCCTACTGCTTCTGGAGAGTCTCTTGGAATATTACTTGTGTCAGGACTAGAAACTGGGGTCATATAAAAATCATCCCATACAGTTTCCTACTCTTCATCAGTCTCAACATTCCCAAAAGTATGAGTAGTTTCAGATATCTCTTGTCTATATTTCCAGTAAGCTGCAATTTTCTCTGCACTCCAGCCCTTCTTCCACAAGGTAGCTTTGAGGCCTGTAGTCATTGACTTTTTAGGGTCATATTCCTGTATCTTCTTATAAAAGGTTTCCCATGGTTGAGGACCCTCATCTGGCAAATCTTTTAATTCAACATAAATTGTAGGATCATCTTGCTTATGTGATCTTTTGTTCTCCCAAAAAGGGCATTTCTCATGAATAAACTTTGCAGAAACTTTATTACTGGCAATCCATGAATCTAGGAAGCTATCCAGATCATATTTCCATTTATCCTCAACTATCAAGAAACCATAAGCAGCCAACTTCCTCAATAGAAGATTATCAGTCTCTCTTCGCTCAATTGTTATTTTCCCTCGAGTCTAAGGAACATCATAGATTTTCTTCTTTTTCTTCTTATACCCAAAATCATTATCAATAACAGACATTTGTAGGGCCACTTCTAAAAAGGTAACCCTAGGAGTCAAAAACTTTGGGAGCAGGACAGGCTCTCCAGCAAAGCCATGAAGTCTTATAATAGTTGTATGGGCTCCAAAGAAATAGTCACAGGGAACTTTCAGATTCAATAAGAAATCCTTGAGTCCTTCTGTCATTCTATTTTCTATAGGTTTAGAACTTAACTGACAAAAAGTAGGTGCAACAAAACACTCTGCAAATTCATATGGGTCTAAGGTATCTGACAGAAAATGGGTCCATGCAGACACCGAAATTGTTCTATTGCTACCAGACTCAGAGTCATACATATTTAAGGGCATGTATTGTTGAAAGAGACCAAAATTTTGATATAGGATTAAATGAAACAGGTATGTTGAATACCTAAAAACATGATCCTGAGAAATGTTTGTGAGCTAGTCCACCATAGCCACAGAGATTTGTTGTGCAAAGTCAAGACGGTACTCCTGAGACTTGTCTATAGTCTTAAGCCTGAAAATCACTACAAGCTGCCAATCATGCACCGTCAAGTCATCATATTGACCAAAGATAAAAGCCAGCATAGCAAGGGCATCTTGAACGTTAGAACTAAACTAAGCTCTACCTGTAGGTAGCGAAGGCAACTGGGTATTTTCATCTTTGAGACACATTTCAACGTTTAGAAACTTCACCTTACTATGGATATTTTCCCATGTGGCTTGTAACTTAGGAATAGTAGGAAATGTGGTCGTCCTGTCATGTTGTAAAGCTAGCATATCCTGAATTACTTTGGGGGTTATTTGGACCATGAAGGGGCCATGTTGAATAGTTATAGATGGGGGATGGTACAATTCTGCACATAGGTCAATCAGTTCTGGGTACGGGTGAACATTAGGAACTACAAACTATGCCAATTTGGACGTCCATATTCTCATCCCAAAAGTCTCTAACTACCCTTTTGATGTGCGGATGAGACACCTTTGGTGAGCCCCCTCTCGAAGAGTCTTGGTGTTCTTCTACATGTGTGTTAAAAATGCCATCTACATAGTCTGTTACCTGTGTTGAGTCTGAACTCACCCCTGTTTCTGGGACCCTTGTCCTTGGATAGCTTGTTTTTAGCTGCACTGGTGCACACGCATAAGACTTGATGTTCATTAATTTATCATAATGTTCAAAGAGCCCCAGCCCTTCTTGTGGTGATTGTGGCTCTGACATTTTCTATATTTCTTGTAAAAACCTTAGAAACTCTTGACATAGAAAGAAGAAACTAGAACTGTAAATGAACCTAAACTTAGCTAGATTTGTAGGCAAGGAAAGACGCTTAGACACAGAAAGAAGAGCTCAGGGAATATAGAATGAAAATAGCAAATGCAAGAAACTAAGGGACTCAAAACTTAGATCGGCGAGGCATAATGAAACAATTAATGACACATACATCTTACTAATGGCATTAATGTCAAAAGATAGTTAGTGTATCTTTTGAAAAATCTGTATCGAACGGAGTGTCAGATCGGTATTAAAAACCGGCTATATTCTGAGAAGATAGGCACCTTTTCTTGAAGTTGTAAGGAACTGCTAGAATGGGCTTCATAAATGTGATTGCTAATAAAAGAGACCTCTATGCCATGGACACGTGTTCTCAGAACACTTATTTAAAAGGGAAGAAGTGAGAAAGCAAGACAAAAGCGAGAAAAGAAATAAAGGCATCTAACTAACTATGATACATAGCGAGTTTCAAGACTTAGGTAAAATGTTTCAAGAAGATCTCATTTACAGGAATCTCTTTAGGCTCTCCATCCATAGTCTCTAACTCAAATGCATTTTGTTGCTTACAGGATCAAATCTTAAAAGGTCCTGTCCATAATGAATCAAACTTAATATGCCGGCCTGGCTTAGCAGCTCTCTCATCCTATTTGAGAACAAGTGACCCAACTTCAAAATTTGGATTGGAGGTCTTCCTATCAAACTAGTTCTTCACAATCTGTTGATGCTTTATCAGTGACTCATGTGTCTTTTCTCTCTTCTCCTGAACCTCTAGTAACTTGGCAAGTCTGACTTGCATCGAGCCACTTTTTTCTATCTCCAACTATTTTAACAACTGTAAGGGAGGAACTTCTATACTTAGTGGCATCACTGCATGTTTACCATAGACTAACTCATATGGAGACACCTTAATTACTTGTTTTGGTGTGATTCTATCTGCCCATAGTGCTGCATTGAGAGATTTGTGCCAATCCCTCTAATGTTCAGCTCCCATTCTCTTTATAAGTCTAATTAGATTCTTACTGGTAGACTCTGTGAGACCATTGCCTTGTGGATAGTAATTAGAAGAAGTCTTTAGATATATTCCATTTTTAAATGCAAACTCTGATAGTTTAGTTCCTAAAAATGCCTTAGCATTATCTGATATGATAGTGCACGGAGGGCCGAACCGGGTAGTTATCCCTTCTAGAAACTCTAAGATTACTTTTTCAGTAGCTTCCTTGAGTGGCACTACTTCACTCTACCTTGTAAAGTAATCTGTTGCAGTGAGGATCCACTTGTACCCCATACTTGATACTGGATTGATCATGCCAATAAAGTCTAAACCCCACTAAGCAAAGGGTTCATCCACTATTATGAGACTTAAAGGCAATGCAACATTTCTTCTTCTTCCAGTATAAAACTGACAAGCCTGACATTCTTTGACCAGCTGATAGCAATCTTAAAACAATGTTGTCCAAAAGTAACTAGCTTGTGTCACTTTAATTGTAGTAGTTCTTGCTGAAAAGTGTCCCTCTGAGGTTCCATGATGAAACTCATGCAGTATCTTTTGGGCTTCATCTTTCTCTACACATCTTAACAGTATCCCATCAATATTTTTTCTAAACAAAACATGATCAATCAATACAAAATGGACTCCCTGTTGTCTATAGTATCTTTTTTTGTCAGGGGAGAGTTCATTTGGGAAAATACCAGTTCTCATGAACTGTATTCTATCTTTTACCCAGGAATCTTGATCAACTTCTTGGAGTCTCAGCATTGTTTCTACTTATGCTTCTTCAGGCATTGATCTTCTATGTCTTGAGTAATATATTGGCAAAGTCCCCTACCCCTGACCAATTTGGTAGGCCTTACCTCTACATCATATTCTAAGATTTTAGTTATCCAATTAGCTCTCTTTTCAGTAATCTCGCCCTCCATGATATATTCTCTTACACTAGGGTGGGCTACTAATATTAGGATCTTATTCCCTGTCACTAAGTGCCTGAATTTCTTAAGAGCTTTTACCATTGCATAAGCTTGTTTCTCAACAAAATTGTACCTTGATTCATACTCCCTGAGTGTTCTGGAGAAGAATTCAATTGGATGTTCTCCTTCTTCTTTATCACCTTTCTAGGTCAGAACCGTTGCCACACTTTGTTCTCCTCCATACAAATACATTATAAGGGGCTTAGAGAAATCTAGATTTCTTAGTACTAGTGTAGTGGAAATAGCTTTCTTTACTTCTTCAAAAGCTTGTCTCCCTTCAGCAGTCCATTTGAACACTAAATCCTTCTTCAGTAGTAGAGTAATGGGTCTAACTAGTCCTACAAAATTAGATATAAAGTGACTAAAAAAATTGATCTTACCTAAAAAGGATTGAACTGCCTTCTTGTTGACTGGCAAAGATAGATTTAGTATAGCTTTGACCCGCTCTGGGTCAATGGAGATTCCATCTTTTGAAACAATGTGTCCCAGTAGCTTCTCTTGGGGCACAACAAAAATACATTTCTTAGGATTTAGGGAGATCCCAAACTCCTGACATTTCTAGAAAATAGCTTCTAGGTGCTCAAAATGATCTTTAGCATCTTTGGTAAATATAGTAAGATCATCCAAATAGATCAGAATGATTTTGTTTATAAGGTCTCCAAATGCTATGTCCATGGCACGTTGAAAAGTAGCTCCAGCATTTGAAAGACCGAATGGCATTTTTGCATATGTGAAGGTTCCCCACTTCGCAGTGAATACTGTCTTATGTTGGTCTTCATCAACCAACCAGATTTGATTGTATCCTGAAAAACCATCAAGCAAGGAAAACCTTTCTGATCCAGCTACTATTTACAAAATTTGTTCCATGGATGGCAAGGGGTAATGATCTCTCAATGATGCTTTATTCAGGTCTCTGAAGTCTATGCAGAGCCTGATGTCTCCATTCTTTTTCCTTGCAGGCACCAATTTAGACACCCAAGTTGAGTGTTCAATTGGGAAAATAATCTTAGATTCTAAAAGTTTTACAGTTCATCTACCATTAAAGGCTCATTTCTAGGATTCTCTGGTCTTTGTTTTTGATGGACTGGTTTTGACCCTTCAACAAGTTCTATAGTGTGTTGAATGATGTCCCTACTATAGCCATGAATATCATCATAAGTCCAAGCAATCACTCTATCATACTTATTGCACAAAGAGATCAGTTTATCCCTTTCTTCTTGGGTAGTAGCATTGCCTACCTTTAGCTTTCTTCCTTCACTAACTTGAATTTTAGAATAATCATCTTTACTTGCCTTAAACTTCCTCTTGTCCAGGCTTACATCATCAGGGTCAAATAGATTTTCTAGTGTGATCAATCCTTTTGGGAGCTTATTAGACTTTAGTTGGATAATTTGGTCACCATAAGCTTCTTCAATCTTAGGCTATAATTGGTCAACAAATTCTCCTAATTGTTGTAGAAATGAAAGTACCTAGAGATCATTATCAAAGACCTACTAGTTCTGGTCATTGTCTGAGATTGTCGGTCTCACTATCACTTTTACTGCCTCACTATTTATGAGCAGGTCGCTAGCTGGGTCAAATTGGGAACCAATTTGTGTCATTCTATTTGCTTCAGTGTTTTGGGTTCTAGGGACAACTTCTATATTAAAAGCATCAAAACCATCTATTAAATCCCAAATTCTGTGGTGATAAGACCTCATCCTTACATTCTTTGCCACAGCTTTCTCTTTGATTTGTTTCACAACTAGTTCTAAATCTCCTTTGACTACCAAATTCTTAATCCCTTTCTTCTTGGCCAGCATAAGACCATGGACCAAAGACTCATACTCAGAATCATTATTAGTGTAGGCAAACTGAAAGCGTATGGATCTAAGAATGTTCTCACCCTTTGGGGAAGTGAGACATATACCTACTCTAGCACCACTTTCGCTCTTAGCCCCATCAAAATTCAAGGTCCAGATTTCTGAGTTTCCATCAGGTTCTTCTTTTTCAGATACTTCTGTTCTCATAACATTTGGTATTTCTTGGCCTTCTTCAAAAATAACATAAGTACCCAAACCAGTGGAGTCATAATTTCCATAAGGGTCACTTTGCATCATGATCATTAACTGACTATTTTCTTCTTCCTGTTGATCATGTTCAGTCCAATCACCTAATTCTTCAACAAAGACTTTCTCTTATTTATTCATCATGGCATGGGATGTTTCAATTCTTGGGGTTGGTTCATCAGTAATATGATATTTGGATAAAGGTTCAGATAGTACCTTCATCTTTGTACCATACTTAGTTCTCAAAATCAGATGCGACCAATCAAGCGACGCGTATCCTCCTATCTTAGATGTGAAGTCTCTAGATAGGCATAAACCAAAAACAAGGGGAATATCTATGACCACTATATCTTGTTTGATAGTTATGTTTGGGCAAGTATACAGTTGTAATGGGAGTTGTTTAATCCTTCCTATGGTTTGGACAGATTTCCCATCTAATTATATGACTGCTCTAGCAAGTGGCTCATATTTTATCTTTAAAGCATCTGCTATCTATTTTGGCATAACTGTAGTACTTGTCCCAGAATCAATCATTGAGTTATACAATAATTTCTTCCCCACTATTAAAGTTAGATAAAATGGATCTGGATTAGATTTGCTTACCTCTGGTGCAACGTTCAATAGGACAGCTATTTACAGAGGTGGAATATCCTTATTTTGAGCCTTTCCTTTGTTGGTACCTCCTTCTTTTGTATTGACAGGTTTAGGATCAACCTGAATCTACAGTACCTCTTGCAACAGTGTCTTTTGTTCAGGAATCGCCAGCATGTCCCAAATTGATACATGCACAAGGGTCTTCTTTAGCTGATCTACCACATTGATGGGTCCTAATGCTTGTGTCTTTGGGTAATAAGGATACCTCACTCTTTCCAGCGCTTGGTTAGAATTTACTTGATTATGAACTGGTTGAGATACTTCTTGCCTTGGAGCTGGATTATATTGAGTCTGGAAAGGGGGAGCCCCAATAGCTTCAATGTTGGTAACTTTAGGCTGTTCCATCATCCTTCTCTTTGATCTGGTATAGTAATCAGACTGTATTAAGGTTTTCTTGGAAGTAGATGCTTCATTCAAGAACACTGAATCTTCATCTTCAATCCATGAGAACAAAGCATTTTCTGGGGCAATTTCTTCTTCTTGATGAATAGACATTCCCTGCATCTGAGCCACCATTACTGCATTATGGACACCGGGTGACTGATATGGAGGAGCATTAGACACTTTGGCTTGAGTTTCCATCCTTCTCTGTTCTGTTATCTTTTGCTGCAAATTGCCTCTAGGGCAATCTTTAGGCATATGAGCATTATTGCAAGGAAAATACCAAGCATTGGCATCTTCTGCTAGATTATTTTGCCTAGGAACCATTTCTCTGTCTGGGTTAGGAGAGACAACCTGCAAAGGTGTAGGAACTGTGACCAACTGGTTTGAAGGTTGAGGATTATTTGATCTTTAAGCACCTTGATACTAGTTTGGCTGATATGGGGGTCTATTTCCTTGGAATCCTTGGTAAGGAGGCTTTGGGTAAGGAGTCAGTTGCCTCTTGAGATTAATAATCTCATTTGAAAAAGTTCTAAGGATGTTCTTGACATCATCCATTTTAGATGGAGGGGTGAAGGGTACTATCACAGTGGGTTGTTGAGATGCTAGGAAGGTATACATAGATAAAGGTACTGATGGTGAATTAGGAACTTCTTGAGGCAAGGGGATAGAAATTTATGGGAACATAGGCATGGGAGGTCTTGGAGGCAACTTTCCAACATCTATCAGATTGTTTTCAGCCCTTACAGCCACTTCATATGTGCCTGGTAGGGTCTACCCTCTTAGGGACTGAATCATCATAGTGATATCAAAATTGAAAGCTTTGAGGTAAAATACAATAGCCATACCTGATGGTGGCCTAATTGTAGCAAGGATTCTATCCCAGGTCTTTTGAAACCTAGTGTTGAAATATGTTATAGCTTCTTGTGGTGCACTCTTTATAGTGATCAATTGCTGCAACAAGGAAGATTTGTCACCCTTTTCACTGAATCTTGCAAAGAACACATCCCCAAGCTGGTCCCAAGTAGATATTAAATTTGGGGTCAAGGATCTATACCAATCTAGAGCTTTCCCTTTGAAAGAAGCCACCAATAGCCTAATAGCCACATTTTGTTCAGTAATAACATGTACTACACACACATCTAGCACATCTTGAAGATGTTCCCCTGGTGTCTTAAAATCTTCTCCACTGAACTTGGGCAAAGCCTTCAAAGCATTAGCTAGAATTGGGTCCCAAGTAGCTGGTGGTATCAGAAGAATGAGAGGACTACCATTGTTCCAATTTGCATAGTTTCTTGAAGGTACAGGTGCTCCCATGTTTGCTCCTGATGCTACTACTACTTGATTTATCCTTCTTGGAGTGGCAACTAATGGTCGTAGTAAAATCCCCAAATTAGCAGTTGACTGGGCTCTTGTTGTCGATCCACAACTCTACTTCCTTGACACTCTTTGGTTCATACGATCTTGATCAAAATTCAAGAAAGGTCCCACTAAGTGTGCCAAAAATTGTTGATGTATAAAATTGTGTAGGTTTCAACACCAACATGGGAAATTTCAAGAATGTGGGACTTGACACTTGAAACAACCTCTAGATTTTATAGAAGCTGGCTCTTCCTATTTTAATGGGGTTTTGGGGTAAAGGAAAGAAACAAATAGGATTACAGATACAATAAAAGAAACTTCTAATTCTATGGCGATACACCCAATTCATATGTATTTCAGTAACTCAGTACAGTGAACAAATTCTCGAGATTCAACTATATTAAAGAGTAAATGTTGCATGATCAATATAGACAGGTTGTAAATGAATTAAAAGATCAAAGGCTAAACTCAAAAATTAATGCAGAGACACAGATAATACACCAATGGCACATAATAGAGTTCCTTTCATTAATAATTCAGAAAATACAAAAGGCACAGAGACATGCACAGATATAACAGCTTCCTTATCAGAAATAAATAAAGGTAAATGATATAATCTGATCACCACACAAATCTGTAAATTCTCAATTAAAATATTGTATATGTCTGTGTTACAAAACTTCTCCATTTATAGCCACAAAATTTGATTCAAGATCACCACTAACTGCCAGGATCCCAACGGCTGCAACAGAACTGGGACTTGAACTGCCACTTGAATCGACACTAAGAATCTCTTCAAATTTGCAACTACCTTTTCCTGCACACTCATTAGATGAGTGATGAAAAATGTGACACTGTAACTCTTAGTTCTATTACAACACGTGGCAACACCTGCAACTACTCAAACGGCTTCAAAAATACCACGCGACAACCTCCGAATAAAACTTAACTTCTTACCTTCAAAAAGAAATACACAAGATAGCACCATCTATCGCCATCCGCCACACTTGAAAAATGACACGTGGCAACCTCTAAGAAACAAAACTGAGACACTTGGCATACTCCGCTAATCTTAAAGTCTCTTTACCTTTATCACCGAGCATCTCTGGTAATGACACTTGTCACCTTTCGCACTATTTAGAAACTATGACATTATTATATGGGACCCGCCATACATTTCTCAATCTTTTCAAAAGGTGACACAACATTGTGACACATGGTGCACACCACTTAAAGAAATAACAGAAATGTGGCACTCTTTGACAATATTTAAAACTTGATAAAAGAGTCTTTGGGAACCCCGCAGAGACAACACTTGTCACTCTCCACTTCAACTTGAAACTTCACAAAAGAAATACGTGGCAACAGCCGATAGCTTCAACAATGAAACAAGACTTAGCCTCCACAAATGACACGTGGCAAGCTCTGCATAGAACTAAAACTGTATCAAAATAACCCTCAGGCCCACCATATGCTTCTCAGTGCTCAGAACTTAATAAAAGGGAACATGCGGCAACGTCTGCTACAAGCTAAAAAGGACACGTGCTGACATCCGTTACAAGCTAAAACTTGAGAAACTTTTACCAAAGCTGTCGAGAAGCGACACATGGTTCACTCCACGGTCAAGAAACAATTTGAAATACTAGGACTATGAAGCATAAGGAGGCATATGTAGAAACATACAAAAACACACAGAACACTTAGAAACTATAGAAACAAATGCAAAAACTGGCGTGATACTGAGAAATTGGAAACAATGAGCTGCAACTAATATAAAATGAAACGTATAGTTAGACTCTTCACAACTCAATACCACTACAAAATGCTACAATACAATATCAAAATCCCCCCTGCAACATACATCCCAGCTGCGTATAACAAGCCTTTTGGAAGCTTCTAGAACTAGGGTTTTACAATGTCATTTTTCTTTTGTCAGTTAGCAAAAAATTAACAACTGAATCTGAATGGGCAAAAAAGAGGGAAAAAAAGAGGCAAAAAAGAGGATACATGACGAGTGTACAATACTTGTATGATCAGTCACCACATACCCACAATCTCCCACTTGGAGACTGATCTTGGACAACACCATTGCATGACGAGTGTACAATACTTGCATGATCAGTTACCACATACCAACAATCTCCCACTTGGAGATTGATCTTGGACGACACCGCTGCACATGCAACTCCTACTGAAAATAAGCACCCTGGACTCTGTTGTTCTATTTTTTTTGTTTTCAGCCTTGAAGACCAACCGAAGCTGAAGAGGAGCTCAGCTTCTCCCTTGTCACTTCCTTCGTAAACATATCCACTGAATTTTCATCTGTATGTATCTTTTCCAGCCTTAACTGTCCATCATCTAACACCGACCAGATGAAGTGATACCTGAGCTGTATGTGTTTGGTCTTTGAATACAAGGCAGAATTCTTTGCAAGATGTATGGCACTCTAACTGTCTGTAAACAAATAATTGTTAGCCTATTATTTGCCCAATTCTTCCATGAAAGATTGCAGCCATATCATCTCCTTGCTTGTCTCTGTTGCAGCTACATACTCTACCTCTGTGGTGGATAAGGCAACCACCTTTTGCAACCATAAGATCCAACTCACTGCTGTCCCACCTACATTAAAGACATAACCTATAGTACTCCACCTAGTATCAATATCCCCTGCCAAATCTAAGTCCACATAGCCTACTAAATCAATATTAGAGTCCCCAAAACATAAATGTTTAGTGGAGGTACCTCTCAAATATCTAAGAATCCATTTTACCGCATTCCAATGCTCCAATCTGGGATGACTCATATATCTACTTACAACTCTTACAACATGTGCAATATCCAGTCTTATGCATACAATGGCATACATTAAACTTCCTACAGCTGAAGCATATGGTACCTTGAACATTTTTTCTTCCTCCTCTTATGTCTTAGGACACATCTCCTTAGTCAATTTCAAATGACTAGGCAAAGGTGTGCTGAAAACTTTTGCATTCTCCATATGGAATCTCTGCAACGCCTTTTCAACAGAATCAGCCTAAGATAGAGTTAATTTTCTGTTCTTCCTAGCTCTACAAATTTTCATACCAAGGATTTGTTTTGTTGCCCCCAAATCCTTCATAGCAAATGATTGTGATAACTGTTGTTTTAACTCTCTTATGTGATCCATGTTAGACCCTACTACAAGCATGTCATCAACATATAAACATAAAATAATGTAGCTGTCATTATCCAACTTCTTAAAATAAACACAATGGTCAGAATTACACCGGTTGTAGCCTTGCTCAGCCATAAAACTATCAAATTACAAATACCATTGTCGAGGTGCTTGTTTCAAGCCATACAAACTCTTCTTCAATCTGCACACTTGTTTCTCCTTACCTTTGACCTCAAATCCTTGGGGTTGTTCCATATATATCTCCTCCTCCAAATCACCATGGAGAAAGGCAGTTTTCACATCTAGTTGTTCTAAATGCAAATCTTCAGCAGCCACAATACTTAAAACAATACGAATAGAAGTCATCTTAACAATTGGAGAAAAAATCTCATCAAAATTAATGCCCTTTTTTTGTACAATTTATTTTACAACTAACCAGGCTTTAAATCTTTTCTTACCTCCATTTTCCTCTTTCAACCTATAAACCCATTTGTTTGGTAAAGCCTTTTTACCTACAGGCAACTTACATAATTCCCAAGTCTAATTTTTCAGCAAGGAGTCCATTTCTTCTTTCATTGCAAGCTCCCACTAAACCTTTGTATCCACCCGCATAGCTTCATCATACCCTTCTGGTTCACTAGCATCTGTTAACAAAATAGAATACAAAAATAGAGAAAACCTTTCAGGAGGTCTACTTAGCCTTGTTGACTGTCTAACATTCACTGGAGTTTGTGGTATTTCTTGTTACTGTTGTGGAGCATGAGGAACCACTGGAATATCATTATTTGGAGTATCATCCATCACCACAAAATCCTTTTCTTTCTTCTCATGCTACTGCAACTGATCTTTGTACAAAACCTTCTCATTGAATACAACATCCCTACTTCTCACAATTTTCTAATTTTCAAAATCCCAAAGCCTATAACCAAATTCATCAATGCCATATCCAACGAAGGTAGATTTTTTTGATTTTACATCTAGCTTGGTTCTATTTTTGAAATCTACATGTGCAAATGTTTCACATCCGAAGGTTTTGAGAAAATAATAACTCACCTTCTTACCTGTCCATGCTTCCTCAAGAATACCACAGCCCAAAGGAACTGAAGGACCTCTATTAATTAAATATACAACAGTGTTGACAGCCTCTACCCACATGTTTAAAGGCAGCCCATCATGCAATCTCATGGTCCTTGCATGCTCCATTATTGTCCTATTCATGCGTTTAGCCACTCCATTCTGGAACCATTTTCTACCTATGAATTCCATTAAAGGAACAATAATCCTCAAATTCTTTTCTACAATACTCACCACCATTATCAGATCTGAGACATTTTAATCTTTTACCCATCTCATTCTCAATCAAGCTTCTCCACTTCTTAAATGTTTCAAATACATCAGATTTCTACCTAAGGAAATAAATCCAAACCTTCCTAGTTTCATCATCTATGAATGTAACATAATACTGAGAGCCACCAAGAGAAGATACCTGAGCTGGTCCTCATACATCTGTATGCACAAGCTCCAACTTTTCATCTTTCTTTTGCTTCCTATCCTTGAGAAAACTGACTCTCTTTTGTTTTCCATACACACAACTTTCACAGAAATCCATATTAATACATTTCAAACCTGGTAAAACTTTCTTAGAATGAAGTACCTTCATACCTTTTTCATTCATATACCCAAGTCTGTTATGCCACAGTGTTGTCTCAGAACCTGCAGCAATTGTTTCAGTCTCTTCCTGTGAACCCACAGCAACTATTCCTGACCTATTTGTTTTTTCTCTACAACAACTAAAGTAGAAGGAATAGTATGACATGTACAAAGATGTAAGGTGCCTACTTTCACACGTTTTGCTATTATTAAGACACCTCTTGAAACCTTCCAATTTTTATCAGTAAATGTAATAATGCAACCTTCATCAGCTAGTTGTCCTTATGATATTAAATTCCTACTCACCCTTGGAATGTGCCTTACCTCTTGTAGTAGCCAATGATTCTAATTCTACAACTTAATCTTGATTCTTCCCTTTCCAGCAATCTGACAAGGTTCATTATCTTCCAAATAAAC
The DNA here is from genome assembly GCA_027924645.1 of Cunninghamia lanceolata. Lineage (NCBI taxonomy): Eukaryota > Viridiplantae > Streptophyta > Pinopsida > Cupressales > Cupressaceae > Cunninghamia > Cunninghamia lanceolata. The sequence goes on from BSBN01001373.1 coordinate 236,099, forward strand.
CAACCCAAAATCCCCTTGGACATAGTCAAGAAAATAACTTCTATGTGGCGTAGCATGAAATGAGGCCCCTGAATCTAAAACCCATGAATCATCAGCATTGTCTAGGGAAAGAATCAAAGCATCATCTTCAGATTTATTACTTACCACATTTGCCTCCTTATTGCCTTCTTGTTTGTCTCCTTCTTTATTCTTCCGAGACCAGCAATCTTTCTTCAGATGACCTAGTTTTCCACAGTACCAGCAATCCTTTTGTCCTCTGGATTGGGACCTCTTGTCCTTTGATTTTCCTTGTGACTTCCCATGACCTCCAGAACCTTTTGCTCTCTCCTTTAATCTGCCACTGCTTTCTACATTCAAAACACTACCTGATGTGGACCCTTCTGAGCTTTTCTATCACATTTCCTTGCTAAGGATAACACCAACAACATCATCAAATTTCAAAGTGTTTGAACCAGAGACAGAGTTACTTATAGCCATTACTAAGCTATTCCAGCTTTCTGGCAAAGAACATAAAACTAAGAGAGCCCTCACCTCTTCATCAAATTTCACTTTTATAGAAGTTAACTGACTAGTAATTATATTAAACTCATTTAAATGATCTGTCACAGATCCACCTTCAATCATTTTCAGATTAAAAAAATGCTTCATGAGAAATACCTTATTTGAGGCAGAGAGTTTTCCATACAATTTAGCCAAAGCTTTCATCAGTTCACTTGTTGTCGCTGCTTTTGTTATATTGAATGCCATAGATGGTACCAAGCACAACCGAATAGTTCCTAGTGCCTTTCTGTCTAGAAGATTCTAATCCTCATCAGTCATTGCTGCTAGTTTCTTGGCTATTCCTTCCAATGGCCTCCATAAATCCTTCTGATAGAGATAATCCTCCATCTGCATCTTCCATAATTGATAGTTCTACCCATTGAATTTATCTACCTTCAATCTACCCTCGTCTGCCATTGCTCCCACTCAACCACGAGACCTTCCTGCAAACAATAATCAAACAAAACCTGCTTTGATACCACTTGTTAGGGATTGCATGCAGAAAGTATCAATTAAATGCAAATAAAGATTAAATAGAGGAATGAAAATACACAGAAATAATAACAGCGACAGACAAGTTTTAACGTGGTTCACCCAAACTCAGGCTACATCCACCAACAGAGAGTCTAATATTATTATCCAGTAAATCAAACCTATTACAACCAGCAATCCTTGCAACTCAATACCACTACAAAATGCTACAATACAATATCAAAATCCTCCCCGCAACATACATCCCAACCGCTTATAACAAGCCTTTTGGAAGCTTCTAGAGTTAGGGTTTTACAATGTCATTTTTCTTTTGTCGGTTAACAAAAATTAACAACCGACTCTGAATGGACAAAAAAGAGGGAAAAAAAAAATTCAGGGGCTGCATTGTACAGTACTTGCATGATCAGTCCCCACATACCAACAATCTCCCATTTGGAGACTGATCAGGCTCCACACCAAACACAAGAACCTCAAATGGGGCTAATTTTAGTGATAGGGAATTTCTAATTTGCAATGTTAGAAACCATTCACATGGACAAGAATTCACCCTGGATATGAATTGTATAATCAATGACATAAGCCCACAATGAAATCGATTTCCACTAACAAAAAGCTTCCAGGGACAGACTCAAGAAAATAAATGACACAGACTAAAACAACAACTTTGACATTTGAACACAAGCAAATAAGAATCTTTTATTTATATTGAGCCTAAGCGGCTCAGGTTATAGAACTTCCATAAAGATTGTTTCTAAGACTTTAACATCTTCATAATTATCATGGGTTCATAGACCCAGACCAATTCTTTCCTTAGACACGTACTTACTCTATATTTTTTTTCTCTCTGCTCTGTGGGCTCTGATTTGTCATCCCTCTTCTATTACAATTATTTCTTTCCATGGCAGGCCACCAAATTCTCCCTCATATCTCTGTTATGCCATAACACAGTCATTTGCAACCTTCTTTGATTTTCTCCCTTTTCTATTATAAATCCATGACCTTCTATCTAACCGTCTCTCCCTTCTGCAACTACCATGTTCCTTGTCAAATTAGATGTTCTTGAATTCCATGACCCTAACCAAGGATCGGTACCTCTTTTTGTCCTTTAGGACTTGGTCGTCTGTCCAAATTGGCTTCCTTTTTATCGGCCTTTCCTCATGACCTCATGCCTTCGCTTCATAGAGAAGATATCTTTTTTTCCCAATGGCTGTCCCACAACACACCTTCTTCATTCCCAACGATAGTATTCTTTTTGTTTCCTTTCCCTAACTCTTCTACAGCTATTACAGAGAGTCTCTTTGTCTTCTAACTATTGTGCCACCGTTACCGAGCGTTTCATGCCACGTCCACTACCAACCGATCATTCTTCTTTCTCAAAACTATCCTCCAAATCCCCCACGTTTGACCATTCATCTTCCTCTTTGAAACTACCCCAATGGTCAGGGAAATATATAACTGCCAACAGTTTCTAACACTTGGCAACAGGAGGATTCTTTGCTACTGGCGATAGGACTCTTTACTATCTTTGGTTAGCGGTGACAGGAATGTAATGAGCCACCATCGATGTCATCACTGACAAAATTTTAAAATCCACAAGAAAATAAAATCAAGTATGATGCCCCTGCATCAAAAATTAATGACTAAATACACTACCAATGGACATAAATCAATGAATAAAAATGACTAAATAAGTGACCAGTTAACAACAATCAATGACTAAATTAACGACTAAATATAGAAGTGAATAAAAAATGACTAAATAAGTGACCAGATTACAACAATCAACGACTAAATATACTACCAAATCGATCAATCAAAACAGCCAATAAATGACTAAAAATGGTTTAGTCATCAATTTGGTCGTGTTATAAATGACTGGCAATAAACTACTAATGGTCACGTGACCATGTTTGGTCATTTATAAGCAATTTTTAGTAGTTTTTTTAGTAATATATTGTTGTTTTTGTACTAGTGTAGTCAATCATCTAATAACAAAATAGCACAAAGCCTTGAGTGAGATGCAATAAATTGTCTTTAATATTTGAATAGTATCATTCTTATATTTAAACAAGGGGATACTACTTCCCATGAAGCAATAAGTCACTATCAAAATTACCAAATCCTTGCATAACATTTATTTAATATTCAAATCAGTATGTCGTTGACTAATAGATTTGTTTTCCTACCCTTTTAGGTTGAAAGGTTTCTAGTACATCCTTATGTAATTACTATGCAAATAAGTTTATCCCAGATCTGCAAGCATATTACAATTTTTCTATGATAAGTATCTACCTTATTTTCCATCCTTATCATGATAGTTGTTATCGACACATTTGGTTAAAAAAATGACTAGGAGTCTAAACTTCACATGACTTCATAAAATATAATCAAGAGAAGGCCTAACTTATACTTAGCATTTCAAATTGTTAAACAAAATTTTCCTTATTTAGTACTATAAGCATAATGTCAATTTTCCAAATCTACTAAGCAAGCATAATCTCCATACCTAAGATGAGATTATTTCTACTAAGGAGGAAAAAATACTATTCTATATCAATTTCATTGCTCTTACAAAAAAGTAGAAATAATCACAAGGCAGTCCAAGTCATTCTAGATCTCTTGTCCTAACTGTTCTTCATCTTCCCATGATACTATGCACAAGTTTCTATAGACACATTCTTAGAATGCAAAATAAGTAAGGAATATCACACTTAGCTATATGAATTAATCATCTTTAACAATGTAGAAAAGGATATATTTAACATAATGAAGCTCTAGTTAGCATGCAACAATAGAAAAATCATCTATAAGACATGGTAACTAATGATTTCTATTGTGCTATTCATTCATGCTAACACCCTAAGTTCTAATTCATCTTTCATCATTTCAAAAACTTCTTTCTAATAAGTGAAACATGCTTTCCATTGCTATTCTAATAATTAGAAGAGAACTTAATTATATATTTTACCGATTTCCTTGCACAATTAGTACTGTTGATAGTGTCTAACAAGTTCACATTTCTTAATATAACTTATATGCATAAAAAATGTAATGGAGGAAAATGCTAAATGAAGAAATCTGAAAAATATGCTTGCACTATAATAATGTACAGTTTCAAATCCCTAGTAATAATGTAGGACATCCATGAAAGTGTAATGGAAGGGGAATTTTTTCAAACATTGAAGTTGCAAGTGCTCTGGTAACCACAAACTATTTCACAAAATGTCTAAAAGAAAAGTGGTTTCATAGATTGCAATGATAGCAGGATATGCACAAAATCAATTTGATGGATTGCAATGATAGCAGGATATGCACAAAATCAATTTGTTGAACACGCTTTAGAAACTATCATGCAAATGAAAAAGGTGGTAGAAATTTTGTGACCTTCTTAGGGTGATGCCCATAAACCTATAGAGGTTGTGAGGATGTGTTTTCCTAGTGCCTGAATATCACACTAGTATCTGAAGTCGAAGCATATAGAAGGATAAAAATGAATTGTTGAAAAAAATCTTGAGTAATTATCAACTACAAAATTTATCTCTGAGATTAAGAGATGAGTACCATTTACATCTTTTTAAATGGGGACAATGATCTTGTGGAGGTTATTGGTGATGCTAAAAGAAGCAAACTGAAGAATAGGCCAACACTAAATTAATATGAACCATAACTGGTCTCAAAATAATAATAAAGAAAGGACATCCATTTCAACATAAGTATTTGCAAAAAGTAGTTGCGGCTTCTTTGGTAGTCAATAAGCAAAAAGATAATACAAAACAATTGATTGAATGTCTCGATGAAATGCCATCTCAAGGAAAGCAATGACTATCTTAACAAACAAGGGTGCCGAATTAGGACTAGGATGCTAGACTTAAATCATAGAATCCACCATGAATATAACTATAGATAGCATGACTAAGCTACGGACTAGAGAATCATAATAGGTTAAGAAATTATAAACCACAAGTCGACCAAAACAATGGTACTCTAAACACATTGCTGATAATGAACTTAGTTATCTAAAAATCACAGATTCCATCATGAATATAACTATAGATAGCATGACTAAGCTACGGACTGGAGAATCATAATAGGTTAAGAAATTATAAACCACAAGTCAACCAAAACAATGGTACTCTAAACACATTGCTAATAATGAACTTAGTTATCTAATAAGGCTACAAGGCACAATCAGATGCTTATGCAATTAACGACTTACTAAAGTTATCGTAGGAATGATCAGAGAGGGCGTTGGATCCACTGAAGGCAAGAAATGTGTTTCAAAGACAATTGACAAAATAAATCTTGCATGAATCATTCACAGATTGAAGATACTAAGATATTGAAGGTGAATAAATGATTAAGAGTCCCTATCTCACTAAGATGCAAATCTATCCTTTGACTTGCGTGCAAAACCACCATTTCTGAAAATAACATGCAATAAAGAGAAACAATTTCTACGCAAACATTAACCATGATTCCTTTATTTATTTTGACATGCAATACTATATAACTATTACCTCAAAAATTTGAACCCAAAAATTTTCAAATTTTAGTGCATAGGGATTGATGTAATCATCGCTTTGCCCCAGTCCGGTCATTTTCCGTCCCAAAAAGTTTTGAAGTATTAGGATTTTTTTTTTTGAGTCTTTGTCATTGGGCATTTTTCAAATTCTTGAATTTTTTGTTTTCCCAACTTATGTTCCTAAGTGCGAGAAATGACCGACTTCCTGATTTCTCCTTTGTGTCGGGGAAGTTCAATTTTTTTTAATATCACTCTAATAGTTCAAAGGATCGTAAGAGCTCTGATGCCCCGACCTCACTCATTGTCAGGAATTTTTAAATTTTGTGAACTCCTTCTCAAGGTTCAAAGTTTTGAATCTGCTCCGACCCCCAACTAATCAGCGTCTTCGCGGTGCTCGTTTTTCAAGGTATTGTTAGCTCATCAGATTACTCGTGTGGTATGAAATGAGAATGTCTTTTCCAGGACTTATGAAATGTGAGCTCAATCTTGAGACTCGTTTTGCAAGATACAATATCAATGATGCATTAATTACCTCTTAAATGACAAGTATAATAGAGCTCGCTAAGGTGGTAGCACGGCATTAACGAGTTTAAAAACCTTCATTACTTGATGGCATAATTAAATAAACCTGACTGTAGAAAAAGGTGACGGTGCTCTCTAAGTTTAGTATTTCTTGTCGACCAAGTCATCTTTTAGAATGGGACTTCCTGTGAATAATGAAATTTGGGATGATGAGCCTATGCCTGTTCTACAACCTGATTTACATTAGCCCCAAGAGGAGCAAATTGATATCATCTCCCAGCTGCGCACAGTTGCTTGGAAGGAGAAAACCAGTTATGTTGAATACTGCTGGACAATTTTCATCCTGGAAGAAGAAGAAGAATGTGCTAAGTTACACCAACTTTTTATGGAAATTCGCCTGGAATTAGGAGTTGGGGAAGTCTAATGCCACTTGTCTTGCATATATGAAGTTCTCTATAATTAGTGATGATAATTACAATTTGATATAATGTAATTATTTCTATTTTTTAGGTCACTTTCTTGATAACGGTTACTCAAAAAAGACCGTTTCAAACAGTTATAGTTTTTGGGGAAGTTTTGAAAAATTATATAAAGTGAAAGGCTTTCGAAGGGAAGGCATCTTTTTCTGGCTGTCTGTGAACAGGGGAAGGGGAGAAAGTTTATTCTATTTTATTTTCCAGTTATATTTTTCTTAACTCAGCTTATGTATTGAGGCATTGCAGAAACTTTGAGTTTTGTTATATTGAAGAAATGAAGAATTACTTACAGAACTTTGTGTCTCCAAGTATCTTCTATGATTGCAATTGTTTTTCTGTCAATTTGTAATCTGTCTTCACTATTGCTTCTTTTTATGTTGGTATGTGTTAAGGAGGAATATAGTTGTATCTTTAAATCAATTTATCTTTGTTTGTGAATGTTGGATAGGTGGGTTGTGTATCGTTTATCTGCATTCATTTCTTTCTGAAATCGGTCATGCACATCTATTTCATGGTGATGGGTAGATGTTAATGCACCTTTCCTGCTTTCTGGTTAAAAGCACACCCCATCTTTTTATTCATTGCATATCTTAGGAGGGAGCTGTACCTCTAAAAAATCAGAGGAAGGTTGTCAACCCAATGACTTCTCCAACTATTAGTACTGTTTGTTCTTCTTCCTGGGCGTCTTGAGTCATTTTCTACATTTATTTTTGAAGGACAAAGTTATTCACTAACAATAACCAACATGCAAATAAACACCATTTTTGCCATGTCAAAAAGCAAATAGTACTTCAAACATAGAGAATGGAAATTTGATCCACAATTTGCAAAATCGGTTATTGATCATAGGCATGCAAGAAACCCAAATGGAGTTTGACTATTTTTAGGAGAAAGTGGGTGAGGAAATGTACATAAACAAAATACTAAATTTATGTGTTACATACTAGGAAGCCTAACCAACAAGAGTTTGTGAAAATGCAAATGAAGATGTAATAAAGAAGCCCACCAAAAGTTTCAACACCAGTTCTCAATTTTCTAATAAACTGAATGATAGTGATATAGGCAAAAATCCTCTAGTTCCTGCATCCAAAACTAATCAAGAGAAAACTACTCTCCTAATGTCCAGCCTTGTTCTTTTAAAAAGGCCATAAAGTGGTTGTTACAAAATGATCATCACCACTTCCTTCATTGGCTAAATTTAGCCTGGATGATTATGAAAATAAAAAAATGGAAATTACAAAACATCTCCCTCTTCTCATTGCATTTATAAATTTATTTGCAAAATTATTTAATTCAGTCTATCCTTAATATTCTATTCAAGCAATAAATATAAATGCAAAAATCTGACACACACACATACACATTCACACACATTTATGTGCAATTTAGTCTACATGAAAACTATGTGGTGTGTGTGGATTTGCTTTAGGCAATTCGCCTTTAGTCGGCTAGACACCCTCTCCTCAATGATACTCTCTCTATATATAGTGCCATTCTTGTCGCATTCACAAATAAAGTCATTTGATTAATCATCGAATTTAAAAGATAATATTTCTTAATTACAATTGATTGCATCAATTAAATATTAAGGAATTAAGGGTTGTGACAAAGAGTATGTCATCATTTTGGAAATTGTGTGAATTTTCTCTAGTTGATGGGTAGCTTGTAACAATTTCGCCACTGAATCAAAACTAGGATCCACCATTTGGGAGCACTTACTCTTCTTTGTTACTACTTCTTTCAACCAAGGAGAAGGTGATGACACTATTGGATGCTTAAATATAAAAGGGGGAAGAGTAACTTTTGGAGTGGAATCAATAACAATGGTGTTTGTTGTTTGCAATGGAGGAGGAGGAAGAGGAGATAGAACATGATTTGCTTGTTGTTGCTCAGCAATGGACTCTTGTTATCACCATCCTTCTATGCTAGAGGTGGTCTTTTTATCTCCAGTTTCTTTCTTGGTGCTTGATCCTCACCTTCACACTAATTTTTTAAATTAGCACCTTTATATGGATCCTCATCATCATCGTCCCTCTTTGGAGTAGATCTAGACTTAGTAGAATATGTGATGATGGGAGTTTGGAGTGAAGAGGATGCTACAACATGCTTTTGATTCCTAGAAACACTATCCTTTCATGGTAGCTTAATAGCTATACAAATAAAGACATTTCCCTTATCTCATTAACCTCTTTATCAATCCAATTAATTAGGAACAATAGTTGTGATTGAATAGAAGGATAGTCTTCATCAACTAACTTAGTGCCATCATCCATCATGTCAGGAATGTCCCATCCTAATTTGAAGGCTTTCATCTAATCTACTATTAGCCCCATCCAAAGTGGAGCAATGGAGTCAAATGATTGAGCCTCCAAAGTGGTGGTAGCGAGTCAGAGTTCTTGAGTGGTGGCTTTGTATGAGCGAAAGTGAAAATGGGCAATTTACCTCCCATAAATGCAGAGAAACCATGAAGTATGGTGATTGCATCATTCCACCAAGATATCCATCCCATGCCATGCGGAGGATGTGGCTCCAAATTCCAAACATGTTGAATGTGTGCCAACATGGATTTGTGATTGAGAAGAGACGTGTTTATAAAAAAATGACTTTTCATAGGTTTGGGTCTGGAAAGCTGCCACTTAATATGGAAGTGTACCAAGAAATGATCAGACAAGATAACATCTGCCAACAGTCCCACTGGCAAGGAATAATAGTTGGAAAAAGTAAAGGATTGAGATGTAGCCTTATCTAGCCTATTTAAGACCCTGTTAAGTCTGGCTTGCACATTGCTCCATGTGTACCATTGCATATTAACAAGGCAGTGACCTACATTGGGATCAAAAAGACCTAATTTATTATGCATAAAGAACCAAGCCTCTCTTTTTCTAGCTATCTAATGTATAAGCAAGGCACCACATTTGCAATAGGCCATTTCAATCATATTAAAATCCCCTCACAGAACCCAAATGGTGGCCAAAATTGAATTTGCAATCCATTACCAAAGGGAAGATCTCTCTATGGCATCATTGGGAGCATAAACATTAATAATCCCAAAGGAATGATTATCAACATTGAAAAGAGCCCAAAAAACATGGTTAGTGGGGTCACATCCATGATCAACCAAGACCTGGGTAAGTGCAAGAAGATGAGTTCACTTTTTGGCCAAAAAGTGGAAGTGGTTTCCCTGTTTTTCAAATTTTGTCGTACTTGGAGTGACAATTTGAAGCACTTGCACATAACATATTAAGATAATGTAAAAATAAGAAATGTAGGATTTTGTTTCTAGTTTTCAAATATGTAATTTTTTCAAATACCCAGATGATGCAAGTTAATTTTTTTTTGGATGTACAAAAACTAGCTTTTTAAAAGTCCCCTATTTTTTTGCAAAAGCATGCATGTGTACGGCCAACATAATTTGACCTAAATTAATGTATTTTTCTAATTCCTTTTGTGGAAAGATTCTTAGGATGTTGAATTTTGGTCAGGATATTTTTTTGTAATCTTTTTATAAATATTTTTTTTATTAATTTTTTAATGAGCCTAATTAGTGTTTTTTAAAACCCCTCATGTACGGCCAACATAATTTGAGCTAAACTAATCAATTCAGTAAAAAAAAATTCATCATGTAGAGAATGATGTCTAGTTTGGTCAGACATAATTTTTTTTCAAGAAACTTTCAAAATCAAAAGTTATTAAAAAAATAGTAACCTGTGTTATTTCAAGTTTATGAGTTAGTTTGTTTAGAAAATAATTAATAAATAGAAAATCATGTTCAATAGTAAAAAAAATTACATATTTGAAAACTAGACTTTTAGATCTATAATAGGTTTTAATTTTGTTAAAATATTTTGAAAAAAAAGTCATCTGCCGCAGTGGTGAAACTGGTTTTTTCTCTCATTGTTTTCATGGCTTCTTAGTTGCAAGTCCAAGGATTAGGCTCAAGTTTCCAAGCCTTTACCAATCCTAAAACCAAGGTGAATTGGCGGGTGTCACATTTCAAAAAACAAGAAACGGGTACCCGTTCGCAAATAGGTACCCGCTCATAACGGGTGCCCGTTACAAACAGGTACCCATTTTTTTTTTCTTTTCACAAAACAGTTACCCGTTTCTTCTTTTTTAGAATGGCTACCCGTTTCTATTTTAGCCATTTTTTTTTCATAAATTCGTAGTATGACTTGAAACCTGCAACATTCCCTTTTACCAGTACGGCGAACAGTGACAGATTCTGCGATTTTTTTATGTGCAAATTATCGATTCAAGCTCTCAACGGGGCATATCTTATGCAATTTTACAGGGATTCAATCATAAGGAGAATTTTCATATGGAATGAAGTAGAAAATTTATTTTTTGCAGGCATTCAACTTCTTGGAGAGACATTCATTTTTACCAATACACCGACAGCGACAAATTCTGTGACTTTTTTATATGCAAAGTGTGAATTCGAGCTTTTAAGAGGACATATTTTATGCAATTTTTATAAGGATTCAATCATTAAGAGAATTTTTAGATGTGATGAAGTAGGAAATCCATTTTTTAGAAGGATTCATTTTCTTGGAGAGATCAAACAAATATCAAGCAACTATCATATTGAACAAAGGATTTATTTCTATTTGTATTTCATACATTTTTTAAGAAGAGATCCAACACATTTTCATAATCATGGGATCAAATAAACATCAACAAAAAAAGAAGAGGAAGGTTATGATAGTTGAAGAAATTCAGCCACATCGAGAAAAAGAGGTAAAACAACAAAGAGATAGGAGAGAGAGAGAGAGGATTAAAAAAATGAAGAATAATGTAGCATCCAGTTTGATGACTATTGAAGAGGAGAACATTGAGGAGGAGAACATTGAAGAGGAGACCAATTTGAATGAAATGAATGTAGAGTTTGCAAATGTGGAAGAGGTCAAGAACATGGAAAATAAAAATATAAGAATGAATCCAGGTATGTCTTCGAATGATCAATTCAATGATAATGAGATTAAAGATTTAAAGCACGATGGATATAATGTTGATGACATAAATGCTTCAACTAGAAACAAGACAATAAAAAATGAAAATGAAAACCCTTGTATGCATGAAAATGAATTTTTTTTTTTAAATTGAAAGTAATGTTTTGAAGGATATTCGTGGTAAGATATCTTGGAGACAAATTTGAACACATGCAAATAGATTGTACAAACAATTTTTTTATAGAAAAACTCTTGGATTTCAATGTCAACTTGTATTACAATTGATGAGAATGACAAAATTGAGAAAAGTAATGAAAAAATTAGGTATTTTTGTAAAACCCAAAAAGGTGGATGAATCAATGGAACAAGTTATGTCTAGTGTTGCTAATGCTATTGGTTCTATAGGAAAACATAGTCAATCTAGGGATAAGAATGTAGCACGTAGAGCAATAACAACTGCTTTAGTTAATAAATTAGTTGTGAGCAAATGAATGATACGTAAAACAAGTGGATATTTAAATGTGCATGCTATAACTTTAAGAAGAGCAGCAAAGAGAAGACTAAGTATTGAAGAGGATCCAGTCAACCAATGTTGGACTTTTAGTGGTAGACTCCCAAGGTCTGACATGAAATTAAACAATGAAATTAGGTTTTTTATTGAAAAATATTGGCATGATAATACAAGGGTTTCATCAAATGCTCGAGATGTTTTGAAATTAAGGGTGGGGTCAAAAAATTGTGATCCTCATCCAAAACAATTTTTAGACATGACTCAAATAAAATTATATAGAAAATTTCTAGATGATTCAGTTATAGAAAATTTTAGTGTAAGTCAAAGATCATTTGAGAAATGCAAACCTTGGTATGTCAAGATTAATATGCAACGAATCTCTTGTTGTTGTAAAACTCATGTGCAATTTCATTATTTTTATGATGTTTTTCAAAATATACGTTGTACTTTGCATACTAACCAAATTATGCAGGAATGTGGTATTAATATGCCACCTACAACAGTTAAGGATTTTATAACAAGTATACTTTGTGAAACAACTGAGGGGCAATTCTTTTTTTCAAAACCATGTGTTTCTGGACAATGCAATAGATGTGGTAACCTTTCATTGTTAGGAGAATGCATGCATGAGAGTAGTTCACATGATTTTGGACAACAGTTAGTGGAGGTGAAGAGGTTCACCAATGTTCAATATCCATTAAAGGATGGAAAAACTAGAAAGCGTTGTGAGTTAGTCATAGAACAAAGTAGTGTACATGCATTCATCACAGAGTTCAAGAATAACATTGTGTATAAATATGTCAAACATTCTTAATATGCTTGGTGGCTTGATGAACAATTCCATAGATGTAAGAATACATTTCCTATTGGAACTATACTTTCAGTGGTTGACTTTGTAGAAAACTATACACTTTCTCCACAAGAGAAGATACAATCACAATATTATAACTCAGTACAGGTGGCCATATTTGTTCATATTATATACAGACATGCAATTGACAATACAGAAGATGACAGGAAAATTTTGAGAGAGTACCATTTCTATGTGAGTGATAACTGATTACATTCATCAGAGTTTATGCAGTATTGTTTCAAAGTATTTTACAACTTAAAAGAAAGACAAATTCAAATGACACAACATTTCATATGGTCAGACAATTGTACAGGATAATTCAAAAATTCTTGAATGTTTTTGTGGTTAAGTAGGGTCCATAAAGAAAACAATATCCAACATTTTTGGAGTTTCTTTGAAGATGGACATGGTAAAGAGAAACATGATGGAGCTGGAGCATGTGTGAAAAGGGCTCTTACTAGGGAGCAACTAAAATTTCATGATGCAGCAAAGTTTCAAGATGCACGTGCAATTGTGGATTGGTGTAATGCAAAATTGACTACAGCATCAAGTGAGAACTCTAAAGTTCAACATTTTTTTGGTTGGTTGAAGAAGAAAACATTCCTCCCTGATTTGATTGTGATACAATTAGTGGATCAGCAAAATGGCATTCATTTAAGAGTTCAAATGCAAGCACATAGACTCTATGGACTAGGGAGCTTGCATGTTTTTGTCAGTTTTGTATCGCAGGTGAGTGGGAAGCATGTGAAAATACAGATTCAGTTGAAGAATGGTAACAAAAATCCTTAACACCTCTACAAACACATGATCAAAATGTGATAACATTTGAGGACGATAATCATTTGCAATCATCAGATGACTCTGACCGTATTTCAGACCTCGTACAAGAAGGTACAAATTCATTCAATATTTATTTTTGATATATTTTTTGGAAATATATATTTAATTGTACATATGTATGTATGTATATTTTTATGATTTATTAAATTGAAATGGTTTTGCAGGACATGTGTATGTTGTTGTTGCACCCGAGGGTAATGAAGAGCAAACAGAGTATTGGTTGGCTCAGTGTGTTGAGCCAAAACATAAGTTGTTACAACCTAGAGTAGATGATGATAACTTTGAGTGTCCAACAGGTTCTGTGGTTGTTACTGGTACTTGGCTACGTAAATATTTGATAAGGAGGAATGGTATACTTGCATTTCAAGATTATGAAAGACAAGAAAATTTTGCACTACTCGCATCTGATTGTGGCAACAAATATACACTTAGTGAGATATAAAGAGAAACCTGTCACAAAAGAATTATGGACACTTTATATGGAAGAGCATGAGGAAATCATCGATGCAATACAAAAGAGAGAGGATGCAGATGGTACAATGGAGTAAATGTTTTAAATGATTAACAAGTGTGTAGAAATTTTTAAACTTTTAATCTTTGTCTAGGATGTGAGTTTAGGATTTAATATGATTGATAACTTAACTAATTGATTGCATCTCCCCTTAAGCCATCCTCTTAAGTCTCCTTAATACATCCCTTAGTTATGTTCCATAAGTTAAGTAAGTCATATCCCTAATTGATTGCATCTCCCCTTAAGACATTCTCTTAACTCCCCTTAAGCCATCCCCTAGCTAAATGATATAAGTTAGTGCATGCACCCTTACCAAAAATACTATAGTTGATTGGACCATCTCCCGTTAAGACATTCTCTTAACTCCCCTTAAGCCATCCCCTAGCTAAATGATATAAGTTAGTGCATGTACCCTTACCAAAAATACTATAGTTGATTGGACCATCTCCCATTAAGACATCCTCTTAACTCCCCTTAAGCTGTCCCATAGCTAAATGACATAAGTTAGTGTGTGTATCCTTACCATTTAAATACTACAGTTGATTCCATCCCCCCTTAATCCATCATCTTAACTCTCATTTTAAATAATCCTCTTAACTCCCCTTAAGCGTTCATATTAATATTCCTAATTCTCTTAAAAATCATTACACATTCTAACTTTTTTACAATACATTACATGGTGTAGGAGATGTTTTTTGCAGTCATAATAGAGGCTGGAAACATATAACCTGTGTTAAATTTCACTTACACTTTATTTCAGGTATTCACTACACCTATACTATTAATTATTTTAATTCATGCTTCAATAGTTCTTTCCTTTCATTATAATTTAAATGGAACTTCTTAACAAATTCTATCTTTAAATAAAATGATCTCTAGAGACCTTCTAAAATTTTATATATGTTTCATCGTGGCCTAACCTGTATATTTGTTTTTGTAATTTTTCACATGTAGTGTTGAAAGGATTCAAATCTATTGTTTCTTGTTGCACAAGTATGATCTCTACACATGTTTCATATCTAGAGTCTTCAACTTCTCTGGGTGTCAAGTATAAAATCTTAGATGATCTAGACTTAGAGAATAACATTGTATAAAACTTAGGTGTCTCTAGGTGTCTTGGTTCTAACTATATAATACCTATGTCTCTACCTATGTCTTAGGTATTCTATATGTCAACTAGGTAGACAGAGACTAGAATAAGGTTTTAATTTAATCAATATATCTTAGGTAGATACTAGATATGTCAACTAGGTCTACCATGTAATAGGTGTCTAGAGCCTGTGTCTTAGGTAGAAAGTTATAATTTCTAGGTGTCTATACAATATGTGTCTTAGGTGTCCTACATAGAACTAGAATACATGTGTCTTAGGTCTTAGGTGAGGCCACATGAGCTTCCACCTTCACGTGGTTGGCCTTGTTAGTATAGAATAATTATTTTTCTTGAAGCTAAGGGGAGCTCTTTTTATTGTACATAGAAGTTATGAAAAACTAACTAATGCAAATTGATTAAAAGTTATTATTTAGTGTAGATTGATGAAATTGCATTCAAAATGCTAATTTTTGAGTTTGTTACTTTCTTTGACCATAATTTCCTATAGCCCTTCGCCACTCAAATCTCCAATTTGTGGATCTACCAAAATTGCTTCCCACCAGGTAAGCACAAGAACACTTTGAATCATCCCAATCATCCTAATCCATCCACATCTAGATCAATAGTCGCCTCTCAGCTAGAAGGATCTAACATCCCTCAAATGGGGATAAAGGGAGAGACCAAAATGTCTGGATTAGTTGAATTAGTTCAAAATGATGAAAACCAAGAACCTTAGGCATCTCCAAAAGTGGAGTATCACATGAATGCAATCTCCATATTTGACCCCACTCCTAATTCTATTGGTCCTT
Source organism: Cunninghamia lanceolata (assembly GCA_027924645.1). Lineage (NCBI taxonomy): Eukaryota > Viridiplantae > Streptophyta > Pinopsida > Cupressales > Cupressaceae > Cunninghamia > Cunninghamia lanceolata. Next base: position 252,214 of record BSBN01001373.1, read on the forward strand.
GCAACTTGGTGGATGATCTCAAAAAGATGTTCACAAAAAACTTGTTCATTGAGAGAAAATCCTCATCATACCATGTATCCCTTCTAGAGGCCATTGAATTGAAATATGTAAACCATATAACACCACCCCCAAAAGATCTTATCAACCAAGTTGACCTAATTTGATCCCTACAAAGGTTGAGCTAGATAGAAGAGGAGACCCCTCAACCTATATTTACAAGTATGGATCTATGATAATTGCTTTAAGAGGATCCTCATCCATGATGATGGGGCCATGGTCAACATCATTCCCTTATCCCTCTTGGAGAGTGTGATTGCCACACCAATATCACTGCATGTACAGAGACCTTATGTGGCTCCGACAACCTAAAGGTAACCACTATTGGTAAAAGTAGGATTTTGATTTCCACTTTGATGGAGCTAGATGTAGGACAAGAGCTAGAGTTGGGGTAGTTCTAGCTTGAGAAAATGGGAGAGTAGAACTCCCATTCCCCTTTTAATTAGACTTCCAAAAATGTTGTTGACTAAAAAGCTCTTTCCTTGGAAGTCATGTTAGCTTTAAAATTGAGAACTCGAAACATTTTCCTTTGAAGATTCTTAGCTGCTGATAAATTAGGTTTCTAAGAACTATGAGATGAAGTTCGAATGATTACAACCATACAAAGACATGATTTGAAAGCTAATCCAGTAGTTTGTCTAATTCGGGAATCTTATTATTTAATGCTCTTGATGAAATTGATTAAGTGCTTGAATAGATTAAGTTATTATTATGTTACATGTAAATTGCTCTATTTTTTTTAGATATAATTGAGGGTAGACTTAATAATTTTTCTAATTTTCAAAATTTCTTAAATTTTAAATTTAAATGGTACAGGTATTTCTCTAATTTTATTTAAATTCTTTTCATAAATTTATAGGGAAGGTATTGATCTATGATTTATGTTTAATCTAGAATTAAAAACAAATTGATTAAACATGGTTAGTAGATTGAAAAATCTAATCAATAAAATTTTCCTAAATATTTAACTCAATTAAAATTTAACACAAATGTCCCAACATTTGACTCATGTAAATCCAAACATATTCATTCTAGTTCAACAACTTGTTAATTTTCATTTTATTTTTAAATTTATTTAGGGAAGGTACATTTAGTCTAGATAAACTATCCAACCTAGCTCATTTGTATCTAATAAATCTTTAATAAATTAAATCAATTGAAATTTTTCACTTATCTAATTAGTATTAGTAAATTTACAATTTTATGTACAATTAAACACGTGATTTAATTTGAAGTGTTAAATATGAGATGTATGAAATTAAAGTTTGAATATAGACATGTATATAGTGGAAATTCAATAAATAGAAAAATCTATCTAGATGAAATAGGCTACGAGATATAAATACTGACATAATAACAGTCCATGTAAAAATAGTGAAATAGTCACAAAACATATGCATGTCTAGTCAATACTGAAATAGTCATGAAATAGTCAATACTGAAATAGTCATAAACAATCTAATACATCATGTCATCATCGCCATCCATCATCCATCCATCAATCTAAAACATGTGTGCACACTAAGTTTGATCATCATCCATTTCAAGCCGCCTTTTGGTCCCATGCGGCTGAGAGGGCAACTCATGTTGTGTACAAGAAAAAGAAGCTTAAAATCAATTTTAATGTCAAAACTACATCCTAAATAAATTTAAATCGAATATTTAAAACCAAACCATCAAATTAAATTTTTAAATCTAAACTTCAAAATATTTAAGCATACCACAACAGGCTCATCATCTCTCCTATCATGCTTCTGTGCAACAGATGGTGCCGATTCAGATGACAGATTGAATGTCTGTGTCGCTAATTCATGTGTTTCAATAAAATACTTGAATGAACTAGTTAGGCTCTAGAGTATAGATACAAAATGCAAGGTTGAATGATACAAAAGACTTTGAAATCACATAGGATTTAATTATAAGACCTAAAATATGAGAGATGACTCGTGCAACTGTGTAGGCTCATCAATGATACAATGAATTGAGCCTGCACCTAAACTAATCTCATCCTGCATATATATGTGTACATGTATATATAAATTCAACTTTAAAGTCATGAATTTAATAAAATCATGAAATTACACTAGAAATTCAAATTTAAACTAAAAATGTACAATTTTAAGATACAAACCATGGCATATGAAGTAGGCTCCTCTATAGATGTTGTTGCCACTGGTCTTGGATGACTAGGTTGGTTTGACACAAGAGTGTCAAGACCTCTCATCTCCTTTAAATTAAAATGTCACATTTCTGCATTAAATTATATATTATTAAATTAGATATATCCAATTAAATAATCTTTAGAGGTCCTAATTTTATACCTCATCCGTATAAGGTCTACCCATCTCTACTGTTGTTGACACTAAATGGTCCAGCCGTGATGAAGTGGCAGCAACTGATGGAGTCATCTGTACCAATCAATGTATGAACATATATATTTATTAATATATATTTAAAAAAATTTTAAAAGATTGATAATTAAAAATTGACTAAATCTATATTAATTTGTATTAATTTTAATTTTATTAAATGTGGCATACATACCAAGTCCATAGGAGCGAATAATGTAGCCAAAAAGGACTCCTCCGAAGCAGATGTAGGACCAAAACATAGTTGATGACAATTCTAACAAAAATGCAATGTGGACCGCAATGGTGTCAATCTAGGTGATGCATCAGGACCAGCATCAGATGCTCCTCCAGGCTATGCAGGCTCTCCAGGATTGACTTCATCTGCCAAGTGAGTAGCTTGGTTAGTTAAGTTTCCTGAGAGCGATGATAACACTCCGAGTGCTGAGACGACCGTCCGCTAGTGAAAGGGCACAGGAACAGAGGGTGGAGAAGGGACAATAGGTGCAATGGGAAAATGTTGATTTGGATCGACACGTGCTCCTGGTCTATGCTATGGCATTCCACCACCCATGCCCTAAAATGATCTCATATCAAAATAATTGGGCTTTTGGCCCATCTCAAACTCTGCCCATAATTTCTTTAGAAAATAAAAGGGAACCTCAAAATTAGCATGAGGTGGATGGTCAAAGACCATCCACCATCGATCCCAAAAAATTTCAGCTATCTCCTGATGTGTGCACCATTTGATTGAAATTCTCTTTTTAGTCGGTGCTATTTGTTGACCTGTGGAATGATCAATGAAATATGGGGCAATTGTAGTTTTGGTAATATGTAAATCATTGATCTGTTTATATGAGAGACCATCTGAATAAAACTGCCTCCTCTCTTCCCACCATGAGCGGAATGTGTCTAGATCCGTGTGGATAGCTCTCACTGAATCAATAATAGTTTACAGCATAGATGCAAACCGTGAAATGTGTGGAGGGGTTTGGATTTGGCTTTGCAATAAATTGATTTTTTCTTGCAGAACATGTATGTTTTCATCAATTGTGGCTCGCAAATGAGCCTCATCATGTGGTGGTGGTGGTGGTGGGGGGGGCGTGTTGGGGTGGGGGGTCATGGGGGGGTCATAGGCTAGATCGGCCATGTGTAGAAATAAGGTCTACAAGTAGAGCTGCAATTACAAAAAAGTATAGATTAAATTTCATGTACAACATATGTTTAAATATATACGTATACATATAAATTGAAAACTTGGAAATATAAAAAAAATTGTGGTTTAAACAATATACATTAAAACATTTAATTTAACATATACATGCATTCAAAATTTAAACTTACATTATAAAATGTTTAAAATCAAAATTTATACATTTAAGAATCATGACATGAATAAAAAATTTATGTCCTAGTATCTAGTCAAAATTTATACACTCATGTATTATATTCAAACTCCTAAACATGTCACTAAGTTCACGACCTATTGGCTACAACTACTCCTAAACACGTCACTAAGTTCATGTCGACCTATTGGCTACAACTACTCCTAAACAATTTAAAAGCAAATAAAATTCTTGAATGACCATGTAACCTCATTTAGTCCATCCTATCTTTGTAAAAAAAATTGTAATGGTGAAAATTGCATACCTTGCACTTTCCCCTTCATTTTGGGCTCAATTGGTTACCCATCTTATATCATTTTAGCTACTAACCTAGTGCAGCTTCAACTACTCTTTCTACTTTGTAGAGGCCATCATTGAGGGTGTTAAATACAACAATATCTAAAAAGCAGTAACCATGTCTCATTCGACTACTAGCCTTAGAACTTCATCTCCCTATCCACCTTGTAGAGATCATTAGTTAGGGAATTGTATGTAATAATATTTAGAGAAAGACTAGCATGTATCATTTTAAGAGATTCACTTATTTTACCAATCTTGCAAGTTCCATATATGAGACTAATATATGTAACAATATTAAGAAAACAATGACTATGCCTTAAGTTGTGCAAAAGATCATCACTTCCTCAATTTGATCGTATTTACACAAAGCCTTTATGAGGGTTGTATAAGTGATAACATTTGGATTTAATTCCAACTATTTCATTTTAGCATGAAGGGAGTTGATCCTATAGAGATCACCATCATTTTCAAGACCATCCAAAAGTATAGTGAATGTTTTTACATCAAGAAGAAGGCATTTAGTTAGGGCTAAATAGAGTAGGTCTTAGGCCTTGTTTGTTTTACCCGATTTACAAAGGGCATTAATGGACTAAGTGAAGTGCACAAGATTAAATTCGTGGGTGATGCGACAAGGGACTTGTTACACCTACTCATGTTTTTGTATGTTTTTAGATGGGGTGTGGTATTGTTTTGTAGAACGAGTAGAAGTTACATGTTTAAATGAGGAGCATATCAATTTCGAGTTGTGCACTATCTTCATCTTGATATTGTTCACATAGCAATGCAAAACCTTGAAATATCTTCTCTCCTCTTAGAAAGAAAATAAAAGCAAAATAAAGTTCTTGAATGACTATGTAACCTCATTTAATCCATCCTATCTTTATAAATTTGTTTTTTGTAATGGTAAAAATTGCATACCTTGCACTTTTCCCCTTCTTTTGGGCTCAGTTTAACCCTATTGTCCTTTAATTAACCCTAGCCTTACCTAATCCTATATGAAATCATTCTTAGGAACTTGTTTGGATCCTCAATTTATTCATTTCTAGTCTCAGTTCAGATCCTTAATTTGCAAGATTGGCATAAGTTAGTATTATAGGTTCCAACTATAATATCTAACAAATATCCCCCTTCCATTATGCTTTGATGGATGCCCATACCCTTCTCTAAATCTCCCATTTTGGCACAGGTGGGGAGGATGTTGGCTTTACAACTACCAATTTCATTTTCTTCATGTCGCTAAGTTTTTTGTTGACCTATTCAATCTTTGAACCCATTCTATGTGCACTCAACATTATTTTAATTTTTTTTGGATTGTTGTTGTCTCCTTTACCCCTTTGTTAAAAGCATCAAGTTCTCATAGATATACATATGGATATATGTTTAAATTAAAGATTTAAACATAATAAAATGACTTCTAGTTTTTAGGTTTAATAGTTTAATATAAGTCATTTAGGTTAGGTCTACAAAAAGATATATTAGGGTCCTATCCTGTGTAATGTGCAGTTTTTTAAAGCTTCATGTGAAGAGAGTTTTAGAAATGGTTAATTTAGGATTATGAGATGAGCATCAGGAACATTAAAAGCCTAGAAGTCTAAAGAATAAGGGGAAAAGACCTAGTAGGTGAGATATAGGGAAAGAACATTATAAGAACGTATAACTAGTTCAAGGTCTAGATATAGGGGAAAATACCTAATAGGTGAGATAATATATGTGCATTTAATGCCCAATATTTTTAAAAGTTTAAAGTAGAGTAGTTATGACTTTAATCTTGTTAGTGAATTGTACTATATAACTACTAAATATTTAATGACTAAATAACCAATCATACATGGTATCAGCCCACCAACAAAGTCTTAATTCAGATGATTAAATTCAGAGTTCCTTTCATTCCACAAAGTCTTGATAAATTTTAAGGATGAGGCCTCTAAAGGGAAGAAATTTATTCCTAGTCAAAGGGTCAAGCAAACATATAAGAGGAAAACTATAGGAGCATACTTGGAGATGTGGAGGAAGAAGAAATTCCTTTGAGGAAGAACATGAGAAGGACAACCAAGCCACCTCCTTAGAAACCTTCCACTATTGAAAACCCTATCTAAGTTCTAACTTTCTTTTTTTATGTTTGTGCACATCAAAGCCAAATTAAAATATAGTTTGGTTAGACATTTTACTTTCTTTATGTGTTTTTTGTTAAATGGATAGCTATATTGAAATTCTCTCATCTTTTTTTATTATCATTTGTAGGGTCAACTTTCTTTCAAGAATAATTTCTTGTGAGAACTTTGAAAAAACATAGATCTATAGGTACTCTTCTAATACCTCAAAATGTTTTAATCAATTATTACCATTACCATTACAAGAGACCTTTTTCTAGTGGATTGACTACTAATTTTGCAAAATTCAGTTCATGACCTTAGAAAATAACCAATAATCTTTCAATACTTTCTTATGAATTGTTATTTCAAAATTATATAGACGAAAAAAGAATAGATCATAATTGTGTGAAATATAGTTATCAGTTTCGAGTAGTTGTAAATACCTTCTTCTTCTCTTGATATATTTCAATCTAAGAAGAAGATGGAAAATCTATATTATTTGTCTCTATGCATGTTTTTTCCAATATATTAATAATACTTGAACTTACATTCAATTTACATATATTGAATTCCACCCAAAAAGAACCTAACAACCATCCCTTTCATACTAAACTTGTAAATCAATAGAGCCACAAGTGAAGCCAATTGTATTATGCTTTCAATAAAGAAGAAATAAGTATTCATCGTATTATGCAAAGCATTAAGAAATGACTACCACGAACAATAGATCCACCAATAACTACCAACCCAACAAATGGTCCTTCAAACCAAACAAAACCTATAACACAATATGAAAATTCAAATTCCAACAAGGAGTTCAATTATCCACAAACTTCATGGCAACATCTAAATTTTTTGGCATAGAATAGATGCACTTTTAACCTTACAAAAATGCAAGTTATATGTAAAGAAAGCTACCCTAGTATGCATGTTTTTTCATTAAACAACTAAATTATTTGCAATAGATGCTTCAATGACATAAGCATACAAAAATTCTCTACACCTAACAATATGGACCCAAGTGAACAATTGTGTCTTATTCAATTTCTCACTCGAGTAGAAGAAATGTTGATAGTGTGCATAAATCCAATATTACAAGTGACCCATGCTCATGCGAACCAGGTATATGAATATTGAATGTTTAAATTAAATATTTAAACGTAATATATATGTCCATATGTTTAAATTAAAGATTTAAACGTAATAAAGTGAAGTTTCTAGGTTTTAGGTTTAGGTTTAATAAGTCATTTCTAGGTTTTAAAGAATAGGTCAGTTTAGTTTATGAAACCCTAGTTTATGAATTAGGGTTTCGAGTGTTTATGAATTACAGTTTTACATTTTACTATTTATGAAATACTAGTTTATGAATTACAGTTTAGTGACAAATATGAATTAGGGTTTTACGTTTTACTATTTTTGAAACCCTGGTTTATGAATTAGGGTTTTACAATTTAGTCTTTATGAAATAACCTGGTTTACCGTTTCTAAATTAAAGGTTTCTACTTTATGCATTAGGGTTTACTTGTTTTTGATTTTAGGTTGAATATATATAGCTGAACATTGCAAAAATAACAAAATACAAAGCAAAAAAAATATAAATCAATAGAAATAGACGGGCAACTAACCTGGGGCACTGCGGAATCGATCTGAGGAGGCAGGGATGCTATGGAGGTTGAAAGTAGGGTCAGCAAACATAGATACCCATTTTTTGGTGTCGCTTTCCCTGGTCTCTCGCAACCTATAGCTGTTAAAATGAAGCTACAGGCCTGTTTATTAAAAAAATTATACTTTTCAAAAATAGGTACTTGTTTCATAACAGGTGCCCATTATTTGCTTCAGGTGCCCAATCATAAACAGGTACCCGTTTCGTAACGGGTACCCGTTTTGGCTTAGGTACCCGTTCCAAGCGGCATTTTCCACCCGTGGAAAACTTCCATGAAATGTATACTCATCTCCTTGCTACGACCCACCTGATGCCATGTGGGTGAGAGAAAGGTGACAACTCCACCATGACCAGCTTCATGGTTACTGCAAAGAAAATGACTGTGAAAGGCCAAATAACACAGCAAGCTACAAACATCAAAAATCTTAAAATTTTAACCTCCTAGAGGTAGAGAATGTCTAAACTAGGAAACTTTAAATGAAAATCACAAACAGAGTATTTCTGAGGGAGGTTAGTGAGACCTCTAACATTCCAAGAAATATAGTTCATTTAACAATCATCGAGAGGCATATCCTCATTATCCAACCCCTCTAGGGAAAAATAGTTGTTCTACAGTAGTACATCAACAGCCTCAAAGATCCCAATTTAGAAGCTAAGAGGCACTGGCTGCCAGTGTCTTGGCACAAATTCACCTTCCTCTAATCACCCAAATGGGCTACGAGACCTCCTATGCCCAATAAGAGCAGGAGAAGTCTATCGAGCTATGAAAGCTGGTGGCTGAGAGATAACTGAAGTCACTAGCTGAGCCTTAGGCATCGTTGCCACACTCAATGCACCAACGTTAGCAGGCTTTGAAACATTTGAAACCGAATCCCCTGACCCCACAGGCTTGGAGGTGCTAGGATGTTTGGTCTTGTGGCTAGCAAAAATATACCTACTCAAACTCTATTAAATGACATATTGTTTTGGCTTTCGTAAGAGAGAAAATTTAAAAACCCTAAGTATGGTATGTTGGTGCCTGCACATGGAGTCAAGATTTCAAGCAAAAAATTGTGTTAAGGCAAAATCTTCTATCCGGCCTCATTTTTCTTGCGGGGGGTCATATTCCATTTATAACCTGATCTTCCGCCCGGGGGGTCATATTTCTAATATCAGTCATATTCAAAGATCACCCCAATGTTATAGCAAAGCTACAGTTTGGCCTGATATTTCCGCGGGGTCATCATGTTTCTAACACCAGTCATCTTAGTTAAGATCACCCCGACACTGTTTTATCACCCCAATGTTGCAGACGTCAATTTTACATGAGGGTCGATATCTACCTATCCAACATCATCATATTTTGTGGGGAGGGTGATATTTTAATTATCAGGTGATCTTACGAATATCACCCTATGTTGTCAATGTGATGATGACATGAATATGTACAGGATGGTTCATCGGTGAGGTGTATGGTTCGAATATGTAGGAGGATTTTCTCCAATGCATCAGAATGTGCCGATGAGGTTGGTCATCAGGATGATATTGAATATCAGGGTGATATTTCCTGGGGGGTGATTTTTTTATATCAGGTGATGCAATCATCAAGGTGATGTGAAATATTGGGGTGATATTTCATATCAGGATATCATGCAGGAGGATCATGATGGGGTATATGCTGGCGTCGTCGGGAGAAAAATCACCGACATCATATATACTCATGACTTTGCTTATAAAGTATTGAGGAGGTCGTTGCGGGGTGAATGTGGGATAATTGGTTCCCACATGATTTGAAAAGGTCAGGTCATATTTCTTGGCAGGAAAATTTCAAAGCGCACGGTCTACTGCATTTCCCAAGGCCGCGGGTTGGTATGCCTTTAATGGCGGATGTTACAGGGTATGGGCGAAGGCGTGCACGGATCAACCACCTGATTGAAGATGTGAATCTCCAGGCGGTGGTGCAAGGCTCGAGTCCAACCACTCCCTGCCTCCTCTCCCACCTGCTGCATTCAATATGTTGAGTGCCATTTTCTCATGATGTACTGTATCTGGCAAATTTTGAATTACCATGTGTAATTAATGCTGAGTATACCTTCTTGTTGTATATAGCAGATGGTGTTACTCATTTGTTGTTGTTGAAAGCTGGACAAATTCTGGTGTTGTAACAAGATACAACTTCATTGGTGGCCCTGTTCTGGATGTCTTGTGAGTTTATGAGTCTCTGAGTCTCATGTTGTATGTCCCATGCATAAATTTACTAGTTTCATGTTGATTTAAATGAGTAATGCTATATTGCATGTGTTTTGTTATCTGTCTCCAAATTGGGTGTGTTCTTCTTCTGAATCTAAGCATCTAAGGGGTGTTTATGATTCTAGAATATAGGTTTACTATATTGAATGCTTGATTTCTTACTTCTGCTCAAGGAGTAGATTAAATGTTTCAGATCAAGTGTTGGGAGGAATGTGTTGCAGTAAGGATGTTTCTAAGCAGAGATAACTGAATACTCAGTCTTGAGAAGTATCTGTAAGGCAGGTGCTAAACAAATCCCCTTGAAATCTAATCTTTGGTATGTGTTTATGTTGATCATTCACACGTGTATGTCTATTGACTCCTAGCCCTGGAAAGGCACCAGTCTAGTCTTGTATTGAGGTTACACACAGGTCCTAGTTTTGCATCCAAATATAAAATCAAACTTAAAACTTCAAAACCAAACCTTTAGGACCTTAGAAGTAGTTTAGGATCAAAATCCTTTGTATCACAACTGAACATAGGCCTAAAGCTAGCCCCTTTGCAATTATCTCACAATTTTGGTCTACATAAAGGAGGATTTATCTACTTTGTGTCAACATCCCCCAGTTCACAAGCATACCTTAAGGATGTTGAATAGGGAATACCCCCTAGGTTTTGTAGAGCATGAAGAAGAAGAGGAGATATCTATAGAGTCTATCTCCTACACTGTTGGCCCCTGTCCCAGAGATCCTGTTGATCATTGATGGCTACCTTGTAGGGATAACTGGGATAAAGCATCCAGTCTGGGAGAAAACCAACAGATTTGGTGACTCCGCTGGGGAGTGATTTGAAAGTGTTATCCTGCAGTCTCTGGTGAAGTTTTGCCCATCCGAGTCACCAACAGATTTGGTGACTCTGCTGGGGAACTCTTTGTGTATGAACCCTGGTTTTAAAAGAAAATATTTTCTAGTTATAGGTGGTGACTCCGAACATTCTCCAAACCGGTAAAGTAAAAATTTGTATGCAAGGGAGAAGATCCCTACGTAATCCTCTATTTGAAGAATTACCTAGAAAGATGATGTATAGGAAAAAAGGGATTGTCCCAGCCAGTCATGAAGGTTCTCCCAGAAAAAAATGATAGTATCCAAGATCATCCTAGGTCTTCAGGGCAGCAGCCATCCTATTTTTCAAATGCAAAGGCTGAGATTCAAGACATGTATGAGAGACAACAGGGTGGTAGTCTGAGAATGAGGTCAGAGGTATTTCAAGAATGCCCTTTTTTGGATCCCAGTGACAGATTTGAAGAGGCTGAATCTCCAAGGGATGACGGTGATGACGACCAGAATGGAATGAGACCATCCTCTTCTATGCCAAGAGATGAAGAATTAGCTGAAGAGATCAAGAGCCTAAGGGCTGAATTTGATTATTTGCAGGCTGTGAATATTAGAGATGACATGAGACAGAAAGTGCAAGCTCTGAGAACCACTCAACAAGATGTAGTCCCCACCCTTGACAATGCAAGTGTCTTAAGAAACTAGCACATAGATGAAGCCCATCATCAGCATAATGATCAAAGACAGAATGCAAACAATGCTAGAGTACCATTAAATACTGTGAGAAATCAAAATGTTGATAGAAATGTCAATATTAACCAGTTTGGTAAACAACCTATGCAGTTGGACAAATTCAGGCAGCTTGTTTTTTATGGCATTTTTGGTTACCCTAATCCCATTGACAAACATGTGAGGCCACAGGTGCCAAAATTTTTAGGAAATAATATTGTGTCAGGGGAAGACCACTTGAAAACTTTTCAGAATGTCATGGATAATTTTGAGGTTGAACATGAAGATGTTTTCATGAAATTATTTATGCAGTCCTTGGCTAATGAAGCTAGGGAATGGTATAAAGTTCTGTCTGACCGAAGTATCTCATCATGGGATGATTTCAGAAGAATTTTCAAAGAACAGTATGGTGACAAGACTGACCCAAGCTTTTTTGTAAATGAATTCACCAGTATCACTAAGGGGTCAAATGAACAGGTTGCAGATTTCAATGCTAGATTTACTAAAGTGCTGAATAAATTGCCACATCACATGAGACCTAATGAACTAATGTGCATAGTGTTGTATATAAATTCTTTTGATGCCAAAATAGCATATGGATTAAAGGTCTTGCTAGCCTCAGAGATGCTTTCAAAATTGCAACAAATATTGAAAATAATAGAAAAGCGTCTAGTAAGACTAACAGAAGGGATGATGTGGAGATTTTGCAAAATCCAAATAAGCCTCAAAGTACCCAAGGTAACGCATCTACTTCTGAGGATAAATTAGATAAATTGACAACTATTGTCAAAGACCTGAGCTATAGAATGGCTAAAAATAAAAAGGGGGTAGGTCCTGACAGGCAGGTTTACCAGAGACAAGAAAAGAGACCATCATTGCATGATATGCCATATCACACAAATTGGCATAATGGTAAACCAGTTCTTCCAAATAGCAACCCTAATTAAAGAGCTCAACATGTCAAGGAGACTCCTGATCCTTTGAAGAAAGCTGTTAATATTGTTAATGATACTCCATGGTACATAATATGTCAAATGCCTCATTCCCAATCATAATGTATGATTGCTCAATCCCTGTATAATAATGCAGTTGCCTATGATGAGTGCAATGAGCCACATTGTGTGGAGAATGATAATGTAAATGTGTTGTCCACAAACAGGGAGTATTCCTCTTATGATGTAGATGAAGGCACAAGTCTTATGACTCTGGTCTACCAGCAAATCTCCAATGATGATGATGATGAAGATAACTATGCATATGCTCAGGACTCACACATTTTTCTAAATAACCTGAGGAGGCCTTCTAATGAGGATATTAGAGCTCTCACAGCTGTGGCAGTGGCTCAGGTCAAAAGTAACTATAACCTTAGAGGTAAAACTCAGGTAAGTGACCCACGTCAATCAAAGAGTACCTTTGTAAATCAACCAGTGCATAATCATAAAGGGGTTGAACCACAAAAGAAACAATGGAGCAATAATAAGCAAAATTTTAAGCAAAAAATAGGTCATGATTCTCAAGGATCAGAAAATAGAGTTCCCCAGGTTAAGGATCAAAACAAAAATTTTCAGATCAAAGATGACAGCCAGAGAGCCACAAAAATTAAAGCTGGATCATACCAAGATAAAAATAAAACTGTAGATCAGGCTACAACTGTTATACAAAATTATGCTCCATTTGACATAACTCAGGTCTTGTCCCAGGTAAAGGTCTCTGTTCCATTGATGGAGCTAATGAAAGTTGAGGAGTTCAGAAATAAAACATTGTCCCTGATTTCAGGAGTACCCTGTCAAGCTAATCAGAATATTGAGACTCAGGGTAAGAAACAAGCTATGGGTATTGATGAGGATGAAACACCTGAAGTATATCTGGGGATGACCATGACAAAATGCCCTTCACAGGTTGAGCCATTTTATGTTTCCCTTGTTATTAATGGGAAAGCAATCAGAAATTGTATGCTTGATTCTAGAGCATCAACAAATATCATGCCTTTGGCTATCATGCAGCAAGCTGGATTGAAAATAGACAAGGCATGTGGAAAATGCTATGCAATGGATGCTAGAGAAGTACCAGTTATTGGAATAAAGAAGGATGTGGATTTTAGGTTAGCAGCATATCTTGAAAAGACCTACAAAATGAATATAACAGTTGTTGATATCAAGCCACAATATGGTATGTTGTTATCAAGAAGATGGGCAGCACTGATTGGTGGAAGTATGCAACTAGACCTATCATATGCCATGATTCTAATGAATGGCAACGATGTCAAACTGGTCAGAGAAGAAAGATCACTAGAAACAGTTGAGGATCAAGATTCAGAAGAGCATGTGTGTTTCGTTGATACTGACTGTGATAATTTCAAAGTTGTCTCTAATGACCAGGGAGGTAAGGGGAGAGACATTTGCATTCAAGAGCTTGACCGACAGGATCTATGGACCATGTTCTTTGATGGAGCTTGTGCAAAGGAAGGCTCTGGTGCTAGAGTTGTGTTTTTATCTCCAGCTGGTAAGCTTCTAAAATTTTCTTTCTTGTTGAAGTTTGCCTGCACAAATAATATTGCAGAGTATGAATCTTTGTTACTAGGATTGAATGTGGCTCTGAAGCATGGAATTAAAATGTTAAGAGTGATCGGAGACTTAGAGTTAATTGTTTCCCTGGTTAGAGATAAATATGCTTCAAAAAATAAGAGGTTAAAACAGTATAAACATGTTGTCTGGGATACAATTGAATTGTTTGATGCATTTTCAATAAACTGGATAGAGAGATCAAAGAATGTCATGGCAGATTTTTTAGCTAATGTGGCTATAAGGCCAGATGATATAACTCTATCTGATGTTACAAATGTTGAGGTTAAAATCAGACCTGCAGTACCAGAAAATATATGCAGTTGGCAAGTATTTGATGATGACAAAGATTTGTTGAGATTCCTACACTGCATAGATGAGTATGAGAACCAAGAAACTGACTTTTAGAATTTTGTAGAGGTTGTAGATGGAAAAGAGACTCTTTTGGGGAAAGAAGTAATCCAACTTAGAACAAATAAAATCCCCAGAGGGTTAGTTGCTTTAGAAAGAGCTTTTGACAATAGAGATCAGTTTGTTAAGAAGGCATCTCCTACAAACAAGGATGACTTGGAGGAGATAAACTTGGGGACATTTCATGCCACCAAAAGGGTATATATTGGCAAATAGCTCAAACCACACATCAGGAACATGTTGATTGCATTGTTGAGAAAATATAGGCATGTCTTTGTCTGGTCTTATGAGGACCTAAAATCTTATAGAGAAGACCTATTCTAGCATGAGATCCCATTGAAGCCTGGAGCTAAGCCATTCAGGCAAAAACAAAGACCTATTAATCCTACTCTAGCTCCAAAAATGCAGGAAGAACTCAAGAAGCTTAGGGAGGCTGGAATAATTGTGCCTATCAGGCATTCAACTTGGGTGTCCAATCTTGTCCCAGTTAGAAAGAAAAACGGTGACATAAGACTCTATGTTGACTTTAGAAATCTGAATGTATCTTCCTTGAAGGATAATTATCCACTGCCCAACATGGAGGCTATGTTGCAAAAGGTAACTGGCTGTGAACTTTTATCCATGATGGATGGATTTTCAAGATACAATCAGGTGAAGGTAAAAGAATCTAAACAATATAAACTGCCTTCACCACTCCATGGGGGACATATGTATATGTGAGAATGTCATTTGGATTGACAAATGCAGGTGCTACATTTCATAGGGCCATGGATGTTGCTTTTGCAGGATTAATTGATTCAAACTTGGCTGTATATCAGGATGATCTGACTGCTTATTCAAAAAAGGAAGAGAAACATTGCATGCACTTAGAACAGATTTTTATTAGAGCACTGGAATATGGCATTTCACTCAACCCAAAGAAATGTGCTTTTGGGGTAGTTGAAGGAAAGCTCTTGGGACACATTGTTTCCAAGGATGGAGTAAGGATTGATCCTGAAAGGGTTGCTGCAATTGATAGGATTCAAGTTCCCAAAATAGTGAAAGCTATTCAGTCCTTCTTTGGACAAATTAATTTTGTTAGAAGATTCATCCCCAACTTTGCAGAAATCACAAAAGATGTTTCTAAGATGTTGAAGAAGGGTGCAACTGTCAATTGGGAAGGTGAAGCAATTAAATCATTTCATAACATCAAAGAGGCTATAAAGATGGCTCCTGTGTTAAAATATCCTAATTTTTCTAAGCCATTTCAGTTGTTTTCAGTTGCTTCTTTCCATACTGTTGCAGCATGTTTATTATAGAAAAATGAAGAGGGTTTTGAACAACCTATTGCTTTCTTTAGCATGTCACTGCAGGCAGCTGAATTAAAATATGACATCATGGAGAAGCGGCATATGCATTGGTTAAAGTAGTCAAAAGCTTTAGGCCATATCTAGTAGGATCTTAGACAGTTGCATATGTGCCTCATGCAGTAGTCAAGGATATTTTTACCCAGCAGGAGGTAACAGGAAGAAGATGCAGGTGGATAAATAAATTACAAGAATTCAACATAGAGATACAGATCACCAAACTGGTAAGGGGACAAGGCTTGGCTAAAATAATGACACAGTCCAATTTGGAAGCATGCCAAGTGAATATAGTTCAGAATGAAATTGTAAATGTATCAGAGTCTGAATGGTACAAGGACATTATATATTACTTGTAGAATCTGAATTATCCTTCCCATCTCAGTGACAGTCAGAAAAGGACTTTAAAACTGCACGCAATCAAGTACATCATTCTTCAAGGGGAGTTGTTTTGTAAGAATCCTGATGGTGTACTACTCAAGTGTGTAGATGAAAATGAAGCTAAGAATGTTTTAAATGACATGCACAAAGGAGTGTGTGGTGGACACTACACTGCCCGAACAACAGCTCACAAGATTCTTAGAGCAGGCTATTGGTGGCCAACTCTTTTCTCATATGCACAAAAGTTGGTGAGGAGATGTGATCCTTGCCAAAGGTTCTCAGAAAGGTTAAAGTATGAAGGTGCATTGCCCCTTAGAACTGTAACTATGGAGGCTCCATTTTAGTAGTGGGGGATTGATTTTATAGGGGAGATCTCAGAAAAATCAAGTTGAGGACATAGTTGGATTTTGGTTGCTACTGACTATTTCACCAAATGGATTGAAGCCATTCCAACTAAAAAAGCTACAAGCAAGGTGGTGATGGATTTTATTCTGGAAAACATTATTATCAAGTTTGGAGTACCATTTAAAGTGGTCATAGATAATACCGTGTGCTTCAGATCTGGTGAATTTGTTGATTTTTGCAAAAAATATGGGATTAATTTGTCATATGCATCACCATATCATCCACAGGGAAATGGTCGGGCAGAGTCTGAAGATGGTACTATGGGCTGACCAGATAACAATGAAGAAATCAATTGGGAGGTCACCTTTTGAGCTAGTATATGGCACAGCAGCCAGGCTGCCTATAAATAATCTCTTGCCAATCTATAGATTCATACAGGAAAATGATGAAGAGATTGAAGATTCAATGATTGAAAGGATATATCAACTGGTTGCACTAGATGAAATCAGAAGGGAGGCACATAGGACAAACATCAAGAAACAACAAAGTGTAAAATATCTATTTGATAAAAGGACTACAGAGAGGGAATTTCAGGTAGATGATTTAGTCCTTATTTGGAATGCAAGGAGTCAAGATAAGGGCAAGCATGGCAAACTTGAGCCCTTAAGGATGGGCCCATATTAGATTAGCAATACTCATGGAGAAGATTCTTATTTTCTCCAGGCCCTAGATGGTGAGAGGTTGGAATTGCCTGTGCACGGTCAATTCCTCAAAGCTTACTTTTCATAAGTAACTTCTTCTGTACATATTTGTAAATTATTTGTAAATTGCTGTGTATAGTCGGTGTTGTGCATTTTTTGTATTTTGCCTGGTCTGCCCAAAGGTGATTTGGTTCTCGCTGCAGCCTTGTGCCTGCACGTCCCCAATCGGAGCCAATGTTGGTGCCTGCACATGGAGTCACGATTTCAAGAAAAAAATTGTGTTAAGGAAAAAGTTTCTATCCGGCCTCATTTTTCTTGTGGGGGGTCATATTCCATATATGACCTGATCTTCCGCCCGGGGGGTCATATTTCTAATATCAGTCATATTCAAAGATCACCCCGATGTTATAGCAAAGCTACAGTTTGGCCTGATATTTCTGCGGGGTCATCATGTTTCTAACACCACTCATCTTAGTTAAGATCACCCCGACACTGTTTTATCACCCCGATGATGCGGATGTCAATTTTACATGAGGGTTGATATCTACCTGTCCAACATCATCATATTTTGCGGGGGGGGTGATATTTCAATTATCAGGTGATCTTACAAATATCATCCTATGTTGTCAATGTGATGATGACATGAATATGTACAGGATGGTTCATCGATGAGGTGTATGGTTCAAATATGCAGGAGGATTTTCTCTGATGCATCAAAATGCGCCGATGAGGTTGGTCATCAGGATGATATTGAATATCAGGGTGATATTTCCTGGGGGTGATTTTTTTATATCAGGTGATGCGGTCGTTAGGGTGATGTGAAATATCGGGGTGATATTTCATATCAAGATATCATGCAAGAGGATCATGATGGGGTATATGCTGGCGTCATCGGGAGCAAAATCACTGACATCATATATACTCATGACTTTGCTTATAAAGTATTAAGGAGGTCGTTGCGGGGTGAATGTGGGATAATTGGTTCCCACATGATTTGAAAAGGTCAGGTCATATTTCTTGGCAGGAAAATTTCAAAGCGCACAGTCTACTGCATTTCCCAAGGCCACGGGTTGGTATGCCTTTAATGGCGGATGTTACAGGGTATGGACGAAGGCATGCACAGATCAACCACCTGATTGAAGATGTGAATCCCCAGGCGGCGGCGTAAGGCTCGAGTCCAACCACTCCCTGCCTCCTCTCCCACCTGCTGCATTCAATATGTTGAGCACCGTTTTCTCATGATGTACTGTATCTGGCAAATTTTGAATTGCCATGTGTAATTAATGCTGAGTATACCTTCTTGCTATATATAACAGATGGTGTTACTCATTTGTTGTTGTTGAAAGCTGGACAAATTTTGGTGTTGTAACAAGATACAACTTCATTGGTGGCCCTGTTCTGGAAGTCTTATGAGTTTATGAGTCTCATGTTGTATGTCCCATGCATAAATTTATTGGTTTCATGCTAATTTAAATGAGTAATGCTATATTGCATGTGTTCTGTTATTTGTCTCCAAATTGGGTGTGTTATTCTTCTGAATCTAAGCATCTAAGGGGTGTTTATGGTTCTAGAATATAGGTTTACTGTATTGAATGCTTGATTTCTTACTTCTGCTCAAGGAGTAGATTAAATGTTTAAGATCAAGTGTTGGGAGGAATGTGCTACAGTAAGGATGTTTGTAAGCAAAGATAACTGAATACTTAGTCTTGAGAAGTATCTGTAAGGCAGGTGCTAAACAAATCCCCTTGAAATCTAGTCTTTGGTATGTGTTTATGTTGATCATTCACACGTGTATTTCTATTGACTCCTAGCCCTGGATAGGCACCAGTCTAGTCTTGTATTGAGGTTACACCTAGGTCCTAGTTTTGCATCCAAATATAAAATCAAACTTAAAACTTCAAAACCAAACCTTTAGGACCTTAGAAGTAGTTTAGTATCAAAATCCTCTGAATCACAACTGAACATAGGCCCAAAGCTAGCCCCTTTGCACTTATCTCATAGTTTTGGTCTACATAAAGGAGGATTTATCTGCTTTGTGTCAACATCCCCCAGTTCACAAGCATACCTTATGGATGTTGAATAGGGAATACCCCCCTAGGTTTTGCAAAGCCTGAAGAAGAAGAGGAGATATCTATAGAGTCTATCTCCTACACTGTTGGCCCTTGGCCCAGAGATCTTGTTGATCATTGATGGCTACCTTGTAGGGATAACTAGGATAAAGCATCCAGTCTGGGAAAAAACCAACAGGGTATTTATACAATTACTTAGCACATTGGTAGGTTTTTAATTAATTTTGTTAATTTCATTATTAATTGTTAGGCTAAATCATGTTATCATTAGTGATGGAAAAAGCATAAATAAATAGATAAAATAATTAAGGTAATAATGCAGTGGCAGGTAAATTAAACTGAAGTTAAGTAGTTCTATTCTTCTTTATTCTCAAGTAAATAAACCTTGGCAATCTAAAAGCGTTAGTTCAAGAATTTAAATTACTTTTTAAGTCAAAATTTTAAAATATAATGGTAAGATGTGTATATAATGAATTAATAATAATTAATTAAAATCACATTTATTTTGGTGATTTCTTCTATGGTCATTTATTAAGGCCACTTTTGGAGCTAAAATGTTAAATTGGTAAATATGAATATGGTTGGATTTCTACATGTTTATAATAGAAATTATTTTAATGACTATTTGTAAAACTATCAAATTAATCCCTTACAATGAAGTGATTATTTAGTTATCTCCTATAGGGTCACACCTTGGAGGCAGATCATCGCACTTTGCCCTAGGAGCTTGAAGGGGATATACAACTTGGAGTTCCTCCCTTGAGGCATCATGATAATAACACCATACCCTAAACTAGGATGCCTTCATCATCATTGGGTGTGTGGAATGTGTTCCACATCACCCACTTACTATGGTTTCCTTCCCTCATGTAATGTGATGTGTTCTTCATTGGCATTGCATGTGTAATGACATTGGGTGTGCACAATACACTATTAAAACATTTGTAATCTTTATATTACATCATTTGTATTTACCAACTAATATAGTTGGTTGGTCGGGTATGCCCAACTAAGTGGTTATTTCAACCACTCTTTCATGTATATATTTTGTTTCTCATACTTTAATCAATTTGCTCATTGCTCTCGCAAATTCATCATGGTATCAGAGCAAAATTGATACAGTGCCTGTAAAACTAGAAGGTTGAAAGCAAATTGGAGGTAAGCCATTGTAAGCCTTGTGGAAGTTTGTAAAGTCTCAAACTACATGAAAGAATGAAACAAAGTTTTATTATAGCCTAAAGATCTTGCAACTTGGAGAAACTCGTACCAATAGGTCGTACAAGCCATATGGAGTTCAATTTGTTGCTGAATATTCGAACATTGAAAGGAGGCAATATAGTTGGTAATAATATCTATAAATTACATTTGAATTCAGACTTAGAATAAATGAATTTAGTTTAAATATCTTTTGGAAACTACTGCAAATAAACAGGTCACGTTCATACCACCGTACGGACAGGTCATACTTTCCTCTTGCTGCACATTTTTTTATTCAAAGGAAATACATACTATAAAATCTGCATTTGATATTCTGAATTGAGGGTTTTAGAGGGAGTTTCAAATAGTTTGACTGTTGTGTGGAAAATCTCTGTCAAAAATAGGTCGTACAACCAACTGTACAATGCCTCTTAGGTGCTGAAACAATTCAAATTTATTAATTTTCTCAATTTAAATCTCTTTCAAAGCAATTTCATTGTGAAAAACATTTGATATCTAATTTGTATAGAGTTTTAATTGAAAGAAGATATGTTGAGTAATTTATTTGCTATTTAAAAGCCAAAGTTGGTATATTTCTACCGTACAATAGGCCATACTGTACTATATATCACAGCTAGAAGTTGAAATCTGGGTTTAACAGAAACAAAATCTCTTTGACAAGCATTCTGAAGCCTCCATCAGAAGATTCATATCAGATTGGAGTATCTGGGATTCAATCTCGTGGAGGAGAAAACAAAAGGTACAAATTCTTTTTTTCTAAAAGAAGCCCTAAATTTTTGAATAGTTAAACTTTAGAAGTAAAAAGTATTTTAATAATTTATCAAAATATTATTTTATTTTTAAAATACTTTTTATTTTCTATAGTTTTAACATTAGAAAAATCAAAATTGGGCAAATTAATTGATTTTATGCTTCAAAATCAATATTTTTTTGGAGTAAAATAGTTTGTAAATTTGAATTAAGTCTTGAAAATTTAAATACCAAACAAACTTTGCAGGGTTTTGTATTTATGGTGCCTCTAATTCATATTTACAGGTAATATCATCGTGTTGAATGTTAGCATCTAATGCGTAATATAGTTGCAACAACGACGTTTGTGGCATCGACCCTGTAAAATGTCAGGGAAAAATAAGGGTTACATTGAAGATATAAGGACATCAAAACTATAGAAATGGCTCCTAGTGCACCTAAGATAATGCTCCCAGATTCTCAACTCCTAAGAGGTGACAATTATGCCACCTGGAAAACCAAGGTTCAAACCCAGTTAGAATTTGAAGACCTTTGGGATATTGTCTTTGGAACAACAAGACCTCAAAAAGTAGGTGAAGATAAAAATAAATTTGACAAGGCCAATCAAAAGGCCAAATTGATCATTTTGTTTGGTGTGACTGATGAGGTTCAACCTCACATTCGTACTGCTACCTCTACAAAAGATGCTTGGGATCACCTCAAAATAGTGTGAGGCTAAAAACCAAAACCAAATCCTCCACTTGCAACGTCAACTCCATTGTCTCCAAATGTAAAATGGTGAGAAGGTAGAAGCTTTTTTAAGAAGAGTTACCAAAATAAGAACCACTCTACAAGCATTAGGGGAGGAAGTCAAAGATGATTCTCTAGTACCTATTGTACTGAGAGCACTACCCCCCTTGTTTATAGTGTTTGTCACATGCTTAAATGTGGCTCATAAACACCCTCATTTGAAGAACTAGTCAACTTGCTTCACCAAGAAGAAGTAATATTTGTTGAGACCAAATCTCAAGACAATCAGGCCCTAGTAGCAAAGCAAAAGGGAAAACAACTTGACCATTGGAGTGGTCCATTAGGATAGTCTAAACAAAATCAAGACAACTCTTCACACAAGAAAAAGAAATGTCAAATTTGTGGTAAAAAGGGTCATGAACTCAAAGAGTGCTGGAATAACTCTTATGTCAATGGTGAGTCCAGTCACAAGAAGCCACAAAAACCACCTCAAGGGGACAAGAAAAAGCCACCTCATTGGCAGAAAAAGCCAAATAAGCAACAAGAAAATGTTGCCTCAACAGGTAATTCAGATGATGAAGAATACCTGTATGCTGCAGAAACAAAGACCTCCACATCAAGTAGTTCAATCCAGTATGTTGATTCTAGTGCATCCAGACACATGATGGGGTACAAGAATGGTTCAATGATCTCACACCATCCACATCCTATGGGCATGTTTCATTGGGTGATGATACCTCCTATGAAGTTCAGGGAATTTGTGAAATTTTCCTTCCACTAAGAACTCACAAATGTCATCTTACAAAGGTTCTGTATGTACCTGGGCTCAGTAAGAACCTAATTTCACTAAGTCAGTTACTTGAGCACAATTTGCAAGTTGAATTTGATCAACACAATGGTGAGAAACTTTGTCGTATCAAAGATGAAACTAGCAATGGAGCAATTGTAGCTCGTGCATCAGGGGTAGGAAAGATGTTCCAACTAATTAATGTTTCACAAGACGATCAAGCCCTTGCAATAAAAACCACAACTCTTTGGCATAGGAGATTTGGCCACCTCAGTTTTGGTTATCTTCTGGCATTGAGTAAGAGAAATATGGTGGACTTCCCCCCATTCAGAAAATAGAAGTTCTTTGCACACATTGTCTTGCTAGGAAACAACATAGGGCTCATTTTCCTACTATAGAAAATAGAGCCTCCAGTCCCTTAGAATTGGTGCATACTGATCTATGTGGACCTATACCATCCAGCCACTAGAATGCCTAGTATTTTCTTCTCTTTGTAGATGATTACACTAGAAGAATGTGGGTCTATTGTTTGGCTCACAAAAGTGAATCCTTCAAGAAATTCAAGGAGTTTAGAGCCCTTGCAAAATGATCATCAGGTCAGACTCTAAGATCCCTTCGCTCAGATCGAGGAGGGAATTCACAAGTAAGGAATTTGTATCCTACTTGCAAAAACATGGAATTTAACAATAGTTGACCACTGCATATATGCCTCAACAAAATGGTGTGACAGAGAGGAAAAATCATATTATAGTGGAAATGGTGTGATGCATGTTGAAGGATGCAAGTCTTGATTCTGTATTTTGGGCTGAAGCAGTTCATACAATGGTGTATTTGTTGAATAGAGCACCCACCAAAGTTATAGATAGCATCACACTAGAAGAGGCTTGGACTGGAAAGAAACCATCTATTTCTCATTTCAGAGTGTTTGGATGTACTGCCCTTATGCATGTCCCCAAGGTTCAGAGAGCAAAATTGGATGATAAGTCTATGAAGTGTATTTTTCTTGGGTATAGTATAGAGTCTAAGGGATATAGGCTTAGGGATGTAGTCAAAAAGAAGGTGGAAATTAGCATGGATGTTGTCTTCGATGAGGATTCTATTGTAGCACTTCTTCCTCTCCATCACCTGTTTGTTCCCAAGCACCTAGAATTTTTTTATCATGAAGATGAGGAAGTTGATGAAGATACTCTAATGAGGTTTTGTTTCCATTGGATGAGTTTCCCCCTCTATCATCACCTCAATCTTCATCTTATGTACACAAGAAGCTTCCTAAGTGGTATCAAGACACCATAAAGGATGCTAAAGATGATGTAGTTGTTGACACATCTTTCAAAGGGCCTAAGACTTGTAGCAAGTCTTGTGAAGAGGTGAACATGGCTCTTATGTGTACAATTATGAAAAGTTCAGAACCTGAAACAGTGTAGCAAGCTCTTAAGTCACCATCTTGGAAAGATGCTATGGATGTTGAATATCAGGCACTTCTAAGGAATAATACATGGGAACTTGTTGATCTTCCACCAAGGAAGAAGGCTATTGGTTGCAAATGGGTTTTTCAGATCAAATATAAGGAAAACGGTAGCATTGACAAGTATAAGGTCTGACTTGTGGCTAATGGCTATGCACAAGAGGAAGGCATTGATTATGAAGAGACTTTTGCCCCTACTACAAAGATCAATACTATCTGTATGGTATTAGCTATGGTAGCACAGTTTGGGTGGAATGTTCACCCAGATGGATGTCAAGAGTGCCTTCCTTAATGGGGTTCTCATGGAAGAAGTCTACATGACTCAACCAGAGGAATACACTGCACCTGGGCATCAATATAAAGTATGCAAACTCATCAAATCCCTCTATAGTCTTAAAAAGGCTCCTCGGGCCTAGTACATAAAGATCGATGAGCATCTCCTTAATCATGGATTCACTAGGAATCCATATGATCCCAATATCTACCTCAAGGAACAAGGGGGGAGATTGTCATGTTGATTGTTTATGTTGACAATCTAGTCATCACAGGGAGTTCTCCATAGATGATTTATGCAACAAAGAATGATCTCAAATGATCGTTTGACATGACAGATCTTGAGCTCCTGCATTATTATCTTGGCCTTGAAGTATGGAAACATAAGAATTAGATCTATGTTTCCCAGATGAAGTATGCCAAGACACTGCTCGAGAGGTTCCACATGAAAGATTGTAAACTGAAGTCGACTCCCATGGAGACAAGTTTACAACTTTCCCACCATGATCCATCTAATCAGGTGAATGCTAATCTTTATCGACAGTTGATTGGGAATCTCATCTACCTGACATATACCAGGTTAGATATCAGTTATGTTGTCAACTATCTTTCTAGGTTCATGCAGGAACCTAAGGTTGTTCATTGGAAGGCAACAAAGAGGGTTAAATTGAGATACATTTATGGTACAATGGCATATGGCTTGGAGAACAAGAAGAATGTAGATTTTTCATTGTGTGGATACATAGATGCAGACTATGCAAGTTCAGTGGATGAAAAGAAGTCTACTTTAGGCTTCATTTTCTTTTTTGGATCTAATCTAATTTCTTGGTGGAGAAAAAAGCATACCACTGTTGCTCGCTCTTCCACAAAGGCAGAGTATCATGTTGTAGGGGGGTTGTCTATGAGGCAATATGGTTACTTCGCATTTTGACAGGTATAGGTGTTCCTGATACAGGTCCTACCATTTTGTTTTACGATAATCAAAGTGTGTTGAAGCTTTTTTGCAGTCTAGTCTTTCATGAGCATACCAAGCACATTGAGGTTTGGTGCCATTATATCCATGAGCATGTTCAGTAACACAATATTCAGCTCCATTTTTTTTCAACTCAAGAACAACATGCTAACATATTTACAAAATCACTTGCAGCCGTGAAGTTCAAATCTTTCCAGACTTTCATGCTTTCGTCTCTTAGGCATGTGACGTAATAAGGGGGGGTGTTAAAATATTTTTAATCTTTATATTACATCATTTGTATTTACAAACTAATAACTATGTCACAGTTATAGTTGGTTGGTCGGGTATGCCTGACTAAGTGGTTATTTTAACCACTCTTTCATGTATATATTTTGTTTCTCATACTTTAATCAATTTGCTCATTGCTCTCACAAATTCATCATACACTACTATATGTAGTATGATTAGAGAAAGCTAAAGTTGTTTAAACAAAAAAAAAGTCTTGTTGAAATTCATGTCCATGTGTAAATTTGGGAATGACACACTTAGGCTACTACTTAGAAATATATTGCATTTCAATCTCATGCATTCACTACATCATTGAACCACATAATTTGTTAGCTATTAGCACATTCATTGCATACACAACTTGGTGTTTCGTCTAACTTATCAAAAAAATGTTGAATCAATCAATGGGGCTTGATTGGAATCGAGGAAGTCACAAGGATCCCTATTTCCATAGAAATTTCTAATGGTGTTTCTTAGCACCACATTGAAGTCTTTGAATTGCAATTACAAACATCAAATGAGCCCTTTTATGTAGGTATTGAAGTTTTGAAGATTCAAAGGCTAGGGTTTCTCATAAAGATCCAAGTTGTCCTCTAGAATGTCAAGGCCATCCTCGAAGCCTTTATTCAAGTCTCTATATAGTTTTATATCTCACATAATTTGTTTATCACATTCTTTTGCTTCCATATTCAGTCTTAGATTATAGTTATTTGTATTCTCTCTTAGTTAAATCAATTTCCCTCTCCCTGACTCTAAGGTGCACAAAATTTTATTATAGTTATTGTATCTTTGTTTTGTTCTAGATCTAGTTGGTATGCATCTAGACTCGACTCTTATATCTAGGTTAATTTAATCATCTCTTGATTTATTGAATTTATTGAATTTAATTAGCCTCTAGATATGTCAAAGGTTGTGTTCTCGTACACTTCATTTTTGTGAACCCACATGATCTTACACCACCTAATTTCCACCTTAAGTATCCTTTAATAATTTATTATTTTATTTTGACATATAATTTTTTCTTACATTCAAATATGAAATTTCTATTGTAACCTATTGATCCTTTGATGTCTCCCTACAAGATGGATACACAGGATTTTCCTATTGATGATACTCTCATTATGTATGCCCCATCATGATGAATTGAGAGATAGTTATTACATCTCCATGTTCTTTTTTCTTTTGATATCTTGTATTTCTCCCCTTGTTAGGTGTATGCTTTTTATGATGCACATATGTTTCAAAATTCTAACTAGGATTAGCCTGATGATGTTTACACGTGAATTTTCTTTGGTAGGTTTATTTTTCTTGCATGTATATGATGTTAGATCAAATAGTAATTCATTTTCTATGCATTCAATGTTCATGTCTTGTAATTCTATAACAAATTTCATTACATCACTATATCTTTCTTGCTTCTTACAATTTATGTATCCTCATTGAGTGTTTGCAAGGTGATACTCATCTTTTGGCACCAAGTGGCTACGATGCTATAGTTTTGGATGTTCATATTAAATATTTTATGGACTATTGTATATCTTCTTGGGAGGCATCATATATTGTATATGTTTATGATGCAATTCCATATATTTATCCTACCATCCAACATGAGCAACCACTTGAATATGAGGTTACACATTACGTTAATATTTTTCATCATGAGCACATCATTCAGTCACAAGCAAAGAATAAAAGGAATCTCACTAGATTGGAAGATCCTCAACATGTGGTACTGAAACAAGTTTTGTAAGAATAATTGTTATAGGAAAATGTGGATAATATATCAATATATTAATAATAACCCAATAACTCAATAGAAATGGAATAATCAAGATTCAAACACAAAGAAAGATACATTGAAAACCTTATTACTTCGTGGCTTACATTGGTCACCTAATCTCAAATTGATCTTTTGTGTGAATGAAGCCCTCAAAAAGTGCACTTTCTTGCTTTTTTCTTCAAGATGACAATAGAGAAACTACTATGATAGTTCTTGTAATGAAGAGGATCTTCAATACAATGATAATGGTGATCTCAAGCTATGGATATGGTTTAGGTGCCAAAGGCGTGCTATGATTCCTGCAAAGTAAGTTTACTAAAAGCTTGGATCATTGAAATGGAGGAAATAGGGGTGTACTTATAGACTTGTGAGAGAGAAGATCAATGGTGTACATAATGAATAAGAAGATCAACAGTTGAGGAAACTTGAGAGGATGTGCGTGAATCAGAAGAGGACAAGTGTCATGCTCCTTCATGCAACAGGGGAGTTAACAGAAATAGATTGAGGAGTTAACTATGAGGATTGATCAGTTAACAGAATAGACTAATCAGTTAAGTGAATCGATTGATTAGTTAACTGATTTGAAGTGGAGGACAAATACGACATGTGGGTAAGGGAACAACTAATTAAATATTAAAATATTTAATTAAGTGTGCACATGGATTTGCATGGATTAATTTTGGTGTTAATCCATTTTTGGAGGAAAAAGAATAATTTAAATAAATGTTTTGATTTATTTAAATAGAGGATGTTAAATTTAGAAGAACTAATTAAATAATTGGAGATTATTTAATTTAGAATGACTTTAAAATTTAGAATCTAGGTAATTAAATAATTTGATATTATTTAATTTAGAGGAATTTTAGAAGAATTAATTAAATAATTAGGTATTATTTAATTTAGAAGAACTTGGAGGATTTTAATTAAATAAATGATTTTATTTAATTTTGTGGAGGAATGTGAATCAGATAAATAAATTGATTTGTTTATTTATTGATAGAGGAATTAAACTGAAATAAATATTAGAAATATTTATTTAGACAGAGTCGTGTCACTTTTAGGTGTATACATTTTGCCCCTCTTTGATGCAATGTGTTTTATCACATTGCTTCAAAGAATAAGATTTTTTGATAATGATACATGCCCCAGTTTGCCCCTAGTATAGGTTACAACGACAGGATGCCCCCTCGAGAGATTGGATGGGAAGAAAAAATTAGAGGGCATGAGATGGACAATCTCACGATGAAGAAGGTGAATAGTTAGGTTAGGGTGAAGAAAATGGAGGACATAAGGTAAGGGATGAAGAAAGAGCTAAATGATATGTGATGCAAGATAAAATGATAACACACACAAGCAAATAAGCAAGTATGCACAAATGATACAAGAACAAGCAAGGTATTGCCCCTGTCAAGCGGTAAACCAATGATTAATCGATAATGATCAATGATAGTGTTGTCATTGCGGGGAATGATAGATCGACACGATAGACATGGGAAAGATATATCCCACTAATAATTATGACTGATTGATTTGGTTTATGGCGAGATTAGGATCAAGACCATTGATTGCGATTGGATAATCTGACAAGATTGATTAACTTGATTGGTATGGATTAAGGATGGACTTACATTTGGATCATCGCTTGGATTGATTGCACAAGGATGAAAGATATAATTATAGATAGAAATTTGATTGATAGAAGAAACATGAATGAAGGAATTTCACAAGATTTTATTGACAAACATTTGGCACTTTGATTGGAATCTTTATTTATGGAGGGTACATGGAATGCAAATGGATACGGATACGAATGCAGATTTTGTCATCTTGATAGTGCAAGTATTTTAAAGTGCTTTGTTTCATCATTGGGCTTTTATTATATTGTAAGAAAATATAAGCATCTAGGTATAATTAAACTGAGATGACCTGAGTATTACATACATGGATTTTGATATAGGAAGTTAATACAAGCATCTAGTCAAAATTGAATCTAGATGACCTGAGTATTTCTTGCATTTCAACAGACAAGGATTGCCCCTTTTTCATCTTTAGACCTCTGAAGTCCTCAATGATCTTTTGCGGATCATGTCATTATACAAAAAAGTCATCATATTACTAAAGGCTGATCAACAACAACAAACAAAGAAGATAATCATGCCCCCATCATAGCATCTCTAGTTTTTGACATCCTTGAGTAGCGTAGAAAGACATGATAATAAAAATCAAGACTCTGTAAGTTAACCTGCTCACAAACACAAAACATTCTTTCATTAGATGTGTCTTCTTACCATAATTTAGATAAAATTATTTTGAGTATTTAGGTACTTGTTTGTTTTGCTTTGGATAGGTTGATGTCTTGCGTCAAAATTTCTATTTTGGAAGCGTGCTTTTATTACGCTTGCGTGTCTAGTGAAAGATATCACTATCCTTATTGGCGTCCTCTTAAAACATGTGGCATTCAAGAATCCAATTTTGTAACCAAGTCAAGGAGTTGCCCCCAGTCAAGCAAAGGATTGACTTATTATGGATGAACTGACAAATAGATACGAAGAAACGGGCCCTAAGGGACTGACCTAGTGCCTCAGGGACTCATTGCTAAATGGCCTTGCCTACGTAACGACGTAGAGGCAATGTATTTTGAGGTGAACTTAGTGGACCTAAGACCTAGGTGAAGGGAAACGGTGTGGATACAGATTGGATGGATGAAAAAGGAGCCTTGGGGGCACATCGATACAAGATGGCCTTGCCTACGTGATAGCTTAGAGGTGACATAGTTTGACTGGACAAGATACTGACTATAGACCCTATGACAGGTTGACACGATAGATAGGATACCGGATAAACCTTAGGTTGTAAGGTGACCAAGTTGATAGAGTATCAAGACATGATAGGTTATCGTGAGGTGGTTTGTTGAAATAGATATGACCAGATGATGGATGATAGTAGGCAACGTGTACCTCTACAGAATGCCATGAGATGTGACATAATATCAATAATTAATAATAACCCAATAACTCAATAGAAATTGCAATAATCAAGATTCAAACACAAAGAAAGATACCTTGCAAACCTTATTGCTTCGCGGCTTCCATTGGTCACCTAATCTCAAATTGATCTTTTGTGTGAATGAAGCCCTCAAAAAGTGCACTTCCTTGCTTTTTTCTTCAAGATGACAATAGAGAAACGGCTATGATAGTTCTTGTAATGAAGAAGATCTTCAATACAATGATAATGGTAATCTCAAGCAATGGATATGGTTTAGGTGCCAAAGGCGCGCTATGATTCCTATAGAGTAAGTTTACTAAAAGTTTGGATCATTGAAATGGAGGAAATAGGGGTGTACTTATAGACTCGTGAGGGAGATGATCAACAGTGTAGAATGAATAAGAAGATCAACGGTTGAGGAAACTTGAGAGGATGTGCACGAATCAAAAGAGGACAAGTGTCCTGCTCCTTCATGCAAAAAGGGAGTTAACAGAAATAGATCAAGAGGAGTTAACTATGAGGATTGATCAGTTAACAGAATAGACTAATCAGTTAAGTGAATTGATTGATTAGTTAACTGATTTGAAGTGGAGGATAAATAGGACATGTGGGTGAGGGAACAACTAATTAAATATTAAAATATTTAATTTAAGTGTGCACATGGATTTGCATAGATTAATTTTGGTGTTAATCCATTTTTTAAGGAAAAAGAATAATTTAAATAAATGTTTTGATTTATTTAAATATAGAGGATGTTAAGTTTAGAAAAAACTAATTAAATAATTGGACATTATTTAATTTAGAATGACTTTACAATTTAGAAGAGGTAATTAAATAATTTGATATTATTTAATTTAGAGGAATTTTGGAAGATTAATTAAATAATTGGGTATTATTTAATTTAGAAGAACTTGGAGGATTTTAATTAAATAAATGGTTTTATTTAATTTGGAGGAATATGAAGGATTTAATTAAATAAATGATTTTATTTAATTTTTTGGAGGAATGTGAATCAGATAAATAAATTGATTTGTTTATTTATTGATAGAGGTATTAAACTGAAATAAATATTAGAAATGTTTATTTAGACAGAGTCGTGTCACTTTTAGGTGTATACAATAACTAATCAAGTTGCCTCCCATAAAACCCCTTGACACATCTAGACATGTGAAAAAGAACTTTAATGATAATTATTTTTTGACTATCATTAGATACATATACACATACTATGGGTAGATGCATTACACTCAATCATAAGATATAGGATCTTATTAATAAGCATGTGATAAAATTTGAGGATATTGATGGTCATGGACACACACACACACACACACACACACACACACACACACACACACACACACACACATGTATATGTGTCTGTGTGTGTAGTTGTGTAAACAACATTGTATTTACATCTAGTATATCATAAGGCATATAGGGTGAAAATCAAGGCAAGGTATATATAATTAATTAGTGGAGAAAGACATGGCGACCTATGCTTAAACATTAGTTCATAATGAGAATCAAAATGGAAAGATTACAAAAAAACCCAAGGGTAATCTCAAACAAAAGCAAAGGTGACTTGTGAAAAGACTATATCCAAATTTCCATAATTACATGACATATTTGTTCATCAAGATATATTATTAGATCTTACTTTTCTTGTGCATCATGGTATAGAAGAGGATGGTCTCATTGGGGACAACATTTTACATAATACCTCTTGTAGTTCCTTTTTTACAAGTTTCTTTATAGTTCTTATTACATGTGCTATTTTGTGTTTTTTTATGTGATCCAATCGATTATCACTTGAGGGCAAGGTTGTTGTTTGGTTTTGTAGGTTACATGTAGTCACAACTTCTCCAATTAGGGGCCAAAAGAAGGGTAATTTGTCATCTTCATCTTACATCCACAAGTATCACACTTGGGTAAGTATCTCAAGCATGCATGTTTATTTTTATTTTAATTTCCTTATCACATATTTATACTCAAATTTCTCATAATCAAACTATCATGCTTATGCATAGTTTTTCATACTTAGTTTATTTTATGCTTATGGTCCATTTATCCCATTTCTCTCTCTCTCTCCTTGTTTTTTTTGCACTCCTTTATAGTACACATAAAATAAAGGGGCCATATTATTACTAATTACACTCAATTTATACATATTTCGCAGGTTGACTCTAGTCGTTACTCTAGCTATTTTGCTTCCAATTGTGCTTGTCTCTTTTCTTTCTACTTTGGTATGATTACTCATGTAGATTTTCATGCACACCAAAGTGGAGGCAATATGTAGAGGTGAAAAATGTATACCCTCACACTTTTTCCTCTCACTTTACACCACTTTGTGTGGAGGGCCTATGTACATAGTCCTAGAACATGATTTTATTATAGGGTCAAGACTACCCTAGTGACCCTGATCCAGGATCAAGGTCATATGGGCAATCTTGACTTGGAAGAAGAAAGTATTGATCTAAGAAATAAGACTGATATGAGCAAAGATAAAATTATATTTTTGAGTGATAAATAGAGTCTAGAGTAAATTAGTGTTCCAAATCAAATAAAATCATGTTCATATAGTCCCAGAACATGATTTTATTTGATTTGGCACACTAATTGACCCCAGACTCTATTTATCACTCAAAAATATCATTTTACCTTTGCTCATATTAGTCTTATTTCTTAGATCAATACTTTCTTTGCCCAAGTCAATTGCCCATATGACCTTGACCCTGGATCAGGGTCACTAGGGTAGTCTTGACCCTATCACTTGAAAATTCAAATTTATGGTGGCCCAAGTTGATTGAGGTTAATCTTATCATTACTCATTGGTATGTGTGCAAAAAAAAAAATTGTGCACCTAGGACTTGTATAAAAGAACATACCCTTAGGTCATTGAAAATAAAGAAAGATCTATCAAATTGTAGGCATGTATCATGCATTTAAATAAACAAATGAATGAAAACCTATACCACAACTTTTTCTTTTCATCAATTACAACAATTATATTAGCTCTTACATCCAAAATATTGAACCCTATCTTTCATGCACCTAAGCTACTACTCAAGCATTCATTGCATTTTAGTCTTAGTCATTCACTAAATTATTGTACTACATCATTTGTTAGCTACTTATGCATCTATTATATACACTACTTAGTGTATCTCTCGACTTATCACAAAATTATTGAATTGGTCAATAGGGTTTGACTATATATGAGGAAGTCTCAAGGATTCCCTATTACCATGACAAGTTCCAACAATGTTTCTCAGCATGCAACTAGTCTTTGAATTGTAGATATAGGCATCAAGAAAACTCTTTTTTGTAGGTACTAAGGTTCTAAAGATTCGTAGGTTAAAGTCACACAAAATAATCAAGGCAATCCTCACAAGGTTCATGGATGCTCTCATGACCTTGATGTGAGCCTACATATAGTTCTAGATTTCACATAAAACATTTATAATAGCCTTTTGTTTTCAAATTCAATCTCAAATTTAAAATGTCAATAATCAAACCATTCTTCCTCTCTCCAACTTCAAAATATAAATTTACTTCATTATTCTATGGCTTACTTTATTACTTCAATAGTCATAACCTTAAGTGGTAGTAGGGGGAGAAGCATTTGATATTGTAATTTTGAAAGAAAAATAACTATAAAGAAAATAAAATAACTCTAAGTATAATAAAGTAAAGATGCCAAAAGTTTTTTAATATGTAGTAAATAATATAACTTTAAAGTAAAATAAAGTAACTCTTAATCTATGCCTTTTTTATCT
Source organism: Cunninghamia lanceolata (assembly GCA_027924645.1). Classification (NCBI taxonomy): domain Eukaryota; kingdom Viridiplantae; phylum Streptophyta; class Pinopsida; order Cupressales; family Cupressaceae; genus Cunninghamia; species Cunninghamia lanceolata. Next base: position 286,650 of record BSBN01001373.1, read on the forward strand.
ATCTATTCATGTGTTCCTATCTCCTAGTTTAAATAGATATTAAAATTTAATATCCATATAAAAAAATATAATAAAAGTATATAATTTATTTTCATTCAAATAGTTAAGATACAAATTTTTAGAAAATTAAATAAAATAAAAGAAGCCCTTATAAAATAAAATAAAATAATTCTATGCTTTTTAATCTATCTATAAAAAATAGTGTTGATTTAAAATTAAACAGTTTAATGTTATTATTATTGGTATTACAACATTAAAATGAAATTGTAATTAAACTAGCATAAATATAAATATCTTAAATGCATCTATCTAGAAGATGTATCTATTCATCCATTCTACTTAACAAATTTAAAATATAATCTCCATATATTTATCCATTCTATATAACGAATAAAATATACAAGCTTTGAAATTGATTCACACTCACCTCTCACATCCTCAGAGGGCCAATAAAACTCACAACATCAAAGGCTAAGCATAATGTCTAACAAGAAAAGATAGAAAAAAACATTAAACTGCAAGGACAGCACAATTTATTTAAGATATATTTACTAATATTTAATTAACCTAAATATTTTAATAAATGTGTTTTCCTAACCTTCAACTTCAAATTATTTAGCTATGTATAAAACCCTAACCCAAATTATGGGCAACTCACCATTAAATCAAGTAATAGTGTGCCACATCACAACTACCATCTGATATAACCAAAGCAGGGTGAAGATCGAGTCAAATAATATTGTCTTTCACGTATGGCGGTTTATGGGCATGAAATAGGCCAAAGCTAAATCCAAAGCAGGGCGGTTTCTTGAAAGATACTGTTGGGCCGGCGCTCCTGTGGGTATAAGGAACAATCCTATATACAGTTGCCCTTCCATGAATACATGAGACTCAGTTTTGTGTGCACTAGAGAAGAAGAGAGGAGAAGAAATGGGACATGATTGGGCACCAGAGATAATCGGAACGATTCTATTCGTATTGCTAACGCCAGGGCTGCTGTTCCAACTTGCTGCAAAGGGCCGATTTATAGAGTTCTGCAACTTTCAGACCAGTGGCCTCTCTATTTTTATACATACCATAATATTTTTTGCCCTCATGTGTATATTCCTTATTGCAATTGGAATTTCTATAGTTATTGGCTGAACCATCTTTTCAGATTCTCAATGCCTATAATGTTTATATTTTTAGATATTTAGTAGCATTTAGATATTTATTAAAGGGTTGTAATTTAATTGGCCAGGATTCAATAAGGTTTAAGTCTTTTAGAGGTATGATAAGTTTAGAGGTGAGATTTCTAGAGACTTTGAAAGATTGGATCTCCTACTTGTGGCAGATTATACGTCAAAGGATGACTTCTGGTTTAGATATATGTTCTATCATATTGTTGTTATCTCTGGATAACCTTGACTAGATCCCTCTAGTTGGGGCACCTTAGACAAATGATAACTTCTGATTTATATGTATACTCTTTTATTATGTTGTAATCTGCTATATAAAAACAAAGATGCTGATATCTATGTAACCCAGTTATTTTCATCAAAAAACAGAAAAAAACAATATATATTTATGTTTAGTCCCTTTTGTTTGGAAATTTCAGCTCTGATTTGTAAGTTATATTCAAATCATTGAATATTGTATTATTTTTTAATTGGTAATAAAGTGAATCCAGTTTCAGTGCACTTAGTTAAAAAAAATTGGGCAAGATTTTTTTGCGTTATTACTTCTGAAAGAATAATACCTATTGTACAGATTGTATGTATTGTTAAGTTTGGTTAGTTAGCAGGTTGCATGTAGTTTTTATTCAGTTTAGTTTACCATTGTGTAATATTCTATATAGCAGACAAATTTTCTTCTTATAACATACAAAATTTGAGACTTTGGGCTTTACATATTTATGTTGTGTCTCATCTGCATATCATTATTTTTTTTTATAGTCTTCGATATTTATATTGTTACTCTATTCCTTCATTTAATATGAGAACTAAAAATAATTAACTGTGAAGAAGCTGTCATTTGTAAGTTATGTATACTACTGTTTTTTGGTTGCAGTTTTAGAGGTTGCTTTTCTTGTGATTGAACACTCATCAAACATGTCAAAATCAATTTGGGCACATATCGAACATTGTTCACAATTTTGGAAAGGCATAGTAAGTCGCAGAGGTGCTATAGGCAGTTTTGGAAATCGAGCAAGTTGTGGGAACTGGGAAGAGGACATGGAGCCGGAGCCGTTTGCTTTTCATATTAAAATATTAAAGCTATTAGCCAAGTTAACTTCATTAAATACTTTTAATGCTATTAGGCAAACACTAAGACTTTTTTTTTAATGTAAAAATGACTAATAGTGGATAATTTTTGATAAAAGTAGAAGGTTGACAAGGCAAATGAAGGTTTTAGGTGAAAATGTAGTTCACGAGTATGTCATAGAGAAAGTATTAAGGACCTTGATTCCCAAGTTTGATTGTGTGGTTTTTCAATTAAAAATTTTAAAGATCACACAACTATGAAAATAGATGAATTGAGTGGAATTTTTTTCATTGTCAAAGAAAGAATGAACAGTAATGGAGAAATATTAAGAATGAACAGTAATGGAGAAATATTAGAACAAATATTTTCCTCTAAAGCAAACCTGAGAGGTTTTAATTACAATTTTTAAGAATCATAATTAAATGAATCTAGAGGTGACTCTAGCAATAAAAATGAATCTAGATGTGAAGAATCAAAATGTTGGAGTCCATAGGTTGAAATGGAAAAACAAATCCTCATAATACTATTGAAGATAAACAAAATTTGTGCATTTCATGTTTCAATAAAAACATAATTGAGAATAATGTATGGTACATTAATTCTACATGTCCTTATATGACATCTAATGAGAATTTGTTCATCAATTTAGATCAGAAACATAATAGCACAATGTTATTGGAGATAATTAGCCTCATGGAACCAAAGGCAAGGGTAATATTGCAATTATGATTGAAATTGGTGAGGTAAAACATTTCAATGAAATACTATTGCTTCCAACATTTAAAAATAATTTGTTATCTATAGGAAAATGTTGTAATAGAATCATCAAGTGACTCTTTATGAAGATGAGTGCATAATCAAAGACAAAAAAAAATGCAATTAAAAGATGACAAGTGATGGGATGTTTCCTCTCAAGGAAACCAAGCATTAAAAACAAGTGAAAAATTAATGAACGTAGAATCTAGCACCAAAGATATGGGCATATTAATTTTAATGGTTTAATTTTTAAAGAAAATGAGAGTAGTTCAAGCTCTGGTACTATCTTTCATTGCAAATACAAAAGGAATTTGTGAAGAGTATATTGTTGGATAACAATAGAGTTAGCTTTCCAATTGGTAAATCTAGAAGAGCTAAATAATCTCTTTAGATAATTCATATGGATTTGTGTTGACCCATGGAAACACCTTCTTTAAGTAAGTCAAAGAATTTTCTAACCTTCACTGATGATTACTTAAGAAAAACAAGTATATTGATATTGTTTGGTTGCAAAATTAGAAGTATTTAAGAAGTTTGTAGAATTTAATAGGTTGGTTGAAAAATAGAGTGGTAGCTAATCAAAGTAATTAGTTGAGATACTAGAAGTAGGTACAAATCGTATCAATTTATAGGTTTTTGCAAAAAATATGGAATCAAAAGAGAGTTCATTAATTCTTACACTCCACAACAAAATGGAGTTGCTAAAAGGAAGAATAAGACCATTGTCAAGCTAGTAAAGAGTATGATGAAAGAAGAATTTGGATAAGATTTTTTGGATAGAAGTAGTATATCCAACAATATATTTTCTAAATGGATTCCTATGAAAGTAGTTTAAGTAATGACTTCTAAAAGGGCATGGTTTAGAATTAAGCCATTATACACACATACCAAAATAAAAAAGGTCTAAGTATGATGATAAAGGCCTAAAATACATTTTCATTGAGTATAGATTAGAAAATAAAGCATGTCATAAAGGAAATCACCAACACTAATCTAACTTTTTAACTTGAATCACTACAAAGTGACGTATATGTTTTAAATTTTAAAATGGTGTAAACTAATAAAATGTAGATTTTTTAGTGTATTTTATGTTTGTATTTTTTAAAAAAAATTTAAAAATTATTTAAATGTAGTATTTTATAAAATTGACACTATAATTTAGTTGTTGAATAAATGCTAAAAAATAAGGTTGAATGGGACGTCGCACTTTATATAGTAAATTTCATTTATTTTCCTTCTATATTTTTTTGTGTATTCATAACTCTAAACTTTAGTGCATGGATTATTATTTTTTCAATTTGATAAATATGTATTTTTAAATAAATCTTGGAAGTTGTGTGTAATGAAAACACAACTATTTCGATAGGACGTCAACTTTTATCTTGATTATTTATCCAGAATAGGAAAAAAAATATAATATCTTGACAAGGAATCTCTCCTTTAGTGCATCATATTTTTCAAAAAAAATTGATAAACTTTATTATTTTTTCTTGAGATGACAATCAACAGCATATTTTGGTGTTGATGACCTACTTTTAGTAGAAATAAAAAATAAAATATAAACACTAATTGAAATGTTTAAAAATTATATTTTTACAAAGTAGACTTATAGATCTACAAAAGGATATTTTTTGATTCTTTTAAAATTATTATTTGCATGAGTAGGAGTTGTTAGAACATCAAGTTTTTCAAATAATTTCATTTTTTGGTAAATGTGCCTCAAAGTGATGCTACATATGTTTCTAGTGGATGGTTCCAATTGGAAAAGTTGTGGCCTAGATCTAACTTAGCTAGAATGAATCCAGATAAAACATAAGTTTCACCAAAATTGACTTTCATTTGGAAATACTTAAATTTGTTTATGCTGATAAATTAGCCCAAAGTGTGACACAACTTTGAACTTTTACCCATTTGCATGGTCTAGTAAGGAAGAAATGGGTGATAAGAAGAGATGTGATGTTTATTGAAGCAATAAAATACACTAAGGAAGGATAAACTATTATGGTTCTTCTTGCAAGAGATTAGCCATATAACAAAAAAATAGAAACTGCATGTTGTAGATAGAAACGCAAGAATAATATTACATTGCAGTGATAGATTTACATTACAATATATCACTGGCCTCTTTGAGTGAGCAACCTCCTAGAGCAATGCTCAATAAAGTATAATTCATGGATGATCCATTCTACTATCAAACCCTTTTATTTGTACTAATTATACCGAAAGGAACTACTGCTTCCCAATTCTATGGGATAAACTAATTTAGCAAAAGGGAGAACTTAAAAAATGCATACATCTAATGCTTTTATTAATAAAAATTAACACAAAAATAATTAATTAGGAAGAAATAGCTAGGACTGTAGGTCCTAATAGAAACAAGAAAAAATTAAATGTGATTGATGCAACTGAAGAAGAACTTGAATCCTCAAGTGAGTAAATAAGAAAATATCAAAAATATCATAGGCATAAAAGAATCATCCATCAACTCTTATGTTGGACTCAAATTTTGAGAAAATGACAATAAGGTCACAAGAAAAAGTCTATGCTTTTATGAAAGTCATGGAAAACAACAAGAGACATACCTTTAAAAAAGATCAAGAAAAAGAAGAGTGGGTTGAAGCAATAAATAGTGAGATAGAAACAATTGAAAGTAATGACATAGATATGTGCACATAGATGGGGGCCAAAAAGTGGCCAAACAATGTTTTGGAGGGGAAACAAAAGATAACACTCTTGTTATAAAACATAACTGTAACATCCAAATCTGAAATGACAAGAAAAACTAGGTTTTCACAACGGTAATTTTTTTTTACTAGGTAATCAAATACAAAAGAAACTTATCTATAACCCAATACAACATTTTTCATTTTATCATAAACATGATCTCATTTTCATGTAAAAACATTGTTTAATAATGCCCACTCCTAAGTGGTTTCATACTTGTTTACTCGGTTCCCATGTTTGCACAACATACTCAAGTATCTAAAACAATTTCCTGTTATCCCAGAATTCAAGGGTTCTAGACTCATAAGGTCTACAAAACGATACTAGAATCATCGCATGCAACATAATCTAGATTCAAATGCAGGTTTTCCCACTCTACTTGTTCATTTCAAAACCATGACAGTTTTCAACCAATACTAAAATTTTAACTTCCTACTCCTCTTTTCATGTCAAATAGTTTCACATGATTCACAAAGATAAGAGTCGTAAATAAGATATAAAAGGTTTTGGAATCTTTCTTATGACATTGGAGGTGACCAACCGCAGGGTCGACCTCTAACTAAAAATATAAGACAAAAAGGTCACTAGCTGGTTACAACTACATCTTCGGCTGTCAAACACACTAATGTTTACGTCAAAACATGCTTTAAATCTGTGGTTTCAAATTCTTACACAACATGCACTCGAAGCAATGTGTTTTCTCGCTGTGGAACTATCGTTTCAAATGCACCAAAGGCAGTTTTAAGTTGATATCATAGTCTTAATGGAAACTCTTTATAACTTATGTCTTTACCAGCTGTTTAAAGTTGTAGTTTACATTTGTATCATGCAGTGATCATTCCTAGATGGGTGCGTATTGAGAATTATGTTCTTTCATCATACAATGTCAATCATAACAGACAATGCTCTAGTTTCAGAGTTCTTGAATACTAACAACAGCAATGAAACTATTTCTAAGTTTTTAAATATCAAAACACAGCAATGATACCATTTTATGAATAAACCTCACTCAGAAATCACAATAGAATTACGTGGTCATCATATTCTATTCATTGTAATGTATTTGTTCTTGCAAAAATGAGACACACTTACTGTTTGATACTGTGAAAAAGAAGGAAAAGGGAAATGAACTTGTTGACAGAGTTAAAGTTTGATGTGGCAAGTTCCACATTCTCCTCTGGCTAATCGTCCTCCTCTAGTTTTCAAAACTCTCTCTTATCTCCTTCTAACAACGACAGTCCACTCCAAACTATCCTCCTCTCTGCCCGATCACTACTCAGAAGCTGATCACTATTCAGAAACTCCCACCTCTTCACGGTTTTTCTCCTCCTCTACAACGACAGCCACCTCCCATTTTTCTCCTACTTCTAAAAACTACCCCCCACTACTCAATGACTCTCCCTTTTTCTTTTTCTTTTTCGCTTCGCCACCTCCTGTTTCTAACTACCACCCGCAGGTAAGATCCCTCCGTTCTCCCTCTCTGCCATTTTCTTCTCCCAAAATAACGACAGACTCCTCAACAACATTCCACCCCCTCGTCGATGGAATCTCCCACTTCTAAACTGCCAACTCTCGCCCACGATCCAGGATTCAAACTACATTCAACTCACCGTATAACTAAGACCTCACATCACGCAGCAAAAGGCTCTCCCACTACTGCATTTTCCTTTTTGGTTTCTCATCCACCCCCTAATCTGATGCCTTCGCACTCTCCATGAAGATGGAGCATCTGAAAACATTAAACAGTTACTCTAAACACAACTGCCCAACTTCCCCCCTCTCGTGCCATGGTGAAGGTAGTTAAGGCATTAAACGACTACCGAAACATGCCTAAACTCAGGGAGGTCAACATAACTGATTTTAAACCCGACTTCCCACTTATCACGACCATTCAAAAGGTGGTGGCTCCTATGGCGACGTGGCTTGCTAAAGGACATAACAATTTTGTCCTCACTCGAACAAAAAAACATCAAATCCTTCAAGAGCAACTTAAAGCTGAGTTGAGGAATTAAACACAACAAGGTAGCAGATAATAAAAGCCTAAAGCATCTCTATGGTCGAATAAGAAGAAGAGATAAAGACCACTTTAGAAAAGAGACTTGAGGTTAGATCAAAAATATCTCGTGGTCAAGGCTAAAAGAAAAGACTCTTGCTAAACAATGACCAAAACAAATTATTACACGTTATGGCTTCAAATTCGACATTCGTCGATTTCCAGAAAGAATAATTCACAACGCAAGTTTGACACGTTTTATGACAATCACGATGGATTGATCGTAACGCAAACAAGTTTCCTACATCGTTAGACGCACAAAGCCGACTTCTCGCATCTTTCGACTACGAGACGTGATTCACGATTCCGCCACAAGTTGGTTCATTAATTACTTATAAACGAAAATAATAAACATCTATATAAGTCGACTTGCTATGGTGGACTTACGACGACATCGACGACTCCAAGATTCTATATGACGACTTACGAAAAGGATGTTACACCTTATCACCAGACGTCGACACCTAGCCTTAAACTATCCCAATGGAAAACAAGACTAAATTGATGGCTCCAAGGTTTATCTACCTGTTTGGCGATCTCAGTAACAAACACCCATGGTTATTTCCCAGAGTCTATACTCTCTCTCAAAGATACTTTCTCTTCCCATCGAACGTGGTCCACCTGTTCCTGCAACGACAGTCTCACATACAATTTTGTGGTCAAAGCACCTATGTTCCAAATCAAAGCATAATATATCCAAAACATCATTGCATTTAATAAAAAGGACATTTAGTCTACAATATCACATTGATCATAATCAATAGATTCTATAATTTTTTTAGAACTAACTTTGTATAATAAATCAACAGTTTCCATGTTGTCCACACATATTATATTACTGAAATTTGCAAGAAAGTAAATAGCACAATCGATTCCAAAAAGAGGGATGTAACATATCCTTCCCCTTTAAAAATCATTGTCCCCGATGATTAAGTTTATCTAGAAAAATTTAAACTTAAAACAAACTTTTTATAATGCAACATTAATGTCTTTGAAAAGTTTAGAAAATCTTTGGTAAATATCTTTATAGTCTTCCCAAGTGGCGCTATCCTCGCCATATTGGTCCCACTGAATTTTGCATTGCAAAACTTCTCGATTACATAAATGAAGTTTACGCATTTCGAGCACCTTGAGTGGCTCAATCACAACCACCCCGGGTTCTTGCATCTATAAGGAATTCCAGTTAAGGATGTGGTTATTACCTACAAAATATTTCTTTAAATACGAAACATGAAAAACATTATGCATCTTAGACAAGGCTGGAGGTAGAGCAACTTTGTAGACAACTGGATTGATAATCTCAAGAACTTCGAAAGGTCTGACATAACGAGGAGCCAATTTCGAAGATTTACCAAATTTTATAGAACTCTTTTGGGGTTTCACTCACAAAAGCACTTTCTCGCCAACAGAGAAGTGTCTAGGCACTCGTTTGCGATCTGCATAACTCTTTTGCCTGTCATTGGCTTCTGCCAACGTCTTCCTAATCATTTTTACTTTTTCTTCCATATCAGCAAGCATTTCAGGTCCAATGCTTATCCTATCTTCCAACTTATCCCAACTTATAGGAGTTCTGCATTTCCTTCCATATAATGCTTCAAATGGCACCATCTTAATGGCAGAATGATAGGAGTTGTTATAGGCAAATTCAACAAGAGGTAGATATTCCTCCCATCTGTATTGCTGATCCATGCAATACATTCTCAAAAGGTCTTCTAATACCTAATTTACTCTTTCTGTTTGTCCATTAGTTTCGGGATGATAAGCAGTACTTACATTTAGTTTAGTCCCTAATGCAGAAAATAAGGTTTGCCAAAACCATGAAGTTATCTGAGCATCTCTATCAGAGATAATCTTTTTAGGTACCCCATGCAATCTAAAAATTTTTTGCACAAATTTTCGAGCCAAAAGATGTGCTCCATCTGTCAAATTTTCCGGTATGAAATGTGCGACCTTGGTTAGTTTATCCACAACAACCAAAATTGCATCATGCCTATTCTTAGACATCGGTAACCCCTTGACAAAATCCATACTAACAACTTGCCATTTCCATTCTGGAATATCATGCAGGTATAACAATCTAGCAGGATGTTGGTGTTCCGCTTTAACTCTCTGACACTCCAAACAGCTAGCTACAAACTTTTCAGCATCACTTTTCATTCCCTTCCAGAAATATAGCGGCTTGACATCCGCTAACAGTTTTGTTACACCAAGGTGTCCAGAGTAAGGAGCACAGTGAACCTCCTTCCACACAAGGTTTCTAAGTTCTACTGAATCAGGAACATAGATTCTTCCCTTGAATCTCATCAATCCATTGGATTCAAAACTGAATCTGTCATATCTTGGGTCCTTAGGGTTTAGGTGCAGAGCCTGTTTAACTTGTTCATAATACTCATCTCCAGATAAGTTTTGCATTACTAAGTCCTTAAAGTTAGCATGTATGGCGATTATAGAGGCTATGTGCCTTCTTCTGCTTAAGGCATCAGCTACTCGGTTTTCCTTGCCTTTGATATAAGAAATTTCAAAGTCATAATCTGATATTAATTCCAACCATCTCCTTTGCCTTGCATTGAGATTAGGTTGTGAGAATATGTAGTGAAGGCTTTGATGATTAGATTTTAGAATAAAAGTTCTTCCCAACAAATAATGTTGCCACATCTGAAGGGCGTGAACCACTGCTACCATCTCTAGGTCATGAGGAGCGTAGTTCTGCTCATAGTTTTTCAGTTTCCTTGACTCATAGGCTACTACCCTGCCATCTTGCATAAGCACACCTCCCAATCCTTCTCCCGAGGCATCAATGATAACCTCAAACTCTCCCTCATGATCAAGAACTTTGAGAATTGGAGCGGTTGTTAATTTTTCTTTTAACAATTCAAAAGCCTTTTGACATTCATCCATCCAAACAAACCTTTTTCCCTTTCTTTGCAAGGAGGTAATTGGGCTAGCAATGCTTGAGAAATTCAACACAAATTTCTTGTAATACCCTACCAATCCCATGAAACTTCGTACCTCTGTCACATTGGTAGGTTCAGGCCATTCCACAATAGCTTTTATTTTGGCCGGATCAACTGATATCCCATCGGCTGATATTATGTGCCCCAAATACTGTACTTCTTTCTGAAAGAAGGTGCACTTTGAGAGTTTCACATATAATTTATGTTCTCTTAATCGTTGCAAGAATATTTGAAGATGTCGTGCATGCTCCTCTTCATTTTTGGAATAGATTAGAATATCATCAATGAAAACTAGCACAAACTTATCAAGACAATCTTTGAAAACACTATTCATAAGATTCATGAAAGCAGCAAGTGCATTGGTCAATCCAAACGGCAACACTGTGAACTCATAATGACCATACCTCGTTCTAAATGCTGTCTTGGGAATATCTTCGTCTTTCAACCTTAACTGATGGTATCCAGATCTCAGATCTATCTTAGAAAAGACTGATGCACCACGCATTTGGTCAAATAGATCATCAATACGTGGCAAGGGATACTTGTTCTTTATTGTCGCCTTGTTAAGCATCCTATAGTCTATGCATAGCCTTAGAGTTCCATCTTTCTTTTTGACAAAAATCACTGGGGCTCCCCATGGTGATACACTTGGCCTAATTAGATTCTTAGACAATAGCTCCTGCAACTGAGCTTTTAATTCCATAAGTTCGGTGGTAGTCATACGATATGGAGCTTTAGAGATTGGCTCCGATCCTGGTTAAATATCTATGCCAAAGTCAAATGTTCTCTTTGGAGGCAAGCCTGTAACTCCTCGAGAAATACATCCCTGAAGTTGCATAGATATGGATATCTTTTCTCAAATGTTTGTTTCTCCAAGGTTTCCTCTACTAGGTCCATTTTGACGGCAAAAAGTTGACATCCCTTTCGCCTAGCCCGTTTTAGTTGTTTTGATGAAATGGATCTAACCTTTATTTCCCTTTGTATTCCTTGGAGATTTACTGTTTTGCCCGTCTCATCCAGACACTCAATGGTTTTATGAAAGCAATCTACTTTGGCTCGATGTTTCCACAACCAATTCATTCCTAGGATGACATCGTAGGACCCTAAAGGCGCTACATACAAATTTGCCTCAGTGGTGAAGTTAGAAACATCAATCTTAGCTTCGAACAAACATTGCTCTACCTGAGCCTTTGAGTTATTTGCATACTCAACTGTCCATGGTTTTGACATAAAACCAGCTTTTCTAAAAAATTTACCTAAGACTCTAGGTGACACAAAATTTTCTGTTGCACCAGTATCAAATAGAATAGAAACAGGAACTCCAAATAAGGTACCTGTCATCTCAATAGGGGTGATCTGATACTCCGCTTGCCAATTGTCAAGAGCGGCATGAATCCTTTGCTGAAAGGCTTCCTGTTGCGAAGGAAGCTTCGTGTTCCTAGGCCTCCCATTCGGCTTCTTGTTAGGGCAACGGTTGGCATAATGATCTCCTTCACAAGAAAAGCATCCTCCTATAGGTCCTCGCTTCTTAGATGGCCTACTTACAAAATCACCATTCTTCTTAGAATTTACATTTCTCTTATAATCGTCACCTCTTCACTCATGACCAAATCCCCCTTGATTCTTTCGATTTCCCTTATCAAACCTCCTGTTTCCGTATCCCTTCTCATTTTTCCTTTTATAAGACTGATCGTTGTAGTTCTTATCAAACTTCTTGCATTTCTTATCACAATAAGCAAAGATAGATTTGATCTTCTGCTCCTATTTAATTGCCTTTTCATAAACTTGATCCATTGTGCTTGGACCATGCACCTCCACCTCACCGCCGATCTGAGGATTGAGTCCCATGATGAATTTTTTGATTCGGAACCTTTCATCCTTTTGGTATTGAGGGACATACTTCAGCAGCCTAGTGGATTGATCGTAACGCAAACAAGTTTCCTACATCGTTAGACGCACAAAGCCGACTTCTCGCATCTTTCAACTACGAGATGTGATTCAGATTCTGCCACAAGTTGGTTCATTAATTACTTATAAATGAAAATAATAAACGTCTATATAAGTCGACTTGCTATGGTGGACTTATGACGACATTGACGACTCCAAGATTCTATATGACGACTTACGAAAAGGATGTTACACCTTATCACCAGACGTTGACACCTAGCCTTAAACTATCCCAATGGAAAACAAGACTAAATTGATGGCTCCAAGGTTTATCTACTTGTTTGGCGATCTCAGTAACAAACACCCATGGTTATTTCCCAGAGTCTATACTCTCTCTCAAAGATACTTTCTCTTCCCATCGAACGTGGTCCACCTGTTCTTGCAACGACAGTCTCACATACAATTTTGTGGTCAAAGCACCTATGTTCCAAATCAAAGCACAATATATCCAAAACATCATTGCATTTAATAAAAAGGACATTTAGTCTACAATATCACATTGATCATAATCAATAGATTCTATAATTTTTTTAGAACTAACTTTGTATAATAAATCAACAATTTCCATGTCGTCCACACATATTATATTACTGAAATTTGCAAGAAAGTAAATAGCACAATCGATTCCAAAAAGAGGGATGTAACAATAACGCATTCACATTATAAACATGCTCGTGCATTTAATTTTAGTTAATATGAAACTAAACACACTTGCATTATACAATGAGTGCATTATAATTTCATATGTATTAAAAAAATTGAAGTGGAGAGCATAGATTTTTTTAGTGGTGAATAGTTCAAATTGGAACCTCCATTTTTACGAATAGGACAAGCTTTAAGGGAACTAAATTGCCACATTTTTATGAAAATTTAGTTCAGTACTAGTTAAATTGCTTGAGCATTATTTTATTAAACTTTGAAATTGAATTTTTTCACCATAGTAAATGATGTTTGATTGGAGCCTAACAACAATTTTTTTAGTGGCAATTATTTACCAATTGACAAATAGTTCATATCTACCAATTTGAATTTGGTGAATAAATTGCAACTGGTAGGGGCCAAATCACTCAGATTTTATGAATTATTGGTTAAAAACCATTTTAAAATTTTCTACCAATTTATTTATAAGGTATTTGTAATTAATACTTTTTCCACAGTAACCTATGTGTTTCTAATGATGAATGGCTTGGAATTTTGGAGGCATGTTTTAATTTATTGACATATTCGCTAATAGAATTAAAAGTTCACTGTGTATAAGGACCAATTTTGTTAATACCATTATAATTCCATGTTAATCTTAGGGTCATAACTACTTTAAAAATTAAATTGTATGCTTTTCATCATGGTCCAATTTGCCCACCATTAATATGCATTATTTTACAATCACACAAGATTCACCAGATTATTACTCTATCGTTTTACAATCCCATAGGATTCACCAAATATGAATTGATATAAATATAATTGAAATTTTGAATTAATCTTTTACACATTTGGTTCTGCTTCAAGCTCTCAAATCATATCATAGACAAGTTACAACTATAGGCATTAGCGAGTCAGTGAAAGGTAAGTGATAATTTCTTTACTATTTTATAATATAAGATTCCTCCTTATTATTTATCTCTTTTCCAGTTTGGTTTCATTGTTATAGATGGTATTGAGTAAGGAGACATCTAGGACCCAGGGATCTATATGTTATGATTCCTTCGTGTTGATTTTTTCTATTTACTGTTTAGTTTCATTATTACATAATACAAACGATATAAAAAACTGACAGAATCTTTACAATGAAATTGTTGAGTTTCATACTTATTCATTCATCATCCCATATATTTGTCATCACTATCTATGATCTCTTCCATAAATTGGGTAACAGAGATAGTTTTGCTATTCAAAAGCATTGTATTCAGTTTATTTGTTGCATTATGTTGTTCAGTCACTTTATAGAAATTGCACAAATCCATATCCTCTAAATTAGTGTTGAGTCTTTGATGGTGAGTCATGACCTCAAACAAAAGGAATTTTTTTGCATCTTTTAATTTGTGAGAGATGTCGAGCAGGAACAAGTTTCCTGAATGTCGTAAAGGGAGCTCATCAAAACACAAACATAATGTCATACTTTGGCAACGTTTGCAGTCCATCAAATCGAGCTACACCATTAGCATTTGTATCATCTAATAATGAACAAGGTAATACCTTAGAGGAAAATCGGTATGGGTTGGATGAAAATACCATAGATGATGTTCTAGAGGATACCCAGGGTAGTGAGAATGATAGTATAAATAAATCAACCTCAACAAGTGATAATGAAGATGTAGATCCTGCATAGAAGGGAAAAGAAAACCTAAATAAAAAATGGGGCGTGAGTGGTATCTAACAAGAAACTTTTAGATTTATTGTGTGTAAAGAAAGATGAACCTCCCATTGAATGCAAATTTTACCTACAACTTCAATGGGAGAATGTAAAGAAAGATGAACCTCCCATTGAATGCATGTGTAAGATTTACAGTTGGAAGTATGGTAGGGACAAGAAGTTGCAAGTAAAATTTGACACCATAGAAAAACATATTGGTAAAGTTTATGAAAAAAATCATCTAGGTGAAAAGGAAACATTAGTGATAAGATCAAAAACAAAGGAAGAATGTCCTCATGTTAAGCATGGCCTGGAATATGATGCACATATGGAAAGAAAGACAAAGTTTGTTGCATAGGGAAGTTTAATTGAAGCTCAATTTGGAAAGATGATGGGAGAAGCACAAATGACAAAAATTGTTTAGTTGAGTATTATTTTTCATATTTTGACCAAAGGGCGTCCTATGATAGACTACCTAGAATATAATAGTTTATTATCTTTTACGGGCATTCCTAACTTTCCTAACACACATTGGCCAATAAACAGTGGATGAGAATGGGCAAGTTGTCTTTCTAAGGTGGAAAAACATGATGTATAAGAAAAATAAAAGAGTAAACTTTTATTGCATTATCTTTAGATGAAGTTACAACAATAGATAATACTTCTTGGGTATGTATGCATGTGTATATTGTAGAAAATCATGTCTATCAACCTCGTCTACTCTCTAATCATAAAATGAAGGAGAATGTAACAATGCAAAATCTATTTGAACTAATTATGAAATATTTGAATGAAATTAGAGGTATGGATGACTACACAATTGCTAAAAAGTTGGTGTGTGTAGGGACAGATGGAGCTTCAAAAACACAAGGTCATAGGAATAGTCTCTGTGTAAAACTACAAACTTCTTTTTCACCATACATGATTGCCATTCACTGCATGGCCCACAAAATGAATTTAGCATTTAAAATTGTGAGGGAGTTTTTTGTAGTATCAAAAGTTGAAGATCTAGTATGTGACCTTCACTCATACTTCTACCAAAGTCCCAAATGATTTTTATAATTTCAACATTTTGCTGAGGGAATAACTGCTAGAAACAATCTTCTAAAGGATGTTGATACAAGATGGATCTCCTTGCATGGACTAGCACAATTTTTTTTTAAATATCAATCCTTGATTGGATTAATGTACAAACATCACCTTCCAGTAGACAGAGCTCCTAACCTCTTACATAGGTTAGGTGACATAGAATCAACTCTTATATCGATCTAGGTTAAATTCATCACCACTTGCTTTATTGAATTTAATTAGCCTCTAGATATGTCAAAGGTTGTGTTCCCGTACACTTCATTTTTGTGAACCCATACGATCTTACACCACCTAGGGTTTCGCCTTAAAAGTATCCTTTACTAGTTTAATTTTTATATTCAAATATAGTTTTTTCTATCTTAAATTCAAATATGAAATTTCTTTTGTAACCTATGGATCTTTTGATGTCTCCCTACATGATAGGTACACATGATTTTCCTACTGATGATACTCTCATTGTGTATGCCCCATCATGATGAATTGATAGGCAATGAATACATATGGACATGTTCTTTTCTCTTTTGATGTTTTGTATTTCTCCCCTTGTTAGGTGTATAATTTTTATGATGCACATATGTTTCAAAACCATAACTAGGATTAGCTTGATGATGTTTACACATGAATGTACTTTGATAGGTTTATTTTTCTTGCATGTATATGATGTTAGATCAAATATTAATTCATTTGCTATGCAATTGATTTTTCATGTCTTATAATGCTATAACATGTTTCATTACATCATTGTATCTATCTTGCTTCTTATACTTTATTTATCCCCAATGAGTGTTTGCAAGGTGATACTAATCTTTTAGCACCAAGTGGCTATGATACTATAGTTTTGGATGTTCACATTAAATATTTTATGCACTATTGTATATCTTCTTGTGAGGCATCATATATTGTAGATGTTTATGATGAAATTCCATATATATTTATCTTACCATCCAACATGAGCAACCACATGAATATGAGCTTACACATTATCTTAATGTTTTTCATCATGAGCACGTCATTCAGTCACAAGCAAAGAATAAAAGGAATCTCACTAGATTGGAAGATCCTCCACATGTGGTGCTGAAACAAGTTTTGTTAGAACAACTAATCAAATTGCCTCCCATAAAAACCCTTGACACATCTAGACATGTGACAAAGTACTTTAATGATAATTAGTTTTTAACTATCATTAGATACATATATACATACTATGGGTAGATGCATTACACTCAATCATAAAATATAGGATCTTATTGATGAGCATGTGATACAAGTTTGGGATATTGATGGTTATGGACACACACACACACACACACACACACACACACACACACACACACACACACACACACACACACACACACACACACACAGGTGTGTGTGTGTGTGATTGTATAAGCAACATTGTATTTACATCTAGTGCATCATAAGGCACATACGGTGAAAATCAAGGCAAGGTATATACATGTAAACATTAGTGAAGCAATATATGGTGACCTATGCTTACATTAGTTCATAATTAGAATCAAAATACAAAGATTACAAAGAAGATCCAAGGGTACATCTCAAACACAAGCAAAGGTGATTTCTCAAAATACTATATCCAAATTGCCATAATTACATGACATCTTTGCTCATCGAGAGATATTATTATATCCTACTTTGCTTGTGCATCATGGTATAGAACAAGATGATCTCATTGGGGGAAACAATTTACATGATACCTCTTGTAGTTCCCTTTTGACAAAAGTTTCTTTGTAGTTCTTATTACATGTTCTATTTTGTGGTTTTCTATGTGATTCACTTGATTATCACTTGGGGGCAAGGTTGTTGTTTGGTTTTGTAGGTTACATGTAGTAATGACTTCTCCAATTGGGGGCAAAAGTAGGGGAATCTTTCATCTTCATCTTACATCCACAATGATCCAACATGGGTAAGTATCTCAACCATGCATATTTAATTTTCTTCTAATTTCCTTGTACTCAAATTTCTCATACTCAAATTATCATGCTTATACTCAGTTTTGCATACTTAGTTTATCACATGCTTATGGTCAATTTTTATCCTGTTTCTATCTCTCCTTTTTTTACACCCCTTTATAGGACACACAAAATCAAGGGGCCATATTATTACTAATTACACTTAGTTTATACATAGTTCATAGGTTGACTCTAGTTGTTACTCTAGCTATTTTGCTTCTAATTGTGCTTGTCTCTTTTCTTTCTACTTTGGTATGCTTGCTCATGTAGATTTGCATGCACACCAAAGTGGAGGCAATATGTAGAGGTAAAAAAATGCATACCCTCACACTTTTTGCTCTCACTTTACACCACTTTGTGTGAAGGTCATAAGTACCTAGTCCTAGAACATGATTTTGTTTGATTCGACACACTAATTGACCCCAAACTCTATTTATCACTCAAAAATATCATTTTACCTTTTCTCATATCAATCTTAGTTCTTAGATCAATACTTTATTTACCCAAGTCAAGATTCCCTAGATGACCTTGATCCTGGATCAAGGTCACTAGGGTAGTCTTGACCCTATCACTTGCAAATTCAAATTTATGGTGGCCCAATTTGATTGAGGTTAATCTTACCATTACTCATTGGTATGCATGCAAAAAAAATAAACTATGCACCTAGGACTTGTATAAAATAACATCACCCTTAGCTCATTTAAAATCAATAGATGTGTTTTCCTAACCTTCAAACTTTAAATTATTTAACTATAATAAAACCCTAACCCAAACTTTAGGCAACTCGCCATTAAATCCCTAACCCAAACTATAGGCAACTCGCCATTAAATCAAGTAATAGTGTGCCACATCACAACTACCGTCTGATATAACCCCTTGGAATGGTTAATTGGCCGGTGGGAGGTGGCATGAAGTTGTCAAATAATTTTGTATATGTTTTCTAGGATTGTGTATGTTTTCTAGTGTATACGTCAGACATGGCCGAAGCTAAATCCAAGGCAGGGCGTTTATTTCAAAGTTACTGTTGGGCCGGCACTCCTCTGGATATAATGAACAATCCTATACCCAGTAGCCTTGCCATGAATAGGTGAGATTCAGTTTTGTGTGCAGAGAAGAAGAGAGAAGAAGAAATGGGGCGTGATTGGGCACCAGAGATAGTCGGAACAATTCTATTCGTATTGTTATCGCCGGGGCTGCTGTTCCAACTTGCTGCAAAGGGCCGATTTATAGCGTTCTGCAACTTTCAGACCAGTGGCCTGTCTATTTTTATACACACCATTATTTTTTTTGCCCTCATGTGTATCTTCCTTATTGCAATTGGAATTTCCATAGTCATCGGCTGAACCATGTTATCAGCTTCGATGCCTATATAATTTTATATTTTGAGACACTTATATTTTTAGATATTTATTTAATATTTAGATATGTATTAAAGGGTTGTAATTTAATTGGTGAGGATTCAATAAGGTCCGTCTAAGTCTTTTAGAGGTTGGGGCAGGGGCGTGGGCTGGATTGGCTAAAAACTCCTGTTGCAGGCATGAAGGTCATGAGGTCCAGTCTCTCCTTGTAATAAAATGAATGAGTTTCAATGCACTTTCTATTTCTTGTTTAGTTGGAATTTTTTGTTTCCACTTTGAAAGATTGAATCTCCTATGTGATAAAATGAATGAGTTCAATGCACTATATATTTCTTGTTTAGTTGGATTTTTTTGGTATTTTTTTCTGGTTGGGTGTTGTTACTTCTGTAAATGGAAAAAAAATACCTATCATGCAGATTACATGTATTGTTAAATCTAATTAATTAACAAGTAATTCATTCAGTTTACTATTATGTAATTTTCTTGTTTAGTTGGAATTTTTTGTTTCCACTTTGAAAGATTGAATCTCCTATGTGATAAAATGAATGAGTTCAATGCACTATATATTTCTTGTTTAGTTGGATTTTTTTGGTATTTTTTTCTGGTTGGGTGTTGTTACTTCTGTAAATGGAAAAAAAATACCTATCATGCAGATTACATGTATTGTTAAATCTAATTAATTAACAAGTAATTCATTCAGTTTACTATTATGTAATTTTCTATATAGTGAACAAATTTCCTCCTAATAATTTAGGGAAGTTGGGACTTTGAGCTTTACATATTTATGTATATAATTTATATATCATTATCCTTTGTTGTTTACATTGTTAATCTATTCCTTCATTTAATATGAGAACCAGAAATAATTGAACTAAGGAAGAAGCTGTCATCTATAAGTTACGTATACTAGGGTTTTTTTCTCAGTTTTCAAAGTTGCTTTTCTTGCGATTGAACACTCATCAAACATGTGAAAATCAACTTGGGCACATATTGAACATTGTTCACAATTTCGCCAAGGCATATTAAGTCACAGAAGTGTTATAGGCAGTTTTGGAAATCGAGCAGGTTGTGGGAAGAGTACAAGGAGCCGTTTGATTTTTTCAATTGTAAAGAAATGTGACCTTTGTTGAAAAATGGTTGCCTTTTATTAAATGCATTTCAGTTTAAAGTATTAAAGCTAGTAGCCAAGTTAACTTTATTAAATATTTTTAATGCTATTAGCCAAGTTTGTGAGAAAGTGTTTAGATTTAAATTTGATTTGCAAGGATATTTCGATGAAAGTTTTTATGGACTTGTGTTTGAAGTAGTTTGTGTTTTTTAAGTGAAGTTTATATATTTTTTAAAATTTGTAGTGTTTTGAGAGAAAAAAAAATTTAGTATTTGAACTTATAGTGGTAAATTGTAAAGCTTTTGATTTCAATTTGTATGAGATTTCATAAAGTTTTTAGGTGAGTGGCTCATTAAGAAGATCATCAAAGCAAAATAATTTAAAGTTTTTTTATTTGTGGGTCTCCTTTTAAGGGATAGGGGAAGTATCCATTTGATCATTGTGTCTAGTTTTTGTGATGATAAATATGGCATGGAATGTTACATTTGACATATTAATTCTCATTTTTAAATTGGACAACTTCACTCATTGGTGCAATAGGATGCAAACTCAACTAAAATTTAAAGATTTGTAAAATTGTACTAGGGTATGTAGAACGAACAAATGTGAATGCATTAAATGATTAGCAAAAGAGAGTATAAAGCAAATGCGAAAAAATACAAGACACTTTGTTTTTAATTAAAGGTGCAACTAATCAAGCAATATTTCCTTACATAAGTGACGTTGTTCATTGTTAGAAATCACAAGAAATACTCATTAATGTATATGAAGGTGCATAAACAACAAAATTGCAAACAGTAAG
This sequence comes from Cunninghamia lanceolata, assembly GCA_027924645.1. Taxonomy (NCBI): domain Eukaryota; kingdom Viridiplantae; phylum Streptophyta; class Pinopsida; order Cupressales; family Cupressaceae; genus Cunninghamia; species Cunninghamia lanceolata. The sequence continues at coordinate 308,011 of BSBN01001373.1, forward strand.
ATTTTTTTGAAAATGTAAAATGATTAATAGTTGATGATTTTTTTTATAAAAGTAGAAGGTCTGTAAATCAAATGAAGGTATTAGGTGAAAATGTGGTCGACAAGCATGCCATAGAGAAAGTATTAAGGAGCTTGATTCCCAAGTTTGATAGTGTGGTTTTTACAATTAATTTTTTTTATGGAGGTCATCCACAAATTCGTTTTTGCTATCTAATTTGGGAGTATGAGCATTATACTATGAAAATAGATGAATTAAGTGGAATTTAATTTATTGTTGAAAAAGGATGAAGAGTAAAGAAGCAATCGTAGAACAAGCATTTTCCTCTAAAGAAAGCCTGGGAGGTAAAAAAATCATAATTAAATGAATCTAGAGAAGACTCTAGCAATAAAAATGAATCTAGAGGTGAATCTAACAACTTCAAAGGAAGAGGTAATAATTTTGGAGACAGAAGTAGCAACTTCAAAGGAAGAGGAAAAAATAATGGGGAAGATAATAATTATAGAAAGAATGTTCAATGCACCAAAGATATGGGCATCTTAGTTCTAGAGGTTTAATTTCTCAATAAAATGAGAATAGTTGAGGGATTATCTTTCATTGCAAATACAAAAGGAGCATGTGAAGAGCATATTGTTGGCAAACAATATATAGTTAGCTTTCCAATTGGTAAATCTAGAAGAGCTAAATAATCTCTTTAGATAATTCATATGGATATGTGTTGTCCCATGGAAACACCTTCTTTGAGTAAGTCAAAGCATTTTCTAACCTTCACTGATGATTAATTAAGAAAAACAAGTATATTGATATTGTTTGGTTGCAAAATTAGAAGTATTTAACAAGTTTGTAGAATTTAATAGGTTGGTTGAAAAATAGAGTCGTAGCTAATCAAAGTAATTAGTTCAGATAATAGAAGTAGGTACAAATCGTATCAATTTCTAGGTTTTTGTAAAACAATATGGAATCAAGAGAGAGTTCATTAATTCTTACTCTCCACAATAAAATGGAGTTGTTAAAAGGAAGAATGAGACTGTTGTCAAGATAGCAAGTAGTCTGATGAAAGAGAAGAATTTGGATAAGAGCTTTTGGGTAGAAGTAGTATATCCAACAATATATCTTCTAAATGGGAGTCCTACAAAAGCAATTAAAGGAATGACTTCTAAAAAGGCATGGTCTAGAACTAAGTCAAAAGTTGATCATTTGAGGGTGTTTAGATTTGTCACTTATGGACCCATACCAAAATAAAAAAAGGCCTAAGTCTGATAATAAAGGCCTAAAATGCATTTTCATTGGGTATAAATTAGAAAATAAAGCATATAGGTTGTATGAGATCTAGTAAGGAAGAAACTATTGATAAGAAGAGGTGTGATGTTTAAAGAAGCAATATAATACACTAAGGAGAAAATATTATGATTCTACCTACAAGAGATTAGCCAAATAACAAAAATATAGAAACTATTTGTTGTAGATGGAAACACAAGAATTTAATATTACATTGCAATTATGGATTCACATTACAATATATCACCAGCCTCTTTCAAGGGGCAACCTCCTAGAGCAATGTTGAATAAAATATAATTCATTGATAATCCACTCTACTATTGAGCCCTTTTATTTATAATAATTCTACCAAAAGGAACTATTACTTCCCAAATATGTGGGATAAACTAATTTAGCAAAAGGGACAACTTATAAAATATATGCATCTGATGTTTTTATTAATAAAAATTAATACAAAAGTAATTAATTAGGAAGAAATAGTTAGGACTGCATGTCCTAATAGGAACAAGGGAAAACTAAAATGTGATTGATGCAATTGAAGAAGAAGAAGAACTTGAATCCTCGAGTGAGTAGATAAAAAATATAAAAAATATCAAAGGAGGACATAAAAGAATCATCCATCAACTCTTATGTTGGACTCAAATTTGAGAAAATGATAATAATGTCACAAGCAAAAGTCTATGCTTTAATGAAAGTCATGGAAAGCAACAAGCCACATACCTTTAAACAAGATCAAGAAAAAGAAGAACTTGGGTTGAAGCAATAAATAGTGAGATGTAAACAATTGAAAGGAATGACATAGGTATGTGCACATAGATGGGGGCCAAAAAGTGGCAAACAATGTTTTGGAGGTGAAACAAAAGATAACACGCTTGTGTTATAAAACATAATGCATTCACATTATAACATTATTGCATTAAAGCTTAGACAAAGTATAAACATGAGTGCGTTTAATTTTAGTTAATATGAACCTAAATGAACTTGCATTTTAGGATGATTGCATTAAAACTATTATAAAATTTCTTTAAAAAATAGTAGCTCAAAGCATAGATTTCTTTAGTGGTGAATAGTTGAAATTGGAACCTCCATTTTTTGCGAATAGGACAAGCTATAAGGGAACTAAATTGCCAAATTTTTATGAAAATTTAGTTTAGAACTAGTTAAATTGCCTAAGCATTATTTTATTAAAATTTTAAATTGAATTATTTCACCACAATAAATGATGCATGATTGGAGCCTAATCACTTAAAATTTATAATACACATTACACATCTAAATCATATTCACCATTAATATTACATCCCCACTTCTTTTTGGGTCCATATCACCATTACTATCAAATACCTACTTGCTTTTGGGGCCATTTTCACTTTGAAACTAAAATTTGGCAAGATTTATCACTTAGAAATTATATATAATTAAGTTTCTAAGGGTTGTGTTGTGGACTATTAGTGTAGGCTAAGATATAGAAAAACCTCACTGTTTGATGGAAAAGGGAGACTTAGCTTAAAACCCTAAACTAGGTCAAACCCTCTTCTATCAACATTGGAACACAAACCGAGCTTGGCTTCTACCTTTGGAGGACAATCAAACTACAAGGGTTTTTTCCCTTTGATGTATAAAAGAGTGTTAACCAAATCCAACCAATCAAGCTAGGGAAAAGTAGGAAACCCTATTTGAGTAAGATCAGTTAATAGATGACTGACAGAAACTGTTACAGAGAATCTAAGACAACAATAGAGATTAGAGGACAGAGAGGAATTGGAACCTAAGTTTGAGGGCAGAGAGGAACCAGGGTGCTGGGCACCCTAGACCCAAATTAGGGTTTTGATGAATATTTTGATCTAGGTGTCTTCGCCTGTCGGCCTTCCTGCTTCCTATCACCTATTGTTGTCTGACTCCATCGAATGTAACCTACACACAAATAAGATGAGAAAGGATTGTGTTATTTTTAGGGGCTTTCCTTAGTCAAAACCTATGTTGGTGTTTCCACCTCCACCACAACAAAGATTAGAGATCAAAGAGTGTGTGCCCTAGGAGGGCAGAGGTAAGATCTGCTATAAATGATGAAATAAAGAATATAAATGGTAAATGTTACCACAAGATATGAAACCCTAGTTGGAGTAGGTGACTCAAGACCATGCACCAACAAGGAGATAGAGAATGAATACTTGAACATCCTTCAAGACCTACAAACAAGCATCATAATATCCACATACAAAGAGCTATTACAATCATGAAGAATACTTGAGCATAAGATAAGCAATTCTAACATTCTAATATTCTCTAGTTGTTCTCTCTAGGTGTAAATGAATAGTAAAACTCCTTATATGTGTTCCCTCTCACTAGCGGTGAATAAAACCAATTGAGGCTGACAAGCGTAAACCAAAAAGGTGTTCTAAGCTGACACCACCAAATTAAACCTGAGGATAACATCTGGGCCCATGGCACTAGGTGCCCTGGTCCTTTAGCCCCCATAAACTCTAGGGAGTGCTTAATGGGGTGATCCTAGACCAGTCCTAAGTTTATTTGTTGGGGTTTATTCATTGGGATCAAGAATTAATTGTTTATTATTCCACTAGGTGCCAAAATAAGTCCAAATTAGCAAGGGTAAACATTTTACTCCATAACACTCACAATCCTATGGAAGCAATAAGAGCATCAGATATTAATTTTTAATGTTTGCATGGATAAAAAATTATGATTTTGTCTATAGTCTGTGATAAGCATTCACTTTATAGTTTATACAATTCTTGCAATGTCTCTTTTGACATGTTAACAAAGAAAATCATAGTAATTCATATATGGATTGTAAGTATATGATATGATGTATTTAGCTAATAAAAGGATTGTTCTTATTGATCTTTAATTTTTAGATAAATTTTGTAAAAAAAATTGCATGCCAAAATAAATCAACTTGCATTACTGGGCGGGTGCAAAAAGATGGGAGGCCAAAAAGTGGCCAAATTCTTAAAACTTTTTAAAAAGCCATAACGTGAGCGCGTTATAATGCGAGCATAACTCACTCGCGTTATAATGCGAGCGCGTTATTGTTTTCTTTGCATTTTTTTCTTTTTTGCAAAAGTTTGCCCAATGTTTAAGGGTCGAGGGTTTAATGGTTGAAGGATTAGGGTTTAAGGCATACTATCGAGGGTAGAGGGTTTAGGGTCGAAGGTTTAAGGGATGAGGGTTGAGGATTTAGGGATTAGGGTTTAAGGTATAGTGTCGAGGGTAGAGGGTTTAGGGTTTAAGGTTTAAGAGTTGAGGGGTGAGGCTTTAGGGATAGGGTGTAGGGTTTAAGTTATAGTGTCGAGGGTTGAGGGTTTAGGGATAGGGTTTAGGATTTAAGTTTTAAGGGTTGAGGATTTAGGGATAGGGTTTAGGGTTTAATGTTAAATGAGAGACCTAGATGGCTAAGGACGGATGGAGAGGTAGACAAGGAGTGACTGAGAAACTTAGAGAGGGGAGAGGTAGAGGTGAGGGGGAGATAGAAGTGAGAGATAGAGAGGTGAGGGGAGAGAGAATAAAATGAGAGAGTGGAGTTGACAACTTGAGGGAAAGATGGGTAAGGAGGACGGAGACAGGTGGAGAGGAAGGGAAATATCTAGAGAGCCCTGAGAGATATACAAGTGAGATACCTACAACCTAGGGAGAGAGGGGTGAGAGAGATAAAGGAGAGATGGGAGTGAGGCATATAGGGGAGGAGAGGGGTGGATAAGGGTTGAGGGTTTAAGGGTCAAGGGTTTAGGGTTTAAGGGTTGAGGGTTTAAGGGTTGAGGTATTAAGGGTCTAAGGGTTGAGGGATTAGGGTTTAAGGTATAGTGTCGAGGGTTAAAGCCTAATCCCTCAACCCTCAACACTATACCTTAAACCCCAAGTTTGAGGGATTAGGGTTTTAAGGTGTTGTGTCAAGGGTTGAGGGATTAGGGTTCAACCCTCGACACTATACCTTAAACCCTAATCCCTCAACCCTTAGACCCTTAATACCTCAACCCTTAAACCCTCAACCCTTAAACCCTAAACCCTTGGCCCTTAAACCCTAAAGCCTTAAAACCCTTATCCACCCCTCTCCTCCCCCATCTGCCTCACCCCCATCTCTCCACTATCTCTCTCACCCCTCTCTCCCTAGGTTGTAGGTCTCTCACTTGTATATCTCTCAGGGCTCTCTAGATATTTCCCTTCCTTTGCATCTCTCTCCCTCCTCCTTACCCATCTTTCCCTCAAGTTGTCAACTTCACTCTCTCATTTTATTCTATCTCTCCCCTCACCTCTCTATCTATCACCTCTATCTCCCACTCACCTCTCTACCTCTCCTCTCTCCAGGTCTCTCAGTCATTCCTTGTCTGCCTCTTCATCTGTCCTTAGTCATCTAGGTGTCTCACTTAACCTAAACACTAAACCCTATCCCTAAAGCCTCAATCCTCAACCCTTAAACCTTAAATCCTAAACCCTATCCCTTAACCCTTAGCCCTAAAGCCTCAACCCTCAACCCTTAAACCTTCAACCATAAACCTTGTCTCTAAACCCTCTACACTCGACACTATGCCTTAAACCCTAATCCCTCAACTCTTAAACCCTTAATCCCTCAAACCTTAAACCCTTAAACCCTATATACCCTTTACACCTAACCTTGGACACTCAACCTTGAACATTATCCCTCAACGTTCAAACCTCTACCCTATACCCTATACCCTAAACCCTAATCCCTCAACCCTCAATCCTCAACCCTCAACCCTAATTTTAATTTTCTTCCATTGATTCAACATCATTGTTGTTTTCCCCATCAGAAACCAATTCATTCAGCAACTTGCTACCCATTGGTTGACTTGAACTGCATATTCTGTTAGAAAAAGGGCATCTTTTATTTGTATCAATGTTGGTGTTCATAAGCTGAAGAGCATTGATATTTTTCACACACCTTGTTCTTTGAAATATCTTAACCTTAAAATATGAATTGGATATGTACTTGAACACAGCAAAATCTCCAATCTCCAACCCATGATGATTCACAAAATTTTCCCAACCCTGCCTAAATTCTAGTTTATTTATTGTATACCCTCAACCCTAATCCCTCATCCCTAAACCCTAAACGCTATCCCTATTCCTAAACCCTCAAATCTCAACATTAAACCCTAATCCATCAACCCTAAACCATAATCCCTCAACCCTAAACCCTATCCCTAAACCCTCAACCCTCAACACTATCCCTAAACCCTCAACCCTAAACCCTATCCCTAAACCCTAAATCTATGTTTCTTGTTGTCCACCCCGCACTTAGGGGAGGTATATTATTATGAAATAGGCAAATAATCTCCCATTGTTTACTGGCTCGCGTTTTGTCCTGCTATAGATTGATCCATTAATATTTGTGCCTATCTCACCTTCAATAGCACCTTTACAATATCTCACCTCTAGTTCCATTAGCTCATGTTCTATATCTCACTTATCTCTCCCCCTCACCTCTCTACCTCTCCCCTCTCTATGTCTCTCAGTCGCTCCTTGTCTACCTCAACCCTAAACCCTCGACCCTCAACCCTATCCCTAAACCCTCGACCCTCGAACCTCAACCCTCAACGTCAAAACCTAATCCCTCAACCCTTAACTCTGATCCCTCGACCCTCAACCCTATCCCTAAACCCTAAACCCTAAAGCATCAACCCTCAACCCTCAACATCAAATCCTAATCCCTCAACCCTTCACTCTAATCCCTCAACCCTAAACCCTATCCCTAAACCCTCAACACTATACCTTAAACCCTAATCCCTCAACCCTCAACCCTAATCTGTCATCCCTTAATTCTAATCCCTCATCCCTAAACCCTAAACGCTATCCCTATTCCTAGACCCTCAACGGGCTCGATACTATACCTTAAACCCTAATCCCTTATCCCTAAACCCTCCAACCCTATCCCTAATCCTTATAGCCTCGACACTCTACTTTAACCCTAATCCCTCGACCCTCAACCCTATCCCGAAACCCTTAACCCTCGAACCTCAATGTACTCAACCCTCAACATCAAACCCTAATCCCTCAACCCTTAACTCTGATCCCTCGACCCTCAATCCTATCCCTAAACCCTAAAGCCTCAACCCTCAACCCTCAATGTCAAATCCTAATCCCTCAACCCTTCACTCTAATCCCTCAACCCTAAACCCTATCCCTAAACCCTCAACACTATACCTTAAACCCTAATCCCTCAACCCTCAACCCTAAACCTGAATCCCTCAACCCTCAACCCTAATCCATCATCCCTCAACTCTAATCCCTCATCCCTAAACCCTAAATGCTATCCCTATACCTAGACCCTCAACGGGCTCAATACTATACTTTAAACCCTAATCCCTTATCCCTAAACCCTCCAACCCTATCCCTAATCCTTATACCCTTGACACTCTACTTTAACCCTAATCCCTCGACCCTCAACCCTATCCCAAAACCCTTAACCCTCGAACCTTAATGTACTCAACCCTCAATGTCAAACCCTAATCTCTCAACCCTTAACTCTGATCCCTCAACCCTTAACCCTTAAAACTTGAACCCTAAACCCTAAATCCTCAACCCTCAACCCTCAACTCTCAACATTAAACCCTAATTCATCAACCCTAAACTCTAATCCCTCAAACCAAAACCCTATCCCTAAACCATCAACCCTCAACACTATACCTTAAACCCTAATCCCTATCCCTCAACCCTTAACCCTTAAAACTTAAACCCTATCCCTACACCCTCAACACTTGACACTATATATTAAGCCCTAAACCCTCATCCCTAAAGCCTCAACCCTCAATCCTTAAACCTTCAACCCTAAACCATATCCCTAATCCCTCTACCCTCGACACTCTAACCCTAACCTTGACATTAAACGCTAATCCATCAACCCTAAACCCTAATCCGTCAACTCTAAACCCTCAACCCTCAACACTATACCTTAAACCCTAATCCATCAACCCTAAAACCTAATCCCTCAACCCTAAACACTATCAATAAACCCTTAACCCTTGACACTATACCTTAAACCCTAATCCCTCAACCCTCAACCCTCAACCCTAATCCCTCATCCCTAAACCCTAAATGCTATCCCTATTCCTAAACCCTCAACCCTCGACACTATACCTTAAACCCTAATCCCTTATCCCTAAACCCTAAACCCTATCCCTTAACCCTTAACCCTTAAAAATTAAACCCTAAAACCTATCCATAAACCCTCGACGCTCAACACTATATTTTAAACCCCAATCCCTTAACCCTCAGCCCTAAAGCCTCAACCCTCAATCGTTAAACCTTCAACCCTCAACCCTTAACTCTTAACAATAAACCCTAATCTGTCAACCCTAAACCCTAATTTGTCAACCCTAAACCCTAATCCCTCAACCCTAAACCCTATCCCTAAACCCTCAACACTATACCTTAAACCATAATCCCTCAACCCTAAACCCTAATCCCTCAACCCTAAACCCTAAACCCTATCCCTAAACCCAACAAAACTGCTTTGCCTTATGTTAGGTTGTTAAACCCATCATTTTTGACACTCTTCTCTTAAAGGTATTTGAGTTGCAAGAATATGTCAGAATAATGGATATGAACTTTTTTAATGTTAGTAATGTTATATGGCATGTTTTTCTGGCCCATCTGGGTTTCATTATGCCAATAGGTGTACACACTATGAGAAAATCTTTGCGTATGGTACATCCACAATGAGTAATTAACAATTGAAATCAGAAGGATGATCATAATGAGAAAAACTTTGCATTGGGGTACATCTATGTTTCTTGTTGTCCACCCCGCACTTAGGGGAGGTATATTGTTATGAAATAGGCAAATAATCTCCCATTGTTTACTGGATCTATCCACAATAACTACTAAACTATACCTTAAACCCTAAACCCTATCCCTAATCCCTCTACCCTCAACAATCTACCTTAACCCTAATCCCTCGACCCTTAACCCTAAACGCTATCCCTAAAGCCTCAACCCTGAACCCTAATCCCTCAAGGTCCTAAACTCTAATCCCTTATCCCTAAATGCTCAACCCTCAACCTTAAACCTTAATCACTCAATCCTTATCCACCCCTCTCCTCCCCTATCTAGCTCACTCCAATCTCTACCCTCCTCTACCCTCGACACTATAAATACATACATATAGACATACATAGATACATACATACATATAGGCATACATAGATACATACATACATATAGGCATACATACATACATGATTAATAGCCTTGAACATAAAAAAATTTAAGTTGAACATAACGCGCTCGCATTATTTCAAACATGAAAAACAACACAAACTTTTGCGGAAAAGGAAAAATGCAAAGAAAAAAATAACGTGAGTGCGTTATAACGCGCTCACGTTATGGTTTGCTTTGGGAATCCCAAGCCTTGGGCTTGGGATTTGCTTTGGATTTCCAACCCAAAGACCTGAAGTGCCTTTTCAACATCCACAGATGTGTTTTTCCATATTCTTCAAGATTTCACATAATTTCGTTCGCGCTAACCCTCAGATTTGCACATGTTTCAAGGTCAAACAAATCAAACACCTGGGTAATGTTAGGCTTCTCTTAGTTATCTGACAATGTAATTTTTTTCACATTTTAACAATGTTAAGCCTTTCATCTTTAATTTCTCTTGTTTGCGTGTCCGTTTATGGGCAAAAACCACTGTTTGGTCTTTTTTTCATTGTAAATTAACTATTAATTCAAATTTCAAAAAAATTACATATTTAGAAACTAGACTCCATTCTACAAATATTAAAAAAATTTAAAAAATGATTTTCAATTAGTTTTCAAAATTTATAGGGGTAGCACGGCCAAAATTCTATTTTTTAAGATGTGTCCACTTTGAAAATTAGTAAAAAATCAAATATTCATCAAAAAATTATCAAAAAAATTGGGCATAAACTAAATGCTATTAGCTAATTTCTCACTCAAGTGATTTTAAAAATACCAAAAAAAAGTTGACCTTTTGAGGAAGCCACAAAACATGCTATGTCATTTTTTTTTTACAGAAACAACACCAATTTATGTGGCTCCCTCTTTTGAACCCCTTAATCTATGTCATTTTCAAAAAAAAATAGTAGTTTAGAAAGTAGACTCAGAGCACTACAAACATTGTTTTGGTTGCATCTCCGAATTTTAAGTGTAACTATGCTCAATTTCTCATCCAAGGCCAGTATTTCCTGATTTCAGAAAAAAGTGGCCACTTAAGACCCCTTTTTGGCCCCCCATCTTCTTGCACTTACCCTACTTAATCTTTATGTCAAGTTTAGGACTTCCTAAATATGTGAAGGATTAAATCTTTATTTAACACCATCAATTTATTCTATAATATGATAGTTCTAATTTAATTCTAGGATGTAATAAGCACGTCATTTAAAATCTTCACCCAACCTAGAATTTATTTAGACTGTTCAAGTCATTATTGATCAATAGTCGATATCAAATATCAATTGTTGATCAATAAATATTCAAATGACCCAAAAGAAATTCTAGGTTGGGTAAATCTTTTAAATGGCATGTCCTTATTATCTCCAAAAATGAAATCATAACCATATAATCAATAGTGAAATAAAAGGTTTAGATTCATTCATAGCATAGAGTCTGCTTTTTATGGTGTGAGATTTTCAAAATGTTTGGTCTATGTGTGTTCCAACGCCTTTTTGATAGTAGATTTATGCTTGCGGAGAGCTACTACTACCCTTGGCCCTTGTGATGAGGTGTTTCCCAAGCTCAACCCACACAAGTGAGCACTACGCCCTTAACCCCTATAAAGGGTGCTACCCCTTGACCCTACTAGTGGCTACTACCCTTAGGCCCCTGATGAGTGCCAGGTAGCACCCATGAAATACATCTTTTTACCTCTCTTTTTCTCCCTTTTTATTCCATTGTCCTGATGATTGCACCAAAATAGGCTAACAGGGTTGTTCTAATGATGATTAATAAGAGATGAATTACTTAAGATCATGATTTCTGATTGAAGGACTAATGTGCATTGAATTGATGGAAATATGCAGAAATCTTCTCTTTTTGAATCAATAGGTGCAGGTGTTCGGGTAGACAATTTTGTGCATCTCTGGAGGTAGTCCTAATGATCTTCGAAGTCGACATCAACCTACCACGAATGGTCTCAAATGTTTGCAAATTTGATTGGAAAGGTTTTTGGGATAAAAAGGTGAAGCATCTATGGAGTTGGATTGAAGTCTTGAGCATCTCCGGAGCTGAACGGGAAGGTCACAAACATATCTCCGAAGCTACAAACAGAAACATACATCTCTAGCACCTTTTTAGAATAGTGTAGATTTCTAGCACAGTTGTCGATCAGACACTTCCAGTGGTGATCAGGATGCTCCTGATGTTACTCAAATCATCCCCTGAGTAATTGAGGGAAATCTATAGTTAACTGCTAGAATTTTTTATCTCTTTTTGGTTTTTGCATGAGTTATTGATAAACTAATTTAATACCTATATTTTAGGGCCTCGTTGCCCATTTGTATTTAAAACTAAGACTCAGATTCAGTGTGGACTTCTGTTCCACTCAATCTATTTTTATTGCATGGATATTTATTTTGTAGTTAGATTGTTAGTAGAATAAAGAGATTGATGTTATCTCTTAGATGAACTAGTAGTTAAGGTGAGTGATCTCTCATCACAGATTTAGATATAAACTTACAGAAGTAGCAACAAAAGACAGCGATTATTCTTCTGATTTCTATAATCTCATTTTGATATCAATATTTTTTTGAATACAAAGTTGATGGGATTGGACTAAATCGAGTTGTGATATTATTCTCTTGTGTTGATTCTTTGCTTTAGTCTTTAGCCCTAAGGGTGTGGAGCAAAGGCCCACTCTCACCACCAAGGTAGAAGGCTAGTACTGTTATTTGTTATTTTAGATTTTGCTTTAAAATATACTTACCGTTTTCATAGATAGATGCATGTTTCAATTTATAGATTTGCTTTAACTAGTTTACAGCTCAATTCTATTTTCAATATTCTTGGAATTAATTTCATAGCAGATAGATCAGTTTCTTTAAATCAGTAAAGGTCATTAGAGTTAGTTAGATAAAACTGGCAACTATAGGATTCCTAATTGCAGATAGCCAAGGACACAGCCCTAGATTTGACATCTGAAATATGATTAAATGATGAGGTACAATGACCCTTGTCAGCCCCTACTCTAGCATTACAAAAAATAAAAGAATATATGAGGGAACTATGCCAACCAACTATGCATATATCGATGGACTCACAATTTAGATAATATTTAATTTTATGATTAGCCCAAGTTAATAATTTCTTCTTCTACAGGAAGAAAGTATTTTAAAAATGAAGGATTTGCCATGGAAATTAAGGCACATATCTAATATGTTAGAACATAATGCTATTAGGGGTCATATACCATTCTAACATTTATATATTGTTCTTGTTAGGGTTAGCTGGTAGAAGATATCAACTAAATACAAATAAAGATTAAATAGAGGAATGAAAATACAGAGAAATAATAATAGCGAGAGACAAGTTTTAACGTGGTTCACCCAAACTCAGGCTGCATCCAACAACAGAGAGTCCAATATTATTTTCCAGTAAATCAAACTGATTACAACCAACAATCCTTGCAACTTAATACCATTGCAAATGCTACAATACATCGATAGAAACCCTAACCTTAGCCACTTTTATCAAGCCTTATGTCAGTTACAAAAATAGGGTTTTTTATGTCGGCCAATAGAAAAATAACTCCTGACGCCTTAATAAAATAATAAAAAATCATTGGAGGTTTCGGGGGTAGCACCCGCGAGGGCGCTGCCCCTCAACCCCACCTTGTATCATGACTTGGAGCTCGCTAGGGGCGCTGCCCCTTGACCCCATTAAATAATTTGGGGGGAAATCGCACTGATAAAAGTGGGGTAAATTTAACCTCCAAGTCTGATTAGGCTCCATATAACAATAATCTCCCACTTGGAGACTGATCAGACTCCACACCATATCATCTCCCGCTTGGAGACTGATCATAACACCGCTGACCCTTTAACTCCCATTGGAAATAAGCACCCTGGACTCTATTGTTCTATTTTATTTTGTTTTCAGTCTTGAAGACCAACCAAAGCTGAAGAGGAGCTCAACTTCTCCCTTTTCACTGCCTTTGTAAACATATCTGCTGGATCTTTATTTGTATGTATCTTTTCCAGCTGTAACTACCCATCATCCAACACTGATAGAATGAAATGATACCTCAACTGTATGTCTTTGGTCTTTGAATGCAAGGCAGAAATCTTTGCAAGATGTATGGCACTCTCGCTGTCTATAAACAAATAACTATTAGCCTATTGTTTGCCCAATTCTTCCATGAAAGATTGCAGCCATATCATCTCCTTGCTTGCCTCTGTTGCAGCTACATACTCTGCCTTCGTGGTGGATAAAGTAACCACCTTTTGCAACCATGAGATAAATAGAAAAATAACTCCTTTTTATGTCGGCCAATAGAAAAATAACTCCTAACGCCTTAATAAAATAATAAAAAATCATTGGAGGTTTTGGGGGTAGCACCCGCGAGGGCGCTGCCCCTCAACCCCACCTTGTATCATGACTTGGAGCTCGCTAGGGGCGCTGCCCCTTGACCCCGTTAAATAATTTGGGGGGAAATCGCACCGATAAAAGTAGGGTAAATTTAACCTCCAAGTCTGATTAGGCTCTATATAACAATAATCTCCCACTTGGAGACTGATCAGACTCCACACCATATCATCTCCCGCTTGGAGACTGATCATAACACCGCTGACCCTTTAACTCCCATTGGAAATAAGCACCCTGGACTCTATTGTTCTATTTTTTTTTATTTTCAGTCTTGAAGACCAACCGAAGCTGAAGAGGAGCTCAACTTCTCCCTTTTCACTACCTTTGTAAACATATCCGCTGGATCTTTATTTGTATGTATCTTTTCCAGCTGTAACTACCCATCATCCAACACTGATTGAATGAAGTGATACCTCAACTGTATGTGTTTGGTCTTTGAATGCAAGGTAGAATTCTTTGCAAGATGTATGGCACTCTGGTTGTCTATAAACAAATAACTATTAGCCTATTGTTTGCCCAATTCTTCCATGAAAGATTGCAGCCATATCATCTCCTTGCTTGCCTCTGTTGCAGCTACATACTTTGCCTTCGTGGTGGATAAAGTAACCACCTTTTGCAACCGTGAGATCTAACTCACCATTGTCCCACCTACAGTAAAGACATAACCTATAATACTCCACCTGGTATCAATATCCCCTGCCAAATCTGAGTCTACATAACCTGCTAAATCAGTATTAGAGCCCCCAAAACATAAATGTTTATTGGATGTACCTCTCAAATATCTGAGAATCTATTTTACCGCATTCCAATGCTCCAATTCGGGAAGACTCATATACCTGCTTACGACTCCTACAACATGTGCAATATCTGGTCTCATACATACCATGGTGTACATTAAACTTCCTACAACTGAAGCATACGGTACCTTGGACATTTTTTCTTTCTCCTCTTATGTCTTAGGACACATCTCCTTAGTCAATTTCAAATGACTAGGCAAAGGTGTGTTGACAGCTTTTGCATTCTCCATATGGAATCTCTGCAACACCTTTTCAACATAATCAGCCTAAGATAGAGTCAATTTTATGTTCTTCCTATCTCTACAAATTTTCATACCAAGGATTTGTTTTGCTTCCCCCAAATCCTTCATAGCAAATGACTGTGCTAACTGTTGTTATAAATCTCTTATGTGATCCATGTTAGACCCCACTACAAGCATGTCATCAACATATAAACATAAAATAATGTAGCTGTCATTATCCGACCTCTTCAAATAAACACAATGGTCAGAATTACACTGGTTGTAGCCTTGCTTAGCCATAAAACTATCAAATTTCAAATACTATTGCCGAAGTGCTTGTTTTAGGCCATACAAACTCTTCTTCAATTTGCACACCAATTTCTCCTTACCTTTGACCTCAAATCCTTGGGGCTATTCTATATATATCTCCTCCTCCAATTCACCATGGAGAAAGGTAGTTTTCATATCTAGCTGTTCCAAATGCAAATCTTCAGCAACCACAATACTTAAAACAATACGAATAGAATTCCTCTTAACAACCAGAGAAAAAATCTTATCAAAATCAATGCCCTTTTTCTGTGCAAATCCTTTTACAACTAACCTAGCTTTAAATCTATTCTTACCTCTAGCTTCCTCTTTTAGCCTCTAAACCCATTTGTTTGGTAAAGTCTTTTTACCTGCAGGTAACTTACATAATTCCCAAGTCTGATTTTTCAGCAAGGAGTCCATTTCTTCTTTCATTGCAAGCTCCCACTGAACCTTTGTACCCACCTACATAGGTTCATCATACCCTTCTGGTTCACCAACATCTATTAACAAAATAGAATACAAAGAGGGAGAAAACCTTTCAGGAGGTCTACTTAGCCTTGTTGACCGTCTAACATTCACTGGAGCTTGTGGTATTTCTTGTTGCTGTTGTGGAGCATGAGGAACCACTGGAACATCACTATTTGGAGTATTATCCAGCACCACATAATCCTTTTCTTTCTTCTCATGTTGTTGCAACTAATCTTTGTACAACACCTTCTCATTGAATATAACATCCTTGCTTCTCACAATTTTCTGATTTTCAAAATCCCAAAGCCTATAACCAAATTCATCAATGCCATATCCAACAAAAGTATATTTTTTGATTTTGCATCCAGCTTGGTTCTATTTTCATAATCTACATGTGCAAATGCTTCACATCCGAAGGTTTTGAGAAAAGAATAACTCACCTTCTTACCTGTCCATGCTTCCTCTAGAATAATACAACCCAAAGGAATTAAAGGACCTCTATTAATTAAACATATAGCAGTGTTGACAGCTTATGCCCACATGTTTAAAGGCAGCCCAGCATGCAATCTCATGGTCCTTACACGCTCCATTATTGTCCTATTCATGCGCTCAACCACTCCATTCTCCTAT
This sequence comes from Cunninghamia lanceolata, assembly GCA_027924645.1. Classification (NCBI taxonomy): domain Eukaryota; kingdom Viridiplantae; phylum Streptophyta; class Pinopsida; order Cupressales; family Cupressaceae; genus Cunninghamia; species Cunninghamia lanceolata. The sequence continues at coordinate 324,287 of BSBN01001373.1, forward strand.
GGAGTCCCTAGAACCATTTTCTGCCTAAGTATTCCATTAAAGGAACAATAATCCTCAAATTCTTTACTGCAATACTCACCACCATTATCAGATCTGAAACATTTTAATCTTTTACCCATCTCATTCTCAACCAAGCTTCTCCATTTCTTAAATGTTTCAAATACATCAGATTTATGTCTGAGGAAATAAATCCAAACCTTCCTAGTTGCATCATCTATGAATGTAACACAATACTGAGAGCCACCAAGAGAAGATACCTAAGCCGGTCCCCATACATCTGTATGCACAAGCTCCAACTTTTCATCTTTCTTTTGCTTCCCATCCTTGAGAAAACTAACTCTCTTTTGTTTGCCATACACACAACTTTCACAAAAATCCATATTAATACATTTCAAACCTGGTAAAACTTTCTTAGAATGAAGTACCTTCATACCTTTTTCACTCATATGCCCAAGTCTGTTATGCCACAGTGTTGTCTTAGAACCTGTAGCAACTGTTTCAGTCTCTTCCTGCGAACCTACAATAATTGTTCCTGAACCTGTTTGGTTTTTCTCTGCAACAACTAAAGTAGAAGGAATAGTATGACCTGTACAAAGATATAAGGTGCCTACTTTCACACATTTTTCTACTATTAAGGAACATTTTGTAACCTTCCAATTTTTATTAGTAAATGTAACAATGCAACCTTCATCAGCTAGCTGCCCTGCTGAAATTAAATTCCTACTCAGCCTTGGAACGTGCCTTACCTCTTGTAGTAGCCAGTGATTCCCATTCTACAACTTAATCTTGATTCTTCCCTTTCCAACAATCTGACAAGGTTCGTTATCTCCTAAATAAACTAGCCCAAAATCCCCTTGGACATAATCAAGAAAATAACTTCTATGGAGCATAACATGAAATGAGGCCCCTGAATCTAAAACCCATGAATCATCAACATTATCTAGGGAAAGAATCAAAGCATCATCTTCAGATTTATTACTTACAACATTTGCCTCCTTATTGCCTTCTTGTTTGTCTCCTTTCTTCTTCTGAAACCAACAATCTTTCTTCAGATGACCTGGTTTCCCACAATACCAGCAATCCTTCTGTCCTCTGGATTGGGACCTCTTGTCCTTTGATTTTCCTCGTGACTTCCCATGACCTCCAGAACTTTTTCCTCTCTCCTTTGATCTGCCCCTGCTTTCTGCATTCAAAACACTACCTGATGTGGACCCTCCTGAGTTTTTCTGTTGCATTTCCTCGCTAAGGACAACACCAACAACATCATCAACTTTCAAAGTGTTTGAACCAGAGACAGAGTTACTTACAGCCATTACCAAGCTATTCCAGCTTTCTAGCAAAGAACATAAAACCAAGAAAACCCTCACCTCTTCATCAAATTTCACTTTTACAGAAGTTAACTGACTGGTAATTGTATTAAACTCATTTAAATGATCTATCACAGATCCACCTTCAATCATTTTTAGATTAAACAAACGCTTCATGAGAAATACCTTATTTGAGGCTGAGGGTTTTTCATACAATTTAGCCAAAGCTTTCATCAGCTCACTTTTTGTCATCGCTTTTGTTATATTGAACGCCACAGATGGTGCCAGGCACAACCGAATGGTTCCTAGTGCCTTTCTGTCCAGAAGATTCCAATCCTCATCAATCATTGTTGCTAGTTTCTTGGCTATTCCTTCCAACGGCCTCCATAAATCCTTCTGATAGAGATAATCCTCCATCTGCATCTTCCATAATTGATAGTTCTACCCATTGAATTTATCTACCTTCAATTTACCCTCGTCCGTCATTGCTCCCACTTAACCGTGAGACTCCCACTCAACCGTGAGACCTTCCTGCAGACGATAATCGAACACAACCCACTCTAATACCACTTGTTAGGGTTAGCCAGTAGAAGCTATCAATTAAATGCAAATAAAGATTAAATAGAGGAATGAAAATACACAGAAATAATAATAGCGAGAGACAAGTTTTAACGTGGTTCACCCAAACCCGCGCTACATCCACCAATAGAGAGTCCAATATTATTATCCAGTAAATCAAACCGATTACAACCAACAATCCTTGCAACTCAATACCGCTGCAAATGCTACAATACATCGACGGAAAACCTAACCCTTAGCCACTTTTATCAAGACTTATGTCGTTTACAAAAATAGGGTTTATTATGTCGGCCAATAGAAAAATAACTCCCGACGCCTGATTAGGCTCCATATAACAACAATTCTAATATAAGGTTATAAAACTTTATGTTTATATCCTTTATAAAGCATATACCATTTAATAATTAAGAAACTAATAACTATTAGTAGATTAATTATTTACAAATCGTTGCTTTGAATAGGTGTGACTAATACCCCTTCAGGTATTTTTCCACCCCTTCTCCTATATTTAAGGAAGTTCTCTCTCATTTGAGAGGTAAGGGAATTTGAGGATTTATAGTGAATTATATCACTATGCACATGAGGTACTATTGGCCATGTGGAAGTAAGTAGACGAGTGTCCCTAGGTTCAGTCTATTCTTTAATAGACTATTTTTTGTAAGTATTTTAATAAAATGATGCTTTATGGGGTTCTTTACCCGAAATGGTTTTCCCCATATATATTTTGTGTAATGTGTTAAATTTATGCTTGTATCTAGTTCTCATTTTATTTATTTTATATTTTGTTTATAATGATTAGTATCATAAGATCCTAATTTCTAACATAGTATTTTCTAAGATTCTATACAAATTTCTAGTGATGTGCATAAATTCACCAAGAAAAATAATATTTTTAAAAAGGAAGGATTTTCCATGAAAATTAATGCATTTTATAGGATTTGCCAGGATTTTATAGAAAATTTTAGGGAGCTTTTTTTAAGTTATCACTGTCAAGAGTTGCCTTTTAATTTTATTTTCTCAATTGGAAACAAAGCGCAAGCAAGGAATAGTGTAACTACATTTGTAAGATTAAATTATATTTTTTGCATTCATTTTGATTTGTTAAATCTTTCTTTTTAATCAATCCAAACCCTTCTCCACCTCAAAACCCTCCTTTTGATCAAATGCATGAATAAAATGGGGTAGAATAACATGACCTACAAAACCCCCCTCAAGCTCCTCCTACAATTCTCATGCATCCTCCTAAAACACAACAAAATATTTTAGGACAAATTTAAAACAATAAAACTAAGCTTGAAGTGTTCATAGAAATGTTAAAAAATCCTAATACCACAAGTACACACGGTGAAGCTCTTATAACATCATTAGAATATTTGATATCTCACATTGATTCTATTATTGGCTAGATAAACACATGGGTAAGCCATAGACAAATTTATCATTAATTTTATGCCACAAAATTATAATATGATATAGAGAAGGAAAAAAATTACCAAACATAAATTATGCTTATTGTTCACTAACTCAAAAACTAATGCACCATTATAAACAAGTTGCAAAAATATTCCAATCCATTAATTTGCAACCAACAGCAAATAAAGAATAACTTTTCAGATAGGTGGTAGATAGTTTTTGACCAACCCCATGTAATAACCATGAAGTGCCTCAATATTTCTTGAAGAAAATATATTGTGAGTTTACCCTCAACAAGATCCCAAACTATTTTGATATTCATGAGTTCTAGGATAGAGGTAAAGGCTCTACGTAGGATAGAGAGGGAGCATATCCTACATAGAACTGATTGATGAGACCACTTGGTTGGGCATCCATTCACTATGTCACAATCCATTTAGGTGTGAAGGAGAGTGTAGAGTTTTAGACAGTACAGTCTATTAGTTCACTCACATAGTCCTTGGTTGAGAATAGTGTGCATCTATCCTAGGGTGATGAGGTTGCGCCTTTGATTTTGAGGTATCACCACACTTTTGTCATGCTTGTGGGATTGTATGTAGTCATGAGCCAAAGGAATTTATGATGAGATGTTGAGAACATGGTGTATATATACTAGTGAGGCTACTACAAATGGTAAGGAAAATGCTCCACAGACTGAGTAGGATGCTTCACACACTAAACAATATGCCACATAATGTGATCCACATCATTGTTCTCTATCAGAGAGCATGGTCATGATAGATTTGTTACTATAGGTGACCTTTGGTATTGATCCACAAGTAATTTTATGTAAATTTATGCAATTTAGTATATTTCTTATTGAGTTTTAGAATTACTATATTAATCCATTATGAATGAAAATTTATAAAATAAATCTATGTATTTTATTATAAAAATTTAGGGTCAAACAATGTGTTGAGAAGACAAAGTGAAACTACTGGAATAAAATCTTCTACAAAGTGTATGCAAATCTGAAATTTATTCATTTTTACAAGATTACTATAAAGATTATGTGTAGATGCATAAATCAACAAATAACAAATAAAATCAGCAAACCAGAGCAACACAAGATTTATGTGGAGAAACCCTTTTAGGAAAAATCTCCACCAGAAAAAGAGAGGACCAACTATGTATTAATCTTCATGAACGAGATTACAAATATACAACACACTTCACTCTTCTTTTCAATAGAAATCCAGCAGTACCTGTGTACCTACAACTTCTCATAAAAACCACTATCTCAAAGCCTCAATATATAGGAAAATATAATACAAGATACCATAAATGGTATTGTAAATCAAGTGTTAATACCATTGGCCAAAACTAGGTGCCAAAAATGACCATATAGACCCAAAAATAGCCCACAAATGTGGAGGCACAAATTCTCAACCCCCTCACACATGAAATCTCCAAGAATATATTCTCCCAAGTTGGGATATCAAAGAAGCTGAAGATGAGCTCATTTGGGCAAAAAATCATGCTGGAGGGACATACTCCCCAAAGTTGGGATATCAAGTTTTAAGTGTTTTTGAAGGGGTGGGGGATGTTTCTTAGTGGTGGAAAAGCATATGGAAGTTCAAATGTCTATTAAAAGCTCATATTTTTATGTGGTTGGCTCTTGAAAATAAGGCACTCACTTGGAATGTGCTTCAAAAGAGAGGTAAACATGGGTTTGGATGGTGTATACTCTACAAGGAAAATGAAGAATCCATTTTGCATCTTTTAATGTTTGTTTGGATGGTGTATACTCTACAAGGAAAATGAAGAATCCATTTTGCATCTTTTAATGTTTTGTCCCTGCACTCGTCAAGTATGGAAAGAATTGGCTGCACTTTCTAGCTTTAGGGAGGTTTGGGAAGGAAATTCTATAGATGAAGGTTTGAACAAGTGGTGTAACAATATTGCTATTAAAAATATTAAAGATCTCCCATTGATAATTGTGTCGGGTATATGGTTGGCTCGGCTTATTTTGATGGGGTCTATCAAGGTGACCCGCCGGTAAGTGGTGTTGGGGTTGTGATTTTCTTAAATGAAGTGCATAGTATAAAGTTTAAAGCTGGTCTAGGCAAGGGCACAAATAACTATGCTAAAATCTTAGCTTTAAAGTTACTATTAATGCATTTAAACTTTAGATTTTTGGAGGCTCTTTGGTTGTGGCTAATTGTCCATGAATGGGATATGCAAGCTGGATAATTATTTGTTAAGGCCCATCTGTGAGGAGATACAACAAGTGCTCGATCAACATTTAATACTATATCTTTCCATCATGTGTACAGAGAAAGGAATGAGGAAGTTGATGGTCTTTCTAAAGTTTGATTACAACTAGCTACAGGCATTTGGTATATTTAGGAGATTGTGGATGGACATTCCTCTAAACATTATGCCCTTTATGCTTAATTTTTGTTTGGATTTGTTGGCATCATCTCTGTATTTTTTTGGGTTTGAATGATGATATTTTTTTCTTTTCTTTGGTGTTCTATTTTCTTTGGTCTGGCTATATATTCTTTTTGGGTCTCCCATTTGAATGGTTCCTTATAGTACTTTTTAGGACATTCTACAAGTTTTGTTGGAGCTTGTATCTAGTTAATATCATGTATTGATGTTCTACATTGCTCACTCCATTGTGGGATCTTTTGTGAATGCAAAATCACATATTCAGAATGTAATTTTGTTTTATTATAATAAAATTATAAGTTTTTTTTTGGGAAAAAAATGAAAATTAGGTTTATTTATAGCGAGAGGTTGTGATAATATAACAAAATTCCTTAACATAAATTTGATAGCCATTTATGCTAATTTAGGAGGTTTCTAATTTTCCAAGTTGAACTATCAAATTTATGTTAAGAATTTTTTGTTTTCCCCTTGTTATCATTATAATTATACCTCTCAATATAATATAAACAAATTAAATAGACTTATAAAATTGTAAAAACACGTAAAAACAAATCATATTCTTCAATATTTTTTTATTCAATTTGAAAGAAAACAAAATAAATCTCTAAATATAAATCATATTCTTCAATATTTTTTTATTCAATTTAAAAGAAAACAAAATAAATCTCTAAATATAAAGCATAAACTTATCATATCAATATCTATAAAAATTTTACCAAAAAAATTAACAGTCCACAAATTGTTTATATTTTAGAATCTGACCCCAAATTAATAAACATACCGGTTGCTTTACTGAAAAATTGTATTACATAAGTCTCACAACTCTGCTAAAAATTACAGTTTGAGTAATGAATCTGAATGATAAATGCCGTTCCAAACAAATAAAATGTCAAAAATATATACAAACATATTCAATTATTTAAAAACACCTGCAAATCAGACCTGAAATATCTAAAGAAAACAAATTAAACATAAATATATCTCTATATTGATGGAAATAATTGGATTACATAAATATCGTCATCTCTATTTTTAAATGACTGAACTGTTACAAATAAGAAGATCTGATCTATTAAAGTCATCTCCAGAGATCCAACTTGACCCAATGACACCTCCAAAAAAACGATGATAACTTAATCAAATAACATACTATCATCCTCTTATTTAAATACCTAAAAAGATACCATCATCCTCACTAATTAAACTACAACCCATCCATATATATCTAAATATACTATTAAATCTCAAACATTAAAATTACAAAGGCATTGAGCAGTTGAAAGCATGGTTCAGCCAATGATTATATAAATTCCAATTGCAATAAGCAAAATAGTAATGAGAGCAAAAAATATAATGGTATGTATGAAAATAGATAGGCCACTTGTCTTAAGGTTGCCGAACTCTATAAATCGGCCCTTTGCAGCAAGTTGGAACAGCAGCCCCGGCGATAACAATACGAATAGAATTGTCCCGACTATCTCTGGTGCCCAATCACGCCCCATTTCTTCTCCTCTCTTCTTCTCTGCACACAAAACTGAATCTCACCTATTCATGGCAAGGATACTGGGTATAGGATTGTTCATTATATCCAGAGGTGCGCCGGCCCAACAGTAACTTTGAAATAAACACCCTGCCTTGGATTTAGCTTCAGCTTGTGTCTTGCCCATGACGAACACTAGAAAACATACACAACCTCAAACAGCCATGAGTGAAAGACAAAAGTTATTTGATTCCAATTTCATTTTCAAATCTAGTTTATATCAGAGGATACCGATATTATAGAGGTAAAGGTTAAGAGCAATGACATAGTGTTTATGCAGGAAAAAAATTTCCAGGAAAAACTTAGCCTCCAAATTTCAAACCAATGTATTAGCAATATCAATTTGGTTACAATACATCAACAAGCTCAAGCTTTCACAAGAGAACCAACACAAGTTTAGAGAAATTTTGGTAGCATTACTCCTTGGAAAAATCATATCATACATCTCCATCATAGGCACCAATATATATAACATATAAAACAAGAAACTACAAATGAAAAATCATAAACCATGGGAGAATACCACCCCCAAAAATAGTGCCCAAATCCCCATGAGGAATTCCAATACCCAACTCCCATGATGAGCGAACATGTTAATATTAGAAGATCCTCTTACGCTACCATAATCCATCATAACCAACTCGCGAACTTGTCTGTTCAATTTTAGCTCATAATATTGGTCAAGATTATAATATAACTCCCCTATAAACATGCTCTTACACATCATAGATCATGTAACAAGTAACTCACATCTTACAATGTCATAAGTGCCCGTACACATCATGATGACATTATATGCTCTTACAACCTCTCACACACATTATAGAATATTGACACATGGCCAAGAATGCCACCTCAAAGTGGGACACCCTCTTTCTCATGATGTGAGGATAAAATAATAAACAAATACAACTAGTTTATAACTACAAAATATCGGGATGCAAGGTTGAGACACCTCTCTCAACATTCTCCCACTTGTTGAATACTTTGCAAAAGAGCAAAGGGTGAACTCCAACGCTAAAATCTAACTAATAGGAGCCATGAGGCTCATAGATTCATTGCACCACCTAAATTTCTCTATGCTCACAAGCTTCATTAACGCATCTACAACATTCACCAAAGTGTCAACCTTTTCAAGCATCACCCTTCCATCCTCCACCATGTGACAAACAAATTGATACTAAACATCTATATGCTTCGTCCATGCATAAAAAGTTGGGTTCTTTGTCAAGCTAATGGTACTCTAGCTATCACATCCAATTTGAATGACTCTCTAACTTGGCCCATCATCTAAACACAACCCTTGAACCTAGATTGCCTCCTTAGAGGTATGAATAGCTACCACATGGTACTTTGCCTCTGTCATGGATAAAGCATCCACAACCTATCAATAGCTCATTCAATTGATCTCACCACCAACCTAATTAAAAACACAACCACTTTTAGATCTTTTGAAGTCCACATCTCCTTCCTAATCTGAGTCAAGAAACCCCTAGATCTTTAAGTGGTGCAAGTATTCATCGACTTTGTTGTAAGTGCCACCAATTTTGCTTTGCTACAAGAGACCCTCACTTTGTTGCAAGTAACCACCATGATGTTGCAAGTGATCCTTGTAGTAAATATAATGCTTTGTAGTGCCCTGAAAGTACCTAAAGACACTCTTCACTACTACTTGGTGCTCTATGCCAGGATTAGCCATAAACTAGCTCAAGACTCCCACACTTGGGCAATGTCTAGTTTGGTGTAGACCATAGCATACATCAAACTATCAATTGCACTAGCCTAAGGAGCATGAGGCATGTCCTCCATCTCTGTAACTAAAGCTAGACATTACTCAATTGATAACTTAGTCCCCACCAAAATAGGAACACTCATTGGTTTGCAATCTACTATGTTGAAACATTGTAATACAGACTCAACATACTTACTATATCTTGACCAGAGCTTTATGTTAACTCCATTTCTTCTAATCTTCATACTTAAGATGAATTTAGTAACCCTAAAGTTCTTCATAGAATTGTAATGAAAGTTTAGACTTCAAGTCTCTAATCATCCCCTTACTATTACCAAATATCAACATATCATCCACATACAAAGTGATAACAAGGAAATGATCACCATGCTACTTAAAATATACATAGTGATATGATTTAAAGTTTACAAATCTCAACTTCAAAACATATGAATCAAAATTTTAATACCACATTCTATGTGATTATTTGAGACCATACAAAGATTTTTTAATCTATAAAGCAATGACTCCTTACCTTTTACTATGTAGTGCTCAGGTTGTGCCATGTAGATTTCTTCCTCCAAGTCACCATGTAGGAAAGTTGTCTTCACATCCAACTACTCAATCTCAAGATCAAAATCTAATACAATAGATTATAAGAACCAAATTGATGTCAACTTAGTAATTGGAGAAAAAATCTCATCGAAATCAATTCCCTCAACCTAGGATATCCTTTTGCAACCAATCTCACCTTGTACTTTTCAACACTGTCATCTAAGTTAAATGTCTTCTTGAAAACCCATTTGTGACTAATAGGTTTCTCCCCTTCAATAATTAAACTAAATCCCAAGTATCATTCTTCTCCAATGTACAACCATCTTATTATCCATGACCAACTTTCAGGACTCGCTATCATCCATCTCCATTGCCCGGGTCACAATTCTTGAGGCTCATCAATATTGGTAATCAAGGAAAGAATACATCTAAAATTAGGTAGGCCATACCTCTTTGGTTACCTCCTCTACCAAGTAGAGCTCCTCAAAAGATGAGGTGGACGTTCTTCATCCTCCAAACTCTCTAGAAACTCTCTATAATATTCTAATCATATAGTCCAATATGAACCTTTGGTTTAGCTTCAAATGTAGTTGTTTTAATATTTGGCTATAACTATTGAAGTCACCAAGAGACTCATAGAAGCCGAAGAATCCCTACAAAATCAAATAACCTTCTACAAAGAGATTAAGAAAAAAAGAGCTTTAATATCAATACTCATACAATATGTGTGTAAAATGTACATAAGGTTCCTTGTATATGTAGGACAAGGAGGAAGAAGGAAGGTAGGACTAAATGACTGACTACCCCTCTATTGTGGTAACACATGTGGTCACACTTGGAAAAAGTGTGAGAAAACATGTAGTGCACTCATTAGGTGAGACTAAAAAAAAAGTCTTTAAGTAAGCTTAAGCATTAGTGTGAATAGGAACAACTAGGTAGGAGATGAACTAGTGAGGCAAAACTATTTTTCACACTAACACCCCCTTGAGTGATACTTAGGGAGAAAGTTAAATACTAAAATGGGTCCTTGCAACAAGGCTTGATGAGGTACTTGTATACAATAAAGTCTCTCAGAAACAGAGAAAGGGAGAAAACCCTATGGGGAAAAACTCCTCCCCAAAAGAGAGAACAAGAGAAGGAAAAATAAACCTTCTCAAAAGATATCCCTTAAATATTAGGAACATGTAGAACTCCATGAAGCATAAGAAGTTGCAAACACTACTAAAGAATAACTACTATACTACTAGAATCAAAGAATCTCCACTAAAATCAAGATGAAGATTAAGATCAAAGAGACACAAATCTACATGAGTGACCCCAACTATACTACTCGAAGATATAGATAGTACATCAATTTGCATGAGTGACCCCCACGACACTACTTGAACAATGCACAAATGGTGATTCGCACCAATAATCTCAAGGAAACAATCTAGTAGTTGAAAATATAGGTGCCAATAATCTCAAGAACATTAAAATCAATTGATGAAGGTAGAAGGTGATTCCATTACTCCACTAAAACCAAGCATTAGTATAACCTTATTATACTCCCCATAATGCTAACAAGGGAGAGGGATGGTAGATCCACTTAAAATGTGTCACAGTGTAGTGTAAAGGAATGAAGAAGCAACATCAGGTCCAATATGGTGTACATGCAACTAAAAAAGAGTGTGTAGGGTCAATACACACTCTCATGGTGCAATAACTGTTAGAAACTTGTTGGTGTTGTCATTGATGTCAACTTCTAGAAGATGGTTCACTTGGTTTCCAAGTGCTTTTGAGAAAATGTGATAAAAAGGTGTGCAGTGTAACAGAGGTACTATTAGTATTTTGCTCCGTATTTCTTCTTATTTGAAGATATGCTTGTGCGGTTTGGAAGTGTTGATCAAAGGTGTTCAGAGGTGTTATATCTAGAGTTTTAGGTTTTGGATCATGCGGAAGTAGAAGATGTGTTTAATAGAATATTTGACTGTGAAGGAGGTTGTCTAAGAGAAATAGTAATGTTCTGCATTTCTCTGCATTGAGACTTCCTATCTTGCAGATCTTAGAGAGTGCTTATATTTTAGTTGTATCTACCTTCCCTTGAATTTTCTAGTGATGGGTTGCTCCACAAGTTCAATTCTTGTGTTGGTGTTCAATGGCAATGCATCTTGATGTGCATAATGAAGACATTCTTTGTTTCAGGTGGTTGCAGCAATGTTGTAGAGGATTCTAATGATGTTGAATGTTCTGGGAAGGTGTGTGAATGTTGTGGAGTGTCTCTCTCTGGTCTGCATTATTTTTTTAGACTTGGAGAAACATGGATGTGGTCACTAGCTCAAGTTTGGCTGACTTGGCTTGCTAGCTCTATTTGCAGAGGTATCTCATGGATTGTGGATGTGATGAGTAGTTTGGTGATATAGATTCAAGTCTTGGTTAACCCTTGACATGGCCCACTTTCACTTCTTTCCACCGTGGAAGTGTTTAGTGTTGACCTAATTAGTGTTGCATGTTTGAGGTGCACACGCTTCATTAGGACCGACCTAATTGAAATAGGTCTTGGTTGTAGATGGTATAAATGCAAGATGAAGTTGAATGGAGCAAGGTAGAGAAGATGATGCAAAAGTGAATCAAGAGCAGTGAGTTGTGTGCAAGCTTAAATGCTTATGACTCTAGAATGCAATGAGCAGAAGGTGTCTACATTTTAGTCTACTAGAATTTGCTGGAGGTAGTGAGCCAAAGGTTGCAGATGGAAAGCAGTGGCAGTGGTCAATTTCTCATGTTGCTCTGATATAGAGAATCTCTCTGTATCAATTTTCTTCTTTCTTCTCTCTTTTGGGCAGTGAGTCATTCGTAGTGAGCCTTTCTTTTGGGCAATGAGCCCTTGGCAGTGAGCCTTTCTTTGGTAGTGAGCCTTTCTTCTGGGCAGTGAGCCTATTGATTTTTAGTGTTGTTATTCATATATATGTGAGCTAATCCTTACCGTGGTTTTTCCCTTATTAGATTTTCCATGTAAATCTGATGTTTTTTATGTGCTTGGATGTGTTTGCATTGATGCTTCATATGTTTACATTATACTGATGCATTATAAGTGGGTGATGTTTTGAAATTGTTTTGAGTGCTTAAAGTTTTAACATACAACTAATTCACCCCCCCTCTCAGTTGTCCTATGAAATCTAACAATTGTTATCAGAGCCAAGTTCCCTGAAGAAGCTTAGTCACTTGGGGTAGATTCAGATGGAACACAAGAAAGGTATGGAGGTTCCAGTCTTTGATGGAACAAATTATGCTTTTTGGAAAACTGAGCTGGAAAACTTTCTTGTCTCACTAGGATATGGTGTATGGAAGATAGTTGACAAAAAGTATACCTACTAATGGTCCAAAGGATGAAGATGAGATTAAAGAATATGAGAACAATGGCAAGGCAAGGAGTGCTCTTTTGAATAGTCTTTATGATTCTGAATTATTGAAGGTAATGAGCTACAAAACTGCTCATGAGATCTGGAAGAAACTAGAAAGTGCCTATGAAGGAGATGACAAGGTCAAGTAAGCAAAGATGCAAATTTTGAAGGCCAAGTTTGAAACCCTAAAGATGTCAAAGGATGCAAATATTGCAAGCTACATGCAGAGAGTGGATGAAATTGTAAGACCTCGTAGGGATAGTTGAAGGGTGGTGAAGCTTAAGGAGGTGCAAAGGGAGTGTTTTTGTCATTCAAAGTTGCAACAAATCTGTTTTAAAAGTTTGAGCCTAGGAAAACAAGCTTGTAGGACAGGTTACAGGGTATAGTTTGTGATTACCATTGAAAGGTCAGAGAAATCTTCTTGAAATTGTTTTCTTGCTACATCAGAAGGATATGAATAAGATGAGAACCCTTGCAGAGAAGAAGAAAAGGAAAAAGAAAAGCAGGTTGATGAAGAAGATGCTCTGGAGAAGATTCCTAAGACCTCCAAGTATGTGCAGAAGAATCCGTCTGAAGACTAGATCATTGGAGATAAGAACAAGGGTGTTTTAACAAGGAGAAGTATTGTTATGGCAAATGAACAGGTGAATTAGAGCTTATTGTCTCAAATAGAACCCAAAACAGTAACTAAAGCATGCAAAGATGAACAATGGATCAAGGCTATGGAAGAAGAATTTATGCAAATTGAGAAAAATCAAACTTGGGAAGTTGTACCAAGACCAGCAGACAAAAATGTGATAGGAACTAAATGGGTCTTTCAGAACAAAATAAACGAGAATGGGGAAGTAGTTAGAAATAAGGTTAGGCTTGTGTGTAAAGGCTACTCACTTCCTAAGAGAAAAGGTTGTAGAGAATGTGGTAAAGTTGGAGTATGTGCCTACCAAGGATTAGGTTGCAAACATCTTTACAAAGGCTCTCCCTAAGGATACTTTTGAGTGTCTTTGGTAGAAGTTAGGGGTTATTACCCCTCCTCTTAACTAGATGCATAAGTATGTGCATCTATCCAGGAAGCATTTCAATATACAATTTCTGACCTGGACTGATGTTGATGGCTACCTCTAAGGGGGAGTAGGTAGATATACTATTAGTTGGTATAGTAAGATGGAGCATATCCTATGATCTAAAGGGGGAGAGTGCAGAAAAGTGAGGGCAGTGTAGATGAAGCAGATACTTGTTGGTGTTGTAGTTGTTGCCCTTTGTCATTGATGTCAAAGGGGGAGAGAGAGTCAAAGTTATTGAAAAATCATTGTGCAGAAAGGTGTGTGAAGAGTAAAAGTTGTTTCTGTTAGGGGAAGTAAGAGCTACTTTAGGTCTTGATGGTTTTTCAAAGAGTTGGTCTTGCCATCAATGACAAAGGGGGAGATTGTTAGAAACTTGTTGGTGTTGTCATTAATGTCAACTCCCAGCAAATGGTTCACTTGGTTTCCAAGTGCTTTTGAGAAAATTTGATAAAAAGGTGTGTAGTGTAACAGAGGTACTCTCAGTATTCTACTCAGCATTTCTTCCTATTTGAAGATATGCTTGTGTGGTTTGGAAGTGTTGATCAGAGGTGTTCAAAGGTGTTATATCCAAAGTTTCAGGTTCTGGGTCATGCGGAAGTAGAAGATGTGTTTAACAGAATATTTGACTATGAAGGAGGTTGTCTGAGAGAAATAAGAATGCTCCATATTTCTCCGCATTGAGCCTTCCTGACTTGCAAATATGAGAGAGTGCTTATATTATTTGTATCTACCTTCCCTTAAATTTTCTAGTGATGGGTTGCTCCGTAAGTTTAGTTCTTGTGTTGGTGTTCAATGGCAGTGCATCTTGATGTGCATAATGAAGACATTCTTTGTTTAAGGTGGTTGCAATAGTGTTGAAGAGGATTCTGATGATGTTAAATGTTTTGGGAAGGTGTGTAAAGGTTGTGGGGTGTCTCTATTTGGTCCGCATGATGTTTTTGGACTTGGAGAAGCATGGATGTGGTCATTAGCTCAAGTTTGGCTGACCTAGCTTGCTAGTGCTGTTTGCGGAGATATCTTGTGGATTGTGTATGTGATGAGCAGTTTCATGATACAAATTTGAGTCCTAGTTAAACCTTGACATGGTCCGCTTTCACTTCTTTCCACCGCAAAAGTGTTTAGTGCTGACCGAATTGGTGTTGCATGTTTGAGGTGCACACGCTTTATTAGGACTGACCTAATTGAAATAGGTCTTGGTTGTAGATGGTATATATGCAAGATGAAGTTGAATGGAGTGAGGTAGAGAAGATGATGTGAAAGTGAATCAAGGGTAGTGAGTTGTGTGCAAGCTTTAATGTTTATGACTCCAGAATGCAGTGAATAGAAGGTGTCTACATTTTAGTGTGCCAGAAGTTGCTAGAGGTAGTGAGCTAAAGGTTATGAATGGAAAGCAATGGCAGAGGTGGATTTCTCCTATTTCTCTAAGATAGTGAATCTCTCTATAATAGTCTTCTTCTTTGTTCTCTCTTTTAGGTAGTGAGCCCTTGGCAGTGAGCCTTTCTTTGGCAATAAGCCTTTCTTTTGGGCTGTGGGCCTTTCTTTGGCAGTGATCCTTTCTTCTGAGCAGTGAGCCTATTGATTTTTAGTATTGTTATTCATATATATGTGAGGTAATCCTCACCGTGGTTTTTCCCTTATTGGGTTTTCTACGTAAATCTGGTGTTTTTATGTGCTTGGATGTGTTTGCATTGATGCTTCATATGTTTACATTCTACTACTGCATTATAAGTGGATGATGTTTTGAAATTGGATGATGCTTTGAAATTGCTTTGAGTGCTTAAAGTTTTAACCTACAACTGATTCAACCCCCCTTTCAGTTGTCATGTGCAATCTAACAATAACAATACTGATGCAGGAGCATCCAGTGGTGTATGGGCAATCTTGCATCACCAAAAAAAAGATGTTGATTCAAAATCGTTGAAGTTGTTTTCATTTCTTTTCAATATTAGTATTTTTGGTTCCATAATTGCTTTAATAATGTTGTAGAACTTTCAGTTTTTCCAAATTGCTAAAAATAGCAAACTGTTATTGTTGGAAAGTTTGCATTTGGGCATGGATTAGAGAAAAAATTTATAGGAATCTTTGTAAATGAGATATAAGACCTTTGGTGAAGGAATCATGCAAAGATCATTTATGAACCGAAAGATATTAAAGTTTATGTTTCTCGAAAAAAACCTGAATATTATTCAAATTCAAGTTTGAGGCACTAAAAGGCCCCGTACGGGCCTGAAAATGGGTAGAACTAGAAAAACAAGTTCTTAGCGCATGGAGCACTCTATGAGATTTCTGGCACTTCAAACAGTTCGTCAATTAGACGCCCGAATCAAAAGTTATGGCTCTCAGAAGTTGACCTATTTTTAGAGGGAGATGCAAAATTTGAAATTTGGTTGGAGGCCACCAAAAAGACTATTAATAATCATTTTTGGGAACCCTTGGGGGTAGTAGAGATAAGGGGGAAAGTGTAGAGTCAAGAAAATGCATAAAAATAGAAACCCTAGTTGATTTGGGGTTACAGAAGGCAGAAGATTTTAGAGTCTTGAGATAGGTGGTTGCATTGTGTTGCAGCCTGTGGAGAATTCACCCTCTGATTGTATTAGAGCTTCTGTAATGTAATGAGTTGTCCAAATCAATAAAAGAACATTCTATTTTCTATGTGCAATTTCTATTGTTGTGAGTTTTTTGATCTACCCCCTTCATCAAGTGGTATCAAAGCAAGGGTTTCCTGAGTGTGTAGATAGATCGCCGACCGTGAGGCAGTTTGCACCAAGACCTGAGGTTGTGGGACTGTTGTAGAGATCAAGATGCCTCCATGAAGAAAACATGTTGGAAGAAATGTTTTGATAGAAGAGGGTTTTAGAGCCATGCAAAGGTGAATTGATGCATTGTACAAGGAGCTACAAAGAGGGTTTGAGTTGAGAACAAGAGAAGAAAGCAAAGATGAAGCTGAAGAAGATCTATCTGAGGAAGAACAAGAAGTTGCAAGAGATCCTACAGAAGTTAGGTTTTTGAGGGCCATTTCAAAGATCAGAAAGAGGCCCATGATCGAAGTTTCTACCTATTCTAGAGATTTGAATCCAGAATAGCCTATTGATTTCAAGTATGAAGACGTGGAGAACCTAGATCAGGTCAATTTTACAAAAACAAAGTTGAAGGGCCATGCCAATATTTGGTGGAAGGAGGTCCAGTTAGAGAGAAATGGGAGAGGAAAAGGAAAGATTACCAGATGAGATCGGATGGTGGAGAAACTGAAGAAGCAGTTTATTCTTGTGGACTATGAGATGGAGTTACTGAAGTGTTGATGACTGTTTTGATGCAATCATAACAATAAGTCAAAATTCACATGACATGAACTGTAACTATACTTGAAAGACAAGAAGGAATCATTTGGTGATTCAACTAATCCCAAGTCTACAATGGTTCGGTTGGTCAAGTTCAGTTGGTCAATGTGAAGCTGTAATGTTCAAGGGGCCTTACGTAGTTTAGGTTTGTTCTGTGGTTTACTGGCCTAAGAATATGCAAAGAGGTCATGAGATAGGTCAATGCTCTTCATTCCTTTGCATAAAGGTGCTACTGTGCTGCAAGTTTCAGATGTTTTTCTTTGATTTATGCAGCTTCCTTCTTCATGTACTTATGAAAACTGTCTACTTAGACTCTGTTATGCATGCTTCTTCAGATTTGAGACAATTTCCTTTAGATTTCTGCGTTTTTAGCTAGATAATTCAGATGGGTTGGGAAAAGTTAGAGAGATCTAATCTATACTTCATCTAATCTACCGAAGGATCTAAGTGTTTCTGTTATCCACTATGTAAATACCACAGTAGTTTGATCAAATCCACAGTAAAAACCTTAAATGTAAGTCCTGAGCATTTTCACAAACATACATTTAAAATTGCAAGCTCTCAAAGAAGATATTTCAAAACACAAAGAAGAGCAGGAGAACACTCAGAAGATAGATGCAGAACTCCAGATTCTATTGCATTAGAAACGAATAGCCATACATGATTTACAATGTAAGAATGACTCTTAGTTTCATTGATCATACTACAGAGAACTTACAAGCTTTACAGATACAGTAAGGCAGCCAGACATTCCACGCGCACCTTACTGCAGACAAACAGGCGACCTCCTTCTTCTACTCTAAACTATGCTAAGCTATCCTGCTGTATTTTCCTAAAATCTCTGTGTGTAGCCCCTGTTGTAAAGTATTACAGTGTAGAGAGGCACAATATATAACATCCTGATTGTCCTTACTACAGCAAAAAACCTAACTGACCCCCTGGTTCAAACCTCTAGTTACAGCAATAAATGCAGGTGAACCAGTTCTCAAAAATATCTCAGAGCCATGGTCAAATCTGGGCGAAATATTGCCCCTTCTGAGAAGTTCCAGCAGCTGAGCAATAACTTCTGTTTGTCTTTTGCAGAAATACCTCCAGCTGCGACCTTCCTCTTCACTTGAATGGCTTTGACTTTTTGCATTTCATCTCTATCTTCTTGCTCCTGAGATCTGATCTTCTGCCTCCATGAGGTCACTGTATTGACTTTCCAGCTGCTTCCTCAACTGCAAGCCTGCAAGACAAGACAAGCAATAAGTACTCCATTTATGACAAAACAGCATGAAAATCAAAATAAGCGTTTAAATACAGGTGACTGCGCAAGATCGCGGAAATCAGATCCAAAATCTGCTCAAAACGCGTGAAAAATGCGCCCAAGCTGCTCAAAATTGATGGGTCAACCATCGCTGACCGGGAAATGTGCCAGAGGCGCCAAAAAACACTTAAAAACTCCACCGCTTCACTTCCCGCCCATCGGCATGATCATCCCTGTCGGTGCGTCAAAAAAACAGGTTAGTCGATATACCTCATCATCATGATATTCTGGAAAATATGATGCTTTCCCTCCTGAAGGTTCAGATGAACGTCATCATGATATTTGACTTCTGCATATGGAGAAACGAACAACAACATCATCACCATATTTGAAGGAGAATAGGAGGATGCGACTATAATCATGCTGCCGAGGAAAGGAAGATGATGGTGACGTCATCATGATATTCGGGCTTCACTGAAATGCTAAGGATGACGTCATCGTCATGTTCGGTTAAGATGAGGGGGGTAATTGCAATATCGGGTCACCTAAGGAGCATGATCAGGATGATGAGCATAATATGACCCTTTTGCGGCCAAGGCAACCCTCTCGATAAAAATCAGCATGATGAAGATCATCATCATATTTGGGGCGTATGTCGAACTTGGAACAGAACGTCATCATGATAATCGGGAACCGGATCGGGTTTTGGAAAATATCCTGTTCGAAGGAAAAATGATGATGATGACCATCAGGAGGATACTTGTTTCCTCGTTATTCAGATCGGGATGACGTCATCATGATATCCGGAGCCTTCGTTAAACTTGAAACATGACGTCATCATGATATTTCGCCAACCGGATCATGTTTGAGAAAAAATCCTGCCGAAGGGAAAATGTTATGATCATGATCATGATCAGGATAAAAATATGATGATGATGATGATCAGGATGTTTTCAAAAGGTTGCATTTTCGGCAGGAGGACTTGGCGAAATATCGGGCGAACAAACAAGATCATGATGATCTTGACAATCAGGACAGGATAAAGAATGATGATGACGTCATCATCATATTCGCGCTAGGGTGATATTGTAAAATATGATGATGCTGATCATCAGGATATTTACTTCTCATCGATTTATCATGATGACGTCATCATGATATTTTGTCTTCGAAGCACAAGGATAAGTTGGTCATCATGATATTTCGGCTAGGGGGATATTACAAAATATGATGATGCTGTTTAAGAAATGCAATATCGAACCCTTCTTAATAGATAGGCTGATCATCATGATGTTTCGGCAAACGGATATCAGGAGGATATAAAGATGATGATCCTCCTTCGAAATTATCATGATGATGTCTTCATTACTTAGCGAATTTCAGAGAATGTTCTGTGAAAGATCAGGATGATGATCAAGAAGCCGTCATCATCATATTTCGTAGTTCAGCAAATATCATGATGACGACCTTGCGAAAGGGAGACCAGGAGGATATGAAGTCGTCGTCATCATCATATTTCGAATGCCAGCAAATATCATGATGATGACCCTCCAATAGGTTTTGAACGTGCGCATGTAAATATGCCGAAGGTGATTTTGTTAAGTCAGGGTGATCCTATACCATCAGCATGATATTTTAAGATCAGGCGATGCAAGGATATCATGATGATGCTCGCGATAAAAAGGCCGCTCGACGGGGGGAACCTACCTTGACCCAAAGCCGATGTCATCATGATATTTGAACCTAAGGATATTATCGGGGGGGGTTCAAATATCATGATGATGATGTTTATACAGCAAAACCGAGTTTGTAATATAACCTTCCTAAAAGATATCATGATGCTGCATAATGCGAAGATCATGATGATCCTGTCAACATGACTTAGAATAAAAAATAAAATGATGATGCTCCTGCGAATATCAGGTTTGACCAAGACTTTGACCGTGCATAACTTTCACATATGGCCGAATTTTCAAGTGAAGTAAAAGGCAAACCTGCATGAAATTTCAAGCTCTTTCTAAGTGTGAGGTCACAGAAACAAAATATGAACTTTGACAAATAGACCTCATGATGATGACCTACCTTATGCAATATCATGATGATGATGCACCTGATCTTCATTTTTACCAGACCGCCAGGAAGCAGAAAAAACACAAGCAGAAGCAAAAAAAAAAAAAGACATCAGCAGGGGTCCTCGTTTTGCTAAGGAGCAAAATGGGGCGTGTTGTGAACATCACAACATGAAGAAGATGCAAGGATTGAAGCAAGGTAACAAGTCTGTCAAGGAGTATACAAAAGATTTTTATAAGATTACTATCAGGACAGGACATGCAAAGGCAAACAAGGAGAAGGTAGCCCGTTACATTAATGGGTTGAGGCCAAGTATTCAAGAAGAGTTGAGCCTGGTCAGAATGACCACCATAGACGATGCATACTTGTTTTCCCTGAAGGTGGAAGAGAAGCCAAATAAAAGATTCGAAAGAAAGCAAAGGGGAAGAGGTCAAGGCCGAAGGACTAGTGGAAGGTCCTATGGAGGCCGAAATGAAGATCCAAAGAAGAGTGAAGAAGCTAGCACTAGTTGAAATAAGAGAGGAGATAATGCCTACCACCCTCATGACCAAAATAATGGTGAGCAAAGAGGAAGAGGAAGGGGTAGACCTGGGCAAGGACCTAGAAGAGGAGGTTTCAGATGACCCTATTTCCAATGTGGAGAAGAAGGGCATCAAGCATACAAGTGTCTGCAACATCAAGGAAGGATGAATAGAAGACCTGGAGGTAATGCATGAGTTGCACATGTAGATGAAGATGCACAGTCTGAGCATTCTAAAGATGTTGAAAGGGGAGAAACCCTAGTTGTCAGAAGAACCTTGTTGAATGAGGAGAAAGAGCCAAATTAGAGGAAGAGCTTATTCTGCAGAAGGTGCAAATGTGAAGGTAAGTGTTGTGATATTATTATTGATAGTGGAAGCACTGACAATCTTGTTTCAGAGGAGATGGTTAACAGGTTGAAGTTGACGAGAAGAAAGTATCCACATCCATATCGAATCGCATGGTTACAAAAGGACCATAGAGCTTTGGTCAATGAATAGTGTTTAATCAAGTTTAAGATTGGTGACTACCATGATGAGGTGTTGTGTGACATCATACCGATGGATGCATGTCATATGTTATTGGGGAGGCCATGACAGTATGACAAGTGCATTGTCCATGATGGCCATGCAAACACATATTCCCTAACAAAGGATGGAGTTTTTCATAAGTTGAAGCCCTGGAAGGAGGTGGAAGAAAAGGTGTGTAGTACTGCCAGAATTTGCTTGGTAGATGGTAGAAATTTTTTGGAGGGTATGAGGCGTGAGCATCATTGCTTTGCATTGATTCCTAAGATTAGTCAAGAGAAATGTGAAGATGTACCAGCAGAAGTCTCAGATCTATTGGAAGAATTTTAGGACATTGTCTTTGATAATGTACCAGAAGGTTTACCACCGGTGAGGAAGGTAAGTCATCAATTGGATTTGATACCAAGAGCCAGTTTGTTGAATAAGGCAACCCACAAAATGACTCTTGTAGAGAATGAAGAGCTAAATAGACAAGTTCATGAGTTGTTAAGGAAGGAACTAATAAGGGAGAGCCTAAGTCCATGTGTGGTACCTACAGTACTAGCACCGAAGAAAGATGGAGAGTGGAGAATGTGCACAAATCCTTGAGCCATCAATAAGATCACGATCAAGTACATATTTTCATTGCCAAGAATGGATGACATCATGGATTGTTTGAGTGGAGCCAAGTACTTCACAGAGATTGACCTGAAGAGTGGGTATCACTAGATTTGAATTAGAGAAGGACACGAATGGAAGGCAGCCTTCAAGACAAAGGAAGGTTTGTATGAGTGGTTAGTCATACCATTTGGGCTAACCAATGCACCAAGCACATTCATGCGTCTCATGAACAAGGTATTGAAAGAGTTTTTGGGAAGTTTTGTTATTATTTATTTAGATGACATTTTGATTTTCAGTAAGACTTGGGATGAGCATCTGATGTATATCAAAAGAGTTTTAGAGAAGTTGAGGGACAAGAAGTTGTTGACTAATCTGAAGAAATGTAGTTTTGCAAAGGAGTTGGTATACTTGGGATTTGATATCTCAAAGGAAGGTCTAAAGATGGACCCAGGAAAAGTAAGGGCTATCATTGAATGGCCTACGCCAAGGAGTGCTACAGAGGTATGATCTTTTCATGGTTTGGAAAGTTTTTAGAAAAAGTTTATCAGGAATTTTAGTAACATTTGTGCACCCCTAACTGAGACAATGAGAGGGGATAGAAAAGAGTTTAAATGGACTACAGGAGCAGCTAAGAGTTTTGATAGATTGAAGCAGAAAGTCACGGAGCAACCTATTTTGGCACTTCCAGATTTCAATAAAGTATTTCAGATAGATTGTGATGCTAGTGGCAGTGTTATAGGAGCTATTTTGAGTCAAGAAGGTAAGCCCATTGCCTATTTTAGTGAGAAGCTTAATGATGCCAAGAAAAAGTATTACGTTTAGGATTAGGAGTTTTATGCTATAGTTTATGCTTTGAAGAAATGGAGACATTTGTTGTCGAAAGAGTTTGTTTTATATACTGATCATTAGGCTTTGCAGTATCTTAATAGTCATGTAAAGTTAAATCAAAGGCACTTAAAATGGGTTGAGTTTTTACAGAGTTATACTTTTGTTTTGAAGCACAAGAGTGGGAAGTCCAACAGAGTTGCAGATGCCTTGAGCAGGAGGCAAAATTTGTTAACATAAATGAAGATAGAGGTTGTTGGGTTTGATGAACTCAAAAGTTTGTATCTTGAAGATCTAGATTTTGCAAAGGCTTGGAAAGCTTGTTAGAAATTGTTACTTTGGACAAGACAAAATGGTTGGACTTCATAATCCAAGATGGCATGTTGTTTAGAGGAAGCCAGTTGTGCATTCCGAGGAGCTCCATGAGAGAGAACCTGATTAAGAAGAAGCATAGTGGGGGATTAGTTGGACACTTTGGTCGAGATAAGACCATTGCTATTGTTGGTGAGCATTATTATTGGCCAGAGTTGCAACAAGATGTGAAGAAATTTATGCAGAGTTGCAGAGTGTGTCATATGGCAAAAGGAACAAGTCAGAATACAGGGCTATATCAACCATTACCAGTACCAGAGAGGCCATGGGACGATATTAGTATGGATTTTGTTCTTGGTTTACCAAGGACACAGAGAGGACATGATTCCATTTTTGTGGTGGTGGACAGATTCTCGAAGATGGCATATTTCATTCCTTGTAACAAGACTAATGATGTTCATATTACAGAGTTATTTTTCAAGGAGGTGGTGAGGCTACATGGTCTACCTAAGAGCATAGTTTCAGATCGAGACACCAAGTTTATTGGTTATTTCTGGAGGCCATTGTCGAAGAAGTTGAGGACAAATTTGAAGTTCAATTCTGCACACCATCCATAGACTAATGGGCAGACAGAAGTGGTGAATAGGAGTTTGGGTAACCTGCTACGGTGTTTAGTAGGAGATAAGCCCAAGGGATGGGATTTGATTTTACCACAGGCAGAATTTGCTTACAATAATTCTGTCAATAGGAGTACTAGTAAATCACCATACTAGATTGTATATGGAAACAATCCAAGAAATGCTTCAGAGTTAAGGAAGTTGGACAAGGGAGAAAAGAAAAGTGTCGAAGTTGAAGACTTTGCAAAACACTTGAAGAGTTTGCATGAAGAGGTGAGAAAGCACATTAATAAGATGAATATTCAGTACAAGGCCAAGGTAGATCAGAAAAGGAGATATAAGGAATTTTAGGTAGGAGATAAAGTCATGGTTCACTTGAGAAAGAGAGGTTTCCAGTTGGAACTTATAATAAGTTAAAAATGAAGAAATTTGGACCATGCAGGATTCTGATAAAGCATGATTCAGGAAATGCATATGAGGTAGAGCTGCTGAGTGGAATCAACATTTCCCCTGTGTTGAACATTGCTGATTTAATAGAATATCATGAAGGTGGCACAAAGGATGGACCAATAGAAGAATGGTGGAATATCTCAGTACCTACTTCAGAGAATGAGGAGATAGAAGATATCTTGGATAGCCATGTGGGAAGAAGTACTTGGAATAGACAATATGAAGAATACCTAGTGAAGTGGAAAGGAATGCCAGTTGAAGAATCTTCCTAGTTATCTAAGGCAGAAGTGGACCATTTGGGGTTTTCCTCAAACACTTGAGATGTGACAAGGTCACTTCTCAAACTTACCCTGGTTGTCTGATGCAGGAGCATCCAATGGTGTAAAGGCAATCTTGCATCACCCAAAAAAATATGTTGATTCAAAATCATTGAAGTTATTTTCATTTATTTTCAAAATTAGTATTTCTAGTTCCATAATCACTTGAATAATGTTGTGGAACTTTCAGTTTTCCCAAACTACTATTTTTGGAAAGTTTGCATTTGGGCATGGATTGAAGCAAAATTTTACAGGAAGCTTCGTAAATGAAATATAAGACCTTTGGTGAAAGAATCATGCAAAGATCATTTATGAGCTAAAATATATTAAAGTTTCTATTTCTCAAAAAATGCTTGAAAATTATTCAAATTCAGGTTTGAGGCACTAAACGGCCCCATACAGGCCTGAAAATGGGCGAAACTGGCAGAGCAAGTTCTTAGTGCGTAGAGTACTTCATGAGCTTTGTAGCGCTTCAAATAGTTCATCAATCGACACCTGAATCAAAAGTTATGGCTCCCAGAAGTTGACCTATTTTTGGAGGGAGATGCAAAATTAGAAATTTGGTTGGAGACCGCCAAAAAGACTATTAATAACCATTTTTGGGAACCCTTGGGGGTAGTAGAGATAAGAGGGAAAGTGTAGAGTCAAGAAAAGGCAGGAAAACAGAAACCCTAGTTGATTTGGGGTTACAGAAGGCAAAATATTCTAGAGTCTTGAGATAGGTAGTTGCATTGTGTTGCAACCTATGGAGGATTCATCCTCTGATTGTATTTGAGCTTGTGTAATGTAATGAGTTGTCCAAATCAATAAAAGAGCATTCTATTTTATGTGTGTAATTTCTATTGTTGTGAGTTTTATGATCTACTCCCTTCATCAAATACACACTCGCATGAGAGTAAAATTAAAATATGCAATTCTCTCTTGATTTTTCATTGTCATGGAGGGAGACTCAACAGATAATGTTGTGATGGAAAATAACAAGGCATACACACAACCTACCATGGCACTTTATCAAATAGTGCAAGTATAAGAAAGGCACAATATGATGTGCAAGAATTCTACAAAACAAAAAATATAATGGTGGATCTTTATTTCAGTGCATTTACAAAGTGCATAAAAAGTAGTTATACAATGTCCAAAATAGGACTATGGCATGAAACAATAAGACTCAGCATGTTCCATTTGCCATAAAAGGTGTAATTATCCCTTGAATTATTCATTATGATGGAGAGACACTTATTAGATTTGAAAGAGGGAGTGAATTGCTTATTTAAATTTTTCTTCAAGTTATAGTGATGCTCATGACCTAAAGTTCATTCTGCCTTAGATTATTGTGAATTATGTGGAATTAGAGGTTCAATTGTCTTAGTTTCATCCATTATGACTACACAAAAAAGACAAATGAGCACTTTAAGTCATGTCTTACAAGCCCCCATAATAAAAAAAAATATTGAAAGTAGAGCCCCCAAAAAAATTACAAGGTACTTGTAGTACAAAATTTTACAAAAATAAAGCTTGAATCAACCATTTATAACACAATGATTTTACAATTTTAAAAAATGTTTGCCAAACTAAAGTTTTGATATTACAATTAGAATTCTTGTGATTTTTTGATAAATTTAAAAAAAATCCTGGTTTCAATATTGTGGGAAAAAGTTATGCCCTATTAAAAAAAGTAAATTAGAGTTTCAAATAGCAATTAATTTCACAAACAACAAAATCACAAAAAAATTCTAATACCACTATGAAGGATTTGGAAAGAGATTTCTAACACCTATAAGAACTCCAAAAAATATCTCTTTGGGTGAAAGTTACAACTATTTGAAAAAATCATTTTTAAAGGACCTGATCAAACACCTCCAACACTATTGGGGTGGTTGGGGCGACGCTGCTCAAGTGGGTGGCATTGTAGCGATTGGTGGGTGGTGTTTCGGAGGTGTAGTGCCCATAATGGCTTGGTGGTGGGGTAGCCACAGTCGAGTGTTGTTTGGCAGGAGGTGATCATTAGTGAGCAATGCATTCCAACCCCTACAAGCTACATAGAACCATGGGCTAAGACCCCCTTATGCCAAAGGGTTAGAAGACCCCTATGTAGTGCAATAATGACATCACCCACACTTGTGTAGGTGTGGCTCTACAAAAAAACCAAAAAAAAAACATTTTTATTTTTATTTTTTAAATAAAAAATTTTGAAACCCCAAACTATACCAAAGGCTTGCATAGGTGACAAAGATGTTATGGCGACCATACGAAGGCACAAGAATTATGGTAGTCAAACGATTGTACGGATTTGCATACGACCACCAATGGAGCCCCTTAAAAAAACTTTGTACAACACTATGAGAAAACCCTATCGATTTTATTTTCGATCCATACATATTTGGGACTTTTTGACACAACAATGAGGTTAGTTTTGCTCTAGGATGCACCCTATAAAATTAGTTGATGTAAATCCCCCAACCAAGAGAAGGGGCTTGTAAATTCAGAGCTCTAATACCATTTTGGAGTCACCAAGAGACTCACTTGAGCTAAAGGATCCATGCAAAACCAAATAACCTTCTACAAGAGAGATAAAGCAAAAAAGAGCTATAATGTCAATACTCATACCAATTGTGTGTAAAATGTACATAAGGCTCCTTATATATGTAGGACAAGGAAGAAGAAGGAAGGTAGGACTAAATGACTAACTACCCCTCCAATTTGGTAACACATGTAGGCACACTTGGGGAAAGTGTGAGGACAAATGTGCACTCATGAGGTGAGACTAAAAAAGCAAAAGTCTATAAGTGAGCTTAAGAACTAGTTTGAATAGGACCAACTAGGTAGGAGATGAACTAATTAGGTAAAACCACTTTTCACACTACCAATAACTACACTATAGACTTTGCACTCCCATCTAGTTGCTTAACTAAAGAAGAAGGTTTGATCTCTGTAAATATCACATTCTAACTATACAATCCATTCCCAGCTGTAGGATCCCAAATATTGTACCCTTTGACTACTTCTCCTTAGGCACATAAGCATGTGCCTTGCAACCAAAAACTTGAAGATATTGAGGTGAGGGGTTTTTTCCTAACCAAACTTCCATTAGAGTTTTATCCTTAAGTGTTTATGTAGGAGACCTATTAATCAAGTAGCACACAATGCTAACTGCATTTTCCCAAAACTTATATTCTAAATTAGCCCCACTAAGCAAACTCCTAGCCTTCTCCATCAATGACCTATTAATTATTTCTACAACTCTATTTTGTTGAGGAGTGAATGGAGTTTTCTTATGCCAGACAATACCATTCTCTTTATAGAATCCATCAAACTTAGCAGAAAAACATTCTCCACCATTATTTGTTCTCAACGCCTTGATATTTCTACTTGTCTAGTTCTCCACAAGAGTCTTAGACTCCTTAAATTGACTAAATACCTTAGATTTGTGCTTGATAAAGTAGACCCAAGTCCTTCTAGAAAAATCATCGATAAAAGAAACATGATACAAGGATTTTTCCAATGAAGGAACATCTATAGGACCAAACATATCACTATAATAAGATCCAAAATCCCAAGAGACCTATGTGAGCTTGAATAAAACTAAACATGATTTTATTTACCATAAATACAATGTTCACAAAAGTTAAAGTCAATAGAACAATCAACCAACCCCTCTACAAGATTCTTATTTTTCAAGGTCTTAAGACCCTTCTCACCTATGTAGCCCACGTGATCATGCAACAACATAGTCTTCTTAGTTGGTAGCTTTCTCTATGAGGTGAGAATGTGTTTAGAAACCCACATTAAATTTTCAAGTGTCGCAAGTCCCCTTGTTGTAAGTGCTTTTATCATGAGTACCTTTGCTGCAGGTCTAAGTTCTACAAGTGCCTTTGCTATAAGTCTTTAACATTTAAGGTCACTTTGCTACAAGTATTGGTCATGTAGGTGTGTTGGTCAATAGATTTTTCATTGCAATGTTTCATTAAAATCAATCTAACTCGCCCAATGGGCAACAACAAATATTTGCAACAATTGTAGAAATCATTATCGAAAGGATGAGTTTCCTTTGTATTTGAGATGGACAATTCCCTCGTATGATGGGTTTTTTTGGATTTTTATGTACTTTTAACTAGAAAGTACAAAAAGAAAAGAAAAGGAATGAAAAATAAAAAGGGGAGAATAAAGAAACCCTAGATAGATCAAACACAAACAACTACCTAGGATTACTCAACACAAAGCAGGGATGACGTAGAGGAAAAGAGTATGCAAATTTGAATAGATAACAAATTAAATTTCTATATAAAACATTAACAAAAGAGGGGAGAGGATATGTAGATTCATCACATAGAACAAAGAGTTCAACAAATCTGCATAGAAGTGATTGTTTGGAAATATATAAATGAACTTGAATTATATTTGCAAATTTCAAAGAAAGATCTTGAGAATTAACAACGGCATAATCCAACATAATAAAATATGATGCTCAACCAATAGATTGAAAATCAAAGTCTTGTGTGGAGTATTATTTCTCAAAATTTCACAATAACACAAAGTCTGTTGCCTTCCTATATAATTTGTTTTGTATTTGGCCAACAATGGTAACCGACAGTAACCCTTAGTAACCCTTTACAATGAATATACTTTACATTTATAAGGAAAATGTGTTCACTTCCTGTACAATCATTATATTTTTTTCTTTTTGGATAATTACAAGACATTTAAAATAATATTACCAAGTCTCCAAATGAGCAAAAGTTAATAAAGCCAACTTTATGATTAAATATTAAGCCTTTGCATAAACTTGATGGGTGTTCAATTTTCATCTAGCATTATGTCAAACAATTCATGTGCATTGGCTATAGGTGAGGATCCTAAATCAATTTGTCAAATAATTTTGCATGTATTGTCAATGTTCTACTTTTTAGCTTGATAGAAAAAGTTATTTGATGACTTTGGTCAAGTAGCAAATTGGGATTCAAATGCCTTTATCCTCTAATTTCATATTCAAGGTACAATTAGCATCACTTAAAAAGTGATATAAATTTGAGGAACTTCTCCCTACAACTGTAGGAATATCGATCAACTTAAGTTTCTCAAGTAAGGTAAGTTCGCTCTTACATCTATAAACAATGATGAACCTTGATATTTGTTTATCTTGTCTTGTTAGTGCATATCAAATTATAATTGTTAATCCAATATTTAATTGATATAAAGAACCAACTATAATATATTGTGCTTGAATATATTACTAGCATTCACCAAATTTCTACACTTGATATACTTGTAAATAAGATTATTGTGTAAAACCTCACAGCTTCACCAAATTAACCAAGAACCTCACATACCTTCACAAGTCACTAATACAACTATATGTGATTCATGATAAACACATACGATCATATTAGGTGTTGTTGGAAGAGAGTTGCAATAGTTTATTTTATTAGTCGATTTAATATTTTAAAAGTCAATTATTATTGTTAATATTATTATTTCATTAGCATAATATAGTTACGACTTATTTATTGTGTAGATGCTTGTAAGTGTAGTGTCGATATAGTCAATTTGATTATTTAATATTGTTCATTAGCATGATCTTATTTCAAATTTATTATTAGTAATGATGTTCTTATAATATTAATATAATTTTCTTATTTTATCTAGGTACGTGTTGTGACCATTGGAAGAATGGGGGCATGGAGCGATTAAGGTGCACATCTGGTGGTGGAGGCTAAAAATAGCTTATGGTAGTGGGGACTAAGTAAAAAGGAGAAGATGGTGCATTTCAAATGGCCCTTTTCCCTCCTTCTAGCTATAGCTAAGTCTAGAATAAAAATTCATTTGCTTGTGTATGGTAACGTCTTGAGTAATTCTTTTTAGTCTAAGAAATGGAGGCATAGAACCCCTGTACTGTTGTTTAGTTTGGAAGGGTAACTAGGACAGTGTGAAGACTAACAAGATTTCAAGGAGAATCTATAGGTATGAGCACCCAATCAATCTTCCCATGTAATGATATTGCTATTATATTTCATTTGGTGAATAGACATGTAAAGCCCAAAATTTCATCACAAAAGTAAATGAAGTAAATAATCCACTTATACACAACATCATAATATCCAAAGTAATAAGATGTAATTAATCCACTTAATTACAATATAAAAGATAAATGGATGTAATTAATTCTCTTAATTACAATACCACAAGTAAAATGAACCATCTCATAAATATAAATCAATATGTCATTAAATCTTACAAAATGGCATGCTCAATCCAGGTAAAAGCACTATAAATAATATACAAAATCCATGGGCAATCATGCCATAATACATCCAATTTCAAGTACAATTATCATGTACAACAAAAATAAATAAAATAATACACTCATCAGTCACACAAACCAAGTGGTTTTTCCACCTGCGATCCGAGAGATGGGAACATGGCCCAGGTGCTTTTCCACCCAACCATGAAGTAATTACACTTTCCCCGGATCCCTTCATGAAACGAAGGAAACCTAGCCCTGCATGAAATGTCTTGCTACCTAGAAACAACTAGTAGGAGGGAACACCTGATGCAACCCTAATATCTAAATGTGCAATTCTAAATAATGAAAAGCAGATTGTCTCACAATAGGATGTGGCAAAGATATATATAAATAAGTTTTGCTAGACAAAATAAACATCTATTTCAATATCATCTTGATTAGATCTAATCCTTTAAATAGTAACATGGTTCAATTCCCAAAAAGAGGAAAAGTCATCTCTGAAAATCCACATTTGGCATCCTAGCCCAAAAAGTAACCAATACATTCCTAGATAAAAATCTACTTCTTTCCCCAAGAAACAAGTAAATAAATAATAATAAAAAAGATCAAAATTCATCAATAAATCTTTAAAAACCTCTTTTCCAAAACACAAATCAAGAAGTACACTTTCAATAAGAAAAAGAGAACATATATATTCGTTCATTCATTTATTCAATCATGATTATGATTATAATACTGATAATCTGATTCTGTTTTCTAGTTTCACGTTATTACATCATATAGTTTAGTTTCTCTGCTTCTATCTATCTCTGCTTTGATTTAAGTAAATAGATAAATATATATATATATATATATATATATATATATATATATATATGTGGTTTCAGCATCAACATTCATAGAAAAATAAAAATAATGTCTACTGTCTCTGGTTTAAACCATCATATTGTTTTAACGAGTTTTAAATAGAGCTACAGAAGTAATTTATTTAGCTACAGGATCCTTAAATTCTTGCTATAGGAAGATCATATATTCTGCTACAGGAACTTATAAAGTTGACAGTCATAAAAGAAAGCTACAGAAACTAATTTCTTAGTCCACAAAGATAAGAATAGATCTGCTACAACAATACAAACTGGTGACAAGGTTTTTCTAACAATTCTACAAGTAAGGATTGGAGTTTTACAGAGGTAAAATGAAAAAGGTATAACAAACACAAATGAGCAATAATGATTTGATTTCAGTCAACGGAATAATTTATACAACAAGTTGTATTCACAGCTAGGCCACTCTCAATCGGGCCACTATTGCAAATAACAAGCCAAACAGTGATCTAGTGGTCATACTAAGTCAAGGATAGAACCAAAAGCATGAAACATAGATGAGAAAAGTTGGCGACAGGGATACAATATACAACAGGTCAAGCATGAAATTATAAAGGCTAAATTCCCATCAAAAGGGGTCGATTCCCAATGGAGTCTCACATTTTAGGCAAGTCATCACAAGCAACTCAATTAGGCATTTTTTTGGGAGCCAAATCGAACAAATAGAAAGTTTATTGCATATTGAAGGGTCTGAACTAAGTCGTTAGTGTGAATAAGAGAGAGAGGGCGACATGGATAACAAAAGACCAGGCAACATACACATAGGTCAATTCTCTACATTACACAGCAAGAGAAATTCCACAAGTTCACAGCCAATATTCAGGCATGAAAGATTTGTCTATTCTAAATTAACATACTATAGCATATTATTCAGAAGACTACCCATTTAAATGCTTGCCCAAAGTGGAATTCTCTGCTATTGTCGCTGCCCTTCTATCCTCATGTCGTTGCTAGAACGTGGTGCCTTCTACCTTTCTTGGTCGCTCAGAAAGAAGAACAAAAAAAAAAACATAATATCCTTTGTTGCCTCTTCTCCTTTATTAAAACCCAAAACTCTCCTAATATTGGAGTGGAGAAAATAGGTTTTCAAAACTGAAGTCTCCATCCAGTTTGCATGCGATATTTTTGCATTCAAAAGCCCCCAAATAAAATATATATAAAAAAACTAATTTTTTATTCCTGTAGTTGCATGACAAAATATAATCTTCTTAATGTTTAATTTAGAAATCTAATTATAATAGTGTCAATAATATAATTTATTTATTTTCAAATAATCATATTTAAATCAAAAACAAGAACTAGCTAATATTAATATTAAAATAATATATTTATATACAACTATTTGCAATTTAATATAATTAGTTAAGTTTAATATAGATATTGTCTTCCAAACATCCTCATTTGCATAAATAGGAAGACATTATTCATTATTTATTTAGATAAAATACAATCATATATACTTCCTTATTTAAAATACAATACACCATTTAAATACAATTCGAAAGGACATTAAATTTGAGTAATCACATCATGCATTTGCAAACAATTTTTAACTCACTAATTCTAATTATCAATCACGATTAATAACCACACATCAATGCATATGCAACTACGTGAGTGTGTGATTGCATCAGGTTAAACCATCCCATCAATTCTTGCCAAGTGGCTAGAACACCTCTACCTCAACCATGTTCTCGTCTTAGATGAGTACCTGCATTCATTCACACTCAACTTGATGTCAACAGGTTAGTGTCTCCAAAACATAGCCGAAGCAACATTACAATCATATTGATAGTATCAATTTTTCCAATTTTGCATATCTAATTTCATGCTAATTATATTCACACATATAAAATTACTTAAAGTAAAAGTCAATCACAGTACTTGTTCTCTAATCTAGATTATTAATATAGTCCATAAAAACGAGATGTGACAAGAGATTAGTTTCATAGATGACTATATTTGTATTCTGGATATGTCAATTTGATGTTATCTAGATTTGACCTTATCTCTAGTAATATTGATTTATTACTATCTTTGCTCGGTATTATCTTGATAATGGTTATTTATGACTATGGAGTCATTAGGCTATAAGATCACCTTGTATGTTGGCTACATGGCTCAAGAATGTTGTTCATACATAATGGGATATAGCAGGCTATGGCTTAGAGGGCATGAGAGGACCATGTAATCCTCAGTTCTATATGTATATATATATGGTCAATGTGAGTTGTAGCATAGAGGCCATGAGAGGACTAAGCAGTCCTCAACTCATAATCATACATATTGTCATCTTTGCCCATATGAAACCATTCAACCCATAGAGTTATCACTTTTATTTGTGGTTACTATTCTATCTACAACAAATGTTATTCTTACGTATTGTTTAATATTTATCACTCCATCTTGATTGTCTCTGTTACCATTGCTCAATATTATTGATGTGTTATCAAATGGATATAAATCAAGTATGCAATCTATCTGCTTTCATCTATGTTGATAGAAATTAGACTCATAGGTGGGGTTGTGCCTTTGTTAATCACTAGGATTCACTTTGTTGTCATGAAATGACCCTATTAATAAGTCAAGGGTCCCAAGTTGAGTCGAATACCTCTTTTGTCTTGGTAAAGTTAAATGTAATTTCCTTCTTATGAATATGTTTTACTGGAATGTTGTCTAGGCATATGAAGGGTCGCATGAGACCAAGTGTTAACTTGATTTGGTTGAGCTAATGGGTCTTTGCTAAGGTTAGTCTCTTTTTTATGGTTAATTGACCTTATTATATGGAGGATCACCTAATTTAATAGTTGTATACTACTACCTTAATATGATAGAATGAATGGTCTAGTGAATGTTCTAAGAGTCATGGGCAGGTTGCATGTGATTATTTATATGTCAATAATATTGCATTGATCCTTAAGGGTCATGAGGAACCTGATAATAGTATGCATTTTCATATAATTGCATAGGCCAAGTTTGCATTTAATTGTGGGTATACAATGTACTATCATTAGTATCAATATGATTGTGTGGGTTTATTTCCATGGTTATAAACAATAGTTATTCTTGTACCTTGTATTATGATATTCATCTCAAGGGTAAGGGTATACCAAGAGAAAAGCAATCATAGTTATTCTTATGCTTGCATTTATTAAACTAACTCAAGGGTAAGTCCATACTCGGAGATTTGGAAACAATAGTTACACATAGAACCAACTTTAGAGT
Source organism: Cunninghamia lanceolata (assembly GCA_027924645.1). Lineage (NCBI taxonomy): Eukaryota > Viridiplantae > Streptophyta > Pinopsida > Cupressales > Cupressaceae > Cunninghamia > Cunninghamia lanceolata. Next base: position 359,461 of record BSBN01001373.1, read on the forward strand.
AAAGAATTCCAAGAGATTTGAAAATAATAGTTATTTGTATGATAGGTCATATTGTCAACATTAGGAGGTCCAAGGTACACCTTCCCACCATCATATTCATCATATTTTGCAAACCAACCCTAATGCGAGGTCATATAGAAAGAGGCATCAAAGTTTATCAACCATGCACCTTATGATGCATGTGTAGAAAAGGCCATGAAAAAGGCATCACCTTTATCCTAGGAGGACTTGTCAGACTCATCATTAGAATCTCTCTTTTTCTTCTTTTTCTCCTCCTTGTAGTATTTTTTGAAATGTCTCTTCTTGTCGTGGTTCCAAAATTTAGCCTTAGACTTACTACGAGATTTGGATCTTGCTTCTTGTCCTTCTTCTTGCCTTTCTCTTTCTGTCTACCATGAACAACAAGGGACTCCTTAGCAAATTCAAAAGTCTTTCTTCCCATCTCCTTAGAAAGTAATGATGTCACCACCTCATCCATTTTAAACTCGGTGGTAGTGCTCCCAATATCCATAATAGGGTGGTTCCATGAATGCAAAGTCATACATTGATCCTCCTCCTCCATGTTCACTCCAATAAAGTGCAACTAGGTCTGTAATGCCTCCTCATTTTTGGGCTTGTGATAGTTGGTAGTTTTGCTTTGCTCTTTGTTGATCTGAGACAGTTGTTAGTTCTTCCATTACTTATTGATAGTTCTGAGACACTTGGTTTAGTAGGTTTATAGCTTATGGTTGTTTTGATCATGATGCACTATGTTTGATTGATATAGTTAGACAGGTGTTATGAGTTTATGATGCCATTAATATTACTTCAGTTATGATGTGTTAGACATGATTAGTAATGGATTAATATTTGCATGTTTTATTAGATCCGTTGATATCTGTTTTCAAATGCAGTGGTTATAATCTTGTTCAAGTGCAGGGACGGTGTAGTATTACTCTCTTCGAGTACCCTACTACGCCGCAATTCTCTGACTCTATGTGTGTAGACATATATGTATTTGATCGTATACAACCAATTGTTTGGATGCAGGCTACAGGTACCGAGCCTCAACTCCACCTAATATAGCAGGTTTGAGCGGGCTCTTGCACCAATGGGTATCAGTGATGGGAGATAATGCGAGGTCCATTCCACTAGGTCGGTCCTTGTCTTCTATTGTGGTCTCGAGTCGTGTCGTGACGCTTGGTCCTGGCCTTTTATGTTTGATAATCTTGTGTTGTGGAGTATCGTCAAGTTGTGTTAATAATGATCATGTGTAGTCAGATAATACTTTAATGATTTTTTTTATTAAAATAATAATGCTTCAATTTTATTTATTGGATAATATTCAGTTTAGCTTAGATCTTGGAATGACACCTTTGTAAGATTTTTAAATAGACTATAATTAATTATCTGTTTATCCTAGTGTATTTGTGTCATAAGTTGTGGTTTCGGGATATCAGTATCTAGCTAATTAAAGAATAATTTTGGTTATGTATTAATGGTTGTTGGTTGTCGGATATGATTCTAGATTTGGGAATCTTTATTAAAAGTAAGAATTTAAATTTTTGTCTGAGTAGTGGGATGCGGGCTAACGGATGCATGTCTGCATTAATTTATGAGCTGAACCATTTTTATTTTGGGGGGGATTTGGTTCTGAAGGGGAGTTGGAAAGAGAAAGGCAGAAATTGGGGAGCAAAAATAAAGAAATTCGTTGCAGAAATTTGGAGAAAAAAACATATTTTTGGAGGCCTTCAGGTGGTATTCTTTTTGGATTTTGCAACTCAGTTCAAGGTGTCTTCACTTCTACAGTAGCTTTGCAAGTAAGTTCTTATGTTTTAACCATTCTCTATTGATCTGGAGATAATTTTGATATTGTTAGGTCCACGTTCTTTTAGCCCCTGTAGAGTCCTTTGTAATGCAAAGTAAGAAGTATTTAAGTGTTGTGGTGTTCGTGATATGAATCTCTATAATGATGCATGAATGGATTTCTATTTGTAAGTCATTCCAGGGTTGAATTCTTGTCTGTAAATAAAACAAGCTTTTGCACCATAGGAAATTTGAGATCTTTGGATTTATGCCAATAGGAACAACCAAACAGTTTAGAAAATTTTCTTGATAGAAGATGTTACCTTTCTCTGAGAATCCTAACAACTTAGGAAGAAATACTTTCTTCCCCCTCACATTTGTACCTCCTTTCTAGTGCTCTTTCACTGTGTGTGTGCGAGCAATCAGTGTGTTTTGGCTTGTTAAGGAGGTTTCATTTCTGAGTCGTAGCATGCCCTATCTATGATCCCTCTCTTAGCTTCATTTAGAAGGAAATAGTTGAACCTATTCAATAATCTCTCTTGGATATATCCTATAATTGTGATAAACTACCAAATTTGTTCTGTGCCATTTGTCGGCCAAACCCTCTACATCTTTGTTTTTGTCGATTCTACTCCTTGCATCAATTTCATGGTTGTTGATCTGCACACTGGGCTACCCAAACATAGATAATATAGAAAAGATCATAGTCATTACACTCCAACTCATTCAAAATCATCGTAGGGATACATAGTCACTCACCATGAGAACACTGTCATATTTCCATAGACTTTACCAATTCTTTTTGCTAGTATTGGTGCCTTCAGGATCGCCAGCGGTAGATCAACCCTTGCTCACATCTTAAACTGAGTAAATCTTGCTTAGGGTTTAGGGGCAATGGTTGAATGACTGGATTTCTCTTGTTAATCAGCGAAGCCGCATGCATCATATTGTTTCACCTTTTCTATACTGCAATTATCACCTGTCTCGTGGGATATACTCTTCTATCGCTCGGTCAGCATGATGCCTTTGTGCACATCTTGCAAACGTTATGATAAACCCATTGTTCGGCCTCTCTGAGGTGAGACAAAACCAAATCGAGCAACTAAATAGGTCTCTTAAACATTATTAACAAACCCTAGAAATTATTAAGTACGTTCCTCATCAGCATATTCATTGTTAATGCTGCCAGAGAATATATATTTCAAGACACTGTAAATAGAATATTAGCTCATTTAAAGGTATGCATCCTTATTGTAGTCGCTTATGTCTAACTCTGTAGTCACAGCAAGTTCAGTAAATAGATGACTTTCATAGCAATAATGTTGGCCGAAGATTATAGGAATTGCTCCCAATTTCCCTCTATAGGATAATAGGATTGGAAACTTTTAGAGTAGGTAGTCTAAATATAACTAGTTTCCACCATTTCACTGGCAAAGACTAGTTCTCATTTAAGAAGCGAAACTATTTTTGTTAGTCGACGTGGCTTGTTAAGGAACTGTCGATAGTAGGTTCGAAAGGGTGTCTCTTTTGAATAGAAAATAAATGTATTTACTTTCTTGTAAATATGCTTATTAGTAATTCGAAATGGTAACATGATAGTTGGAATTCCTATGTATTATTTTGAAATTGGGAAGTGGTGATCTGTTAGGAGAGTATATAGGTTTCTAGTAGTTTATTTGAAATTGTAGATGCTTGTTAGTAATTTAGGCTTAGTAGTATTTCTAAGTGGTAGCATGTTAGATAGGAATCCATACCCTAGGGAGATACATATGCATTAATTTGATTATTGAAATGGTCTTATGTTAGAAAGTTATATAGGGTTATATTAGTTTGTTTGAAATTGAAATGTTATTAGTGATTTATGCTTAAAGTTTGAACCATAGATGCTTTTAGAAAGAGTCATATTTACTTATAGTTAATTCAATAGAAGTTGTGGATGGTAAAATAGATGTATATAGTTATAGTTGTTTTTTTTAGGTAATTGATAGTTATTAGAATATAGAACAAGGTATTCTTATAATTGTGCATTAGATTAAAACATCTAAATTTAGTTACTTTTATTTTTTTTATTTAAATTAATCAAGGAAGTGTGTTTTGAATTATATTAGAGGAATTAAAGTGTTTTTAACTTGGGATTGTTTAGTGATGGACTTAATTTATAACTTTTCATTGATTTTGATTTAGTTGAAATGTTCAAATTATGGTTTCCCATCTTTTGTGTCATTAATTCCTTGAGATTTAAGGTTGCAATGTGGGATATCCTTGTGTAAGTCGTTATCTTGTCGAAATGAGATTTGGGCAAGTGGTCAAGTTGTATTTCCAAGGCCTAAGATGATTATGGTCTTAATTCAGTTAACGTCTTATTTTATGTCTCTTGTTCATGTATGGGGGTCCTGGTAGTATATACATGGAAGAAGGATGCAACTGGTCTTTTACATTCCTTAGTTTTGAGTCACATGTTGCTATTCTAGTGTCAAGCTGTTAAAACTTTGTTCCATTTTGGATAAGGGACTTATTGGTGATATAGTGTCTATGTGCCGACTCCAAAGGTTAGGTCTGCAATCTATTTCGGTTCAAATGATGTTTTTGATTAAGTGGTTGTATGGATAAGGGAAAAGTTTTATTACAGAAATGAGAATTGAAAGTATTGAATTGTGAAAATCAGATGTTATTAGTCCCCTTGCTCTTGTATGTTGTTTTTGGACACTGTTTAGGGATGCTAGTTGTATGAGGGGGAGTGGCTTCCATGGTGGGGTCAATGCCCAAAGTGGCTACCTGGAAAACCCCATGGAAGTGGTAAGCAAGTGAACTAAATAATTAATTTAGGTGGGTTGGGTAGTGATCCACAAACAAGATAAGTATGATGCCTCACCCATGCCTTGACTGCTCTCACAGGCTAAGGATGGGATGAGAAGACCCGGTTGGCAAGGTCGACCTCCTTGTCTCCATAAGAGGATGTGTTGACTCCGCATGTGTCACCTTATGGGGTCGGTGCCTATAGAGAGGTTGCCAGGAAAACCATAGATGGGGGCCAGCTTCTAGTGAGAGATAGCTTGGAAAACCCATGATAGGACCATGCTATGACACTCTCCCTGCTGCAGTGTAGTTACTTCCTGTTTTATCTTTTGTTGTTACGTCTGGAGTGCAGATTTGTCTTGATGGTTGATGTAGACACCTAAAATTGACTTGCTCTGCAAATTAATTTCCCGTATCTTCCCTAACCATTTGTCTATCCCTTGTGATCAATTAATTCATTTAATTTATCACTTAGACCTTAAACCACTATCCCTTATTAATCAAATAAATATCCCCAATATTTATTTGGTTCAATTCTCTTTTTCCCTAATCCTCATCAATTAGATAAATCATGGTTATCTAATTGCTCTAGCCTACTAATTGACCTACCCTAACCTACCCTAGCCTACCTCATCCTAGCCCTGGGATCAAGTAAGCAAAACCTCTGTTTGATTAGTCCTAACCTCTCATTTGGGTGGTCAAACCTAGTTTAACACCCTTCCCCACATCCCCCAAATTAAAAATTCAAATAAATCACACATCACATTTACTTCTCTTACACACCCCTTACCTCACCCATCCTCATTCATTACCTCTTATCCCCAAAATGAATTCTTAATTCATTTCCCATTCCCCAAATGAATTTTTAATTCATTTCACATTCTTTCACACCCATACCTCATTTATCACACCTCTTCCCAAAAATAAATAAAAGATTCACTTTTATTCATAGCCCTTGATCTCATCTTTCAATCCTCACCCTCCATCCTCCTCTCAGAAAATCTATAAATGAAACCCTCTCCAAGCCATTTGAGAGAGACTCCTTCATGCATCAAACCTCTGCCAAAATCACTCCACAATCTCCTTCATCTCACCATCATAATGTCAAAATTATCCCTCGTCTCCATCTAGTCTATCAATCCATCATCTAATCTCATTTACCTTGTGTTGAGCACTTGAGCAATCCACATCTACACACTAATCATGGGTAAAATCTGAGGAGCTCTATCGGGTGCATCTCCTTCCTACATGGATTTATGGGTCATTATGAAGGTATAATCATTCTGTTTTGCATTTGATTAGTATTTAATCTTCATTTTGTTCTCATATATCACATTGGCACGCCCGATCTCGAATCTAATCATCAGTTTATGTAGGTTTTGTTGTCAAAATCTTCTTTTTCTAACAGTTTTTGTGAAGTTTTGCAAGTTTTGGTGATAAGCTGTTGCAGGTTGCATTCTGGGCAGAAACGGACTGCATTATTATGATCAAGTTGCTGTTTCTGTGAATTTTGACAGTAAATTTGCCTAGGTTTTGTGATTTTTTTTTGAAAAAAATTGAAATTTTTTAGGGTACAGTCCATACCGTACGGATCAGTACCATACGGATCAGTACCGTACAGATCCATGACCCCTATGCGCATTCTCTGTTTCCTGTCATCGCTAGTTTTCTATTAAGGGCATTTTGTTCTGCAGGTTTAATGTTTATTGTTGCAGGAAAATCGTTTGTTGAAGGTTTGAAAACCCTTATATCTCCCGTCCTCCGCCACCGCTCTGCCCTAACACCACCCATTGTCGCTACCTAAACTACCGCCGCTGGTGAATCTTTGTTGCTCACCTCCCGTTGCCACCATTTGCAACCCTTATATTTCCCTCGCCACCACCGTTTTATTCACCTCCACCGTCGCTCGTGGAAACCCCAACCGTCGCCGCTCTCTGCATCGACCTACCTCCACCGCCGCCCCCACGCCACCCCAGCGCCATTCCTCCCTGCTTCCTCCGCCATCACTCCCCCCACAAACCCTTCCCCACAGCCCCTGCATACCCTTCCTGCCACCCGCAGCTCCCCTCTCCCCTCCCCCAAATCCCCCACCACCATTCCCCCCTCCCGCGGCCTCCCCACCCCTCATCCATCCCCCCAAGCCCCCTCTTCGCCGCTCCCATCCCTGCGCCCCACCGCCCTCCCTGACCTGCATGCAGCCTGACCTCTGCCGCTCCTCCAAACCCTGCAACGCCAACCTCTGTTCAGCCCCCGCCATCCCTGCTCCACCAAACTGCCAACGTCCGCCGCTGAGCTCCTTCAATACAACTCGTCACCCCTTTCTACATGCTTCAAACCCTAAGGGTTGGGTGCTTTCAATCTTTGGTCATTTGGTAACAAAGGGGTGGGGTCGGGGGTTACAGCCCACTCCTTTATTTTATTCTGAGTTCTTTTTTTTTTTTACCTTTTTACCTCATCTTGACCCTCGGTCATATGGGAGACCAAGGGCTCTACTCAAACTAACCACCCAGGCTATACTACGCATGTGACCAGATTTATCTAACCGCCAGTGGTTAGTTTTTAACAATCAGCTAGCCTTGTCTTCCCTCCACATACCAAAGGAGGCTATTTTTTTCAAACTCATACAACTTTCGCAAACGGAGGCAAAATTTTGCAAACGAATAGTCATCGAAAAGAGGACACTGAGCACTACGCAGTTGTGAAGAAATTTTCAGGTGACTGTACCGTCTTGACCACTTTTTTCGCAGTCAAAGTCAAACACGCTTCAAAACTTCAAATGCTCATATCTTTTGCGTTTTTGATCGAATTTTCACAATTTTTTTTTGAAATCGCATAGAATTTCCTAAAGAATCTGTTCATGCACTTAATTTTTCTGTATCAGTTCTTTTTTCATCAGATTTTATCAGATTCTCAATTTTCGCATAACAATCTCCTTGGCTAGTCTACTTGCTCCATTTTCATTCTTGTGACTTGCAGGTGATCATTCAGGGCTGGAAAAACATCAAGATTAGCATATACATCAATTTGGATAGTAATTTAATTAGGTGCATTTCGTTTCATCCTTTATCTCATAATCTTGTTTGCAAACACAATTCGATTTGGGATATAAAATGAATCATTGTTTGCATACACACTTCGATTTGGGCACATAAAACAAACACTTGTCTTCATCACATATCAAAATTGGGCTTAAAATAAATCATTGTCTTCAATCACATCTTGAAATTAGGCTAAAAAGAACCATTGATTGACGTGTCTTCTTCACATTTCAATTTCTAAGGGATAATTTACAAGCACAAGTGTGAGTCAAGTGTGTGTGTGTGTGTATGCTCTCTCCTCACACCACAAGGTGACCTTGGAGATCAAAAACACCTCACTTGATTTGCTTTTGTTTACCCTTTCCTAGGAGGCCTGCTAGGGGATTTCATCACCCCTAGGGACGACCTCATTCGAGGCTGAATCGAAAGACACCCTCTTTGAAATCAGAATCTTGTCACTCTTGGCTAAGCCCCAAAGAACTTTCTACCTTTGGGAAGTGAAGGTGAAGGGTGGGTTACCCCCTTCTCCCGGCTGTGTGACAGGATTTCACTTTCAATTCATTAGTCAACCTCGTGTAAACATTGCCCAAACCTAATTGGCCATACCTTACATCAAACTAGACATTAGGGCATGTTGATTTGTTTTGCAAGTGTGCTTGTCTAATCATCATCATATTCTTCAAATTCAAAATTCAAAACTGCTTGTGTCTTGTGTGAGTGATTCATGTTTGTACAAGTGTGATCATTTCATTGAACATTGCCAAATCAAGATAAACATCAAACACATAAGACAAGTCATTCACCTCATTCTTCCAACACATTCAAACCCAATCACTCATCTATCCTAATCATCCTAATCACCTATCTTATCCACATCATCATCCAAATCATTCAATCTAATATTATCCTAATCACTCTCATCACCCTTAATCCAATTCATCAACATCATTCTAATTCCATCTCATCCAAATCAAATCCAACCAACATCAATCCATAATCTTCCAAACCATATTCCAAATCCAATCCAAAATCAACATCAATCTCAATCATTATCCAAATCCCCCAACATCATTATCAAACTCCAAATCCAAATCAACCCAATCAAAAATCAAGACCTTAATTGATCACCTAATCAAATCAACCCAATCAACCCTCTTGCTTAAGATCATTAGTCTATCTTAAGCATAGGGAACCATTCATCAAATCAAATCAAATCATCCTAAGGTCTTGAAATTTTTATTCCCAACATCACAATTATCCATCATCCCCCATCATCCCATACTCTCTCCCACAAAATGGATCTTTATGAATCAATACAACAATTACAAAGACTTAGAAAAGTCTATGAGAACATGGATCCTAATGCTAAAGAACAATTCAAAAATGACATTAAAGATATACCCTTAGCACACCTCATCATTGGAGAATCCCAAACCCCTACCCCATCTTCATCATATCAACCCTCATTATATCAACCTTCAACGTCTTACATATCCACACCATGGACCTCATACCAACCTCCATCATATCAACAAACACCCTACACATCACCCCCATCCACATCATATCAATCATCATTCTTTCAACCTTCATATCAACCATCATCCTACATATCCACACCTTCAACCTCATACCAACTTCCATCATATCAACCTTTACCCTCATATCAATCTTCATCCCCTTACACATCCATGCCATCATACTTATCCAATCAATCCATACCTCCACCTTACCAATCCCCCAACCTTTGTCATGCTAACTTTGATCAAGGGAACACCAATCTAGCACACCTTATCTCTGAAATCCAAAGCTCATATCAACAACCAAATCCCCCATCTCCTAATCCCCATCCTCCAATCCCCCCATCACAATATCCCTCCAACCTTATCAACCTTAATCCATCACCTTATGTATCTCCCAATCCACCAATCCCTATCACCCATCCACCATATGATCCACCATCAAATCTTCCAAATCCTAACACCACGACATCCAACGAATCCTTGAGGGATTTCCTCCAAAGAACATCACCAAGCAAAGCAAAGGAATCCCCCAAATCCTACACCCCTCCAACACCACCATCCAATCCAACACCTATCCTTGAACCTACCCATGAACCATCATTACTTAATCCCATCACCCCCCTATCCAATCCCAATCCTAATCCTACACCATCCACCATCATTATCCATCCATTACATTGTTCTTCAACCCATAAACTCATGAAGGATACCATCCATTGGCTATTAGCAAGGAATCAAAAACCCTCATGCAATCCAACATCCACCAAATCTCTTGAACACTCCCTTATCATAAGTCAAGAACCATCATGCAGCCATGTTCAAGAACACATAAGTCAAGCACCTACCACATCTATCCAACTCACTCCCACTTCTATCCAAGCACATGAGCCATGTCAAGAATCAAATCCAAAGCATGTTGAAACATCAACCCCTTCTCCTAATCAAGATCTAACCATCCCATCTAATCCCATCCATGATCCCCTCCCATCTATTGATCAACTTATTGATCTCACCCCATCTTCTACCACCCCTTCACCATCCCCCATGAATCCTTCACCTCCATCTACCAATCCCATCCAAAATCCATCCCCTTATCCACTTAGCACAAGCACTTTCATCCGTGGTGACTCCCTTGTAGGAGGCGAACAACTTCCATCCACCACCTATCCTCTTCCAATAAATAATAGACTCACATCTTGTTTCCAAAGCACCAAACATCCCATTGCATGTCGCATACTCCAACACATGAACTATCAAGGCAAAGGCTTAGGCCTTCATGAGCAAGGCATCTTGGAGCCCATCCACACCACATTCCATCCATCCTCGCATGGCCTCGGTTATACATCCCAAGACAAACAAAATGAACATGTTGGTACCACCCACACACCTTCTAAAATCCATTCATCCAATCCCAAACATGGTGCACCTCATCGTACTCCCAAAACATATGTCGCCATCCCTCCTCCATCATCCTATCATTTGCAAAAGCATGTGACTATCCATCTCCCTCCATCAAATTTACCTCCATTACTTCCAACCCCAAATATCTCTATCAAATCCACTTTGCCTCCACTCCTACCAACTCCTAATATCCCCATCCTCAAATCTCCTCATCCATTTATCCAAAAATCCACTTTTTACTCCTCCACCCATAAACCCCATAAATTTCCCAATCAAGACCAACAAAGGCACACATCTTTCAAACATGAAGCTTCCCCTAAATCCATGGGATTCAAAAGTAATAATTTGAATGCCTCAATGCATAAAGCACAAAAGCCTAAAGATATTATCCCTTCCAATCAAAATCAAAAATCCAAAAGGCTATCAAAGCCCACACCATCACAAGAAAAGGCAAAAGCAAAAATGGTGTGGGTCCCTAAGCAAAGATCAATCAAAACAGATGAGGCATCTACATCCCAATCCACTCCAAACTCCCAAACATCTTGCTCCACATCTAAAAATCCCATAAATCCTAAGTCTATTTGGGTCCCTAAAACCCCAAATCAATTATACAAAATCCCCCATCCCAAACCCCATTACTCCCAACTCCACATCCAAAATACAAGCTTCCAAATACATCACGGTGTGTGCGACCGTTGGTCTTGGTTCCCCTCCACCACTTAACATTCCCACATACCCCCATCTCTCCATCTTTCGTTCACTATCCTACATATCTTCCCCATCACATTCCTATGGTCCATGCTTTTGCATAATCCACATCATAATCTATTATCCACCATCCATTCCTTCTTCTCCTATCTTCCAACAATCCATGCAATCATAATCCATAATGCTATTCAACATGGGACCATCTTCTTCATGCTATGGAAACAGACGCTAGAGTCCCCATTCCATCAAAAAATAAAAAAAGCAAAAAAATAAAAAAAAATCAAGAAAATAGTAAAGAAAAAAAATCTGTCCAATGGTGAAAACCACTCCTTATGGCGCCTTGGGCAAGTACCTTGATGAAAACCCCTTGTGGGCATCATGCGTAATTCCTTCTCCATCCATTTTGTATCCCTACACTTAGGGGCAAAACCATCTAATCATCCACGTCCATAACATCCTTTTGCATATCCTATCCATATATCCTTATCCTATCATATTCCTATCCACTACCCCCTATTTATCCTATCATTTCCCATCCATCCTATCCATTATATATTTCTTTTACCATCTCCCACCTTAGATCTTGATGAAGACAAGGGGCAAAATATCAACAACATGCTTTGGACACCTTTCGGCATACTCCCTATTCAAGTATATCCCCCATCCATCTACTACAAAGTCCATCCATTCAAACATTAACCCGTCATGCAAAAATTCTTTAAGCATTGGGGCATATGATTCCTTGCAACCTAGCCCTTGGAGTAAATCCTTACCCCCATCTCTCTTCCATCTATCTAACATGCATCCCCATCGCTTGTCCATTCATCTACCACCAATCTCCTATCCATTATCCTTTCATTGCCAATCCCCCTATCCAACCCCATCACCTTCACCTCTAGACTTGGTGTTCCCTTGTCATTGGTATCTAGCATAAAGGTTATCCACACGAAATCCAATGCAACCATCTCATAATAAACCATTCCTTTTCCAAACATCAAAAAAATCCAAAAACATCACAAAATCAAAAAATCCAAAAACATCACAAAATAAAAAATCAAAAAATACCAAAACAATAGAAAAGACAAAAAATCCCCATAAAATAAATATCCATCACAAAATCAAACATTGTTGCATCAACATCTCATCATCTTCCAACATCCTCAAAATCACCAAAATCATCCAACACATCATCTTCCAACATCATCACATCTATCATCATCCCACATCATCATCACAAATCAGAACTACATATCATAACCACTTGCATCTTAATGTACCTTGATCCTGTGGATACAGGGTATGTAGGTAGTCTGGAATACGCAGGAAGTTTCCAGTACTCAGGTACATAAGATGCACCCATCCAACCCGCTGAGCTTACACTAGATCCAAGCACCGCATCACCTATCAAAGCATCATCCCTTATCAAAAATCATCAACTATCAAATCAGCATCAACCATAACTTGTCACCATCATATCTTAAGCCAATCTTACAACATCAACTAATCATAATCCAATCATCAATTGATTCCTGCCTTAGGATATATCTTTCCTACGATATGCATAATCTATCCAATCATTATCCATTTTGGCAAGAGAGACAATGACTATTTGTTTTGGTTCGTTGGTCTTTTTATTTTTTATTTTTATCTTTTGTCCTATTCGAAGATCACATCAAAGCTACCTTGATCTTACTATATCATGGTAAGTGGCGAAAACATCTAGAATGGGGCATAATCTTGCTTTTGTCTGTTGTGCTTGTGGGTTGGTTTCATTACTCCAAGCTAGTATTCATATCTTGTTGATCATAGGGTTAGTTCTAGCATATTGATCCCCTTATGCATCTAAGGTTCATCATACCTTTTGTGTACTAAGGACTTATGCTATGAGTCCCCTTCCCTTGTCAGGACAAGGTTGTACTATCTTGGGCATGCATGGGATCATCCCTTTGTTTGCGTGTCTAGTCCATGCAAATGTTGGATACACATCATCACCTTGGTCTTCTATACCTTGGTGAAAACATATCCACTTTGCTATATCAAACCTAGGATTGCTCTAAATCATTTTTCAGCACAATGATCATCCACCAATCAATCTCCCACCATCATCATCCTTTCATCTCACCACTTATCCTCCAACCACTTCAACCAATCTCTTCCATCCATTTCGAGAGCACAATCGTGTTCTTGCAACCCGCCTATCCTCTCGAGGGGGCATCATCCTTACCAATTATCCCCAAAACCTTACCCTATTCTTCTAAGCCAAAATCTTTTTTCTATCCAATCCAACTCTATGTTTTAACTTCTTTGAAATGATGTTACTTAGCCGCAACACCATCTCAAAGAGGAGCAAATGTAGACACCTAAAATTGACTTGCTCTACAAATCAATTTTCCGTATCTTCCCTAACCATCTGTCTATCCCTTGTGATCAATTAATTCATTTAATTTATCACTTAGACCTTACAACACTATCCCTCATTAATCAAATAAATATCCCCAATATTTATTTGGTTCAATTCTCCTTTTCCCTAATCCTCATCAATTAGATAAATCATGGTTATCTAATTGATCTAGCCTACTAATTGACCTACCCTAACCTACCCTAGCCTACCTCATCCTAGCCCTAGGATCAATTAAGCAAAACCTCTATTTGATTAGTCCTAACCTCTCATTTGGGTGGTCAAACCTAGTTTAACACCCTTCCCACATCCCCCAAATTAAAAATTCAAATAAATCACACATCACATTTACTTCTCTTACACACCCCTTACCTCACCCATCCTCATTCATTACCTCTTATCCCCAAAATGAATTCTTAATTCATTTCCCATTCTCCAAATGAATTTTTAATTCATTTCACATTCTTTCACACCCATACCTCATTTATCACCCCTCTTCCCAAAAATGAATAAAAGATTCACTTTTATTCATAGCCCTTGATCTCATATTTCAATCCTCACCCTCCATCCTCCTCTCAGAAAATCTATAAATGAAACCCTCTCCAAGCCATTTGAGAGAGACTCCTTCATGCATCAAACCTCTGCCAAAATCACTCCATAATCTCCTTCATCTCACCATCCTAATGTCAAAATTATCCCTCATCTCCATCTAGTCTATCAATCTATCATCTAATCTCATTTACCTTGTGTTGAGCACTTGAGCAATCCACATCTACACACTAATCATGGGTAAAATCTGAGGAGCTCTATCGGGTGCATCTCCTTCCCGCATGGATTTATGGGTCATTATGAAGGTATAATCATTTTGTTTTGCATTTGATTAGTATTTAATCTTCATTTTGTTCTCATATATCACAGTTGATTTTATCTTGTCTTAATGATTTGTCTTGTTTTGGTGAGTATTGTCTTGTCTGTGCAACCTTGTTATCATGTATGCCTGCATGGTGTTTGTATCTTGTTGTTGTTTTCTTCGACCTAGTGGAGCCTCGATGTTATCTCCTAGCTCGGTGGGGTGGACCTCAGGGTTCCACATGGTTGGGAGGCAGAGCTATCCATTGGTCTACTTGGAGATTCGGTTCGAGTTCTGTGCAGAGGTGTTCTAGTTCCAGATTGCTTCCCACCTTCAGTGTTAATGTTTACTTTCATATGTATTCATTGGAAACCAAAGTGATCGGTCTTGTAATCTTGTATTGTAACTTTGTATATTAACTATCTTGCGAATGAAAAAGTTGTTCTTTCTGTAGTATCAGTATAATGTATATCTCTTGTGTGGTTTTAACTTTTTATTCACTGATGCAGTTATGTTTCCCTAGAGGAGTTAGAAGTGCTCTCTTTCTTATGTTGTGGATTATGATATCGTTGGTTACTAATATTGCAATTTCTTGCTTTAAAAAAAATTATTTCTGTAATTTTGCACTTTTAGTTTAGCACTCTAGGGTTGCATGACGGGGCATCACGAGGTCACAATCATATTGAAAGGATTTATATGTTTAGCCATAGATCCACCATCGTCCATCTTGAGGGTATACAATTTATTTCTCAAAAAAGATTGTCTACCAGGGACTTAGCCTAATAAATCTCACTGAGCTTCTTTCAAAGGTTCATTGGAGTAGTCTCTTCATGCCCATTTAACAATATTGAATCAACCAAATAGAGCCTAATGAGACCCTTTACTTTTCTATCCATTTTGTCCTAGTATTTTTGAGATGTAGTTGTAGGTTTAAATCTAGATATGGAATCCCATAGATCTCTATCCATGAGCATATCCTCCATATTGAGATTGCATAGCTCAAAGTTTGTGCCTGAGAACTTCTCCATCTCTATCCTTGATGTGCTTGCCATTTTTTCTTGCAACAAGATCTTTTTTTGCTCAAACTCCCACTCAATCCAAGATTAGTATAAAAATCCCTTGTCCCTAACACATAGAATCCAAGGTGACCAGGCTCTGATACCAAATGAAAGGAATTTGAGGTGTCAAATATGAATCCTACACTAGTCTATTAGAGGAGATATGTGCAAAAATTAAACAAGTCATACAGTTATAAGGAAATAAACACTAAAGCAATTTACCATAACACAATGATATATGTGGAGAAAACCCTTTCAATAAAAAACCCTACACTCAAAAGCAACTCAATGAATTATTTAGTAATCAAGTGGTTACCATACACTTGCATAGTTTAAGCCTTTAGAGGAGTATCACCAACCAAATATTTGGAGCAATTTTGATAGCATAACAACATCTACAAAACTTGTTATCAAACCTCCATTTCAAGCACCCAACAAATAGGAGATATATTACATGAAACCATCAAATGGTAATTACAAAACCATGATCTAAAACTACCCAAAATAGTGGCACATAGATCCTTATAAATCTAACACCCAAATTCCAAAATGAGTGCATAGACTAAAAATAACACATTCCTTTTACCTATCATAACCATGTCATATTTCACTCACCAAATTGGGTGTTCCATTTTGGCTCGATTATACCTATCCAAATATGTCTTATAACACATCACAACATGAGTCATAAGTTGGTCAACAAGTGTAACTCCCCCTTACAACTCTTTTATGTGTCATAGATGTTTTTACATTTCTAATGCAGTAGGCCCAACTTTCAGAGGCCACAACTTTTAATTCAAGAGGTTGATTGGGCCCTTTTTAAAAATTGTAGAGATAAAAAAGGTGCATGTGATAGGCACCAAGGAGCTGGTCTTGAACAACCTTAAATTTTTAATTTGGCCAAAAACCAACTCTATAGCTCAAAATTTGAGTTTTTTTATTTTTAACCTAAAAATTACATTATTTGTAATATTAACATTAGGAGCAAGGCTAAGACACCTTTCCTAACCAGCTTTTGTTGAGAAGGGGACAACTTTCTTGAAGTGTTGAGAGTTTTTCTACTACAATGGGAATTTTGACTTGAGTGGTTTTATAAATATGTAAGCGATTGAAACCATAGCCTCTACCTCCCATTAAAAGGTTGACAAGTTCAATGGCACTGAGTACGAATTATGAAAACTAAAAATAGAGGATATTTTGGAAGTAAGGGATAAATTCATGGAAAGTTGTATTAAAGGAAGGAAAAATTTATAGAATGTCTAATGAAGATTGGAAAAGGTTAGACAAGAAGGTACGGGGAATAATTCAATTGGGTATTACAAATTTTATCCTCTTTAATGTTTTAGAGGATACCACCACATTGCATGGAATAACATAGGTAATATTTACCAAACCAAAAGTCTAACAAATAAATTATATCTCAAAACATGTTTGTATTCTATAAAAACAAAGGACAATGATTTTGTTGTAGAACATTTAAATGTCTTTAACTTGATTTTGAGTTAGCTAGCTTCAGTAGATGTTAAGATTGAGGAAAAAGACAAATGTATCTTATTGCTTTGTTCTTTGCCCAAATCTTGAGAAAATTTAATAATTGCTAGCAATGGTAGTGTTGTAGAGCTAAAGATTGACTCCCCTATTGCTGCATTTCTTTCAAAGGAAATGGGGAGAAAATCCATGTATGAGGGCTCAAAAGATGTCTTGAATGTTCAAGGAAGGCCCAAGGACAAAGGTGGGTCTACAATGGATCATAAGAAATCAAAAATACGTCTAGGACAAAAGGATAGTCTAAAACCCCTAATAAGAGTAAAATGTTAGAACTATGAAAAGAGAGGACATGTGAAGAAGGAATGCAAAAGAAAAAAGAAATCCTATGATGATTACTCCATAGATAAATATTCTAAAGATGGTGATAATGATGTATTGTTTATTTCTACTAACACTATTAATGATGATTCTTGGCTCATTGATTCAAGATGCTCCTACCATATGACTCCCCAAGAGGAGTAGTTATCATCATAGCAAGCTTATGATGGAGAAGAAGTCTTCCTTAGTGACAATAGTACACATCATTTTTGCCATAAAGTAAATGTATAGCTGTGTTTTAGTGATGGGAGGGTGAAAACTCTCAATGTTTTGCACGTTCCAAGATTTGTGAGAAATTTTCTTTTTGTATCCATGTTGAATGATTCTAGAGTACATGTGATATTTGATAACTCTGGTTGTAGGTTTGTGAGAGGAAATATGGTGGTAGGTAGAGGCTCATGATGTGGTACTTTGTTAAGGCTTGATGCCTCCACATTTTGTAACTCTGTCAATGTAACTTACAAATCTAAAAATGCATGTATTTTATGGCACCAATGTTTGAGCCACATTAGTGAAAAATGTCTCTGGACCCTTCTTAAAAATATGGTTGACAACTTTTATGTTTTTTTCTTGTGAGTATTTTGATTCCTGTAAACATTATGTATTTGTCAAACAAAATAGAATGTCTTTTTCTTTGGAAGTTACAAAGTTAAGAGATTATTAGAAATCATTCATTTAGATGTATTTGGTCCAATGGATGTGGGTTATATTGGTAAATCTTGGTATTATGTCACTTTTATTGATAATTGTTCTAGATATACCTAGTTGTATTTTCTATGTTCTAAATTTGAAATTTTATCCAAGTTTAAGTAATTTAAGGCACTTATAGAGAAGTAATTGGATAAGAAAATAATGGTGTTGAGTTTTGACAATGGTGGTGAATAATGTTCTAGAGAATTTGATGGTTTCTATAAACATGTGGGTATTATTTGGTAGAAGACTACCCCATACATGTGATAATAAAATGGGATTGTAGATGGAATGAACCAAACCTTAATGGAAAGAGCCAGAAGTATGTTAAGTGGTACACAATTAGATTGGTGCTTTTAGTAGAGGTTGTGGGTACTTCCTGTTACTTGATTAATCGATCTCCTTGTTCAACTCTTGTTGACAAAACTCCTTATGAAGTGTAGACAAGTAAGAAACCTTTTGTTTCATATTTAAGGGTATTTGGTTGTGATACTTTTGTTCATATGCCTAAATAAAAGTGATCTAAATTGGATCTAAAAGCACATAAATGCGTCTTTGTTGGTTACAACGAGAATGTAAAATGTTGTAATCTTTGGAATCTACTCATTGGTTAATTGATCTCCTTTTTCAACTCTTGTTGACAAAACTCCTTATGAAGTGTAGATAGGTAAGAAACCTTTTGTTTCACATTTAAGGGTATTTGGTAGTGAGACTTTTGTTCATATGCCTATAGAAAAGTGATCTAAATTGGATCCAAAAGCACATAAATGCATCTTTGTTAGTTATGGTGAGAATGTAAAATGTTATAATCTTGGGAATCTACTAACCCAAAAAATGATCTATTCTAAATACATGGTTTTCACGGAGTTTGGAGAATTTTTGTGTCATTTATAGGCAAAGGAAAAGGAAGGAAAGAAAATAGTGAATTTTGAGACTAACCTTAAGAATTAGGAAGATGCACATGTTGAAGAACGAAATGATGGATTAGAAGATAGAGAGACAGAAAAGGATTCAAGTGAGAGTTTTGAGAAAGATGAGCATGAAAAGGAATAAGATGATTCCCTTACTCCGCCCCTAAGATGATCCATGAGGCAAAAAAACTAGTTGATAGGGATAGCCCATTGGATTTCTATTGTGTATTTGCTTTGTTATGTACTAATGAGGAACCGAGATCTTTCAAGGAGTCTCTTTCTTTAGAGGATAGTGAGTCTTGGATGCAGACCACGTAGGAGAAGATGATGGCTTTGAACATATGCAACACCCAGGGTCTTGTAAGTTTTCCCTAAGGAAGAAAGCTTACTAGTTGTAAATGAGTGTACAAAAATAAAATTAGAGTAGATGGTAGTTCAGAGAGGTACAAGGATAGACTAGTGTTCAAGTGCTACTCCTAGAGAGAGGGAGTTTATTTTGGTGAATTTTCTCTCTTTCTATTAAATTATTTTCTATTAGATTCCTATTATCTATTGATACAATTTGTGATTGTAAGATTGTGCAAATAGATGTTAAAAACTATTTTCTTGCATGGGGGACTTTAAAGGATAATTATGTGACAACCAAATGATTTTGAGGTAAAAGGAAAATAAATTTTGGTTTTCAAGCTAAAATGGTCTTTATGTGGTTTAAAACAATCACCTCAGATGTGGTATAAATTATTTTATGTATTTAATTTGAATTTAGAATTTTTTAGAAGTGAAGAGGATCACTATGTTTAAATGAAATGTATTGATGATCATATTCTAATTATTATCTTGTATATAGACGCCCATGTGTATTTGTAACAACAAGGCAATGTTTAGAGAGCTTAAAACTTAGCTTTACGAGGAATTTGACATAGAGGATATAGGGACAAATAAGTTCATTTTGAGAATGTAAATCAACATGAAGTTCATAGAAAGTTTTGGCTTAGTCAGACTAAGCATGTTGACATCATTTTGTGATGGCTTTTTGTGCACAATTGTAAATTAGTGAGTATGTCTTTACTTGTAGGAACTAAGATTTTATTAGACATGTGTATTAATTTAAATGATGATGTAAAGGATATCTATAGCATGTCTTATGCTAGTGTTTTTGGTATCCTGGTGTATGCAATAGTTTGTACTAGACTAAATATTACCCAAGCAATGGGAATTCTTAACAGGTTTATATCTAACCCTAGTAGAGAGCATTGGACTTATGTTAAGAGAGTATTTAGATATTTGTGAGGGACTTATGATTATTTCCCACGTTATCATGGTTCTAATGATGTGGGCAAGTTATTAGACATATAGGGATTTGCTTATACAAATTGGACTAATGACTTGGATAGTTGGAGGTCTATTAATGGTTATGTGTTTTCTTTATTTAGTAGTTCTATTGGTTGGATGATAAAGAGGAATCCCATAATTACTTTATATAATACTATTTAGTAGAGTATATGGCCATTGCACATACTTGTAAAGAGGTGGTATGGTTATAGAAACTATGTTTAGGAGTCAGTTTTGATTGTAGGGTGGTTTAGATTGAATGTGACAGTCAAAGTGCCATCTATTTGGCTAGGAATCCCATGTATCAAGATCTTACCAAGCATGTTGATGTGCAATAT
This sequence comes from Cunninghamia lanceolata, assembly GCA_027924645.1. Taxonomy (NCBI): domain Eukaryota; kingdom Viridiplantae; phylum Streptophyta; class Pinopsida; order Cupressales; family Cupressaceae; genus Cunninghamia; species Cunninghamia lanceolata. The sequence continues at coordinate 380,155 of BSBN01001373.1, forward strand.
CACTTTATTCATGAGATTGTGGAAAGTGGTAAGGCTAGGTTACAAAATGTTGATACTCGAGAAAATATTGCAAATTCACTAACAAAACTAGTGAGCACAAATAAGTTTTATTGGTGCAAGGAGGCCTTAAGCCTTACGTCCTGCACTTGATCTATTTATGGTTCCTTATTATACCATTGCGATGTATAATATCAAGTGGAAGAATGTTAGGATAATGTAATATTTAGTTGTGATCCTAATGTATAATGTTACATCTCCAAACATCTTGGAATGGGTACTTGGATGTCCATGTAGGTTGTTGAAAGATATTAATATTTTATTTATTCGTTTGGTTGAATTGAATATTAGTTGTAGTGATATTAAGAGGGAAGGTGCAACATGACAATGGCCATTACAAATTGATTTGAGATCATTTATGACACTTTCCCATTCCAATTCGCTAGGTGGGAAAGTGGAGTATCTTGTATTTATTGGGTGGGTCTCATGTGAGTTGTATATTCCATTATGGAGCACTATCCTTTGGGAGGTGTGTCCATGGGGAGTTACAAGTCAAAAAAATGTTTATTATTGATATTTTTATTCTCGAAAGATGCTCTCCTTGAGTGAGGGCATGGGTTTTTGCATGATACCATGGTTTTGGTAGTACATTATTTTAGGAAACTACATGTTGTTTCCCTCTCCTATTCTCTCAATATTGTTATAAATGAAGGTACTAACCACACAATGGAAATCTAATTCAAACTTTATTAATGTCCTCTAAATAATGTAGAATCAATGGAGATTGCAACATAAATAAAACCCACTAGACATAAATAACATGCATTAAGAATTGAACACATAGCACAGTATGTAACGTGGAGAAAACACTTTCAGGTAAAAAACTCCATCGAGAAAAGAGGCTCCAAGTTGTATTATCTTCAAATATGAGATTACAATACATGCACTTCCTCTCCTTCAGTCTTCAATCCAACAGTGCCTGTTACTTTCAACTCTGCTAAAAACATAGTACAAATATCTTTATAAAAAGGAGCTTGCCTTCTAGGGCAAGAAAACTAACATAATATCAACCAGTCCCCGAACCCCCACTGGAACATGCGACCCTCAGACCCCTCGCAAGGGGGAAACCCCCTACGACCCCCATCATAGATGAATTAGCGGTGGGGATCGGATATAAACATGCGGCTGAAACAAGATCACTGCTAGTGAAACCTTTCATCCTTTATGGGTGATTTACAAACAATACTAGGAGTAATTAATTACATAGGATTTACAAGGTTGATGGCACCTTAATCATAACAAATATATTGGAGGCATGAATAGAGGCTTCATCAATTATTTTACAGATACACAGGTGCTTCCAAAATACTATCAGACTAAGCAAAAAGTTGCATTAATGTAACATATTGTTTGGATTAATACATTATCAATGCTCTTTTTGGTGGTGAAGTTTTTTCTAAAAGGTTTCTCAACATATATCTAAGGTCATGTATTTGAATCTTATGGTTTACTGATTTAAACTTCCACATGTCTAATTTATGGTTAATCAATGAATGTATAATCATAATTTTAGATTTGCATACTTAGTTAAAAAAACTTTCATTTGTAGTAGTCAACAAAAAATATTGTCATATATGCTCTTACAAATCTTACATGACAAGTGATTCTCTTACACACATCATATCAATGCACATACATGGAAAAATGGATGTCATAGTGGGATGCATTTTTCCATCAGGGATTACAAATAATTAATAATAATAAATAAATCAAACATTAGAATTGTAAGGTGTATGAAACATCTATTCCAACAAATAGTGAGATTGTAAAAGAAACCATGGAGTTGGAAACTGAGTGTTGATGTAACCAAGTGAGGTAACTATGAACATGAAAAATGTTAGGGCTCATAAATAATTAATAATTAATAAATAAATCAAACATTAGAATTGAAAGGTATATGACACACCTATCCCAACAAATACATAGCCAACTGATGTTACTGCGAACATACAAAATGCTATATATCAATGCATGTAATGTTATTTGATGTCTTCCTTTCTTGTGATGGATATCTAAAATGACCTAAGGGTGATTCCTTTAAATATAAATCTTAGACACATAACTCAATGTCTTTTAAGACCTTTTTAAGAATACAAACATGTGCACACATTAATTAATTTTAGGACACCATTAAGACTATAAACATGTGTCTAAATTAACTAATTCTAGAACCAAGTTAAAATCATAAACATGTATCTAAAGTGGTGTTAAATAAGAAATTTGTTTTTGTTGGTGCCTATCCACTTTTCACAAAAAGTAATTATTAATTAAAATTTATCAATATACCTAAATTTTAATTAATAATTTATTTCTTTAAAATCCATCTAGCAAACATTGCCAAAAAGTTTTGGGGTATGCACTTTTAACTTCTATAGATCTTAACCAAGGGTAAAATCATAAGCTAATCCTTGAAGGAGACATAAATAGTTGGTAGGAGCTAAGAGTCATTGGAGACTGCTACACTAACCCTCGAGTCTAGTCATGTTGCATTGGGAAATATTGTAGCCTCCTTTCATTCGAAGGATGAGGTGTGGAGAATCCTAAGTTTGTGGTCCTAAATGAAGGGGGTTGTGTTTTCAAAGACCCATAATATAGGAAACTAACAAAATAATTTTTTTTTTGTGTATATCTTGTGCCAAAAAGAGACTCACCCAATTATTGCATAGTTATACTCGAAATAAATAATTAAAAAATACATGATTTATCTTTTATAAATGGCCACTATCCATAGCAGCCTAGGAATTATTATTGGGGCTATAGTCTTAGACATGCATAATTGTGGCTCTGTAAAATAGGCTTCACAAGTTCATTTAAAAAGTAGCATACAAGGTAAATCCTATGTTCATGCCATTATTTTACCACTTCATGATTTTGTTAATGCATGTAAGTGGCTTGGAATAATTTCTTTAGTAGGATATTTTGTAGGAATAACCCCCCCTAAAACATGCTAAAATTTTGGGTTAACTCCACCTAGGTCCTCCATACGATCTTTGTGGAAGCTTTTTAAAACCTCACTAAGGGTTTTTTCTATTTTCATTTTCTAGAGGTGAAATTTGGGAAGGCTATTTTTTAATATGACCCTTGGTATATTCTCAATTCTTTGTTGGTTATCTCCCTTTAGACTCAAGACTTTATTGTCTCTACGGAGCATGCCTTTAGAGTCTTGGTCTAGGTGGAGTTTCATGATCTTCCTTGCCTTTCTAGTCTTTCCTTAATCATATTGTGGCCTCTTTAAGTCATGTTGTTCATGTTGAGAAAGATTGGTTTTTTTCTACTCACCCCCAGAAAAGGGTTTGTGTCGAGATTGACTTGTCAAAGGACCTCAAAGACTTCATTGACATACAGATAGATGAGAAATGTCTCACTCAAAGAGTTATGTATCTCAATTTTCCCAACACATGCTACAGGTTACAAAGCTCTAAGCACAAAATCAGGGATTGTCCCCTTCTCACTCGCAAACCTAAGCCAAAACCTAACTCTTATAGGGAAGATCCTCAAAAAAATGAGGATGGATGGACCACAATAGGCAACGTGAAGAATAATAGTAATAATAGAGTGAAGGATCCAATTTCTAGAGGGCCTCGACCTTCATAATGAAGTCACTAGTCTACAATTTTCAAAGCATATCCTCAAGGTGAAATAGGTTGTCGGTACACAACCCATCCACTAATCCTCTAAAGAGGTGAGCAAACCTCATTACAAAAGAACACATTTGTTTGCTAGAGTTCTATCTTCTTAAACTATTACTTGGGTAGTTTCTTCTCAAGTGATTGCTAGAAAGTCTCACAGTCCAAGTTAAGAAATGAAGGAAGACGTGTATGCACCAAACAAATGCCAATACCATAGTACTATTACACGTATGGTTCCTAAGGATGTCATTGTTGTCAACACTGTCACAAGGTTGTCATTGAAGGCAGAACTATCTTGGATGTGTGAGGGTGTTCATGGTTGGATGTCATGTCCTATCTAGTAGAGAAGATATAGTTCATGGTTGGATGTCATGTTGAATACAATGTGGTTATTAAAGTTCATGGTTGGATTTCATGCCTTGATCAGTGCAAAATTGAGTGTGAAGTTACATTAATATGGGAATTAGAAGCACTAAGATGATCAAATGTGTTAAGGATGTTACTGGTGGCCTGAAGCATATTGTATGATCTTTCCTACTACTCCTAAGAATGCATGTGTTGATACAAATAAGGTTTGGCCTCTGGAAGTTGGTGACAATCTCTGCTACAAAATGACTGCTCTTGAAGAATGTCTGGGAGATTGGTCCACATTTTCATTCTATTGATGTTGTGTCTATGCGGATTGGAAGATAGCTTAATATAGTGTCAGAGCATGTATGTTCCAAGTTTCATGGGGTTTGGATTACCAGAAGGGTATTTTGCAATTAACAATTTCAAGATAGTGTTGTTCCTGTGAAGGTGTTCTTAGTAGGGTAATGAAATGCTTTGTATTCATCCACATTTGCAGTTATGGCTATGTAGTTTTGGAACTATGTTCAAAGTGTAGTGGAGGTGATAACTCCAAAGTTTCAGATCATCTGTCCTTCCACTGTGAAAGTTATGCATGATAGAGTATCGACATGTGTTCTAGCAGAGTGAGGTAGTGTTAAATGCCTATTGGAATGCTCTGTATTCCTCTAGAAGTGAATGGTTGCCTTTGCAGTTTTGTGGATATGTTTATGGATGTGTTGTACATGCTCACTTGCAGTTTCAAGGTTCTTGGTGATCCGCAAGCTTAATTTCTCAATGACAATATGTTGTAGTGTGTTTTGGATGACAGGTTGTTCTCAGAGTTCATGATTGAAGATGTGTGGTGCAAAATCTTTGATGTGCGGAGGTAAAGGAGTGTTTTGAGACATTGTATGAGTCCCGTAGACTCATCTGGAAGAGTTTCATGAAGATCCTTCTTGTTTCCAGTACCACACGAGGTTTTCAAGTTGTTGTGGCCATTACGCTTCAAGTTTCATATGTTTTTGCTCAAGGATGTCCTATTTTCAAATGTGTGGAGTGTGTGGATGTAATTCCTTGGTGTATGAAGCTATGAATGTTTTTTTGGACCTGGTTAAGCAAGTGTTGATGTCCACAAAGTATGGATCTTCTACTGGTGTAACGTGTGGTCTTGTCTAGGACTTATCCTCTACACGTTTCATGTTGTGTGCTGTTTGGCCAACTTGTAAATGTACTTTTCATATTGTCTCTAGTTGACAAGTAATATAGTCAATGTTATATCGTGTATAAATTATAAATCAAATTAAGTTAGGCGAGGTGTGATTGCAAAGGGATTGATAAGGTTCGCAAGCAAGACAAGGAGCAAAATGAATGCATTATGATATGTGACTGAAGGAGAAAGAAGAAGTTGTTGATGCTATCTTAATTCATCTTGAAGGCATCTCTATGACAGTGGTCAAGTATAGAGTGTGCCTAACTGATCTGATCATCATAAGGAAGTGTGTAGAGGTAGAATTGCAATCATCAAAGGTGTGAGTTTCAATGTCAATTTTCAGACAGTAGAAGGATTGTCATACTGTAATCATTTCTAAGTTTGTTCTCAATTCAGGGAGTAGTTGCTTCGTTGGGTTGTAGCCCTAAAATAAATTTACCAGGGAGTTGAAGCTTCCTTGGGTTGTATCCCTAAAACAAAGTCAGCAGGGAGTAGTAGCTTCCTTGGGTTGTAGCCTTAAAACAAATTTGTAATTTTGAGCTTCATATATTGTGATTTAATCCTTGCCATGGTTTTTCCCTTCGTAGGTTTTCCACGTATATCTGGTGTTATGTATTGATGTGCATTGTGTTAATCTTTCATGTTTATATTGATGTTGTAATGCTTAAGTTTCGATCTACTCCAGAGGACTTGAAGTTTGATTAGATATTGATTCACCCCCCACTCAATATCCTAGTGGGTTCAACAAGTCCAACACTTCCAATTTAGTTAGACAATTATAAGTGGTATAATAAACTTGCAGAGGAAAATCTTTTGAAGAATATTTATGGAGCTCTTGATGAGCTTGATAATGACAACATGCCACTTGACTTCCATCTTCCATTCATTTTCTTTCATGAAATGTTTTGGGTCTAACATAACTCAAAAGAAAATATATCGAATGAGATACTCGATTAGGATTTTTCAATCTCGATATTCTTTGTTTACAAGAATTGAAGATTTAAAGTTGTTTTTAGTTGTTTGTCATGTCATGTGAGCTTCTAGCTATTTCTCATAACAATCATGAACCAGGTCATGTGATGTCGTTACATTAATTTCTCCTAGATGGTGGCATAATTTAGTCGATCAAGGTTATGACCCCACTTCTTGTGCCCTATAGGCCCTCTTTAATATTAATAACTACTCTTTTGAGGTTATTGATATTTATGCTTCCAATGATGTTGAATAATCAAATCTTTGGCTTGGATTGTTGAATCTCTGACAATCACTTCTTGGGTCATATGTGGAGATTTTAATATGGTTGAGCTAGCTTTTAGCAAACATGGCAACCTTCCTATGCATTGGATAGTTGGAAAACATGAATCTTGGTACAATACGTGCAATAAACTCAAACTTTTTGATCCCAATGTTGGCCACCATCATTCCAACTCTATTTGCTTTACCTAGATAATTTCAATTTAGGCACAAAAAGAGTTCTCAAGGGGCTTGATAGAGCCATGCTATTATGTCAACCTATGTTTTTTTTCTAGTTGTTTTCATTGTCAATCAAGCCTTGCCAACAATTGTCCTCTTTGATCACTTCCTAATTAGATTTGGATTGAATGACAAGCTATCACACCCAAGGTGGGGAAAGTGTATTTTTTCCCCCACTTATTTGTTGAGTCATAAACACACTTTGGCACACGACAAATATGGAATCTTGAGCCGCATCCTCACCATGGGGGTAGCTAGATATAATGATGTAATTGTGCCATTGAGAATACTTCAAACTTTTTTCACATCTATGGGCACAAAGTAGTGCTTTTTTGTTGCTAATCATATAAGGCCACCACCTCAGAGCTCCACCATGCCTCCGTTGAGCTAGAAGAGAAACCATTTTGTCCTACTTTGCAATTGAGGGTGGCCATGTTGAATATTGAGAGGGGGGGGGGGTGAATGAGTATTCACAAATTTAAACAATTAAACCAATTACAAACTTTAATAATCAGAAAGCAAAGTAACCACATAAATATAAGCCATAAAAACATGACACATAGACACCAGATTTTTACGTGGAAAACCCAAGAAAGGGAAAAACCACGGAGAGGATTAGCTCTTAATATAAATTGCAATCTTTTACAAATGATGATGTTCAGGCTTGGTCACTCCACGAGCGTAGAACATGTTGGCTTACTGCCATGAAGTATAACTAGGTTTAGCAGGCTCACTACCACAACCCTAAACCTAGAAAGATTACAATGAGGGCTATTAAACCCTATTGATTGCTTGTACTAGGCTCACTACCAAGTACAAATGAAATTATATAAGGAATATGAATACTGCAAAAGCATCTATCAGTATGCTAGGGTGCAATCATTTAGCAACTGAATATTGAGTCATCACTGATCTTCTATCTCTGCTATGCTATTCTAATACTTGCATCAATCACATTCACAATACTTCTTCACACACATTACATTCCCATTCCGTACCAAACACATAATTTGATCCCATATATATATATATATATATATATATATATATATATATATATATATATATATATATATATATATATATATCGGCACCACTTAAGATCTTCATATTAGGTCAGCATACTCAGATGAAGTGTATTGTTGATAAACTTGTAGCTTGTCGGCCAAATCCATTCATCAAAATACATTACGAACCCAAATAACATTTGAAACATATTCTCATATGTTGGCTACAACTATAGAACCACTTAGGATAAAGTTCTAATTAATAGAACTTACCGCACATAAATCAAACTATCATGTCGGCCTCAAACTCAAACTGCTAGTAGTTCAATTCAACTATCAGATCACAACTTTCACTATGGACCACATGGCTTGCTCAAAATCATGTCAAAGACTCCTTAGATGTCACCCATCAAAACCATAGAGAAAAATATTCTTTAGTGGCAGAATGCGGACCATCAGAACTTAGATTTTGTCACAGTCAAACTCTGTCAAACATTGTAGCGATACTCAACAGCTTGCAACTATCTTTCCGGTAGACTTCAGATCTTACAATTCTAGATTTAGACACTTCATACAAGTGTCTACAACACCTCAAAACCACATAACAAAATATACACTTGCAGAGAAATGCAGATTATTTTACTTTGCACTGTACACTGTTGCTATCTATCCTATGTTCATCCAGACTTAGATCTTTTCTTCAAATGACTTCTGGAGGAAGTCATGACTTGAACACTGGAGTATATCATCATCAAATAGCTATGAGTCAACATACTTGAACTACATTTCCCAGTCTTCATCTATAGAGGCATATTGATCCACTTTCTACCCCTTACTCTGAATACTGTCCATGCTTAGTCATTTTGACCTTCCACACTTGTGCCTTGATGCCATACCAAGTTGATCTTCTGGGGTGATGTCTTCTTGTCATGCTAATGTGTCCTCTTGGTCCTGTTGCCATCAATGACAACACACAGATTATCTCTAGAGCAGTGTCTCTTCCCAACAGGCCAATTTCTAAAAACAAAAGTAAGTTGTAGATAATCACATAGCTTGCCTTCACAGTCTTCAGATAGGGGACAAGGTTTCCAAAGAATTTTTAATCCCTAGGTGCTTCTCATGTTTGTTAGAAAATCAAGAGTATATGAGAGGGCCAAAAACTTCTTTTTGAGCTTCCTGACATTCTCCAAGCTTTTAGCCACTATTATTAGTAGGTCTTCAAGGCTCAAGATCCTTCTCTAGAGAAAAATCATGCCCTTCAACAATGCATGATTGTGGTCTCCTCTTGGCTTTTTGCTTCACAATGGATTGTGTGTGACCACCTTGTCACCCAAGTTGATCTTCGCAAGTTGTTTTCACCATGGATAATGACAAAGATCTAGGTTGTGATGGCTTCCCTGTGAACTTTATAAAGCTTTGTGGGTCATTATTGGTCTAAATGTTTTCTAGGTTTATTTGGAAGCATAAATGTTTTGCTCTCTTAGTAATATCACTAACAAAGTAAACATTAAATTCATACCTAAGTTTGGTGATCCAAAAGACATATGTAATTGACAATCGATCATGATGTTGAATGTTTCTTATAGAATTATTGCCAAAGCCCTTGCTACTCATTTGTGGCACATGCTTCCTATTATCATTCATCCTAAGTAAATATAGTTCATCTAGAGAAGATACATCTTCGACAATATTATTGTTGTTTGGGAAGTTATAAAGTGGGCTCGTTACTCTTAGCAACAAGCCACTTTAATAAGAATTTATTTCGCCAAAGACTATATTGCATAGATGGTCACTCATTCTTTCCATGCTCTAGGCATTGAGATTTGGTCCTAAATTCCTTTTATGCCTCCTTTTGTCTTACCATTAATGGTTAGTAGTCATCATCTTCTAGGCTCTTCAAGTATATTTGGCAAGGAAATATTCACTTGCTCCTACTCTTTATGTGTTGGCCCTACGAAAGGCTTTGGATACTTGCTTGCTAATGCTATTTCTTAGAAGCAAATAAAGGGTATTTCCCTTCCCAATATCACCTAACAACTTGTTAATGGCCACTTTATCATTGATTCTTTTCTTACTCTCTTAGAAGAAAATAATTCTATCAAATAGGTGTTGCAATGTCTTGATCCTTTTTTTTTAGCTTCAGGGTTTAGCATTCAAGGCACAAAAGCCAATGTTATCATCAATATTTCGTACCTAAGCCTCCTTGTCTCAATTATTTTGGCTCGAAATGGATTGATCATGGCAAGCTTTTCAAATTTCTTAGATTCCCCTTTGCCTTTCAATCCTCTCCTTCTTCTCTTTGGTAATTTGTTATTGCTCGTGTTGAGAAGAAATTGCAATATTGGATATCCAAGTTCCTCTCTCTCGCAAGGAAATTCTAGATTTGTTTTAAAGTTCTTATTGTCGCTCATTTTTACTACTCTTCCTATTGGGTTCCTTCCAATGCCTCCTTTCATAAACTTGAAATGTTATTAAGGGATTTCTTATGGGCTTCTTTAAAGTAGGGAAAAGGCTTCCATAAAGTCACCTAGAAATTTTGTCCTTTCCCCTATGATTTTAAAGGGCTTGATGTTATTGATACCCACTGCTAAGGATTGACCCTATGTGCTAAATAGATTTTCAAAGCTCTTGAAGGAAATGAGACTTGAAAAATCTTGTTGAGGCATGGTATTTCTTTTGGGGTTCCTCATGATAGGTAGGCTTGGATAGGGTTAAGATTTCACTCCATTCTCATTATGAAGGAACCTATGCAAATTCAAGGCACTTTTGTTGTCAAAAGTATTTGGATTTAGCCTAGGAGGCTATCAAACCCTAATTACTTTGGAATGGGAATGATTTTATTACTAGAATTTCTACTAGATGACATTCTCATTGGTGGTCTCCTATGATCACTTGTTAGGATTGACCTTTAGCCAAAGTTTCTTAGACTTGTGCTCTCAAGTCTTCCATAAAGGGATTTAGTTCATTTCAAACCTCTTTTCCAAAACTACCAGAGAATTTGTTATCTTGACCTAAAAACAAGGTCAAGTTTGGACTTGCCAACCAATATTTTGAGTCTTTTTAAACTATTGTTGATTTGTTTCCCACTAAAATTTTGTACAAGATTGGGGTTAGATGCATCAAACTCTGGCAAACGGATTGAAAATGGCATCTAAATACTCTTTTTTGTAATTACAAGCATCATAGAGGCTATTCATGGATTTGTCCACATCTACCTATGATTCAAAAGCTTAATGACATATGGGGTTTATAATCCACAACCACTTTATGGTAATGAATATTTCACACAATGTGGTCAACCATTTTGGAGCCCAAGTTTGCTGATTTTTCTTGATATATCCTTTACCAATGTCTCCCCATTGGATCTCGTTTGATCCACCTAGGTGTTTCTAATCCATGTTGTCCCTTTTGTGGTCACTTGAAAACATCAAGCACCTTTTCTAGTTTTGTGCACAAGTTCAAGCTACTTAGACTTGGATAGCTAATTTTATTAAGCCTTTAAGAGTTGAGCTCTTTTCTTGGCACATGATTCTTTTGGGTGAATGGCCATAGATGTTGGTTAAATTCACCCAAATTTGACATTCTTTCAAAGTGGAGATTTTGTTTAGTATTTGGAAGGATAGAAACTTAACTTTCTATCTTTCCATGGATAGAAAGTTGGAGATTTTGTTTAGTATTTGGAAAGGTAGAAACCTAACTTTCTAACTTTCCATAGATGTTGGTTAAATTCACTCAAATTTGGCATTCTTTCAAAGTGGAGATTTTGTTTAGTATTTGGAAAGATAGAAACTCAAGAGCTTCTATTGATTTACAATTTTCCTTGTATACTAAAGCTATGATCTATTCTAATATTCTTATGCACATTTAAGTGCAAGCTAACAAAGTTGCCTTGGAAGTCCATTTGCAAAGTCTTATTGAGTATTGGGTTAATGTGCCTTGTATTGTTGTGCGCATGCTACCTTCCCCTTTTAGTGAGAGTCCTTTCCCTCGCCGAGGGTGCAAACATGCTCGTAATAGTTCTTCTCAGCACCGTGGACATCGATGGTCTTAATATGCACGTGTTCCTTTTATCACTTCTTAACCATATGATAGTGGTGCTTTTGGTTGGCTTGATAGTGACAATGTTCCTTGTCTAAGCTTACCAATTTCTCTAGTGAGAAAAAAATGAAGAATGAGACATCACAAGGTGGGAGCCAATTCTTGATAGCTAGGACCTTCCAAATGGTTGGAGCAAACTCTCTTGTTCTGACTTGCCTCCTCCTTCTGCTAGTTCTATAACTCTTCTAACTTAATAGTTTAACCACTTTTGTTTACTTAAGATATAATTCTATTCCACTACTTTTTTGAACTAATATAATATATTGTATCTTTTTAAAGTAATATAAAATGACAGTTATTCAAAATAATTAAAAATAGTGAGTGAAAGTGCATCCTTATCCCAACAAATCTCTCCATTTGATAGTCTTAAGACTAGCCATGAGAAACATGTCATTTGGATAAGTACTAATAAGATGATATTACCTAGGTAATAATCTACGTGTTTTGAAACCCCTGCTATAGGTAATAATCCATCATGATTCATAATAATAATATTCTACTTAGCATGCATGTCGGTTCAACTTCGAGTGAACGAAAAGAGAAAAAAAAAAGGAGTTTTTGAATCTGGGACAAAATTTTTTGCGGGAGCGATTCGACGCTGAGTTTGAAAAAAACCAATAGATCCTTCCCAAAGACTTTGGTACGATGTAAAATTTGAGTTTTTATTGGCACGAGGAAGAGGATGAGAAGATCTAAAACCCTATCTGCAATAAGTTGCAGGCAACAGAAGGGAGGCCAAATTGAGGAAACAGCCAAATCCACTCAATCTTTCTTCTCCACAAAAGTAGAGGCAGATGCGATATTCCCAACGCTTTATTCCACTGCTCTCGCTACTACTGCTCCGATTTTATAGCCGACATTTTCTTAAGACCTCCTCAAAGTTCTCCATGCATACACATCATTCATGATGCCCAGCCTTTTCCACCTGTGTTAATTTTTTTCCTTCCCCGCTTTCATTAATGATGAGGAGGGAGGTCTCAGTGCGAGTGCGAGTGCGACGGCAGAGGCGTTAAATCCTCTCCTCTATTGCAGTGAATTCCTCCTCCTCCCGTATTGTTGTTTCCGCCACTTCCGACATCTTGTTCTGAAAATCCTGCCCCCGTTGTTTTGTCCGTCGCAGCCTATTGTCTATGTTGCAAATCAGCAGCATCTTGTACAAAATCCTATAGGCCCCATTATAGTTTAATTTGTAGGGCATTCTACTGTGTAACAAGCATCAGGCTGAGTCTGAGCTCGCCTTAACTTATAAATTTGGAAAACAGGTCTTTAAGTTTATATTGAGAAATGAAGATATAACAGACAGATATCTTTATGATGGGTAGGGTGAAGCTGACCATCAAAAGGTTGGAGAATTCCAATAACAGACAGGTGACCTATTCTAAACGGAGGAATGGCATTCTAAAGAAGGCGAGGGAGCTGTCAATTTTGTGCGACGTCGACATAGCGCTCATCATGTTCTCCCCCACAGGAAAGCCCACAATTTGTCTCGGAGAAAGGAGGTATGTTCAATTCTTTGTGTTTTTTTGCTATTCCTGTTGAATATGGTTTGCTGTATGAAATTAGATTAAATGTGTAGGATTGCAACAAGTTAAATTGTGTAAAAAACTTCTGAAATTATGTTAAAAGCTTCTGGAAACAACTCTGTTCAGTTTTGACATGTTACAATCAGTAATTCATCATCAGGACCAGGATGAGAAAGAAAGGTTAAATCAGATGTGTATGGTTCCCTGGACTCTAGCTGAATGTATACTAGGCTAAATAAATATTTCAGTGGTGCTCAATTGCATACAGTCGTTATAGCTGAAAACCTAAACTCACATTCCAGGTGCTTCAAAGAGACCGACAGAAAGCCATTGCATGCTTTGCATCTGTATTACGATTCTAACGATTAGCGCAAATATTCACATTTTGTCCCAGATGCGAGAAAAATCATAGGAGATTCCGCTTTTTGGGCCAGGTCCCATAAATGTAGAGAGGAAATTCATGCTTGAATGATGCTTGTGTGTGGGGATTACAGCAAATGGTTGGGAGATAATTCTGCTGCTTTTTTATCCCGATATTTTACAGGGAATGTCGCAGTTCAGGAATGAAAACATTCAGGCGTCTAAATTTCTGGGAGTGTTTAGCACTGGGATTAGACTGGATCTTTGTCTGTCAATTAATATTTTTTTAAAAAGTTTTTTAAATGCCTTGCTACTTTAATTCCTTTCATCTTAGGCTTTGAAGAGATCATCTCGTTTGCTATTATTTAATAAAAAATACGAAGCGGAGAGATTAGTGGATATTATTGATTTTCAGATATATAAAACTTTAACGGTTTTCACATTCACTACTGTGATTTAGAGGCAAGCTCAAAATATGGCGGTAGTTTATTGCCTAAAAAACTTAAAAACAATCCACATGGAGTCAGTTTCTAGGCCATGTGAGAAGTATTAATATATATTTTTCTTGCCTTCTAAGTGAGATATTCTGAGTCGCCTACATACATCCAACGAAGTGAACTGTACTTGCTCAAGGTTTTCTAAAATAATCCACATGGAGTCAATTTCTAGGCCATGTGAGAAGTATTAATATATATATTTTCTTGCCTTCTAAGTGAGATATTCTGAGTCGCCTACATACATCCAACAAAGTGAACTGTACTTGCTCAAGGTTTTCTAAATGAAATAGCGAGTTAAGTAGATCCAGGTAAGTTTCTGAGTGCATTTCATAGTTTGAGCAAGGGAGTAGTATAGGATAGGTGACCTTGAAGTACAGACATCTCCTCTAATTTGATACATTCCACAAACATTACTTACATAAAAACTAGACAAAGTTTTTCTCCATCTTGTCTTCTTAATAATAGGGCGTTCCTTCCTTAACATCCAATGTGGATGAGTGAAACGGATTATTAATATCCAGCATGGATGGGTGATACAACTTATTGAAAGATAAGAGGCATAATTTTGCCAAGACATATGATGTTGATGCTGTTGGAAGTTTTCTTTATGTTAACAAGGGCTGCAAAGCAGCTGGAATCCCTGCCTGAATATTGCATTGTTGGTTTGTTTGAAACTCACATCATGATTTTAAAATGTTATGTGTAAAGATTTGTCAAAATACTATGCTAGTCAAAGTCCTGCTTTATCGCCTGTTCTGTATTTTCATGCACTGCAGATCTGATCAACTACAACAACTAGATATTCAATTGCAAAATATTTTTTACACTAGGTTGCATGTTCCGATATTAGCTTAATTATTACAGACAACCTTTGGGCTCCAAAGGAAGTTTCTAAATTTAGACACCAATTTTTTTTTTTTGGTTGGAAACAGATATACAAGTATTTACATTACAGAAATTCAAAGGAAAAAGATACCATACAAGACATTGAACTCTTGGAGGACATTAAGAAGAGAAATTTTTTTAACTACAAGATCTGTGGCTCTTATGGCTGTTGTTTTTTCAATCAGTTATGATGATTGTAGAGAGAAATGGGGCAGTGGAAACAGGGTAAGTTGCTACTAACACATAAATAGTAAATACTGTTATATCTAGAATAAAAAACATACAAGAACTGAGAACATTATATGTGGGTGAAAACTTATAGCAGAGAAACTTATGTAAATGAAGACAGGGAATAGTATTTCAAGTAGCAGAAGCTCACAAAAGAAAAAAGGTTCTATCAGAATGAAACAGAGAACTCTTTGACTAGACCAGAAGCTCATAACTATAAGTAGCATGTAACAAATATCATACCTCAGTGTGCAGCGCTATAAAATATGACATTGACCTTCATAAACAAGACCAGAAAGAACTTGACATACACAGTCTCAACTGAAGAATGTGTGTATCTGTGAAACACACATCATTCACTTCAAGTTTGTACTATAAATAATCACTCAGTAGAGAACTTAATGCTAAATAGCTAAATGCCCATGAAAAAAGAAGCCATTAAAGATGGATTGAACTCAGGAAAATTTCAACCAGAATTCTCAAATAGGAGAAAATCAGTTAGTTGGAAGGCATTGTTTTTATGAAAAATAAAGGCTAATGGAATAAGCCAAGAAAGGGGGCACCCGAAATGCTTGTCCCATGCATAGCACTATCACAGGTGAACACCCTCTCACCTTTTATGCCACAATGCTCTCTCTTTTCATTTGTACAAGGCATTTCTGTAAGAAGAACATGAAGCCACCCAGTTCTAATAGTCTTTGTAGGCAATGGATAAATTTTAAATTATTACAAATAAGTCGCAGGCCAAAATAGAAACAAACGAAAATTCATTGTTGCTTCACAAGCAACAGTAATAATAAGAAAAATGATCAATTGTGGTAACCATGGTATGAACTGGGTGGGATGGATGATTTTAAGGAGGCTGCATCACCAAACTTTAATTGATGAGTTAAAATGCAGAACTCTGCCACCTGTGGATGTCACTCCTCAAGTGAAAAAATATAATATCTTAAAATTGCACCATCAAAATGTTTGACAAGCAGATTACCTAATAGCTAATAATTAAGAAAACAAGAAAAGGAGGCAGGAGTTGGATATCTAGCAAACCAAAGGGCAGGTTGATGAATGTGGACCATTGATTCAGTAAAGTGCTTACCATTGAGAGATGCATCTAATGCAAGAGAGACAGAAGGGGTGGTTAGGACTGAGGATAAAACTCTCTACAACCATCTATGTTTGTAGAATGCCCTTGTGGATTTATTTTGTAACTACATTGAAAGCTGTAAAAAGCAATTTCACAAAAAAATTGAAACTCCATTGAGTCTTGAGATTTCATTAGAATAATTTCCTTTTATGACAGATTTTCCACTACACTATTGAGGTTCATGTAAATTTAATCACTTCAACAAGCAATGATCAAATAATTTGCTGGAAGAAAAAATATTTGGAGATTTATCTTATATTTTTTAAACCTCAGGACAAGGATATTCGGATGAATGGGAAGAATCAATCCATACGAGCTTGACACTCCACAACATACTCCCTGATGCACAAATGTACAAAGAATCAAAGCAAGACAAGTTCTAACCCTCCGGAACATAACCCACTTATCAATGTTATCATTTGAGCTATGCTGCCTGTTAATATCTTCGCCAAAGTAGTGATTGTGGTCTCCTACAGAGTAGAGAAATGTATAAGGCAAAAGATTTTACAAGAACAGATGTTGGGAACAATCTTTCAAATAAAAGATTGTGCAGTAATATAGTTATGATTTCACTTATTCCATGTTCTTTACAGTTTGAAAAGGTAGGCAAATAAAATCAATACTCGGGAAATTGCATTGTAAAAGATAGGCAAACAAAATCAATACTTGGGAAATTACATTGTAAATTTGACTCACTCAAAGCTATAACTGATATTCTTTTGTACTTCTCAAACCTTCAAGAAAGTTGGATTCTTAAAAATAAGAACGAAGGGAAACCCTGTTCTGAGGATCTGCTAACAAGGCAAAATATTTTCAGTATGGGAAATCAACAAATAGAAAATCAAATGAATCTTAGTGCACTCAAAAAAGGGCTGCTAAGAAGAAAAGTGATTGTGGCTGTACTGAAGCATGACCACCTAAACATACAAGATTATGTAGCTTATGCAATAGATGATTATTGCCAAATGTTCAACACTACCAATTGCAATGCATATGGAATACAACAGTACATACCAAATAATTGTACATAAACCAATGAATACTTATTTCATGGTAGTGCTTGTACAATCCAAATGTGGACCAAGGAGGATTGCGTATACAATCAAACTGCTGTAGCTGACCATGAGAAGCATATTTAAAGTGTTTGACAATTGCCAAATAGCAATAACCATCAACAACCACATACAACAAACTCTTAATGACTACCCACAAGTCGACAAATAAATAATACAGTCATATACTAACATACTAACAAAATATAACAATTTAATATATACGATCTACATCATCCCCCCAAAAAGAAATGTTGGATTCCTAGCCAACAAGAAGAGCATAACAATGTTGGTGTGAACAGAGTTTTCTATCTATCCAGTTTCCTTTTAAGACCTTTTCACACTAGTTTAGTTAAGTTTGCTTAGGGGATTTTTTTTTTTGTATCTCAAGTCATAGGATTAAGACATGTCATAATTTTATGTTATTCTATGTTTCACCCTTGTGTATAGAAACAAGGGTTTCTCTCATTGTACATAATGTATCATCTTGTATGCATTGTATTCATTCTTTGGCAATATAGCATTTCCATTGCTTCTCTCTTGTGTGGGAGTTTTATCTTTGTTGTAGGTGATCCTTGGCTCCTATGGAGTTCACCATCAACTCTTACATGGTATTAAAGCTTCAAATATGCAATCCCCTTCTCATTTTTGGGAGTAATCTACCAAGAATTTTCACATGGTGTATCCTAGAAAGAAACAAACCTCATGATTGAATCTAGAAGGCCCAAAAACTTATGAGTATTATAAACTTAAGAGTCCAAGAAAGTTGCAAATTTGGCTTTTTTGAGGGCATCTCCATATTTTTGGTAGTACAAATCCTTACAATTTGTACAGATCCATACAACATAGTCCGTACACATCATACACTGTCGCAGTCATCAAATCTATAGTTGATAGAATATTTGAAGGTATATTCTCTTACCTACGTCGTTGTACGATTTACAGGTGTGGCATGATTTAATTGTGCCAAGGTTATGTAATCTATGTCATTAAAATAGGTATGACAAGTTTATCAATCGTTGTTGGATATGGGTGCCGTATAAGTGTGGGCCCCATCGCTATTAATGCTTGTGCTAGCCATTCACAGAGGTTTATAGCCCTAGCCCTGGTCGTGAAGGTGACCACCAACCATAGTTTAGTGGGTGGTCGCAGGGGGTTTGAGCCCTCGGTTTTGCTCAGCGCAAAGGGGTTTAAGATCCACCACCGCCACCTTTGCTTTGTTCAGTGATATCCGCTCATTTCAGCCCTGCTCCACTCTAGTTGTGCCACCAGTGGGCCGCCCAATCTAGCTCTGCTAGAACTCTGCTACCCTGAGTAGTGCCACCCACTTTCCATTGCAATAGTGACAGTTTGAAGTTAGATCTTGTGCTTTGGCTTGTATTCTGGAAAAAAATCATCAAAGTGGTTTTTTTCTTGTTTGGAGGGGTTGATTACTTGAGTTGTAAGGGATTTGCTAGTATTTCTCTTTCCTATTTTTTGTATTCTTGTTTTTGCATCATGATTCAAACCCCAATCTGTCTTCTTACTCCATACAACTACTGTGAGTGGCAAAAAACAAATGGAGATATATCTAAGACATTTGGGGTTACATCGAGTTACAATGTGTGCAGAACTTGAACCAACAACTGCTGTAGAAAAAACCAAGTGGTATAACATATATGTAATCAAGCTTATGTAACATTGCGCATGTCTTTCTCCTAATCTCCTCTTTCACATTGAGTTTGCTAGAACACTCAAGCAGATTTGGATTATATTGGTGAGTTTGTTGGGGAAGCAAGATGCATTGAGGAGTTATCAATTGGAGAATGAGCTCATTAGTTTTAATCCTACATATTTTGACACCATCAAGGACTTCTTCACTAAGCTAAAATCACTGAGATTGCGGTTGAAACAGTGTGGTATTGAGAAACAGGACTCCCAGTTGATTTTTTCCATCCTTGCCAAGCTTGGTCTTGATTATTAAGTTTTTGTTTCTACATTTTATGCTACTAAGGATGCTCTTGGAATTGCATGGACTATGACATCACTTGGTGATTGTGTTGCCTATCTAACTAGAGAGTAGGATAAGCTAGTAGAAATGGGTACTTTGAAGTCTACAAATTCACATGCTCTTATTACTAAATAGGGCAAAAAATATCAAATGGCTTTAAGTAGCAAGGAAAAGAAACATAAAAAGGGGACAAGAAGAATAATGAGCAGGACAAAGAACATAAATCCCAAGCTACCCTTGAGTAGCCTTTCTCTTCCAAAAGGGAATCATCTAAGGAGAAACCCAAATGTGCATATTGCAAGAAATGTGGGCATGATGAACATCAATGTTATACAAAACATATTGATGAGTTGAAGCATCTTCTACAGAAGAACAATATCAAATTGCCTTCAACTATGTTAGCGGGTTCATCTTATTCTCCTTCATTATCATAGTTAGAGAACACGAAGGGTATGACACTTGTTGTAGCTGTAGATTTTGAGTCAGGGAGATGACTCCTTGATTCTAAAGCTTCACATCATATGGCTTCATCATAGAGTATGTTCTCGTCATTCAAGACTTGTTCTACATCACACATCTCGATGGCAAACAATACATATATGCATGTTTGTGGGAGAGGGTTTGTTGACATGGGTGAAGAATCATTCAATGATGTCCTTTGTGTATCATCATTGTCAACAAATCTCCTTTCTATCTATCAGATCACACATACCGGGACAAGGAAGAGTGTTGAGTTTAGACCAAATTTTGTGATCATTTAGGACTTGTAGAGAAAAATAGTATTGCAGTTGGGGAGGCAAACCATTAGTCTAGATTGTACACCTTACATTTTGCCCTTGATGACCCTTCAACTGATATTTACACTCAGACATCTAATGTGGCTGGTTTTTAGTAGATACAATATGGTCATTTGAACCTTCAAGTCCTCTCATCAACTAAGGTTCTAGAAACATGCTGATATTCCATCTCCTGCTTCTTCAGAGTTTAGTGTTGCTTCGGATGGGGCTTCCAGTGATTCAGTGCAGTAGGATCACATGCATCATCTTCCAAATATAGCTACTTGAAATGAGTATTTGATAGACATTTTAGGTTTGTTTAATGAGTCCCATCTTGTAGATTTGGAGGACACCATTGAGAACATTCATCTCATCTTTTATGATAGCTCCTATTGAGTTGCATCATCTTCTATGAGGGCATATTCAAACCCTCTCGTTCTTTCTCCACATATTCATTGTCATAGTTTGGCATTGGCTTGGAGATCCTTAAGCAACATTCAGAGGACTCATCTTCATCTTTAGATCTTGTTCTACATCCGTTTCCACAAGGTTCTAGATTGTCACTTTCATTAGTTAGGCTTGGGACTTTTGATTTGTTGTGGCACCTTTTGACACTGACTCGGGGGCCCTTGAGTAGAGTTCAGAGACATCATATTATTTGTGTTTTCTTTCCTCATATTCCTTTCAAGAATGGGAAAGCCTAAGTTACCGATCCTAGTATTGCTTTGGGTTCGGGTTCGGGTTCGGGGGTTTGGTTCGTGGATTCGGTCAAAAATAATTGGGTGTGGGTTCGTTTTGGGTTCGTCCATACAAAAACATATAAAAATCAGAAATATATACATATTTGCAGCAGTGATTAAGTTCAGAATACCATAGCATCATGAATATGATCATATAATAAACAAATCCTCCATAAAATAATAAATATTAAAAATTAAAAATATTACAATATCAATTAGTCAAACATGAATGTCATGATATATATTAAAATTCAAAAATATAATGTCAAGTGTCAATAATCAGCCACCAATAATCAAGCATCATCATCATATGGGTCTTCAAACATATCGTCATCACCATCCATATTAGGTGATGTAGGTATTGGTATATTAGAACCACAAACAGTAGCACTCCCACTGGCACTAACATGGGCACTCTCATACTCACTACCAAGCTCGTCCTCAACATCAACTTCAAGTGTAGCAAGGTGGGAAATTGGATAGTAAAAGAAAAGGATCCACTGCTAGGGTCAAAATTGAAATTACATTTAAACCAAGACTATTCCAAACAAAATTTGTACTCCAGTGTAAAGCGATGTTTTCAGATATGGCATTGCTTTTTATGTGATCTCTTTTTCCTTTGACCATATTTATAGGAATGCATATCTAATACCCAATAAATTGGCAAATATGAAATAATAGAGACCATCGAGTTTCTGGATGGCAATAGGAGCAAATCTTTGTCAGGAATTTTCAATATAGAACAAAAAGTCAAAGAAGAAAAAAAAATGTGCAGAGATATAAAAAACTATGTTTGGTATGGTTGGGTTTTCAAGGTAATGACTTTTAACAATTAAAAATTGCAAAAAAACAATAAAAAACTTCAAAAAACCTGGCGAGTTTTGTTCATGCACTCAAATTCTTGTTGGATTTGTCCTGGGTTTGCTCAGGTTTGTCTTGGATGAACCCATAGGTAAATGCAGGGACCCTGGCCGAATCCCCTGGAGGATTGGACCGGGATTAGGACCAGGGTGAACCGAACCGGTACCCAGCAATCCCTAGGGAAGAACCGGTAACTTAGGGGAAAGCATCTTGCATATATCTTTGGTTTTGTTTCTTCCTAAGGGGAGGAACATTGTTCAACGTTTTTGGATCTTCATCATCATCCTTTGTTGAGCATTCACCATCACTACATGAGATTATACATTGAGGGGGGTTGCATGGTCTCCTTTATTCTCTTTTATGGGGTGGAATTTTTCCTCACATGGGGTTTTATCCTTATCATACTTCAAAGAGCATCTTTTGTAAATTGGTGAAGGAAGTAGTCCTTGGGGAGTCATCTTGAGTCCTTCCTTTCACTTATTTCTTGTTTTCTCTCTTTTGGAGAGGGTGTTTTTTCCTACAGGTTTTTCTCACTTTCTTTGTTTGTGAGAGATTCCTTTGTACATGGGTACCTCATTGGGCCTTGTAGCGGGGGACCCATCTTTGCATCTTTGTATGTTTTCTCATTTTCCATAAGTTGCACTTAATGGAGGTGTTGGTGTGAATAGATTTTTCTACCTATCTGATTTCCTTTTAGGACCTTTTCACACTAATTTAGATAAGTTTACTTAAGGTATTTACTTTTTGTCTCAAGTCATAAGATTAAGACATATGTCATAATCTTATGTTGTCCTATGTCTCACCCTTGTCTATATAAACAAGTGTTTCTCTCATTGTACATAATGTATCATCTTGTATGCATTGTATCCATTCTTTAGCAATATAACATATCCAATGCTTCTCTCTTGTGTGGGAGGTTTATCTTTGTTGTAGGTGATCCTTGGCTCATGCGCAGTTCATTGTCAACTCTTACAAACAAGAATATGGATTGCATAATATTAGGGAAAAATTTCTAAACTCTTGGTGGCACTGTAGAGGAAGAGGGGCCTTCTAACTGATCTTTCCCTCGTTCAACCAAGATAGATTGATCAAAACTTGAATGCTCCACCACTAAGAACTCCAGGAGATCCTTGGAATGTCAAGCTTCGAGCTCAACTAGCTTGATATTGGCAAAGGGTGCTTTAGTTGGGGGTAAAAAAATAAAACTTATGAGGTACATACTGGTCAACCTTGAATCTAGATTGATGTGTACCATGTGGAGCATGTGCTCACCAATGGCCATACAACTGAATGAACTACATCGAAAGACCACTCAAACAAGTGGGCAATGACTTTGAATCAAACTTTTTATCAATGTCCTTGCTATCCATGGATTGCATGGTTGAAACTAAAAACTTGATATCCATAGGAGAGCATACAATAGAAGAAGCATTGTGAAAACTAGGTTGTATTGCAGACTTGAAGCACCTAAAATTGTTGTTTGATTATATAGAAAGACAAATATTTATGGATGGTTGTATAGTTGACTTGTTTTTAGTAAGTGGACAAAATGAACTTATGGTGGACTTGTTTTCGATAAATAAAAAAAATGATTGTACCATGGACTTATTTTCAATTTCCTTATTTTCTACCATTGCCAAGTGCTTTTTCTTTTATTATTTCTTTCATTTTCCAATGTAGCGCCCATATTGTATTTTGTGTTCCAACTTCATTATTTTTCCTTTGGTTTCTATTTCCGACTTCATTAATTTGCCTTCTATTACTATTTTCGACTTTTCCAATTTGACATATTTGTTGATTTACACAATATGAGTAGGCTCTTTTATAACACCCATTAGCACAACATGTATCAATTGGCTCGAGATCAAATTTTTAATAACTTTTAACATTTTTGCGCATATCATCGCCCATTATTTCAAATAGTTTTGTCAGGCCAACATAATTGATGGCTTTCGGCCTTTGAGAATTGAACCATGTACGTCATCCAACACATTAATTTTTCAACTTTTTGGAATCATTCTCCTAGTTTCCTCAAGTTCAAATGGTTTCTTCAAGTGCTTCTTGTTATCTTGAATCTACGTTCATCTTCATTAGTTTCCATGGCTTCAATAAAATTGCAGTTTGATGAAAATACTTCATAGTCCTCCATTTGCCAATGGAATAGATCACCGAGGGAGCTCATTTCATCTTATGAACATGACTACAATTTCAAGATTCTTTTGACATTCAGCTCCATGGGACCCAGATCATGCTTCTTTGTCCACTCTTCTCCGGAGTTGAATCTGATGATTTGATGAAGCTACTGCCTTACTCATTGTTTGATTCTTCAAATCGATTACATATTTACGACCTTTGTTTTCAATGGAGATTACATTCTTTTTCCAATATTGGTTGGCTTTGGCTAGTACCAACTACCCTCGACCTAACAATGTATCATATGCCTTCTTGTGTAATGAGATGACAATGAATTTAAGTAGAAATGCTTGAGTACCAATAATTACCTTTTGCCGCATTAGAAATCCAAGCACTTCCTTTCCTTGTTGATTTTCTCCTACCAATTGGAAAGTTGGCGGCCAAATAGTTGGCTTACCCAAACTTCACCAAGTATCCTTTGGAAGTCCATTCACTCTAAATCCACAATTAATAATAGTACTTGTCAGGTTCTTCCTGAGAATCTCCATATGCACCAAAATCGATTTCCTTGCCAAATTCATTGTAAGAAACATGAGATCAATTACCTGATCTCACTACAATGTAGCTTCGATTATTGGGTCTTCATTATTTCTAAATTTTAAATGAGTGGTAGCATGCACCATCTCATTCCTTTCAGGTATAAATTTGGGAATACTTTGCAATAAATCTACTACTTTAATTGGTGTGATGGTTTGAAGTACTTGACTAAAACAATGGCAATATACATTGGGTATATTACCATTGTTTTAGTCATGATTCATCTTAATTGGTTAGATGTCCTATTAAGGATACCTCTAGGAACATCCTCCTAGGTCTAGCTCAGCCCAAAGTGAAGGAGAGCATGCCCACTCTCAACAATTGGCCTTTAATCACTCATATTCCATTGATGAGCTGATTGATTCACCTTCAAGACGACAAGTCCTTATACTTGAAGTGAGTTGATCCCTCTAGGAGTGTGAGTAGCGATTCTAGGACCCAACACTTGGTTTGCAAGGTACACACAAACTTCTTCTAGAAGGGGAAGATGTCTAGAAATCTCAACCTACTCTTCCTCTATATGGTATAGGTCATTGTTCGTAGTCGACTAAATGTTATGACATTCACGCTCCCAATAACAGCCTTGGCTTGCTTCAACTCCAACTTCATCTTCAACTTTCACTTTAGACTAATGAATTTCCATAGTCGGCTACTTTTGTAACCTCCTCCTTTGTTCTTGTTGTTCCACCAATTGGAGGGATTGTTTGACAGTGACTTGATGATCTGCCTTCGAACTATGCTCTGAGCATCTCCCACCTTTGTTTGGGGTTGAGGACATTAATTTCACCACTCTTTAGTGTAGTTGCCAATAGTTATTGACCAACACTTAGTTCTTTATGAATTTAACCAGACTTCATTATCGGCAACAACACCAAATGTTAACACTACCAATTGTAATATAAATGGAATATAACAATATGTAACAGATAATTGTAGATGAAACCAATGAATATTTTAGGGTAGTACTTATGCTATCCAAATGTAGACTAGGGAGGATCACATATACAATTAGATTGCCTTCCTTTACTATGAGAAGCATATTTAAAGTGCCCAATGGTTGCCAAATACAACACAACCATCGACAACCATTTACAACCAACTCCTAACTACTACTGACAAGCCGACATGTACATAATACATAGTCGGATACAAACATACTAACAAAACATAACAATGTAAGATATACAATCAACAACATACTCATTTGTCAAATATACAAGCTTAGTTTTTACAGCTAAAAAGCAGGAACCTTGCATCATTTGGTTTCACCATATGAAACTACAAGTTTGTAGTGCCCCCCCAAGCCTTCAAATTAAGAATATGGATGATCTCTGCCACACATTTGACCAAATGCAATCAGATCCCTCCCGTTAATGTATAGTAAAACAACAAATGCTTTTGCTTGATGAATATATAGCTTATCTTTTGTCATATAGTAAAGGGCAATAAATGTGTAAGTATTTCCACTAATGCCATGGCAGAGTCCAACTTTTTGGACTAGACCCTTCTTCCATACCAATTCACCCACCTCAATTGTAGCTTGATGGAAATTGAAGTCCACTGGAAATACCTAATACACATAATAATAAAAGCCTACTAAGATTGAAGTTGAGTCATTGAACAACCATAGAGCAATCTCCATCTCTTTTAGGCATCACAAATAAATAAGAACAATGCTTATACAAATTTCAAACAAGTCACACACACCCATACAATGCTTGTTCAAATTTCCTAAGCTATTGAACTATACTTTCCAAGTTTATTTGTGCTGCTTTGCAGAGAATCATTGCAACACCAGGGTCTAGGAGCACCATAAACACAAAAACAGATAGAGGCTAACACCCACATTTACAATTTTCAAATAATAGACCAATACATTTGTCCGACTTAAGGACCCAATCCACACCCACCTTATATCTAAAAGGAATTAGGATATATGGAATCAACTTCCAGAAATATATAAATATATTTAACCTTGCCACCAAATGTTTTGAAGTAGAATTCTGTGTTTTTGCATATTCTTTTCTAAACAAAATAGGAAAGTAGTTATCACCATAACAAGAGGGACAAACATTCGAGATTCAAAGTTTTGCAAAGAAAATTGAATTATCTATGGTACAAGATCAGTTGATAGATCTCAAAAGAAGACAATTTGCAAAGAAAATTTCACTACTTTGAAGCTTAACCACCCTTCAAAGGATTTTTCAAGCCCAGCTAGTAAATCATAATGATAACCAAAGCTATAGATGTTCTTGTAGATTGCAAGCTACTAGAACAAATAATAAACACAAGAAAGCTTTTGGAAGTACAAGTCATAAATATAAACATGCCAAAACCAAAAGGATGAACTATTGTAGACAATAGATTATAGAAACAAATTTAGTGATGCTTCGATGTCATGTCCCCATATTGATACTTTATAATTGAATCAATTTTCAAATTAAAGGTGGGAATGACTATATTTACATCAAATAATATTAGCATTTTAATATAATATAATATATAATATATTCATATCGAGATATATTATATTATAATAACAAATATAAATAATATTAATATAAAATAAATATAATTACAAATATAAATATTAATAATATAAATATAAATTAAATATTATATAAGTTATAATTATCAATATAAAAAATAAATATTAATATTATTATATAATAATAATATAAATACTAAATATTATAAATCAAATATTATAGATATTATATATAATAAATATTAAATATTATTTATGGGCAGATAAAGGATGGCCTAAAACCAGCGATGACTCTTAAAGAAAGATTAATGAAGCAAGTATTAAGGATACAATGATTAGCAAGGAACAGCGTTCATATAACAAATCAGAATATTAATAAAAGACTGTGTTTGGTGAGGCAACAATCACTAAAAATAATGTATCATGGAAATATAACAAAGGAACGATTCATATGCCTTTATAAAAGGCTGCGATCTGGTTAGTAAGGAATATAATATCAGCGATCAGGTTTTATTAAACATAGTCTCCTATATTACGGCAGCTATCCATGCCAAAAGGACATTAACAAAAAAGTATGACTTTATGAGGAGTCATCACCCTTTCAAAAGGGGATGACTCTCCTCACAAGGGCTAGAAGTATATAAAGAAAAAGGGCAGTAGTGAAGAAGGCATAAAAAAGATACATATTTCTGATTTTATATATAGATATAGCTGAGCATAACAAGGACAGAAGTGGAATCATATATAGAGAGAAATCTGCAGTCTACTTGTGGTAGGATTTATGTGGGAATGTAATGCATAGGTTAAATATAGATCATGCATATTATATTTATAGTTTATGATGTTATCTTCATAATTCATTATGTATTGCTGATATGATTATCTGAAAATGTGAAACTGATAAGAGTTATAACTTATTATGCATAAACCTACGCCATGATAGGAGGAAGGAAAAGTACAAAAGGGATACAGTGGCGGGACCCTCTCTTAGGTACGCCACCCAAAAGGAAATAGAATGAGTCCTCATGCGCCAAAGGGGTTCTGCCTTTTAGTTGAAGGGTACTGCCTTTGGGTCTAGGAGAGTTGTGCTACCGGAAGATGCCCTCTTCTAGATACGCCACCCAAGAGGGAATGGAATAAGCCCACATGGGCCAAAGGGGTACTACCTTTTAGTTAAAAGGTGTTGCTTTTGGGTCTAGGAGAGTCGTGCTACCAGGAGGGGCTCTCTTCTAGATACGCAACTCATGATGGGAAATGATAAGTTTACATGGGCCAAAGGGGTTCTGCCTTTTAGTTGAAGGGTTCTGCCTTTGGGCCTAGGAGAGTTGGGTTACCAGGACACCCTTTGAGACCTCACTCCCCTATCATGGTATAGCAATATAAGGAGACCAATCATATGGTGAAATATGGCAAGATGTGGGGATAATTAAAATCCTCACTAGGTACGCCACCTCATATGAATGGCATGGGCCACATGAGGCCAAGGGGGTTCTGCCTTTTAGTTGAAGGGTTTTGCCCTTGGGCCTAGAGAGGTCAAGACACCCCATTGAGTCACTCTCTTCCATGCTTCCCCATGGTTGGTCATCCCAAGATAAGACTCAATTGAGTTTATTAAATTATTATGGACTTACTAATGTTAAAGATTTCTAACTTGTTTGCAGGAGTTAAATCAAGCCAAGGTACTCTCTAAACCTTTGTTTGCTTGAAAATTGATAATTTAGGAAAACTTAGCGTTGTTCCCAAAAGGGGACATTACATTCAGTGAAGGCAAAGGGCCATAACAACAAATATCCTTCCTAGACCACACATGGCATATTTTCAAAAACACTTGACATATTTGTCTAACAAAAGTCATTAATAGAAAGAGCCCAAAACCATGAGAACAATTCTAAATAATGAAAAACAAGGATTTACAGCATTTCTTAGTCCAATTGTCAATCTTATACACTATGAAACTAGAGAACCCTTATAAAGGTCCAACTCCAGAGAACATCAAACAATATTCCTAGATAGTTTTTGTTAATAATGGCATTCCCATATATCATGCAAAACACAGATACAAATAAGCCACAATCACAAGAAGACTGCAACTATGTTCCACCAAGTTTTCAGGTTAGGGACGGTAGGGGACGTGTTTCTGGGACAGGGATGGCAGGGGATGTGTTTTTGGAATGGGTTTTTTTAGGCCATTTTTTAGGGGACGACAGGGGATGACTATTAAAAAAAGGTAAAATTTAAAAATTATAAAAAATTTCAAATATTCATATGATAACACTGTTAAGGCATTCACCATATACTTTATAGAACCTTAATATATAACATTAGAGTTAATTGAGATTTCACATGACAATTGACAATTAATTGCTTTCATTGTCAATGTGCATATATCTTATATAAAAATTACAACAAAATGCCCAAAGACTGCAAGTTTCAACTACAAAATGATAAAAACATAGAAAATATAAATATGCAACTAACCCCAATTAGCATCTCATAACATTGCATCAAAATCAGAGTCTGAGTCCGAGTCATTGCCACTATGAGGGGCTGCCTCATCCAATGGAACCCCAATCAATCCTTCCTACGCCTCTCCTCATTAACTTGTGCGGCATCTTTGGGATCAACATCCCAACATTCGGCTGGAGTTTGACGATACTTAGGAGTCTATTGATCTTGAAGCCACAAGGCACTATGCACGACCACCAACTTCTTCGATTGTTGAGAGGTAAGCCTATTCCTCTTGACTGACTAGATGAAGGTAAATGTAGACCAATTCCTCATTACAGCAGAGGAATTGACAACCTTTGAAAGGAGAGTAGTGACAAGTATTCTCAATTTTGGTGCATCCTTACCATGCCATGTCCACCATTCAATAGGGTTAGTTTGAGCTAATGTAGCTCTATTCGTCCTCCCCTCTAGTCTATTGAATTTTGGATCACAAAGATTGACAAAGGCAAGATATTGTGGTCTAAGTAAGGTGAACTCCTTATCACTATGCATTTTTCGAAGGGCCTTCATGAGCCTTTCTTTGACTTCTTCATCATAAGTTGGAGGCACTCTCCCATGCCTTGCTGTATACCATATGGGATTTAGAGTGTAGGTTGCCATATGAGCAGTTTGTTCATAGTGTTCTAGTGTCACATCACAATGGGCTTGATATGCTCCTCATAAAATCCCAAATTAGGCTCCCTGTTATGAATGGCTTGTTTCATCTATCCAAGTATGTTGTCAAATGTCTCATAAATCTCTCCAAGGCTAGTTGAGTTTGTATCAACATATCTTATGACTCACACGGCAGGTGAGATAAAGGAGTAAACATATCTGCAAAGAGTGAAAATAATTTACAAGTTAGAAACTTAGAAACAATAAAATAAAAAAAATTAATAATAAAATCAGCAATTTCTTACCTCATTGTGGACCACCAATCATCATTGAGGATTTTTATTTCACACTTTTTTCCTTAAGTTGTGTTTGCCTTTGGCCATCTATTCCACTCTAAATTAACCATCATTAATTGTAGAGGCTGCTGCACCTCAAGCATCTTCTCCAACAAGATAAAGTAGTTGGCATATCTAGTATCCGTGGGTTTGAGGAATTCTTTCTTTGGAAAAGTCTTGAACAAAGCAAGTAAGGTGTGATGGTTGCAAATGAATATATGCATGTTTCTAGCTTCTGCCACCACTAGCTTCACCCTATCTATCTTCCTAATGTCTTTCAAAGCGTTGTTCAATGCTTAAACACAACATGGGGTCCAGAAAATGTGTTTGTAAGCACCCTCAATTATTAAGCCAGCAAACTTACATACACAGGCTAAATGAATCATTACTCGTACAACATTAGATGGCACAACCTCTTCTATAGCATCCTTCAAAATCTGAAATTAGAAGTTTGCATCCTTCCTCTTTCCTAAAATATCAATAGCTCTAAGAAAATGAGAGCTAGTTGGACATGTGACAATGACATTGATGAGTGGTTGATGTTTGATATCCATCGACCCATCTATGATGATAGAGTGACCATCCCTTATCCAAACTTGTCTCATCTCCTCCATCACTATACTTACCTTGTAATACTCTCTATCAAGGAGGGAGGTGCGTAGCTAATGTTCTCTAGGGTGGACAAATGAAGGACCGACAAGTGCATCTTTGAATATTTGTTCAAAATATGGAGAGCGTAACACATGAAATGATATGCCATTGACATAGAAAAATTTGTCAATAGAAGACTCGACCACTTCTCATAATTGCATATTAAACATGCCTGCAACACTAGTGGCCCTCTTCTTTCGTCTTTGGCTATCAACATCCATGGATTGGGTAGGGAATGACACATTAGGCAACCAAGTCATCTCGGCCTTTTCAGCTAAGGTTATCTTTTCACACCTTTTTACCCCATGTCTAGTTATGCCCAAAGGATGAGAGTAAACTCTTTTGTAGCTGCCCCTATAATCCTTTTTGCATTAATGACACAGCCATACTCTACTTCCCCTTGAATTTTTTTTCTTATCTTTGTCTATGGCTGTTGCAAATTGTAAAAGAGATTTTTTGGGACTAAATGGGCCCTTTGCAGAAGTTTTGAAGAGTTCAAAAGGGCATTCAAATGGGTTATTTGAACTAATTGTCCCGGCAACACTCCCACTCCCATAAGAACCTCCAACATTACTTTTACCACCAAGGGCTCTTTGTTGCGTTTGAAGTTTTTCACCTCACCACCTTAATTGCTGCTCATTGTTTTTTTTGGTTGAAAATTCAAATGACAACTGCAAATGCAAACATAAAACCAAAACAAACAAAAAAAAACCCTCTTAAGTGTTCAAAACTTTGACAAAAACAAAAAAAAATGCAAAAGAATTTGTTAAAATGAACAATAGTTAGTGAATTTACCTCAAATGGTGTAGATTTGGTGCTCTCTTGCCCTCTTCTGACTGCTGTTCCCTTCTTTCCTCACAGTTCTCTTTCTTTCTTTTTGTCTTCACAAGTTGTAAAATGGTAAAAATGAGTTCTTTTTTAATTTTAGATGTTAGTGTCTAAGTTTATAATGTCCTGAACTATGCAAAGAATTCATTAAAACGAATTTAATCCTAATGCTGGCCGACCTCCTTGAGATTGGCATCATCTTGTGAAGAATGAAATTCAAATTAATACATATCAGATGGCCGACTCTCTTAAATGGACACCAAGATTAGAATTTAAAAATAAAATAAAATGCCAATTAGTGGGCTGATTAATATACATGGGAGCGCTCCATATCCAAGTTGATATGGGAGGATGTGAAGAAGTGCAATTACATACATCATATGGTGTGATTTATTCTTGTTTAAGGAGTGTGATTATCATTGTATGAGGGCAGTGATTAATATTGGAAGAGATGCGATTTGTTGTGGAGAGGTGCAATTCATTGAAGAGTTGTGTTCATAATAAAAGGTGGTGACTATTGCTTGAATCGCACCCCTTTGAGAAGATATAATAAGAGTAAGAAAAGGTGATAGAAAGGCAGAAATTCAATGAATATATTTTTGAGTTTAAAAGAGCAGATCAGCCAGCAAGAAAATATATAAGCAGAAATAAAGAAAGATATTAAAGATCTACAGCAGTAATTGATAACAGTAAAGAATCATTTATTGCAGCCATTCTATCATGGTATAATCCTATCATCCTCTCATTCTATTAATCTATTATCCCGTCATTCTATTATTTAATTATTATATCATTCTTTAATTCTATTCTTCTATCGTTATATCATCCTATTATTCCATCACTCTATAATTTTATTATCATATCATTCGATTATTCTTCATTCTATCATTCTACTATTCCAACATTCTATTATTATATCATCATTTCATTCTATCCTTCTATCATTCGATTATTCTATCATTCTATTGTTCTATTATTGAATCAATCAAATCAGCTTATCTGCACTCAGCAGACAAGGGCAGAAGTCAGCATTGGCTAATATATTTGCATCATAGCAGTCAATACATTTGCTCATGAGAATATAGCAGTCTTATGTTTGAATAAATATTGTGGTATGCTCTATCATGATTGTTGTGTATAATGATATATTTATTGTTGTATAATCTCTATGAATCTGGATGTATTTAGTGTTTGTAATTCTCATCAAGCAACCATGAGGAGGAATAATGAGGAATACAAGGAAGGTTTGGATGGTCCTCTTCTAAGCACACCATCTCATGGTGGAAGACTGATAATCCCATGAGGCCAAGGGGGTGCAAGGTGTGCCTCGCCCTTGGGCTTAGAAGGGAAGGATACTCCGAAGACCCTATTGTAGTTTCCCCTCAAACCTCTACCATGGTTAGCTATTGGGTTAAGAAGTCCCAATCATAGGGAGGAGAATAAGGGTGGCAAGGAAAGGGAGAACTGCTATAGGATTCCTCACTAGGTACACCCCCTCATATGGATGGCGGAAGGCCACATGAGGCGAAGGGGGATGGTATATCCGCTCTTGGGCCTAGGGTAGAGGATCGCTTCGGGCACCCTATCATGCCACCTTATCCTAAACCTTTTTGGGCTGGACTCCATTAATGAATTAAGTATACCATATGATTAAGATAATGTTCCTAACCCTAGTAGGAAAGATCTATTTTATGGATTATGCTTTCAATGATTATCTAACATGATTGCAGGTTCTCAACCAGGATCTACCTTGTTCAACAATTTAAATTGGTAAATGATATCGCTAACTCTATTTCATTTCTTGCTTTCCTTGGAATTGTGATTTTAAGGCAAAAACTAGGGCATTTACAAAAGGGGACATTACAAAGTTTTAGGTTTAGGTATTGTGTAAAGGGACGTGGGGGTCCTTGTAGGCTGCCACATCCTTTTTTTTTGTAATTAATTTTGCAACTTTTTTAAATTTGAGAGTTTTGACTGCTGGGCCTTGAACTTTTTTTTAGCATCTCTGGGATGTTTCCCCAAATTGTGAAAATTTGGGGACGGGAGGGGGGGCACATTTCCTACCCATCCATTTTTGCCTGAAATGTCCCCTCTGGGGGGAAGGGTCATTTTTGTAGGGGACATGTCCCTGGGGTACATAAGACTGCAAAGATGACTATATGTAATATTAGCAAAGTAGGCTTATATTTTACATAATTCCAGAACCCAAAAACAAACAAGACAAATGAATTAAAACATTGTCTGTTTTGCAATTAAATACTTTTTCTTGATGTGAGCATGCAACACAAACATTGTTAGCGACTCAACAATTTAACAGTTATACAACATAATTGATCAGAGTCAGAGTTAGAAGATAAGGGAATCTTGCTAGTAAAATCTACACTAAATGCCATGTGCACTATGGCCAACCACTAAAAAGGAAAATATGTCAATAATATGGCTTGTCGAATGAAGCTACAGTGATGAGAATCAGAAAGGGTACCGGATGGTAACTTCCTAAGCTGTATGGTTGCATGTCAAGTTCATTATTGTATAAATGTTAAAATAATGCATGTAGTTTAAAGCCAACCAAGTTCAGCCTCTAAATGGTATGGAATGGCTAAACACAGAACATGATGTTTTGGCATGCTATTTGAGGCAGATTCTTGCCTTCCCTGTTGGAAGAGATTGTTGAAGCTTGATGTTAAGGGAAAGAATATTCCACATAAGCTAATCCTAGGTCTCACAATGGGCATACATGCTTAGAAATGAACCCCAGAAATGGATCAATTCAACTTGTCTGAGTTTAACATAAGATCCAATATATTGCAGTTCACAATTTTTCTTGTACTGCTGAGCAGCTGCTTGGAGGAGAAAGTATGCAAAATGCAATTATATATTGAATCTAGAGGAATGTTGTAAGTAGGCTAGATCTTTATTCTTTGTGCCCTAGGAGGTGTTGTGACCAAATCACACATCGCCCCATTAGGAATAGGGACCCCCCTTTTTTTTTGAGCTCTGAGCTTTCAGTGAGTTTTCAATGAGTTTTCAACGAGATTTTAATGATGGTTTGACTCATTTTCCTCTGCCAATATGGTAACAATTTCCTTGCCTATGATCTTTGGTTCACGATTAAAGGAAGGTGAACTTGCAATGTTGAAGAATTACGATCAAATCCCATCTAGATATTGAGTTTTGAAGTCAATCTTGAAGAATGTTTGAGATCCTGATAAGACTAAGCCTGGAGCCTGAAATCCTGAAAATCCTGAAAAAATGGCTAAGTCTGAAATCTGGTGAATCCTCCAAATTCTATATTTTGCATCTTAAATCCGGTGGATTCGGGACCTATCTCAAACATCCTGAAAGGTATATTGAAAAATATTTAAAGTATAAGAATACTTAAATATATTTTTCAATATACCTTTACTCGCGCGATCCTGAAAAATGCCTGACAAGTTAGAGGATTCAAAACACTGATCTAGTGCGACAGGGTACTTAGATGGCGCAAATCTGGGCGCAAAATCACGAAGGAAAAGGCACTTGCAGATGACGATTTCCACTTGCTCAACCAATGCGCCCATTTAAAGTCTTGAAGTGATGCGATTTTCAAACCTTGAAGTGATGCGAAAATGCTAAAGGATTTTAAACCTTGAAGTAATGCGATTTTGGATGACAAGAGTCGGAGGATTTGAAAAGTCTATCTATTGCGCCAATTCTTGGGGAATTTTCACCCTTCAACCAATGCGAATCCAAAGGATATGAAAAAGACAACACTAAGCTGATCCAATGCGAAATATAAGGCAAGAGGATTTAAATCCTTGATCTCATGCGCTTGAGAAGGAGAGGGAAATTCCAACCAACAACAAGAAGATCACCAAGCCTTTATCTAGTGCGCCATCAAGGGAGTTGTAAACATTTAATAATTGTTGCCTTGGAAAACGTGCAAAATGCATTTATTTAATAAAGATCAAATCTAAATTAAATGTTCGTGCACAATAGTAAAGGAGGTCGGCCTAGAGAAAAGGAAAAGTTTTAAAAGCAAATTATGTATATATACCTCATTTCCTTTTCATTTTTATCATTTTCAAGAGCAGATTCGTTCTTCAAGAGCAGATTTTTTCTCAAGGGGCAGCAACAAGGGTTTTTGTTCGCAAAAGGAAGTCTCCCAAACATTCAACACAAGCACTTAAAACTTGATCCAAAGCGACCTAAGGAAGAAGGACTCAGTTAAGGTTAATTGCACATTAAAGGTGAGTGCCAGAGGATTTCAAAAGCCTATCTAATGCGCTAGATCTCAGAGGATCTCAATTCTTGATCTAATGCGCCAATCCAGTCAAATCTCCAAGATGAAATCTAGAGGATTTCAATTCTTGATCCAATGCGCCCTACTAGAAGGAAGGTAAGATTCAAGGTTAAGCCTCCAAGGTTTGAGTTTAAAGGATCTTGAAGTCCCAACCAATGCGAAAATCTTGAGGATTTTCACCTTTCATCTAATGCGCAACATGAGGTACTGATCAAGGTTTGAATCTAGAGGATCCTCCAAGGTCAACCAATGCGCCAACATCATGAGGCTTTCACCAAGTTCATCCAATGCGCCAAATATCATGCATGATCTACTTCAAGACAAAGGTCATCTAAATTCTTCAAGTTTGAAGACTTCAACCTAGTAAAGTGATGCGCCACCTTCCAAGACTCTTATCCAAGCCCCAAACAAGAAGAAATCAGAAATGTCATCTAATGCGCTATGTTAAAGAAAGAATGAAGTCTTCAAACTAGTGGTCTAATGCGCCAAGAGTCAGAGGATTCTAGTCCTCCATCCAATGCGCCATGCTAAAAGGTGAGATCCTAAAGTTCTATCTAAGGAGATCAAATGCCTTGAAGACTTCGAGTTGCTGATCTAATGCGCCAAGTGTTAAGAGGATTTCGATTCTTCATTCAATGCGAAATGTTTGAGAGGAATCCTATATCTTGAACCAATGCGAAATCCTTGAAGATTCTCCAAACTTGATCTAGTGCGACTTAAAGCAAGAGAACACTAAACACTATCTAATGCGAAATGCTGAAAGCAAGTGTTAGAGTTTCATCCGGTGCAACAAGACAAGAGGATTCTAAGGAAGATCATGACATTCCAAGAAGGAGACTCCGTTATGTCCATCCAATGCGTAATATGAAGAGAAACTCAAATACAACTCCAAAGGATATGAAGAGGAATCAACAAACTTGATCTAATGCACCTATCTCTAAGGGCAAGACTTGAGGATTATCAAGACCAAATCCAAGGCGAAATGTGAAGAGGAATTAAAAACTTCATCTAATGCGAAAATCTTAGAAGACTCTCTACCCTCCATCTAATGCGCCACCTCATTAAGCGAGTAAAACTAGGTGTCATCTAAACCAATGTTGAGAGGATTTTTATTCCTCATCCAATGCGAAATGTTAAGAGGAATTCAAACTTTGATCTAAAGCGCCATACATAAGGATTTTGAGGGTGTCTAAAGTGAAATGCTTGAGGATTTCAATCCTTCATCCAATGCGACTTCTAGAGGATTAAAAAGTAGTGGTTTAGAATGCAAATTTTAAGAATTTCAATGAAGATCAAGAACTTGTTATCTAATACGCTTGGCTTGGAAATGCATTCTTGTATGTTATAAATCAAATATTATCATGTTTATCAAGGGGATTGATGCTGTTCCTTTACTTGTGTTGCAGCAAAAAGGAGGAATCATCTAAAGATCAAGTGATAAGAACCTTTGACAAGCAAGGAAAGAGAAAGAGCAAGGCATCATGTAGCTGTTTCAAGGGTATCCTTCATCATCCCTGTGTTGGAATTCTTCATCAAGTGGCATCAAGTTGAGATTGTCTAGAAGACATCCACCCGAAGGACATCATCTTCATCAAGGCTTCCTAAGGTATCAATTCTACTTCAAGTTCTTCAACCTTCAAGAAAAGTCATCAAGTAGCTGCTCCACCTCTAAGGAAGGTGTTATCATCAAGCAAAAGCATTCATCCATCAAACTTCAAGACTCTTCAAATTTCCAAGTCCAAGAGAGTCTCCTACTCTTCATGAAGAAATCAAGTGTCATCATCTACTCTCTAGCCTACATGAAGATACATCGAAGAAGATTCACATCAATCTATCTACAAGAAGAAGAATCATAAAGTTAGTCAAGTGAGGCGACAACTATCATACATCCAGTTAACAAGAAGAATAAACAAGGCAAAGATCCACAGGATGTATTCCTAAATATACAAGTTCAAACAATCACATTGAATACATCATTACAAGTTGATACAATTTTCAAAGTATGCTGAGTTGGCACTTATGTGGCAAGTACACATCATTTAATTTTGATTAGCCACATTATTTAATGCATGCAATGTATCATTTAATAAAAGAAGTCAAAGGGATTCCTATGTGGAGGAATATTTTAAATGCTTTCGCCTTACCTTATCACATTGGAAAACGTGCCTTCATTGCCTCTCTCTTTTTTGCTAAAAATAGCAAGTTGTTGTAACTACCTCTGAGGTGGCACGATCTAGACCCTTGGCTATTGAATTAATCTTAGCCCTTCATTGTATTCTGGACACTATATAAAGGCCTTGTTGCCTCATTTGTAATTGATGAGACATTAGAAATATAGATTAGAGATATAGATTAGAAGGAGATCATTAGTAGTAGTAGAGAGTAGATTTTAAGAGTAGAATAGAAGAGACTCTCAAAATTCTCTGAGAGGGCTGGAAATTGTTGTAAATATTCCCCAAAGTTAATGCAAAGACATTGGAGCTACTTGTTTGGTGTTAAGTATTATCTTGTGGAGTAACATGGTTTCTGAATCTTGATGGAATTAAGAGATGTTTCAAATAGCTTAGATTAGAAGTGCAGTGATGCAATGAATATGCGTAAAGATATTTGATGAATTCTTCTGGTTCATACTTTTCGTGTATTGTCGAAGGCAATCCACTTTGCAAAGTTAGACTGAACCTTCATTTTCTTTAGTTCGGTTGTGAATGCTTGTTCAAATTGCGCCAGCTGTGGGTGTTTGGATGGGGATTTACAACATGAAAATCCTTGAGTTTCCTTAGAAGATTGCACTAGCTTCGTGTACTTGTTGGTTCTCATGGCGAAGTGAAGTTTGGTTTCATGAGGGGTTTGTCTATCTTTACATGTTTCATTACCTCATTGTCCTTAAGATTAGCCTCCTAAACCCTTACCCCTTTTTTCATTTTCTTTATCATAGAAGCCTTGTATATACATCATCCACATCAAAGGAGGAACAAGCTGAATGAAAGGAGAAGAGTCTGCGTAAGTCCCCTTTGTGTTTAACAGCATAATCATACTTGAATCATTGAGCTGTCTCTTACCGAAAACATTATTAGAAGAAGGAACCTTGGAGTCATCTCGTTTGATCACTTGGTTTAGCATTCGAGAGGCTTTGCTCAAGAGAGAGTCAGATACTCAGTATTTCACTCTATTGTTGACTTGTCGAAAAACAACCATCAACAGGAGGCAGTACCTCTTCTGTCCTAGAAACGTGAAATTCTCCGATAGCTTTTTGGTAGATTTCAGTTACCCTTGACCATGCAAGTAACTTACAGGCTAGCTTCATGGACTGGACTAGTGCAGACAATATTAATGTTCACTGCAAAATAATGTAGCTGCAATCAACCAGGGAAAAAAAGAATTCTAACTTCATTTTTAACATCTCTTTATCTTGCATGCCTGAAAATACCTATTACAAGTATTCCAACAAAGATAATATTCACTGGAAACCAGACTTGGACATGCTTCTGAGTGAGTGGTTCATTTGAAATTACCCTGATGAGTGTCAGAAGACATACAATTGCCACACTCACAGGTTTCTGCAATTTGTTAAGAATCAATAATGAATTTAATAATGGTTCCGAATTCCAAATTTGCAATATCAACTTTATGCCGGAGTATGTTCGTAATTTATCATTTATGTATCATTAACCATATTTAAGCATTTTCCCTGGTAAAACATTAGTGATAGCTTCTCCCTCTCAAGAAGATGCTGCAGCTCCGAAACCTAAGCATTCTGATCCCGCTATTAAGCCAGAACACCCACCACCACCACTTAGAGTAGGGGATTGGCTGGAAATCAATCGAATCCAGATGCAGAACCAATTAATTACAAGGTGGTGTGACCACCTTTAAAAGGTAATTGCTGTGCAGTCAAAGTGCCACAAGAATCAACCGGACTTGTCATGCCCCAGATCAGTGAAGATAGATTTTACATGCTAATAAACTGGCATTTTGGGCTACCATGTTGAGCACTAGCTGCTAGGGCCCAGAGTAGGAAATCCAACCAAATGTTGAGTTACAATCTATCTCATTTCCTGGAGATCTCGGATCAAAGAAGTATCACAAAACAAAATAGAAATACTGGGGATTGAAGTGCATGGGAAGATCAATGAAGCACCATTAGGTATGGCAGGTGGACACTTGAAAGGTTGTGATTGCAACAAAGAGATCCAAAAAGAAGAGATAATGGCTTCATTTATTGATATTGGTTGAGCTTAGTTCCTCCATATGGATTATACACCTTATGGTTCTTAGTAATGCCAAAACTATTGCCTACCCAATCCAGAGTCTGCTGCAAATTTAGCTAAGCTGGCTGGCATGTGCATCTGACCACCAGCCAACAAGATGTTGCATTTACATAATTTATCATAAGCTTAGGAAGTGTTTGAAATCCTGATTTTAGAACACAGAAAGATACCATTGTAATGTCCCCTATTAGAACAATACTAATTTTACCTCAATAAATTCAAATACCCCAAGTTAGGGTTAGGGTTTCGGAGTTACCATTTAAATTACTTTCAATTTGCATCATTCTTGTGCCCTAAATCTACAATCATAACATAGGAAATATATATACGAAATATATATATACAAACATAACTCTTGGAATACAAGTGTTAGATAATATCAACCCACATATAAACAATAGTTACCTAGATTTATTTACTATTCATTGTTATGAAGTTACATTCATGGATTCCACTCCATCATAGTAGTGAAGACATGACATTCCTTGGTACATGATGACTCCATGCAGGCCCTTACGGGGGGCATGGCAGCTCTCATGTTCAGTTCCTCCATACTGGCCTTAAGGGGGCTTGGCATGTTCAAGCTGTCATACATGGCCTCCATACTGGCCCTTACGGGGGGTATGGCAGGGGTGCAGATCAGATTGCCTCCAAACTGGCTTTGGGGGGATATGGTAGGACTGCATAGCCTCAGTCTATCTGTCCTTCACTCCTATGATGGGGGATTATTATAAATAACAATAAATTACTTATATAGAGTCAAAGCTGACATGTTCACAATATTTCTTTGATTGCACAATAAGCATAGTGTTCAATTTGCAGATCTGAATCTGTATCATATAAATATCCCAATTTGCTTTTAATTTTTAAGTCGAATGCTTTGGTATTTCTCCTCTTTCTGCTCGTATCTATTTCCTTCCTTCTTTCTTCCATTTATACCAATAGATGTCTTTGTTAAGAGGAGCGACTCCTTTTAAAAGTCATATCGCTTCATCTAATTGTCATATCTTTATCAAGGGGGTTGTCCTTTATTAATCCATTCTTTTATGCTGATCACTACCTTAATATACTTTTATGACCGTTGCCTTTTTTGCACATATAATTGTTGTCTTTAGTAATGAATCGCTACTCCCTTATGTCGCTTCATTTTCAAGCTTAATCATAATCTCCACTTCCTTTGATTGGTTTCGCTGTTATCTTAGTCTTGAAACACGGTAACTCTCGTCATATACCCACATGTGGTCGGCCAGCAAGGAGATGAAAGTTGGCTTCTTATCTCCATTTTCATAAACTTAAACATGTCTACATTATTCGTTTCATAGTCAGCCACCATTATAAATTTAATCTTGTCTTACTTATATGAGGTCGACCCATATGTAATTTAAATCTTTAATTTAAATTAATTCCATCCAGCACTCAAAGACCAGACTTTTCATGGGACATGATAGTCCTCTCCACGCAATTTTGCTTGTCCTCAAGCAAAAAAACAACTAGGATGCTTTTTGAGTTACTAGGATCCCAAATCAAAATTGATTGTCCTTGATCTTTAATCATGAATAAAGAGTTGCTCTGATCAAAAAAGAATTTAGGAGAAGAGGACCCTTGGATTAAATGACTTACTTTACATATAGAAGTGGCTTTGGTCCATAAGTCAAAATTCACTAGATCCATTTTATAAGTTACAAGGTAGATCATATGTGGTATGGACTGGCTTGTATCACCATTGTTTCAATGAGTGAGGGATAGATCACTTGATGGCACCTTTGATCTCGTTCCAAAGGAATAGAACAATTCATTCTTAATTATGTTCCTCTTCCATGAAGCTTGATAATAATATCTTACGATAGATTTCCAACATTTCTCTTAAAATCTCTCAAGAGTCTAAGTTTGTAGGTTCCTAAAGAATTGAGTTGTCTTCATTACATTCTCTAAAAAAATGTTGTTTTGGTTTTTAAGAGATTGACCATCCTAGGTCAAGATGATGCCACAATGTACCTAAATCTCGAGGTTTGAAAGATAACCCTAATCCATCTTTGTATCTAAGTTTCCATGACAATTTGGAAGTGATTGTTCCCTCCTAGGTCGATATGATACATCAGTGGACCTACATCTCAATTGAATTCTTTAATGTTGTTTTGGATGTCTTTCTTAGATGAAATGCTTTCCCCCTTTTCACCTCAAGTTTGCGGGAGTCTCATTAGTTACAACCCAAGAAGGGTTTGACAAATGATTTTGGCATTTTCATAAATTTTAAGCATCTTAATACACATATGGAGTAAGTTTTTTTTGAGAAAATACATGGATATATGATGCATACGCAATACGTAAGACCACGCAAGGCATGAATCATACACGAATACCCATGATACACCAAATATAAGCGTATGAAGCGTATAGATACACGGAATATGCAAAGTATACACACACAAATATCGTACATGTCATACACAAAGCACATAATACACAATGTATACGAAGCATGGAGTACGAACATAGTGTACACAAGTATACGCATGTAATACTTGAAACATATAGCCTACGCTTGATACACGAAGTATGAAGCATACAAAGTATATGCACGTAATACACAAGCATGAAGCACACGCATGTAACATATTAAGCATGATTCACAAAGTATATACGTAGGACGCAAAGCATGGAGTACAATAGATGTAAATACACAAAGTATACACATGAATACATGTAGTACATGAAGCAGGAAGTATTCGTATGAATATATGTAAGACAAAATGTGAAGCACACACGTAAATACATGAAGTATGCACATGAGTCACGTAAGTCGCAAAGCATACACATGAATATACATAAGTCATGGAGTATACACGCAAGTCACAAAGTATACACTTGAATACACGTAAGCCATGGAGCATATAAGTCATACACATAAGTCACGGAGTATACACTTGTATATACGTAAGTCATGAAGGATATGCCAGTCACAAAGTATACCTACATAAGTTGCAAAGTGTATGAATGCATGCAAGTCGCAAAGTATACACATGAACACAAGTAAGTTACAATGAATACACGCAAGTCACTAGTATTGACTACATAAAGTATACACAAGAAGCATGAACCATATACATGAATGCATGTAACACATGAACCATGCATAAGTCATGAAGTACACTTGTAAATACATGGAGTCAAAAATGCGCAATACATGTAAGCCATAGAGTATGAATACACAAAATCACCAAGTGCACACAAGTGTTCACATGAATACACATAATTCGCAAAGTATGACTACAAGTCACAAGGTATACACATGAACGTATGTTGCAAGGCATACACTTGAATACATAAGTCACAAAGTATACCCTTGAATACACGAAGTATACACTTGAGTACACGTAATTCGCAAGGTATATACTTGAATGCACGTGAATACATAAATCACAAGGTATACACTTGAATACACAAAGCATGAAACATACAAAGTATATGTACGTAATACACAAATATGAAGTATGAAGCGTGCACTTGATCATGGAGTATGCATTTGAGCACACATAAGTCATGTAGTATATACTTGAACATACAAGGTCACGGAGTATACACTCAAATGAAATATGCACTTGAATACAAAATCATAGAGTATACACTCGAATGAGTATGCACTTGAATACAAAATCATAAACACTCGAATACATAGTCATGAAGTACATAGTCATGGAGTATACACT
The DNA here is from genome assembly GCA_027924645.1 of Cunninghamia lanceolata. Lineage (NCBI taxonomy): Eukaryota > Viridiplantae > Streptophyta > Pinopsida > Cupressales > Cupressaceae > Cunninghamia > Cunninghamia lanceolata. Next base: position 424,406 of record BSBN01001373.1, read on the forward strand.
CTAAGACAAATACAAGTCATAGAGTATACACTCAAATACAAATACAAAGTCATAGAGTATAGACTCGAATACAAATACAAGTCGTAGAGTATACACTCGAATACAAATACAAGTCGTAGAGTGTACACTCGAATACAAATACAAGTCACAGAGTATACACTTGAATACAAATACATGTCGTAGAGTATAAGTCACAGAGTATACATTCGAATACAAATACAAGTCATAGAGTATACACTCGAATACAAATACAGGTTGTAGAGTATACACTCGAATACTAATACAAGTCACAGAGTATACACTTGAATACAAATACAAGTCACAGAGTGTACACTCGAATACAAATACAAGTCATAGAGTATACACTCGAACTTGAATACAATTACAAGTCATAGAGTATACACTCGAATACAATTACAAAATCATAGAGTATACACTTGAATACAATTACAAAATAATAGAGTATACACTCGAATACACATAATTCACAAGCATTGAATACCCATAAGTTGCATTAATACATGTAAGTATACTGCCAGACACTTGGGAAAGGGATTCGATGCATCCCATACTACACTGTGAACCCATCCACCATCCCAAGGTCACCAAGTATACACATGAGTATGAAGCATACACACGAATTCACGTAATACATAAAGTATTCACATGAATATATGTTACAGAGCATACACATAGAAACACACTCTTATAGAAATGCAAGATTGGCCTACTTTGAATAGTTAATTCTAATTGAATGGCGGTTACAATAGGTATATCCCACAGGCTGGCAGGAACATGCTCTGATACCATTCGTAATGCCCCCTATTAGAACAATACTAATTTTACCTCAATAAATTCAAATACCCCAAGTTAGGGTTAGGGTTTCGGAGTTACCTTTTAAATTACTTTCAATTTGCATCATTCTTGTGCCCTAAATCTACAACAATAACATAGGAAATATATATACGAAATATATATATATATATATATATATATATATACAAACATAACTCTTGGAATACAAGTGTTAGATAATATCAACCCGCATATAAACAATAGTTACCTAGTTTTATTTACTACTCATTGTTATGAAGTTACATTCATGGATTCCACTCCATCATAGTAGTGAAGACATGACATTCCTTGGTACATGATGACTCCATGCAGGCCCTTACGGGGGGCATGGCAGTTCTCATGTTCAGTTCCTCCATACTGGCCCTAAGGGGGCTTGGCAGGTTCAAGCTGTCATACATGGCCTCCATACTGGCCCTTACGGGGTATGGCAGGGTTGCAGATCAGATTGCATCCAAACTGGCCTTAGGGGGGTATGGCAGGACTGCATAGCCTTAGTCTATCTGTCCTTCACTCCTATGATGGAGGATTATTATAAATAACAATAAATTACTTATATAGATTAAAAGCTGACACGTTCACAATATTTCTTTGATTGCACAATAAGCATAGTGTTCAATTCGCAGATCTGAATCTGTATTTATAAATATCCCAATTTGCTTTTAATTTTTGAGTCGAATGCTCTAGTATTTCTCCTCTTTCTGCTCATATCTATTTCCTTCCTTCTTTCTTCCATTTATACCAATAGATGTCTTTGTTAAGAGGAGCGACTCCTTTTAAAAGTCATATCGCTTCATCTAATTGTCATATCTTTATCAAGGGGGGTGTCCTTTATTAATCCATTCTTTTATGCTGATCACTACCTTAATATACTTTTATGACTGTTGCCTTTTTGCACATATAATTGTTGTCTTTAGTAATGAATTGCTACTCCCTTACGTCGCTGCATTTTCAAGCTTAATCATAATCTCCACTTCCTTTGATTGGTTTTGCTGTTATCTTGGTCTTGAAACACGGTAACTCTCGTCGTATACCCACATGTGGTCAGCCAGCAAGGAGATGAAAGTCGGCTTCTTATCTTCATTTTCATAAACTTAAACTTGTCTACATTATTCGTTTCATAGTCAGCCACCATTATAAATTTAATCTTGTCTTACTTATATGAGGTCGGCCCATATGTAATTTAAATCTTTAATTTAAATTAATTCCATCCAGCATTCAAAGACGAGACTTTTCATGGGACATGACAACCATTCAACAACAGCTCATATTGTAAAAGTATGTGGTTCGTTATGCTTAGACTTTTCTCAATAAGAACAAAGGAAACAATATAATATAAAAGGTAAAGGTATAGGTAGTTTTATAGGTCACTTCCAAGTGAGACAAAAAAAAATAGTGTATGAGAGCTGCATTGTAGAAGTCCCTGAGAGGATTGTTTTTCTATTTACCTTTAATATTCTTTAAATTTTGCATGTCTTGGGTTTCAATCCTTTGACAAAACTTTCAATAATTCCAAGCTGTGCTAATCCATCTAAACCAAAGGTAGTGGGAAAAAGGACGGTTCTGTTCAGGATATTATAACCCATTAATGGGGGCTGAACTTAATTATCATTTACCTGTAGTGCATGAGTAGGATTTACTGTGTAAAGTTATTCAAATATTGTTCTTGAACGTGCCCCAAGGTAGAAAGATCATCATTAGCACTGCAATAGAATCAAGTCTTCTTAGGAGCTAATGTTGACCAAGACTTGTGCATTCCAAGATTTCAAGTCAAAATAGACAGGAAATATTATGCACAGGAACATAGGCTTTTCCTCTGTTTGCATCACGGATCACCAGAGGCTCACAAATAGGTCATTACATTTCTGTTTATTGAAAACCAATAAGCAAATTGTTGCTCTCCCAAGATTTTCACAGCTTGTTTTAAAACTTGAAATTTCTTATTAAGGACCTCTATAAAAGTAATTTATTGTTGCTTGGATAAACTAATCATCCTTGTTGTTTCTAATAAAAAGTATCTCTGAGACTAGTGTCCAGAATCCAGATACCACTATTGCTATACACGTGACACATTGGCATCATTCCTTTCGTAGGTTCCCAAATTTCTAGTGCCATATCTTCCTTGCTCTTGATCAAATTGTTTGGTTTGCACAATAGTGCAATACAAACCATTTGTCCTTTGGTGGCTACATCGTCCTTGTTGACACTTCCATCACGAGGACATGCAATGTGAGGTAGAAGGCAGAGAGTGACGGTGGTGTGAATAGCTTTAGATGATTAAATCTATAATTAGAGAGGTCAGTCATTTCAACACACTGCACTATGATATCACCAACTCATTTAAGAGCACTGTGGGAGAATTGATGCTAAGTGATTGGTCTCATGCATTGTATGGTCAGTTATTTTGGGTCTGACTTAATTAATGTGCTCGCATAACAAATTTGTTGAAATCTATAGCATAACTCAAATAGAGATTTTACCATATCAGGCGTAAAATAGTCTCAAATGAAGAGTTGCAATCAAAGGCAACTATTGCTACTTAATCTTATTAGCTAATTCTGTAATGTCTGCTAACTGGCAGGTGAGAAAATATTGTTTCAAGGACAAACTCAGTTTTGTTCTCAACTTTATTTTAAGAAGAGACCAGTCATTTTAATAAAGTCACTTTTGTTGCCTAAAAGAAATGGCTTACAAGAGAATTTCCCTCTTATAATATAAATTATTCTCTAACAGCATCTAATTTTAAATTTATATCACCTTCTTTAGTTGAGAAAATTCCTACAAGATTTAAAAAGGAATTGTGATTTTTGGTAGCTGCCACTCGGTAACTTTTTCAACTTGATTCGTGTAACTCAAAATATTGCAGGCAGTAGGGAGCATAACAAGGCAGGTGGGATCACTTGGAAGCACAGTTTGAGGGGTCAGGAAATTCCAGGATTCAAGAGAAATAAAGAGCATTGTTTGAAGACGCTTGCTTTTGAGGAGTTAGAGGGATGGATTCCAAACAAAATATAATCAGATGCTGAACATTGTAGAGCAGTAATAGTAAAAAAATATTCATGAAATTTGGCAATTAGAGGAAACCTGCTAATCAATGAGTAGAGGAAATAGGTAACAGAAAGGCATGTTGCAAATTTTAAACCCTTCTTAGTGCTCATTTATAAGAATTTGGTGTACGTTTTACTGTCTCTTGTAGTTCATTGTAGCAAGTTCAGTTTGACAACATGCAGGATGTTTTCAAACCAGTCATGATGGGTTTCTTGTTTCTTAGGTTATAACAGGAATTGAAGCAAACTTTTAACAATAATATTAATTCAAATGACTTGAATATGGCATAAGTAAACGAGTTAGAGAAGTTTTTTCAGAGAAATTCAAATTACAAGCAGCAAGGAAATAGTTGAACCTTACACTCAAAACCAGAATATTCCAGTAATTGCTCAAATTCCATATTGTTTTTTTGAAAAAGTGCTATAATTATTTTATTAACATATTATGTCAAAAGTGGATGAAAGGAAAGAGATATAATTATTATTTATCTTCAAAGAAATCAAATGTGTATTCTTTTATCTTGTTCTTGGATTATGCACCTGTTTTCTACACATACTTTTACTCAAGGGTTACAACAAATTTGTAATCGTACATGTTCTCTTAATGAATGAATATGGGTAGTCGCTCAGCACAGAACTTATAATTTTTGCTATTTCAGTAACATGGAAGAAGTTATAGGAAGGTTGGCTCAACAAACTCCACAAGAAAGGGCAAAAAGGTATATTTTGATTGTCAAGTTTTTAAACTTGATTAAGGATTTTAGGACATTTGCATACTTTGAAATGATCATTTTTTAGAATTCAAAAAGATGCAAATTACTAATTCATATTTTTATTTGAACAGGAAGCTTGAAAGTCTTGAAGTAAGATGTTCAACGACCATTCTTTCTTAATTAGTGTTTTTAGTGTGTGACCTTAAGTAATTGTGTTATTATGAACGATTATTATTGTTTTCCATTGTGTTATCATATATGTTCCATGCAAAGTAGCTTTTCATGGTGATTGCTTTTTCAGTTTGGATTACAGATTCACTTTTGATACTAATCATGTAAAACCTATTGAATCACAGGCACTCAAGAAAACATTTAAAAAGTTAGACCATGATGTTAATATAGAAGATTTCCTAGGAGAAAGGTAATTATTTTGTTGAAATATCAGCAGTGTAGTCAGTCTCATAGTTCCTTTACTTTTCTTCCTATTTTTTTAACTAGTAAGAAACTAACATTCATTCTTTGTTTTGTGGCCCTATTTTATCCAGCAACCAAACAATTGAGGTAACTTTTTCCCCTTTTTATTCTTATTATTTGCTTAGTCGTACACATTAGACTGGTCTCTTAATTTCTGGAATCATGATCATCTTGTTTGATGTGTGTACGATATAATGAACTTCATTCAACTTGCAATGATCTGTTACCATCCTTGAGGAAGCAATTCTATGATAAACTAGGTATATGTCAATGATTTCCTGTTGAAATATATACATATACTATATGGTTTTTAAAAATTATCAAAAGGTAATGAAGTCATAATCTCAGCTAACAACCTGCAATCTTGCGCTTTTGGACGTGCTCTCAGACCACAACTATAGGAAAACAAGTTTGGAAATCCTAAATCTTGCATGAGAGTTCCAGTCCTATAGTTGGTGCATCTGTTGTGTTCTTGGGTTCATGTTCAGGCAGGGATGGTAGTGAAAGCTAGAGGCATATACACAAACACATAGAAATGGATTTGAGAACACATAGAATAACACCATCTAAATGAATATATATACATGCAATGGATATTTTTATTTCTTAGTAACAAAGTACCTAATGCAAGGATCTAGAGAGGAGGTGTTTGCTACAATGCATGAATCTCCTAGATGGTCTCTATGATGATTTCTTCTTTTGAACTTGACAATGTTGAGAAAAATGTATGGTGGTGCTGGTGTAGACTTCAAAGAACACTTCTCAAGGTGCGTAACCGCTCACAAAATCATCACATCACCGACAAACGCAAATATATATCACAAGATTACTTATGACAAGTGAGAGTGCCAACATAGTATATATGTTAATGGGAATTCAGTTGGGGATGTTCACTTTGGAGGATATCCATGTAATGTGTCTAAAATGGGGTGTTTGCATTAGAGAATGTCCTTTAAAGGTTTTATTGGGGGTTATGTGCACCAAAAAGTGTCGAGTCTTTTTATTACCAAAATTGGTACCCCCATGAAACTTTGCATTTCATGTCAAATTTAGAGTCAGTATCCTTGTCATGTTAGTCAATGTTAGTCGGGTGATCCTTCTCATCAATCTATCAAGTTCTCAAGTCATGGCCTAGATTGTTTCCTAATTATGTTCACAAATCATCCGTGGATAAGGAATGGTGAAATATGATGAATCAAACTTTTGAAAGCTGGAAAGCAAAGGCAATGGGATGGAATAGTTTACAAAGACTTTTCAGCACTCCATTCAGGTGAAGCAAATATGAGTGACAATGCTATGAGGGAAAGAACTTCAAAATGTCTACTTTAGGCAAAACTGGCAATAGGGAGAAAATGTACTCATCTAAGGCTAAGTTGTCGCACTTCTCAAGTGGCATAATCAGTCCAAAAGTGTGATTCAAGTTGTCAATCGGTTGGAAATCCATGACCAAGTAAATGAGAACATAAAGACAAAAGGAAATCTCACTTTTATATGTTGGCAATTCCAAAGGTAAACTCCAACGCAAGTGGTTGAGTGGTTGAAAATGTGCGACCAAGATGTATAAGTGCAAGTTTTAAAGTGAGGTCACAGTTTGTCCTTGGCATTAACATCCTAAAAATGCAATTCAATTAGCAATGCAGTGCTAAGCATGAAAGTCAACATCTTTTTAGTGGCAATGCCAATTAGGAACGTCGACTTAAGTGGCTAAGTGGTTGCAAAGCCGCGGTCAGCAAAAAACAATTGAAACATAAAGATAAGGTGTACTTTTGGCATGATAATGTCCCTTCAAAAGAACAACCCTATTGTCATTAAAATGGTAAAAGAACAACCAATAAAAGAAACTTGAAAACTTAAGTTATGTCTCGTTTCTCATGTGGAAACACGACTTTAAATTGGTGACAAAATTGGCTAAGACTTCATGAAATAGTGCTGTCATAAAGCACACTTTTTGAGTGGCACTGCCAATTGAAATGAGCACCCAACATGGCAACTGCCTTAGTGATCTCTGTCAAATATGAAAATAGGGTTATAAATAGTAGTATGGCATGCTTTCATGATGGCAAAGCCATCTAAAAAGTTTTCCATTTAGACACAAGTCGCCCAACTAAGAAATTAGCATCGAGACAAAGTGTTTCAAAGCAAAAAGAAAGCATTGAATCACAACTCTTCTTTGATATAGGTGACATGTTTGAAGAAGAAATTAGATTTAAAGGAGATGAAAGCATATTTTAGGCTACTAAAGTGTTTTATTGTCTCTTTTATTGGGGATTAGGGTTGTTTTAAAGCAACTCTAAGGTAGTATTTTATTATTATTTTCCTTAGAAGTTTCTCCTAGAGAGCTTATAAATAAGTGCCTTGAGCACATTAAAAAATGAGAGTTTTGTATTAGACGTATGTTGCATAAGTTTTCATTCAACTCTAAATTCAGTTTATTGTGTTGAGATTTGAGAAGTCACTAATAAGAAGATTTGTAAAAAAGATGTTTTTTCCACAGTCCATAATCGCTTAAATAATGTTTTTGGGTAAAATTATGTTGATATATATTTGCATTGACATTTTGGATCATACTACATGATCCATCTTTAGGATAAGAGGAACATTTTGCGAAGAGCATAGTAGCGAATGGATATAAATAGATAGGGGAGGAAAAATTAAGAAGATGTATAAGGAAAATGACCAACGGGAGAAGAAACAAACAATTGCATAAAAGCCAAGAAATAAGAAAGAAATTAAAAATTAAAAAAGTAAAAAAGTTTTAACAAAAAATACACTATCTAAAAATAAAAAGAAATTAAAAATTATGTAAAAAACTTAACATTTAAGAAAAAGGTTTAATAAAAGAAAAAATCCAAAAAATAAGAATAAAAAAGAAAATTAGTTTAAACAAGAATAATCAATCTAAAAATAAAAAAGAAAGAAAATATGCTCTTCTCAAAATGTTCCTCTTATCCTGAAGATGGTTCATGTAGAAGGATCCAAAATGTCGATGCAAATATATATCAACATAGTTTTACCCAGAAACATTATAAAAGAAGATTTGTGTTCTGCTTTACTTAACACTTGTCCTCTACTCTTAATTAGTAACTTTGCATGCTTTTAAGGATTGATGTCTTGAATCTCATATCATGTTTCATGTTGTTAGTGGATATGTTAAATCAAATCCTAGTGTTAAGTCTAATTCATTGGTCTCTGCTTTAACCATTGAATAGTTTCTTGTAGTGAGATAAGTACTTTTAGTCTCGTGCTTCTACCTTCGAGATCAAAAAAGTAAGTCTAGATTGTTTTCAAGCATTTTGTTTACATGCAAAACCCTCATAAGATAATTTGTACAGTGTGCATAAGTAACAATCTAGTTTATTTATTTTAGATTTTAGGAGTAGATTATATTAGGGAGCATTCCTTGCAAATTTCAAGAGAGGATTTCCTCACATATTATTCTAGTCGGAGTTGTCTTGAAAAGGACAAATTAAAATGCTAATAGTTTTAGGTGCTCATTGTGGGCCCTGAGTCATTGAAAGTTATTAATTCATGATAAATGATCATATAAGCTCCTCAAGCTCCTATTTTTCTGCCTAATCTCAATTGGATTGAACAAGAATAAGAAGACATCTTGGATAGTGTGATGCCTCAAGCTTATGTTCATGGCATTAACATACAAAAATTGGATGAACAAATTTTTTGCAATACAAAAGTGGCATTAAGCAAGCCACGCAACACTTACATGCCCAAAGAGTCATAACAATCAATAATGACACACTTGGCATGCACACCAATGCATGATGCAAGGTGACATAAGCAGAAGACTTCAAAACACCATGGGATAAAACACCATGGTTGGCATGGAAAACGAGACAAGGAGGCGAGTCAGGATTTCCAAGGCCACTAAAAATCCCTTACAACATCCCTACTAGACCACCCCTTTGATATCACAAAGATATAGGAAGCACAGAGTCAAAATTGCCACAGGATCAGACTTTAGGGAAGAACTTGCATTGGGTTGGGTTTTCCCTTTGGCCTTGCAACTTGATCTTGTAGTCCAAACTTGCATCTTGTGTTTCTTTCTCGAGTTGCAACTACGCCTAACATTGCCTCAGACTTTGGCTTCGGGTTGCAACTTGTAACTTGCAACACCCGCTTAGGTTTCAGGAAACAACTGCAGTTTGCACTTTGGATTATGTGAAGAGACTCTGATTTCCAGGTTTAGCTCGACTTCGGACTTCGGGGATCAATCGCAACATGCATTTTGGACTTCAGGTCCGAAAATCAATTGGCAATATGAAAAAGTCCAACGGAAGTTCAGAACATGACATCCTTGACAATTCGGGCTTCGGGGTTTTTCTTGCAATTGCAACTTGCAAGTGTTGGGTCAACTCTGAACCCTGACCTCTTAGACAACTCGGACTTCGAAGACTGAATGCAATCTGCAACATGCAATGGGACTCCGAACTTTGGACTTCCCACAACCTCAGGATCCGAAAATCAATGGCAACTTGCAACATGCAATGTCTGGCGAACTTCCAAACTTGGGACCTCCTGCACTTTGGTTTTTGGGGACTGATTGCAACTTGCAATTTTGGATTGGCAACCCATATTTCATGCAGTTTAGACTGTTTTTCCAACTTGCAAACAAGGAGTAGGAAAAACTCTCAAGGCATAAAAATGGCAAGTTACATTCTCTTCACTCAACGAGGCAAGACAAGACTCACAAGAATTGTGAGGAAAGTATAACATAATTCATGAACATTAGCATTCTAACTTTCCTTGCAATAGGACTAAGCAACCGCATGATGCAATAAAGAATTCCATTTCAATAAAACAACACCCTACAACCAATCATGAAATAAAACATTACTTAAGCACTTACAAAAGCATGAATAGTAACATCTAAGATAACTACCACCTACATATGCATCTTCTAACAAATTACATAACACAATAATTATTACAATTCTAAGCCTGCATCCAGATGATACAAGGATGGGCTTAAACTAAGATCAAATACAAGATAATTACAATGATACATGTTTACAACTTTACATAACTCAAGGCATAATCCAAGATGGCAAAGTGAACCAAGCCAAAAACTCTTCAAGCTCCCAAGCAATCTTTAGGAAGGGGATCAATAGTGAATGTTACGCACCTCTCAACCATATTACCATCATCGAGTGCAATAGATGTCTGTGCCACTCTAGGCAACCCTCAGGCTACGAAGAGATAAGATCAAGGATGCACTTATGGCGCAACCAATCTCACACACAACGAGGTCTCAAGCAAGACACCAAGATAATCCACACAAGGGTTGAACATGGGTTTTACACACACCCAACACAAACGCCAAGGGGGTCAATAAAACTAATAGAGTTCAATGCACGCCCACACTTGAATATCAAGGGTCCAATGCTAAGTTGTTGGTTTTGGTACGTGTTGGTTATGGATACGGGCTTTTGGTACCCCCCTTACAACAAATTTTTTTTCCTTGGGTACGGTACGGTTGTGTATGGCATTATATATATATGCAATTTTTTTAAAAAATATACATAACTGAAAATACATTTGATATCATATAATAATAATGACATTTGAATTTTTGATAATGTGATACTTCATCATTGATCAATGATAGTGATAAAAGACAATATTAATTGTCAATTGATAGTTCACAATTTCAATATTATGTCATATATCATATATGTCCTAGGCTCCAGAGTCAAAATTCAAATGAAAATCATTACAATTACAAAATTTGAAAATAATCTAATCAAAAATCTATATCTTGGTCTTCAATCGTCATCAAAAGCATCTAGATCAAAGTCATCGTTTGCTTCAACATCATTTGAACCTCAAGCTAATGGAGTGCCACTCCCATTAGGTACATCATGTGTAGGAGCCTCGTCATCATCTACATTGACTTTGGCAAGCTCTAGAATAGATACATCCAAGTTACCTTAGATCGATAAATGTCCTTTGTGAAAGTTAGATTCTTCCCCTTGGCACTTTGCAATCATTTTCCTTCGAAAAATACCAGCAATCTTCCTAAATGCAAAAATGGCAAAACAATAAATGAGTTTTTGTGAAATAGGTTTGTTTTTGTCAAATAACTTAGTATGGGTGTGTTTTAGTTTTTTTTTTTAAAGTTATAATGTTAAAAAAATGCTTTAAAATTTTCATTTTGATGTTTTTTTTAAAATTCCGCACTCTGTGGCTGCGCGAGTAGTTGGGAGCAGCTAGGGCATGTCCCTACCGCCTTGGGTTCTACCCATAGGGAACCTAGGGTGGCAAGGCCGTGCCTTGGCCGCTCCTGGGACGGTCCTGTCATTGGACCAGTTTGGTATGGGACCGATATTTAGAACTGCAAAACTTGGTAACTTAGGTCCAATGCATAATTCACTGTAGGGTTACACATGCATAATTCACTGAGAAGGGAAAGAGTAACACAAGGAACATCAATACTTCTATCTCGTCTTTCTTGGAATTAAAAATCTAGCTTATAACTTTTACACAAGATCTCAAAGGAAAGTAGATCCTTTTGAGTGTGCTTTTCCAGCTTTTGAACAATCATCTTCAAGCAAGGGATCTGTTCCATCTATTCCCGAACTCATGAAAGTATCTTTTCCATTGAGTAAAGAACCCCTTGATCAAACAATGGGTGATCACGACAACAACAATGGCAATGGCATCCCACCTCTTCCTTTACCTTGGGGTACTAATGTTGGTCCTCTCATGTTTCAAGCTCGTCGTGATTTTCCTCAAGGATCCAGGAAGGGATTCCCTAAGTTCCATGGTGACGACACTCAACACTCACATGAACACATCTCGACATTTACTACCACCTATGGCATATTAGGTATTTCTCACAAAGATGTTGTTCAACTCTGTCAAAACATTAGTAGGAGGGGCAACAAAATGGTTTCACCATCTTCCTTTGAGTTGCATCACTAGCTAGGCCCTTATGATTGAGAAATTTTAACTCCCTTTAATTCAATTGAAGATGATTACTTCCTATTTGCACAACTGTCCAATTACAAGAAAAAATTTGTATCTCAATTTAGTCACCTTGTGGGAAGGACCAACGGGACACTAAGACATCCCCAAATTCTCCTAAGTTGCTCTATCAATGCATATTGCCTTCGAAGATTGCCGTTTTAGTCAAGACTTGTGACATGGATCAACTCGGAGAGGTGCAAACATGAGTAGTTAATCTAGAAGATGACATGATTACACATGATAACTTAAAAAAGGTTCAATTCGTTCACTCATTCAAAGTTCAATTGACTTTTTATTACAAAAAGTGGTGAATGATGTTACTTTGACGAAGTGTCGATTCCCACAAAATTCTCCAACCCAACCATATCAAGGAGCACCTTGCAAGAATTTTAGCCCTACAAATAGTACAAATTGGCTTAGATTACAAGCCACCCCAGAAAGACTTGCATTGGAGGCTGATGCAGAGCAGGTGGAGGTTAGCAACACAATCTCAAATGAACAAACTTTGCATCTTTGGAACCCTAACTTGGTGGGTTTTCTCACAAACTCTTCAACTTCCCTAGTAGTACTCCAAACAGGGTTTTTTCACCATAACTTTCAAAGAATGCCTCAAACCCAGAAAGGAAACACCATTCAAGATACCTTTTATGCCATTTAACAACATATCAAAAACTCAAGGGTGGTCCCTTTGTACGGAACCCTTCAAAAATGGACTGTCCTACTTCTTGACTAGACTTAAGGTGGTGCAACAATTTGTGTTTTTGGTCATAACTTTCAAACCATAACTGATCTCCAAGAAAGCAGACTTGATTCAAATACCCATTTGGCCCTTATTTAACATATCTCAAAATTAGGGTACGTTATTTTGTATGGAGATGCTCAAATTTGGATTGTTCTCACTCAATTAGGCCTACTAGGGTTTTAGACCTGTTTTAGTGAAATGGGCATAACTCCCTCAAAACACAATGAAATTGAGTGCAACAAAAAGCAAATGAAAGTAGATTTTCGTGCCAACACACTCCAATTGGTTTCAGGTCGATATATGGTTCGTACAATTCGTATCGAATGAAAGATCAGGTCTGAAAGTTGGGAAAATGCACAGAAAGTATTTGTTTTCATTTACCAAATCTTCAACCACAATGCCTTCCACACCCAATTCGAGTTTGGAGGGTGTATTTATACATTTTACAATTTCTCAATATTCTAACTCTTATGACCCTACCAAGACACCTACCACATGAAAATGGTCTAAGATACCTTATTACATGAAGACAACTCAACAATAAAACCAAAATTGCTATTTGACCACCTTTTAATATGAAGACTTGGCTGCCCTTGCACCAAAGGCCCCCCCTACCAAGAATACGAACAATTATTGTTCTTTTCGCGACATGATAGATCATGATGCCAACAAAATGCCCATAGACACAGAATGTTGTAGTTGATTTCATTGTCCGAAGTTCACAATCCAGTTTTGTCTAGAAATCATAAAATCTTTCTCCAAAAGAACTGGATGATGACTCTAAAATTGGTTTCATTCAGAATGAACCATCCCATGATGAGTGGTGGGCTGACTTTCAAAGTCATTCAGTTGCTGTCCTCATCCATTCCTAGAATCAGAGATTTGAAAAAGAGAAATTGGAGAAAGAAAGATTGGCGCAGATGAAAGGAAAGGAAAAGGTGGATGCCAAATTGGGCTTGTCTTCATCTCAATCTACCAAAGCAATCACAAAATCAATCGAGGCTGCCCCAAATTTTGATATCTTGGATTATATGGCCAAAACTAAAGTGTAGATATCTCAGTTCGATTCTTTTCAGAATCATCCACAACAACTCAAGCAAGGGAGGTTAGGGCGACATTCCTAGGGTGTTAGGGTGGGGGCTAGACCTCCCCATTGGAGCGTTTGAGGCGTCATTCCACTACGAACATTCGTGGCCGTGGGGCACATCACCCGTGCACAGGGACATTACAACCCACCATGCTCCGCAGGGCTCGACCTTGACTCTGATACCACTAAGGCCCAACCACTATACCAAAAGACCGGCTTGGAGGTTAGGGCGGCATTCCCAGGGTGTTAAGGGTGGGGGCTAGACCTCCCCACCGGAGCGTCTGAGGGCGACATTCCACTATGGACATTCGTGGCTGCCGGGGCACATCACCTGCGCACAGGGACATTACACTTGAGAAGACTGATATTTTTAGTTCTTTTTATTTTGAAGGAAGTTCTACCTATAGGGAAATATTGACAAATATTGATGAAGGTCCAGAAGCACATACAGACTCTGAAGTTATCCAATTGAAGGGAAATAAGATTCTAAAAGGCCTTGTTTTCTTTAGAAAACATGTTCAATCGACATGACAAATATGTCAAAGATTAGATTCAGTCCCAATCATGCACCTCAACCAATCACAAGCAAATAGACATTAGTGATTCTAATGAGCCAAGGAGCCAAGAATAATCACTTCGGGTAAATGTTGCACATTGAAGGAAAGGGAAAGATATATAGAGACATTCCAAAGATACGAAGATATATTTGCTTGGTCATATGAAGTCTTGAAGGCTTTCCAACCCAAATCACATAGTATCCCACTAAAGATAGAGGTAAAACCATTCTGACAAAAACATAGATTGTATAATCTATGTTTAACCAACACCATCTATAATGAGATCCAAAAGCTGTTAGATGCCAAAATTATCTTTCCAATACATCATTCCACTTGGATTTCTAACACAATACCTATTTGGAAGAACAAGGAAATTAGAATCTGTGTGGATTTCAAGAATCTCAATCAAGCTTCTCTAAAGGATAATTACCCTTTACCTATCATGGATCACATTTTACAAACCATTATTAGATTCGAGATGTTGTCACTCCTTGATGGATTTTCAAGATACAATTAAATCAAGGTATTGGTAGAAAGCCAATTTAAAACAACATTTACCACCTCGTGGGGGACATTTGCATATGAAAGAATGCCATTTGGGTTAGTGAAAAAAGCCAATGTAACTTTCCAAAGGGTGGTGTACTTGGCTTGTGGAGATCTGAGAGACAATTATTGCGGTGTACCTTGATGACCTAACATTATGTTCTTAGAAGAGAAGTGATCATTTTGATAATTCATCATGGTATTCGAACCCTATAGGTTTCATGGAACTTTAAATCTCAGAAAATCTATCTTTGCAGTTTTGGAGGGAAATTTTCTTCGTTATATTGTATCGTGTGAAGGGACCAAGATTGATCCAAATAGAGTGAGCAATTCAAAACTTGTCCTTGCAGACTAGCAAAAACAAAGTTCATTCTATTTTTGCCAAGGTAAGTTTTCTCTGTAGATTTGTTCTAGATTTTGCGGAGCTAATAAGGAATATCGTAGGTATGATGAAGAAAGTATCAACTTTCAAATGGGTGGATGAAGGAAAGAAGACATTCAATGATATAAAGGATGTAGTTGGCAAGGCACCCATTTTGGTTTGTCCTGATTTTTCAACGGAATTTATTATATAATGCTATGCTTCAAAATTCACCATGTCTACCATCTTGACCCAAAAAATAAGGAAGATGCTAAATAATCTATTGTCTTTCTAAGCAATGGCTTTAAAGACCATGAGTTGAGATACACTCAATTGGAGAAACATGTTTATGTTGTGGTATGTGTTAATTTTTTTTGTTTTTACATTCTCCATTCACATGCAATAGTAATGGTAACTAATCTAGTAGTTAAGTCCATACTAATTTAGTAGGAGTTAGGACCCAAAAGGCAAATTGGCTTGCTAAGCTTCAAGAATATGACTTGAAAATCCAACCGACCAAGTTGATTTGAGGAAGACAACTATGCCAATTGATTGTAGAGGATGATGAATTGAAAAAAGAAGATTCCCATAAAGAAGAAGAGTTAGCATTGCCATTGGTTTTATTTGTTGATTCTACTAATGAGTGGTACCAAGATATTATCTATTTTCTCACTTGTGGTAACTATTTGAGGCATATGGATAGTAAAAAACAAATGGAAGGATTGCTATATAAGCAAAGCTTTGATGGTAACGTTCTGTGATGTGTTAATAAAGAACTACATACCAAGTTGTTGGAAGGTTTTCATAATCAAGCTTTTGGTGATCATTTCTCAGCCCATATCACAACATTTAAGATCTTGCATGCTCACTATTATTGGCCTACGTTGTTTAGAGATATATAGGAAAGGGTGCAAAGGTGCCATTCATGTCAACAATTCATGGGGAAATTGGAGATAACAACTATACCTCTAAATCCTATAATTATTGATGCTCCTTTTCAATAGTGGAATATTAAGTCTGTAGGGCTGATAAATCCAAATTCAAGCAATGGGCATATTTATGTGCTTACAACTATAGATTGTTTCACCAAGTGGGTGGAGACCATTCCCACCAAAATAGCAAAATCTGAGGTAGTTTGCATCTTTCTGAAAGAAAATATCTTATCTCATTTTGGATTGCTGAAGAAAATAGTTACCGACAATGCTTCAAGCTTTTTATTGGTAGAGACCTCAAAAATTTGTCACTAATACAACATGATCTTGTCTCATTCATCAAATTACTATCCGCGAGGAAATGGAGAAGTGAAATCCTCAAATAAGAATATTGTCATTATCATGTGTAGGTTGGTAGAGGAAAACCAAAGAACATGACACCTAAAATTCATTTGATGTGCTTTGGGCTAATAGGATCACATAAAAAGGAGCAATTGGAACTTCTCTTTTTTCCATCATGTATGGGACAAAGATAATTTTACCTATCACCCTTGAATTGTCAGCTCAACAATTAGCTTCAGCTGTGGAAGATAGTCAATTTAAAGATCCAATTGAAAAGTGAATTTGTTATCCCCTAAAGCTTGAGGAGGATAGGACAAAAACAATTCACAAGATCATAGAGCATCAAATGCGTGTGAAAAAAGCTTTTGATGAAAAAGCTAGACCAAGAGATTTTGTTATTGGATATTAGGTTCTGTTACGGGATAAGTGTGAATGAATCCAAAAGAATGGATGGTAAATTCAATTCTTTATGGCATGGTCCTTTCAAGATTAAACAGGTTTGCATAGATAATACCTATCATCTTGCCTGTTTAGATGGTATTGAATTGCCTTTACCTCACAACGAGTAATTTTTGAAGCATTCCAACTCTTAAGGTTGCAAACTCTTCCCCCTTTTTTGTTTTGTATTGTCTTTCCCCTTTCCTTCATGTGAATTGTTACGTCATAATGTTTTTCTAGTTTACATGCTATGCCTATGGTTTTATTTTAGGTGCTTGTTTAGGTTAGGTGTGGTTTTATCTTGACTCTATTGCCCAACAAATAAGACATTGGTCAACTTTTACCTTGAGATTCTGAAGTCCTCTTGTGGCCCATGTATGTCCCATGGTCCCTAGATAGAGCCATTGTTAGTACCAACTAGTGATTGAGTGGTTGAAAATGTGCAACCAACACGTATGAGTTCAAGTTTTAAAGTGAGGTTGCACTTTGTCCTTGGCATCACCATCCTAAATATGCAATTTAATTAGCAATGCAGTGCTAAAAGCATGATGAGAAAAGGAAATAAAGACTAAGCATGAAAATCACATCTTTTTAGTGTCAATGCCAATGGGGAATGGCAACTTAATTGGCTAAGTGGTTGTAGAGCCACGATCAACAAAAAATAGTTGAAACATATATTAAAATAACATTTAGTTATATTTAATGGTCAATATTGTATTCTATTAGATAATTTCTAATTTTGTTTTAGTTTAGAGCGTTTCTATTTCTATTGCTTTATTAGTTGTAGTTTCTTTTATGGAACTCCTGTATTCTTTATAGAAAGATCTCTTTGTAACTTTATAAGAGCTTTGCTCTTTTCTAAATAATATTATTCAGGTTTTTACCAAAATATGGTATTAGAGCCTAGGCGAGCGGGAATTTAATTTTTAATTTTTTTTCCTACTCTTTGCATTTCCGTACCTTGTACGGCCCTCAACGCTCTCTGTTTTTGTATCGTATAGATGTACAGACAGCTGTACGGACCTCCCTGTTTGCTGGTCGCGATTTGCATTCCAAGCTTTTTTGGCGACTTCCAGTGATCGCGTTTTTTCCTTCTGGAGATTGTGATTTTGTTCTTGAAAAACGTATTTTGTTTCAAAGGTCGCGTTTTTCTGCCTGAAGCTCGCATCTATTTCTTGGACGTCGTGCTTTTACCTGGAGATCGTGTTTTTCCTTGTCTCCAACGACGGGTTTTGTTATGCTATTTTCTGATCGCATTTTTCCTTCAAGTCATGGTCGTGATTTCTAGATAACCGTTTTGCTTAAAACGAGCTTGTCGCGGTTTTGGGTGCGTGAAGACAAATCGTGGGTTTTGGTCGCCATTGGCTTCAGAACCTTCTGATTCTGTTTTCCAGCGTCACTGCTTCAATCCCACGGGTCAGCAACATTTCTAGTTTGTGTTTGCAGACAGTGACGTTTGTTGGTTGGCAGGTCGGGCGATTTTTTTGCTTGGTGGCTTCCTTGTTTAGCGATTTTGAAGGTTTCTTTGGCAGTCTGCAGCGCTTCAAACGCCTCCACAGCCCGTGGTCACCAAGCCCTAGCGGCTCCTGTATTAAGCGCCTTGCGCTTAAACTCATCAGCGCTTACAATGCCTCTAAACATCTGCTTTTTTTGGTCCCTTGTGCCTAGCGCCAAGCTCATTGTTTCATCTTCCGTGCTCTCGGGATTTGTGCCTCGAAATCTGTGCTAGGGTTTCAAGCAGGTTTTTTCGATCTCGGAGTTTGTGTCGTCAATCTGCCTCTTTTTTGTGCCTCGAAAAGCGTGAATAATGGCATCTTTATCCAATATTTTGTTGGAAGGCAGTCAGAAGTTCAACGGCCGAAATTACAACACCTGGAAGTAGCGCATAATGACAATATTCGAGTATCGGTGCCTGACCAGATTGTTCTGGGAAAAACTACACGTCCTCCAACGGCGGGTAAAGATCATGACAAGTTTGATGAGCAAAATCCGGAAGTGGTGATGCTTATAAAATTGTCGGTCACCGATGACCAGCTGCCTCAGGTTCCATCTGGTAAATCAACTAACAAAATTTGGGATCATCTGAAGGACTTGCATGAAACGTCCGACAAGAAACGCACGTTCTTTCTAAAGAACATGCTTTTTTCGATCATGATGGATGAAAAGATGTCTCTGTAGGAGCATCTCACAAAAATCAAGGACATTCGTGATCAATTGGAGGCGATTGGTCAAAAGATGGAGGAGGAAGACATGGTAGTCATCACCCTGAAAAGTCTACCAAAATCCTATGAGCATTTTATTGAAACGCTCAACATTACCTCAACTAATGTTGACTTGAAGTTTCCAGAGCATTGCAACAAACTTCTGCAACAAGATCGTTGGAAACAACAGTTTGGTAGCAGTGCTAGTACATCCTCCACAGAGTAGGCGCTTGCTGCCAAAGCATTTCAGAAGAATAAGGGCAAGGGTCAGCCCTCTCAGCAAACCAGCAAGGTTAATCCTAGGACCCTTCCAATAAGAAGAACATCTAGTGTAATTATTGCCATAAGTATGGCCACATGAAGAAAGATTGTCGGAAACGCTTGGCTTCTGAACAGTTTGTTGATGATGTTTTTTAGACAACACAACAATAGAATAAAACACTAAGTATCCTATTCTCTCTTGGATAAAGTCCCTCGAAAGCTAAGCTATGTGATCCAATGAGGTAACTTTAAGGTTCCTTATTTATGATTTGCAGAGGATGAACTCAGTGACTTGATGTGATATTGCTGATTATCACAAAGGGACTTACACAATCGTTCGGACAACTTACTTGTTTCACTTGCAAGAGGAAAACACTTGGAATTTCTGAGTACTACAACTTACAACGTATGATATTGCAATGATGTTATTGATTCTAACTCCTAATCATGATGGATAAAAAAGTGCAAAAGATGTAAGGTTTAGAGGAACTATTCTAATCCTAAATGCAAGAAATGATTACTGATCAGGTGAAATCAACCAACTTTGTTTCGCCAAACTAAACAACTACACAAGGTTGATGCAATCTTCTAAGGTAATACAAGAAGTTCAAATTACTTGCGTTCATGAAAGTTAACAAACACAAACAATTGAAGTTAAGCTCACTCTGTTTAGTCTAACCATATACTGCAACTTGCAAGCCACAAATCACAAATGGTTTGAACATAAAGATTTCACCACAAAACAATAATGATTACTTCCATCAACTAACATAACACTTGGAAAGAAAACTTATTCTAACTTAATCTATGCTTGAGGAGTTGGAAACCAAGCAACACTTTGAAACTTAAACAATATCACCAAATCAATGAATCTTGTATTTATCTTAAAGAGTTCTTGCAACAATTTTTTCCAGAGTCTCAAACTTACAAATGAGAGCAAATGGAGCCCTTATATAGCCTTCAAAAATACATGAAAGGTTAGGATCGATTGGCCAAGCCAATGGTCTAGATCATGCCACATCGGCAGTTAGTTATAACAAATTGCTATTTTTAGCATACAAGAAAGGCAATGAAGGCACATTTTCCAAGAAGATAAGAATCTATGAAGAATCTCCATGTGAGGCACCTCTACTGGTACTGTGAAATACAATGAACTTGGACACTACTTGCTTGACATCATCAAGAGGTACACTTGGCACATTCCTAATGGATCTTTCTATCTCAAGTACATCAATTGCATAGGCGCCAAGTGTCTTCTCCCAATCAGTCATTCGAGCCTTGTTGGCGCCAAGGTGGATAGCAAGTGAGAATATGCTGTCAAGTCTCTCATCAGAAATATCATCTTCTTGAAAGTAGAATGCTTTGACTTGTTCTTTCATGTGCTCAATAGTCATCTCTCCAAAAGGGTTACATATCTTCATCAATGAAGCATGTATACTATCTTGTATCCTTTGAATGACGCTTCTCACCCTTGACATGTCTATTTCAACTCTATCAAGTAGCTGCCCTTTGTTGCGAAAACAAAAGTACCATGAGGAGAAATCATGTGTTGCATCCTCTTCAACTATTTCGGCATGTATCAATTCATCAATTGAAGTTCCCATCAAACTCTTCAAATGTGGCATGTATTGTTCTTTGATGGCTCTAAACTCAGCACAAGCTGTCAACAATGCAAGTACTCTTTCCTTAAGTTCACTGACCTTATCATATACTTGCATGATATCTTCAAGATGTACATATGTTGTGTCTCTTGATCTCTTCATCCAATCCCTTAGTCTGTGAGATGATGATCTCAATTCCTGAAGGTGTGCAACTGTCTCGAGAGGGAGAATAGGTGGAGGCGTGGAAATCCTTTCCTGTTGACGGATGGGATGCATTAGATGTTGAATGTACTGCTCCAATGCTTGACACCTTTGCTCAGCCTTTATCCTTCCTTCTGTTTCTTGTCTTACCATAGTTCTAGCATTAGTGACTGAATCTTGAAGCTCTTCCTCTACTTGTATTCTAGTCAAAGGACCCAAATCAATTGTGTTGATCTCATAATCCTCAGGTACAATGTCCTCTACATTCTTTTCAACTCTCGGAACAGCTACATGAACCTTCCTTATACCAATTTCATCCTTTGTTATCTTGGAGAAAGTTGTTGCTTTCTTCTTTTGTTTTTTTGTGGACATATCTACAAGTACCTCTTCAATTGGAATAGGTTGATATTCTCCTTGATCCTTTCTTGCGCCTAGCCATTACTTAATCATTTTCTTTGAAGATCTTCACTTTTCAAAGCATACTTGAGGATCAAAACGTCATTCTCACATAGGGCGCCTTGGTTTGAAGCTAGCTTTGGCAAAGGCGTTTATACTCAGCTTATCCGTATTCATCAAGTTATCAACTCATACTCTCAATGGAACCCCTTCACTGGTGACCTAAGGAATGTTCCAAACTACTCTTGCAAGCTCATCAATCAACTCCGAGATAACACAAACGACTAACCCTAAAACAACTAACCTATGAAGAAAACTGGGGGTCCCCATTTGCAATGGGGCGATGTGTGATTGGGTCACAACACAGTCCAAGCAAGGAGAGTCTAAATTGAAAGCCCATGTTGCAGAGCACACTGAGCAGAAGGAGTCTGTGTTCTATGCCTTTATGGCCAAGAGACCAGCAGACCATGTCAAATCCTCTACTTGGGACATTGATTCAGGTGCATCTTGACACTTCACTCATCATCAAGATTGGTTCACGGAGTACACGCCATTCAGAGATTCTATCATCTTTGGAGGAGGTGAAGAGTATACTGTTGTCGGAAAGGGCAACGTGCAAATTCAGTCTAGTGTGAGAAATTTAATATTTCTCGATGTATACTTTGTACCTGACATGGAGTTGAACTTTCTATCAGCCAGTCAGATTATGCGGCGCTCTCCTCATCTGGATATTGTTTTCAACATGCACACTTGTAAAATTTGTTGATAGAGAGACTCGTACTACAGTCGTTCAGGGACTTGAGGATCATGGTCTGTATAGACTTGTTGATTCTGGTGATTCTCAAGAGCACGCTATGGCAGCTAGGAGTTCTTCCATCAACAAACTCTGGCATCAGCGTTATGGGCACCTGGACATGCACTATCTCTCTCAGTTATCTAAAGATGATCTGGTTGGTGGTCTTCCTGAGAATCAAACTCAGCATCATGGAGTATGCGAAGCTTGTCAGGTTGGAAAGCAACATCGGACTCCTTTCTTAGATGGTGATTCCAAGAGAGCATCCAAGGTACTTTAGATGGTTCACGCTGATGTATGTGGAACAATGAACACTCCTGTTACAGGTTGCAGGTATTTTTTGTTATTTGTTGATGATTTCAGCAGAAAAATGTGGGTGTATTTTTTGAAAAACAAATCAGATGTGTTTGGTATATTTCAGCAGTATAAGGCCTTAGTTGAGAAAGAGTCAGGCTGTCCTATCATGTGTGGATTCCAAATGCCAAGCGCTCTAAGTTGGATTCCAAAAGCCAGAAACTCATGTTCACAGGTTACAATGAGAATCATAAGGCATACAGGCTGATTGATGTAGACATAGATTGTCTCATATTCAGTCGTGATGTAGTAGTTGATAAGGCTACTGGGCCTTTCTATCTGTCTTCTCCTTCTGTTAGCCCTAAGGATCAACCTATGAAGGCTTCTGATTTGGGTGTTCGCCTTCCCCTAGCTCCATTTGATGGGAGGGATTCAGTAGTGCAGGCACCTCAACCTGTTGTTCCACCACACGCCCCTCCTCAGGATGATTTGGATCCTCCAGATGATTTGATTCTAGTTGACCCAGTTGATATTGTTCCTCTTGATTCAGATGTTGGTACATCTACTCTTCGGCCTAAATGGTGGGCTAAGACCATCGGTGATCTTCATGATGATGAATTGATTGAGGGTAGATCTGCTCGGAAAAAGAGCAAGCAGCAGAATACAGTCAATTTTGCTTTTATGACCAACCTTCACAGCATCTCGGAGCCTTAGACATATTCAGAGGCTAAAGGCATACCTGAGTGGGAACAGGCTATGGAAGCTGAGCATCATAGCTTTTTGAAGAACAACACTTGGGTCCTCTGTGATCTTCCACCTGGGAAGAAGCCCATTGAATGCAAATGGGTGTACAAAGTTAAGTACAAGGCTGACGGAACCCTTGATAAGTATAAGGCTCGGTTGGTAGCCAAAGGGTTCTCACAGAAAGAGGGCATTGACTATGAGGAGACTTTTGCTCCCACAGCCAAAATGAGTATCATTCGGCTTGTCCTCTCTATTGCAGCCCAGTTTGGATGGAAAGTCCGTCAAATGGATGTCAAGAGTGTATCCCTCAATGGGGAATTACAGGAAGAAGTTTACATGACGCAACCTCCTGGCTTCAAGGTTGCTGCTAAATAACACCGGGTATGCAGACTGGTGAAAGCACTCTATGGCCTTAAACAGGCTCCACGGGCATGGTACATGAAAATTGATAAGTACTTGGTGGATCATGGTTTTTAGAGGAGTCCTTCTGACTCTAATTTGTATGTCAAACGCTGTGGTGATGATATTCTTTTGTTCGTTGTCTATGTTGATGACCTGATCATTACTGGCAGCTCAGGACATTTGATTGAGGAGATCAAACATAATCTCAGTCAAACATTTGACATGACAGATTTGGGACTTTTGCATTATTGCCTAGGTGTTGAGGTTTGGCAGACTCATGATAGCATCTTTATCTCTCAGTCCAAGTATGCTTGAAGTTTGCTGGACAAGTACCAGATGACAAGTTGCAAATCTGCATCTACACCTATGGAGAAAGGGCTGAAGTTATCAGCCAAATCAAATTCACCTGTGGATAATGAATCAACATTTAGGCAACTAGTGGGCAGCCTCATCTATCTCACTGCTACTAGACCTGATCTCAGTTTTGTAGTGAGCTACATCTCTCGCTTCATGACAACGCCTAAATCTGAACATTGGGCTGCAACGAAGCATGTGTTGAGATATGTGAGGCACTTCCGACTTTGGTCTTCTATATGGCAGGGGCAAAGATCCTAAGCTGATTGGTTTTACAGACTCAGATTGCGCAGGTTTTGTTGATGACAGGAAGTCTACTTTTGGGTATGTTTTCAGTTTGGGCACAGGTGCAGTCACATGGACCAACAAGAAGCAGCAAGCAGTGGCTTCACACCTAAGTCAATCTATTGTGTTGAGATTCGAGAAGTCAATAATAAGAATATTTGTGTTCAACTTTGCTTAACACCTATCCTCTACTCTTAATTGGTCTTTGCTTTAACCATTGAATAGTGTTTTATTTTCAATTCATCTTTTATCGAGTTGCATAAACATGAAAAAGCTCATGGTGGATAAGTACTTCTAGTCTTGTGCTCCTACTTCCGAGATCAAAAAGATGGGTCTAGATTTTTTTCAAGAACTTTGTTTACACACAAAACCCCCAGAAGATAATTCGTATGGTGTGCATAAGTAACAATCTAGTTCATTTATTTTAGATTTTAGGAGTAAATTATATTAGGGAGCTTTGCCTGCAAATTTAAAGAGAGGGTTTCCTCAAATACTATTTTGGCTTGAGTTGTTCTGAAAATGACAAATTAAAACACTAACAAGTACCACTAACTCAACATAATTGCATGTACGTCTATTACAATTTTTATGACACGCAATTGTTCATTCGAGCCAAAAGAGCTATGTACAATCTTTACAATGAGACCTAGTGTGAGAGTGAACATGTGCCATATATTTTCTTGCTACTTCATTTCCGATACTTGCTCTTCTTGTTTCCTCATAATTGGACCATCACATGATGATTCGGCTTTGGTGATTCGAAGCCCCCTTATCAATAAGTAAATCTATACCACAAATAATAGGATTATAAGCTTACTGCTAAACTAGGTACAAATATCCATGCACTATTCCTGATTTATATCATGCATAAACTATGCTATTACATGATTAAAACTATGCATAAATATGTGTGCAAGGTCCAGTGAAAACCCAACAAAAGATCCATTGGGTAATGATTATAATGGAATGTTGTGGGTGCGTGTTTGTGCCATTGAATTGCAGCTATAGGGACTTTTCATGTGACTATACCATCTTAAAACATATATAACAACTCATTTCAATAAATCCACCCTATTTAGCAATGCATCCCGTAAAATCTACACTAGGATTTGTGTGGAAGCTGACTGAAATTGGAAGTAAAAATACTATCAATGACTACCAAATCTGGCTAAAAATACCACTTTATGGATTTCTATCCAAGCTTTGAACTATTTCTAAATTAATAGAAATATTGGCCATCAAATTGAAACTGGCTGAAAATTAGGACTAACAACAAAAAACTTGTTGAAATGTGCAGTTCACATGTATGGATCTAATTAACTGGTCCTTGAAATGCTAAGAGGGGTATTCGGGGTTGCAAGATATGCCCTTGACCTTCCCCTGGTATGCGTACTGGCGTGTCCGGTACGTACGCGGGTACGATACGACCAGGATATGGGACGGATATTGTGCTCGCCCGTATCCAGAACTAGGGCAAACTCTTATCCATGTCCAATCCTTGTGGATTTGGCATTTTTAAAAAAAAATTGCTGTGTCCATATTTAAACAAAACAAAAAACCCTCTCTGCACTCTGAGGGTTTTTTGGTCGACGACACTGTAGTCGGAGGGCATGTTCGACATTTCTAAACTTTCCTGTGACATTTCTAACTTTCCCGGAACGACACTGTAGTCAGAGGACAACATGTTAATAAGTATTCTGAACGAACATGTAATTATAAAATATATACGATTATAAACATGTAACTATTTTATATTCCCATTGACTTTAGTTTGATTTGAGATTATAAATCGGATGACACTATATCAGATTGCACGTAATTTCTACTTTAGTTTGATTTTTCGCAAAATGGGAATTGTTTAATATCAAATATCAACTATAGCAAAGTTTATCGTCCAATTATTATATATATTCATAATATGTTCTTATAAAATAATAAATTATATTTTAATATAATACATTATAATATTATAGATAGATATATGTTATTATAAAATACTAAATCATATTTTAATAAAATACATTATATAATGTCAAAGGGGTTGTGCTTAAATGGCAAGGACATAAGGTTCCCAAGATGGAGATCCAAGTTCGAATCCTCCAAGTGACTTCTATAGTTGGAATTCCAAGTTGTGGCTCTTGGACTTCCATTGTGGCTTCTATGTTGAATAAGTGATGTGAATTGAATATGTGGATAAGGAGGAGGTCCTCCGTGTGACCTCCATTGAGCTGGGGTTAGCCTAAATAATCCCTCCTTCCTGATAAAATATACACATACATACATACATACATACATATATATATATACACACACACACACACATTATATAATAAAATATTTTTTAATTCATATTTATTATATATTAATAATACATATATGAATGATTGCCGTATCTAGCCGTATCCGTATCGGATACCGTATCCGTGTCCATGCAACATTGGGGGTATTCTATATCCTTAACTTTCAAGTTCTTTCACTTCTCATTCCAGTGTCCCTTGCATTGCCACATTTCAGTTACTTCCATTTTTTCCCTTTATTAGGATCTTATAAATGTTGATTTTTGTGCCAATAAGCCCAATGGTAGGATGGGCCCTCCTTTCTCTTTAATTAGCTAGTGAAAACTGGGCCCTATCTTTCTTATAATGCTCATGGGTTGGCCTTATTAGGTATTCAAAAGTGGCATCTTTTGTCCTTATTAGGACACCAATATGGCCTTATTTAAGTCAGTGGTATGCGTACATAAAATAGTTTATTTAGCTTCTTTGTGAGCTTTCTCTTGTTTGCTTCTTTTTCTTCTCTTCAATTTCTTTGTATAGATTAGAAGTTTCGTGCTTGCCTCAAAGTGTATGTTGCCTTCTCTCTCCTCCATTAGATGTCTAATGTCATGTGAGATAAGTGTTTGTTACTTTATTGCTTTGTCTCTACAAGACTTAATTCATCATTGTCCATGTGCCATTGTGAAATAGTGCCACTAGATTCACAATTTGAACTCTCACTATTTTGTTGGCCATAATGGTCGCACCATCTCCAACTACATGCAAGATAGGTTTAGCCAGTGACATTGGACTGTGTCCAACTAGTGACCTTAAATTTCTCATTCAACACTCAGATGTTACTCTTCTCCAAAGCACATATATAATATCCCTCTTAGGATATATGCTTAAAACCCTCAATTTAACCTGATCTTATTATGCTGACATTTCGTCAAACACTTCACCTTAATGCTGTTGGACTGAGTTCTAAATGAATTTCTGAGTTTGTTTCTGATTCTAAATGATATAGAGCAATTGGCATAGATATTTGATCAACAAAAAACATTCATTGTTTGTTCAAATTCATTGATAGTAGACAGGCATTACTACTAACAGTTGGCAGATTGAAATAGAATGTTTCAAATTAAAGATTTGAAAATCTCTATATGGCTGTCTATGTTCAGAATACTCAGAAAATCAGATCACAATCAAATGAAATGTTACATACCAAGATGGACAGCATTGATTATACTTCTGGAAATCTGAGTTTGTATCATATAAACCAACATACGAATGTCTGAGCTGTTTGTAGATGATTGAAACCTGGACAAATACTATTTGCAGCCTTTACACACTGATCAGCATCATACAAAACCTTCTATGATGGGATATTTTTAACTCTGGATAATACCACCTTTCTGAGCTCTTTGTATTAGTAGACAATTACAATGATTCCTTCAGATTTAACTCTCTACTAATATAGACCTGTAAGCTGTTTCTATTTAGCTGCAATGTCTCACGATTTATCTTCAATAGCTTGGTGTTATAATTGTGCTTGTTTGCTGTAGCTCCACAGATCTCTATAACTGGTACGCAGGTGCTCCCAGTCACTTCACACGATGTCTTTGGATGAGCTTATAATTTATGCTGGCTGAATGATGTCTTTCAGCTCACATATATTTATTATAAATCCCTTATATTGCTCCTGTCAATCTCTTATGCTGACCACGTCTCATTTATCTGGGACCCACGGATTGTTCTTTATGTAAAATCCTTAATCATCCAACTCAACACTAAACACACACTATCTGAAGCTGCGTATTACCCTAGACGGGGTCCATGATTCCTCAAAACCTGCGTCTATATTCAAATTCAGCTCCAAATATGATGAACTCCTTATGTTAAACTGAAGACTGAAATTTATATTTTAAAGTGACTAATCTCAATACTGGGACCCACGTCTCCAAACAAAATCAAAACAAAGACTCAAAGGTGGCGCTGCCTTAAATTTCCACGATTTCCCTTTACAAATCAAAGGAACTCATTTGAAATGCCACAAATTACATTACAAATCTTTGTAGTCCTTTGAAAACTTGCCTTAGTGCTTGTAGGGTCCCACCATCCACTAGCTCTCTTGTATGCAATTAGAAAACTCCCGAATCTGTTTAAAACAATATTAAAACATGGAAATTGATGGCTGGTTTTGATGCGTCAGACTTTGTCTCCTATTTCTCAGCACTTATCATCTTGAACAATGAATATTTTAAAACCCACAATTGTTATTTTAATGAAAACTATTCATTAGTAAAACATACGATTCAACCATTATCCTTAGCATTGCTTAGAATGGGCAATCCCTCATACGCCAAGGAAGTTGCGATTTGATTATTGAAAGAGCATCATAAATAATATCAATCAATGAATTTGCAAATACAAACCCTGCATGAACAAAATCTGCATATATATTTTCAAACTCCAACAAAGATCTTCAACTTAAGATTTTCAATGAAGCTTTACAAATGCCTCTGACCAAATAATGAGCATCAACAATGAACTCAAACCCATAGAAAACCTAGAACACACTTTGAAGCACAATTGTGAAATCTGAGATGATTTCACCTCAATGTCGGTGAGGGAGCATCACCAAACCAACTTCTGCAAATGCAAGGGAACATCTCCTTGACATCAGCTGAAAAACTTGACAAAAGACATAAACATCAACACAAGCATGACCCCAAATGGATCTCAGCTCTCCTTTTAAAACCTCCACAAAGGTTTTTGTGTACACGGTCACACTTATAAATTTTAAATGCTTACACATGACCTTTTTAAATGTTTGTTTTTGTGTACACAATAACACTTTATTTTATAAAATGTGTTTAAATACTCAAGTAACTTAATAAAATATTAATTTTATAAAGCAATTAAAATAATTTATAAAATTAATTTACAATTAAGACACTTTTAAGTTACTTGCAAAAATGGGGACATGACAACATAGCAAGAGCTCTTGCCGTCAAAAAATTCATACAAAAGCTTTACTTATGATTGCCATTGTGTGAGTTGAGCGCATTCTCTATACAATTTTATAGCATCAACACTCCATTAATTGGTCCGATGTGATCATCTGACTCAAAACTAGGTGGATTTTTCTGTCAGTTATCTTCACTATTTAACAAGCTTTTGGAAATTGACAAGGCTGAATATTTGCCACAACATTAATCTCAAATCTCTTAGTATTTTTTGTCCATCTTGTTTTAATGTTAAAATATCACATCTCCAATCTTCAATTACTTTAGCTTGTCACAACCATGTTCTCCCAAGCAATACTGTGAATGTTTTGATTGCCTGGTTGCATTGCTTGCAATCATTTTGAAATCCAAGTTAGACTTAACAAGTTAACACTTACAGTCTCCAATTGATACTTCCTATGCCATAAAATTCTTCTTAGTTCAAACCGGCACTGGTTTAGCATGTATATCTTCAATCAAGCTCACCATGAGGCTGACTTGCCAATCTTCTATAATATTTTCTCTATGTAGGTTCACTCCTAACTACTCAGAATTATCTTTGGTCACTTCTAACTTTCACATACATGCTGATATCTGTGGCCTTATCATAACTAGACATCTCAGTGAGAAAACTGCTCACATTATCAACCATCAGATTATCATTCAATGTCAACCATCATTGGCCTGTCATCTTCAAGTTCACCATTATTGCTGCTCAGTGATTGTACTTTGTAGTGCATCTATGACAACATTTTGACCTCTTGCTTGCATGGTCACACTAAAAATGGTGCTAATTTTGACATGCACATGATTAGTATTTTCAACCTCACCATCACTTTCGACTTCAGCATATTTAGCAATAATTCATCTTTTCACCCTTAGTGGATTTTTGTAACCACCCCTCTTCTTAAAGTTTTATCAAAAGGTTTTTTGCATTTTCACTTTATACTTAATACAAATATTTTTCTTTATGAAAAACAAGCATCCTTGGAAGAGTATGTGGAACTCTATTGTTGAGGATCAATATTTTTTATCATCTTGTGGACTTGGCTATCAAGATCATAGAAACAAAACATGGAAATAAAATGCGATTAACGACATTTAATCAGCATTCACTGCTTGGGCTGTGCCAAGTCAAACCAACAGGACTTTGATCTAGTCAAACCCAAGTTTTTTTTGATAAAATATGGGTTATTGAATAATCTGTGTTTTTCATTATTTTTCAAAAAAACTACTGTTGTTTAGGGTTTAGGGTAAAATTTGCCTTTTCCCCAATTTAAACCCATGTAATTGAATTCCATTTACACTTTCAGTTTGCTGTGTCAATGTCATGTAATGTAATGCTTCTGCATGATCAATTTCCTTCTCCATTCACCGACTCTTTTGTTTTAGTCCATTAATCACATCCTCTAAATGTCTTGTTTTGCTTCCTTGAGGTAATATCCCTTCATAGCTAGGTCAAGATAATCAGCCTTCTTTGCTTGACTTCTTGTTTGAACCATAGATAATCTTGAGCCCTTCCCTGCATAGTTGGTGGCTTGTGGTTTGGATATTCATCGTCATTGTGTTTGCTTGGATATAGAAAATCATCGCTTTGTCTTATCCTTTTTTTTTATGTGAATGCCTTGTTCTTTGACTTTATCATGATTTGTTCTACTGCTAATGTTTTGTCATGATCAAATGATTGATCAATGTTTGTACAATATTATTGAGACTCAGACTTGATTCAGATTTTCTTGGCACATTTTAGGCTCAAAGTTGGATTTAGCTAAAAATTCTTGGTAAAAACTCACATGAATCGACAAATTGAAAAACTGTAAATTTTGAATGAAAATCCTATAAATAATTGAACTTTGAAAAAGTAGCTATTAAATGAAATAGAAGCAGAGCACAAGAAGCTTTTGTTTTAGGATTTTAGCTTTCCAATATTAGTATTTTTTTATATAATCATCTATGTCGGCCTGATTTTGTCTTTGTTAATGCTCATCTATGTCGGCAGTTTTCTATTTTTAGAAAACTTGCCTCTTGTACATTGTATATATTGAGCATTTTTGCTCATTTGTAAATACATCATTTCATAACCAATTCATTTGCATTTTCAAAATCTTTATGGTATCAGAGCCATTCAGTTTTGGGCAACGCGATTCTTTCCAAAAATCGTGAATTTCTGAGGCCGCGATTCTGTGTAAAGGTTTTCTGCATTTTTTTCAAGTTTTTTCGCGATTTGGACATTTGGAACGGAATCGTCATTGGATACACGCTTGGAACATTTTTTTTTTTTTTGCCAGTCGCGGCTCCTGGTTTGGCCGCGCGAGTCATTTCCAGGGCTCTTTCTGCCAGTCGCATCCAACTACGGCGTCGCTGTTTTTTCACGGGTTCTTCATTTTCCGCGGTTTGTTCAAGGCTTGCAGCTTAAACTCTTCAGCGACTTAGGGTTCTTTGTTGGCGGCCGCAGATTCCCTCCTGTTCGGCATGGCCTCTAAGTCCCTCGCATTTTTTTTCTCTGCACATTGCAATGGCGGTTTAAATTTCTGGGTCGGCGCTTGAAGTTTAATCCTTGCTGAAGGGTTTTAGAGGTTTTATTTTAACTGGCCGAAGGTCCATGTTTTGTTCGCGACAGGGCCGTGAACCCTCTAAATCACTTTGAAATTTGTTTTGAGTATTTGCATTTTTTTCGAAAATTTCAGAGTGCCTAGGGCACGAAAATTTTTCGTCTAGGGTTTTGCACCCTCAGCATTTGACGAAATTCTTTTTCGAACACATTCCTTCTTGGTTTTTTGAAACCTTTCGTGGGTACCTGTCAGATTTTTTTTTGTACCTCGAAGTTTGTGCCTAGTTTTCCGTGCAACCGTACCTGTCTCGGATCTTGTACCTGATCCTGTTCTGCTCCTCAGTTAAACGCTGTTCAGATTTTTTGTTGTTTTCCTGCATTGGGAAACGTGCAAATGGCGTCTTTGACCAACTTGATGTTGGAGGGCAGTCAGCGATTTAATGGTAGAAACTATAATATCTGGAAGCAGCGTATGATTACTATTTTTGAGTATCGCCGCCTTGATGAATTGGTTTTGGAAAAAGAAACTTGTCCTCCCACCGTTGGTGCTGATCAGGGCAAGTTTGATGATCGTAACAGAGAGGCTATCATGCTTCTTAAGCTTTCTGTTACAGATGACTAGTTGCTGCAGATTCCTTCAGGCAAGATAGCTGCTGAGATTTGGAAGCACCTGAAGGAACTTCATGAGACCTCTGATAAAAGCTGGGCTCTCTTTTTGAAGAATTAGTTGTTCTCCATCATGATGGACGAACGTATGTCCTTACAGGAGCATCTCACGAAGATTAAGGACATTCGAGATCAGCTTGAGGCTATTGGTCGAAAAATGGAGGAAGAGGATATGGTAGTCATCACCCTCAAAAGTCTACCTAAATCCTACGAGCACTTTGTTGAGACTCTCAACATTACGTCTACGAATGTTGATTTGAAGTTTCCTGAATTATGCAACAAACTCTTGCAGCAGGATCGCTGGAAATAGCAGTTTGGTAGCAGTGCTTCCTCGTCCTCTTCTGAACAGGCATTTGCAGCTAAATCCTTTCAGAAGGATAACAACAAATTTCAGTCATCTCAGTCATCATAGCTGAACGGTTCAAATCAACCTCCGAGCAACCCTAAGAAGAAGAATGTGCAGTGTAATTACTGTCACAAATTCGGCCATATGAAGAAAGACTGCCGTCAGAGGATAGCTTCTGAACAGAAGAAGCAGGGAGGGTCACATCAGAAGGCGCATGTTGCTGAACTTTCTAAGCAGAAGGAGTCTGCCTTTTACGCTTTTATGGCTAAAAGTTCTTCAGATCCTGTCAAGACTTCTGCTTGGTACATCGATTCTGGTGCGTCACGTCACTTTACTCACAGGCGTGACTGGTTTATCGACTTTTCTCCCTTCAGTGATTCAGTTATCTTTGGCGGAGGTGAGGAGTACACAGTTGTTGGCAGAGGCACTGTTTAGATACAGTCTGGTGGAAGGGCACTTATCTTCCTAAATGTGTACTATGTTCCTGGTATGGAACTCAATCTGCTTTCCGTGAGTCAGATCATGAGGAATGCTCCTCAGTTGGATGTAGTGTTCAGTGCTCACAAGTGCTCTATTATTGATCGAGAGACCAATCTTACTGTTGCTGTTGGTCTAGAGGATCATGGCCTTTATCGACTCATTGACACTGGTGATTCTCCTGAAGTAGCTATGTCAGCCCATGTTTCTTCTCTCAGCACTTTGTGGCATCAGCGATATGGACATCTCAACATCCATTATCTCTCTCAGCTGTCCCGGCAGGGACTTGTTTCTGGCCTACCTGATATTCAGACACAGCATCTTGGAGTATGTGGCGCCTGTCAAGCTGGCAAACAACATCGGACTCCCTTCAAGGATGGAGATT
The DNA here is from genome assembly GCA_027924645.1 of Cunninghamia lanceolata. Taxonomy (NCBI): domain Eukaryota; kingdom Viridiplantae; phylum Streptophyta; class Pinopsida; order Cupressales; family Cupressaceae; genus Cunninghamia; species Cunninghamia lanceolata. The sequence goes on from BSBN01001373.1 coordinate 458,698, forward strand.
CTTGGCGTGCGTCTAAGGTACTTCAATTACTTCATGCTGATATTTGTGGTCCTATGAATACATCTTCAGTTACTGGTTGCAAATATTTCTTGCTTATTGTTGATGATTTTAGTAGAAAGATGTGGGTGTACTTTCTCAAACAAAAATCAGATGTATTTAGTATCTTTTAGAAGTTTAGGTCCTTGGTTGAAAAAGAGTCTGGCTGTAGCATCATCACTCTTAGGACAGATAACGGTGGGGAATTTTGTTTTGCTGCATTCTCCGACTTCTGTGATACCCATGGCATCAAACGCCAGTTGACTACACCCTACACTCCGCAGCAAAGCAGTGTTGTTGAGCGTCGCAATCGTACGGTTGTTGAGATGGCTCGTTCTATGTTACAACACAGGAGTGTTCCTAACAAGTATTGGGCAGAAGCAGTTTTTACTGCCGTCTATCTCCTTAATCGCTCTCCTACTCAGGCTGTTAAGGGGAAGACTCCAGAAGAGGTTTGGTCTGGTCGCAAGCCTAGGATCAGCCACCTGAAGGTTTTTGGCTCTCTTGCATATGTTTGGGTTCCAGATGCTCAGTGCTCGAAGTTGGAATCCAAGAGTCAGAAGCTCATGATGACAGGGTACAGTGACAACCATAAGGCCTACCGACTGATCGATATTGACACTAATCGTCTTATCTTCAACCGTGATGTTGTCTTTGATGAAGATAGAGGACCTTTTCAGTCTTCCTCTTCTGAGCAGTGTTCTGAGGATCAACCTCAAAGTGTTCTTCTTCCACTAGGTCCACCTGATGGGAGGGATGATGCAGAATCTGTTCCTGATGCTACACTACCTGAGTTTCCTCCGGAAAATAATCCTCTTCCTGCTGCTCCTGTTGCTGATCCTGAACCTCTTCCAGCTCCTCCAGATGTTAGTACTTCTACTCTCCGGCCTAAATGGTATGCTAAAACCATTAGTGATCTCCGGGATGGTGAGCTCATTGAGAGTAGAACTTCCAGAAATAAGAGCAAATAGCAGCCTACAGTCAATTTTGCTCTCATGGCTAACATTAATAGTGTTTTTGAGCCTCAGACATACTGGCTAAAGGTATACCTGAGTGGGAACAAGCTATGGAAGCTGAGTTCCAGAGTCTTCAGAAGAATCACACTTGGACACTTTCTGATCTTCCTCCGGGGAAGAAACCCATTAGCTGCAAATGGGTGTACAAGGTGAAATACAAAGCTGACGGAACCCTCGACAAGTATAAGGCTCGTCTTGTTGCTCGTGGGTTCTCACAGACGGAAGGCATTGACTATGAGGAGACATTTGCTCCTACAGCCAAAATGAGTACCATCTGGCTTGTTCTTGCCTTAGCAGCCCAGTTTGGTTGGAAAGTCCATCAGATGGACGTTAAGAGTGCTTTTTTGAATGGTGACTTGCAGGAAGAAGTCTACATGACGCAACCTCCAGGCTTTAAGGTTGCTGGTCAAGAACACAAGGTCTGTAGACTCGTCAAAGCTCTCTACGGTCTGAAACAAGCCCCTCGGGCTTGGTACATGAAAATAGATAAGTACCTGACAGATCATGGTTTTTAGCGAAGTCCATCTGATTCAAATCTGTATATCAAACTTTCTGGTGATGATATATTGCTTGTGGTTGTCTATGTGGATGACTTAAATCATTATTGGCAGTTCCGCACATTTGATTGCTGAGATCAAACAGGATTTGTGTCGTACTTTTGATATGATAGATTTGGGCTTGTTGCATTATTGCCTAGGAGTTGAGGTTTGGCAGACTGAGCACAATATCTTTCTTTCTTAGTCCAAGTATGCTCGCAGCCTTCTGGATAGGTTCAGAATGCAAGATTGCAAACCTGCCTCTACTCCTATGGAACCCGGGCTTAAATTGTCAGCTCAGTCCACCTCACCAGTGGTAGATGAATCTTTGTTCAGGCAACTAGTAGGCAGCCTCATTTATCTTACTGCTACTAGACCTGACATTAGTTTTGCAGTGAGCTACATATCATGCTTCATGACAGCCCCCAAAGCTGATCATTGGACAACAGCGAAGCGTGTGCTGCGTTATGTGAGTGGCACTCCTGATTATGGACTTCTGTACACTCGGAGTTTTGATCCTATACTCAGAGATTACACAGATTCTGACTGGGCAGGTTCTGTTGATGACCGTAAGTCTACAGCTGGGTATGTGTTTAGTTTGGGATCTGGTGCTGTCACATGGACTAGTAAGAAGCAGCAGGCAGTGGCTCTCTCCTCGACAGAAGTAGAGTATTGGGGAGCAGTTAAAGCAGGTTGTGAGGCAGTTTGGCTTTGACGGATGCTTGCGGATATGCATGTTCCTCAGGCAGGTCCGACTCCCTTGTTCTGTGATAATCAGAGAGTGCTCAAACTGGCCAAGAATCCGGTCTTCCATGAACGAACCAAGCATGTGGAAACCCATTGTCATTACATACGACAGCTGGTTGAAGACGGATCCATTCAGTTGCTGTATGTTCCTACCTCGGAGCAGCCAGCAGATATCTTCACCAAGCCCCTTGGTTCTGATAAATTTGTACACTTCAGGGGGTATATAGGTGTTGTTGATAGATTGAGCATTAAGGGAGGGTATTAGTATTTTTTTATATACTCATCTATGTCGGCCTGATTTTGTCTTTGTTAATGCTCATCTATGTCGGCAGTTTTCTATTTTTAGAAAACTTGCCTCTTGTACATTGTATATATTGAGCATTTTTGCTCATTTGTAAATACATCATTTCATAACCAATTCATTTGCATTTTCAAAATCTTTATCCAATAGCAACATAACAAGATGAAACCCCATGTTGTAACATAGCTTTCAGAAAGCATAGATAATAACTTTCTATCTCTCACGCTACATTACATAAATACTAAATTCCAATCTAACTGCACACCATCAAATTCTCCACAGCTTTAATGTACGATGCTTAAATTTTGAATGATGTACTCAAAATATATAGCCCGATCAAAACTTATTAATTTTTTTCTTTTTAAATTTCTCTTTGCAAATGCATTTGGCTATTCCATCATGTATCCTATAGGAGCTATTTGCCCCTTCAATTTTTTTCTAATATTGGAAAAGATACAAAATATATTGCTCTAGTGAACACTCATCTGAAACCAAGTCAAAATTCACATCATAGCTCAAACAACAACCTAATAAAGAGTACGAACAGAAAAAAGAGAACCACAGTAACAACTCTCGACAAGTCCCTTAAGGTCTACAATGTCAGGCCCCTCTTCTATAGAACTAGAAGACTTGGCCAATCTTGCACTAGGTCTCTGATCAAGAAACTAAGTATACCACTCAGCTTAGAAATTATATTGGAAATGTGCTTGTGGAACATGTTACAAACTCCATCCAGGGCATGATCCTCAGGAGTAGAGAAGTAGTTCTGAGCAATATCTCCTACATCAGAAACATCCCCAACCAAACTATCCACATATACTTGAATGCCATTATCATTTCTCTTAGAAGCCTCTTGAAGAATACTAACAGTATCCTCATTGACAACATCTCATTGACAACATTAGAGCCCGCCCCATTGGAAACCTGCTGCTCAAAGTACTCATTTTTCATAATATCCTAGCTTGCTCATCAAATTCAACTGAGTTCAACTCTTCAAATTGTAAATCTTGTTCATCACTTTACTATCATTATACAACACCTCAATTTTCTTCTATGAATGCATTTCAAATATCTTCTCCTTGCTTGAAATAGTCGATTAAAACTCCTTTTGCCAATCGTTAGAAAATTCCTTAATGTAGCAAAAAAATATCTTTAACCAATAATTCTTAATCTGCATGCCCCTTTGTCTCTTAGACTGTTTGGCAAACATCGCAACATCATACCAAGTCTGTAATGTCCCCTTGTCACAAATCAAAATTTCTCTACCTACCTCACAAATTCCAACTTGCAAAAAGAGAAAATTAGTACATTTTGCATTTATAGCCACATATATAATTCACATAAAAACATTGCTTTTATAACTTCTATGATTAAATAACAATTCACATCTTTAATTCATCATTTTATGATTACTTTCAATGCATATTTCTATCACTAATCTTATGATTACTTTCAATACACATGCTCTATAATTTATATTTCACATGTTCCTCTTAAGATCACTATCAATATATCTTTCATATTCTCTATCATGACATTTCACATGTTCTATTATTTAGTCATGATCTCTATCAATATATATTTCATACTTACTATCTCTTTCCCATGTGTTACTCATTAACATCATATGAGAGAGATGAGATGAGATTTGCCACTATCCACCATGGGGCTCTAATGTCTCATATCCTTAGACTCAAGTAGTACCATTAGTACTCTTAGAGTCAAGGCCTCTATGAGACTCCTTGGTACTCTTATGATGCCTTACATCATGGTAGTCAAGGCCACTAAATCACAATCCTTTGTACTATGGGTACTGCTGATGAGGTTTTTGTGACTGCAACAACATTAGAATAAAATACTGAGTATCCTATCCTCTCTTGAATAAAGCTTCTCAGACGCTGAACTATGTGATCAAATGAGACTGCTCCAAGGTTCCTTTTATGTCAGGTCTTGACGTGCACAGGGATAGACTCAGTGGAATGATGTGATTTGCTGGTAATCACGAGGGGGACTTACGTGGGATTACTCCTTCATGGACATGGAATTCACTCCTGGGACTCGGATTGGTGGGTGAATGAAACTCCTTCGCAAATGGACAACCTGGAACCTACTGCTTCCTCCAACAGAGAGACTGTGATTTCACTATTTCTTCCACGGGAAGGCCTGGATTTCACTATCTCTTCCAAGGAAACAAGGCGTAGGCTCTTAGTTCCACTTCCGGATAGGGAATGATTTCTCAGTGAGGCTCCTTACGGACTATTCCTAGCGAAGATCTTAAAAGAAAATGCAAAAGATGGGGTAAGGGTTCATGAATCTAATCAATGGAAATGACTGTTGTTGATGATGAAAACTGGAACTAGTCCTCTGCTTCGTCATGAGACAACAACTAGGCAGGGATGGTGCTATCTTCTGAGGGGGAGTAAGGATTTTCAGATTGCTCCTGCAAGGGACATGGAACTGAAACATGCAGAATAGTCGATGCAAAAGATGGGGTAAGGGTTCATGAATCTAATCAATGGAAATGACTGTTGTTGATGATGAAAACTGGAACTAGTCCTCTGCTTCGTCATGAGACAACAACTAGGCAGGGATGGTGCTATCTTCTGAGGGGGAGTAAGGATTTTCAGATTGCTCCTGCAAGGGACATGGAACTGAAACATGCAGAATAGTCGAAGTTAGACTTAGAATTAGTTCAGGCTAACCATGCACGGTGATTTGCAAGCCACAGATCACCAATGGTATGAACAAACAGATTCAACCATTCAACAGTAATAATCTCTATCATTCTAACTAATGAAAAGCTTCGAAAGAAAATAGAAATGAAACAACTTAGATCTTGGAGCTTATGATTTGCTTCAAAGAAGTCAGAAAACCATGCCACAATCCAAAGAATATCAAGAACACCAATCTTCAATGTCCATATATTGATTTGGCAATGTCTTACAACAATGTCTTACAACAATTTTGATGTTGCCTTCCCTTCCCTCGGTATGCATGTGTAGTCTTCTTATTGTCGGAACTCCTGGATCCTTGAAATGGTCATCATTTCCGGCACTTGAACTCTCTGCATCCATCCTGCTTGCCCCGGATCATCCTTGTTCATCCTCCTCATGGAACTTATCCTCGTCTTGGATTCCTACAAAACAAGGGAAACCTCGAATAGTCATGATGCACAAAATCCATAAATGCAATGCAATATGAAATGAAACATGAATGATTTTGCAAGTTTTGATCAATTTCACTTATAAATTCCTGAACAAACAAAGGATTTCCCTCATTCTCTAGCATTCTTCATACTTGACTGACTTTTCCTTCATTCTAGGGTTACCAGGCATGGACAGGAGGAATTTCAGTTGGTCGGGGATTTGTGGGAGTCGGGGATTCCTGCTCATCCTGGAATTCCACTTGTCCTGGAGGATGAATTTCTGCCCTCCTTGCTCTGGAATTGAATTTGAATGCTTGGAAATGACATGAGCGCCCCCTTTATATAGGTAACTTAAACCTTCTTTGCCACTTGGCCGACTTAGGTTAGCCTAGAAAAACCCTAGCCGCCATACTTTATGACCCAGCCGACTTAGATCTTGTCTTTTTCTGCTTTGTCGGTGGTCGGGGAATTTGGCCTGTCGGGGAATTTGGTATGTCGGGGAATTCCTCATGTCGGGGATTTCTTGAGGTCGGGGATTATGTGACCTTGGACAAATTCTCCTTGAGTCAGGGATTCCTTCCGTTTGAATGATTTTGCAACTTATCTGTTTGAAATTGGCTAAGTCTGGTAGCCTGAAATCCTGAAATCCTAAAAAATTGACTAAGTCTGAAATCTGGTGGATCCTCCAAATTCTAGATTTTGCATGTTAAATCCGGTGGATTCAAGACCTATCTCAAACATCCTGAAAGGTATATTGAAAAATATTTGAAGTATAAGAAATTTATACTTAAATATATTTTTTAATATACCTTTACCTTAAGAGACTGAAAAATGGCTAAGTTCCCCAGGAGCGCAAATTTCCACTGGTGTAGGATTTTGCGCCCAAGGACAAAAATTGTCGTGGAGCGCACATTCCCAGCAGTCAAGGATTTTGCGCCCAAGGACAAAAATTGTCCTGGAGCGCACATTCCCAGCAGTTAAGGATTTTGTGCTCAAGGACAACAATCCCCGACATCAGGAATTCCCCGACAGGCCAAATTCCCCGACAGGCCAAAATCCTCGACCACCGACAAAGCAGAAAAGACAAAAATCTAAGTCGGCTGGGTCATAAAGTATGGCGGCTAGGGTTTTCCTAGGCTAACCTAGGTCGGCCAAGTGGCAGGGAGGTTTAAATGCCTATATAAAGGCAGCGCCCAAGTCATTTCTAATCATTCCAATTCAAATCCAAACCAAAGAGGAGCAGAAAACTACATTCTAGGAGCAGAAATTACATTCCAAGGACAGATTTCATCAAGAGAAGGACAACTTTATCCAAGGAGATTGCAGATTTTACTATTTCCAAAGGCAAATTCTTCATTAGGGCAGAAATTTCTGTAGGTTTAAAGCAGATTTCTGAACCTTCCAAGGGCAGAAATTCATCCTTCAAGGGCAGAAATTCATTCTCCAAGGCAAAACTCCTCCATTCCAAGGTAAGTTCTTCACCAAAGACTCATATTTCTGAATATTCCTAGGGCAGATTTCTTGTTGGAACACCCATTAAAACTCAGAAATTCCTGCAGAAAAATCAGAGAATCCATTAGTAGGTCAAGAAATCCATCAAAAAAATCAGAGATTCCATAGAAGGTCAAAAGTTCCTCGTGCAAGGAGAGGTATGTGAATGCATAGGAGGGATTCTTTTTACTTAGAATATTGTTATTCTATCCTTCCTATGTACTTGAAAATTTGTAATTTGAGTTCCACATGCATAAAATGTTGTACTAACGTCCCACATGTGGGAATAAAAATCCCCGTCTTACCTCTATCCTTACCCCTTTGGAAAACTCATACTTTGCTTTTCTTTCCTCAACTTCACAGGTGAATGGCAAATGCCAAGGTGGGTTCCTCAAGACAAACTCAGATGAAGGCCGCCTTCAAAGGAACACTCCCACAATCCAGAATCACCTCAAAAATGGGCGAACGTCGGAGACACCAACATCTATCCTTCAATCATGGAAGAAATTGGGAAGCGAATGTATGGGACAGATGGACATCCTCCATCCTTGCTTGCAGCCAAGATCGTCCGGCATGGAGTTGCCGCCGCCGCATGCTTCCCACCTGCCATTCCTTGTCCCGAGTTGATCATGGAATGTTTCATGCACTATGATCCAGAGCGAAGGATGGTCGTCGATCGCAACAACACAATGGTGCCCTATTTCATTAAGGAAAAGATTGCGGAAGCTTTCAACATACTTGTCTATAGTCCCATCGAGTTCACAAGCTAGGAGGAGTCAGCCGAAATGTTCCAAGCCGATCCGACAACCTGTTTCAGAATCATCAACAAGACATGGATGCAGAAGAAAAGGCCTCACCGTTCCAAGTTGCCAACGACACTCCTCAAGTCCGACTTCAAGCAAGAGCATGGAGACCTCGTCGTCATGCTGAACAGGATCACAGGAAGTCAGCAGTCCTCTACCTTCGAGCCATGGATGTTCTACTACATCGAAGAAGTCATCGTTGGGACAAAGATAATTAATTGGGCTCGACTCCTCAGTGACAGTATTGATGCACAATTCCAAAACCTGGAGGAATCGAAGACCTTTTACATGAGTTCCTATGTGATCTATATGCTGGCAAGGAACAACAAATATCGAGGACTGTCATGGAAGGGACGTATCTGCAATCAAGAAGGGCAAGTCAGGGTCTACAATTGCTATCCCCAGCTCCATCTCCAGAACATAAACCATTTCCAGAGATTCAATGACGCATTTGCCATGCATATTACCAGGACCCTCCAAGGAGGCATTGACCAGAGGCTATCACCCGAGGCCAAGCAGTTGATCAGGACATATGGCTCTTGGTTCATCCAATTCCCGAAGTTCACATACATCAGGGTGCAAGGACTCTCTGACTTTCCATACAGACTCCCAAGGTATCCGTCGGACAAAATGGTCCTCTTGGAATTAACAAGGCAACTCTCCGCATATGACAAAGTCCAGAAGAAGAAGAAGGCCGGAGTGACCTATCCAGTCGAGACGGAATGTGCAGTCGAGTCATACCCATCTCTCCAAGCCGTCGAAAGATCTGAGGAGCTGTAGTTCTACAACCTAGTGACCCATTCCTTGCGGGAGAACTTTGACCCGTACAATACCACTCGGGTAGCATGTGGACGGAGGCATAGACATCAGGTACACCTGGAGGACCACTGGGCAAATGCTGAGGATGACTTCGAGGTGCGGAGAAGGACATGTTCTCGACTTTCAGTTGACATGATCAGGGCCACCGGGATCTTTGTAGTCCTGGATCAAGTCAAGGAGGATGGAAAGCAAGTCCAGCCATTCTTCGATCAGGAGAAGGATAAACCTTTTCCACCCTTGGTTTGGTCCGATCCGGAAGTCACCCACTTGGATGATCTGATGGCACTCGTGCTGACAATAACACAGAAATGGATAGGCCAGCAGACGGAGAAATTGCACAAGAACGGGATCCGTCCATCTTATGACCTGATGGAAGACTTGGATTCTCAGTCTTCCGAAGAAGATATAGCCGAGGACACTCCTGTGAAAGCACAAGAGGCTGGAAGACAGGAAGTGAAGACCCAGACGGCGGAAGATCCACCAGCGAAGAGAGTAAAGGCCCGGAAGGAACTTATCAATAGGCCCGACCAGGAAGAACAAAATGCATCTAGACCTCACTCTGCCAGTACTTCTTCCATCCGGGAGGTGGATCTTTTTGGAGATGTACAAACAGTTAAAGGTAAGGGACCTATGGAGGAGGAAGTGGTCCCAAATGAGCGGGATGATCAGAGAGATAATGAGTCCATGGATTCCACCCGGGAACAGACTCCCAGCCTCAGTGGGGAATCAGCCTAACCCTCCACCGTGGAATCCAGGGGAAGCCCATCTTGAAGACATGCTCCACCACCCTGATTTGGAATTCCTCGACGAGGAGTTCAATTACGAAGAAGTACCAACATCCACACCACAAGTTGGTCAAGGCCCTCAGGAACCACAGGAGGAAGTCGTGCCGTCCGCAAAGCCCAATTGGTTGCAGGACAGGTTACGGAAGAAGACAATCAGGAAGAATAATCCTTCCACCGTACTTGCTGATTTTCTGGCCAGGATAGGGAAGTCCGCGGATCCAAAGAAGGCAAAGAAGTTTTCCATGATTACAAGAGATGAATCCGGATCTCGCCGAGTAGAGGTGGCAATTCCCAGGGTAACCGAGGCAAAGGAGGACATCAGTCCAGATGATTTTGACATCTTAAAAGTCGACCTTGGACCAACTACAAAGGATCAAGAAATGGAGGAACTGGAGGATTTCGTTGCCATCATCCGAGAAAGGTTAAGGAAGGAAGAAGAAAAGAAGAACCAGTTAAAGCAAGAGAATGAGGAACTACGGCGACACATCGAGCAGCTCATGGGCCCATTGCAGTCCACCGAAGGAGCAACGTCCCAACCTCTAAGCATAAGCAAAGATTCCTTAGCTGAGGTTGAAGTTTTGAGGATAGTCGGCCACACAACAAAAGGCTGGATAGAGAGGGTCTTGGATAGAGCACATAGATTCATAGAAGACCTCGTTTAGGTGTACGGGAGAGTTACAACACTCATGGATAGAATTCATGCGATTCTGGATACCTGTCAGCAATTCATAGTCGTCCGGGAGGAAACTATCCCTAGACTAAAGGCACTGATGAACACTCCGAAGCAGGACTTGGTCAAGAACAAGGTAATACATGTAGATTCAGTATATGATTTCCTCGGCTGGTATTCCGCATTGCTCATGAAGAGAGATAACCTAGAGAAGATTGAAGGTGACATTTCCCAGGGCCACGCCATGTTGAAGGAGATCCAAGACAAAATCCTTGTATCATTGGAGACCTGGTTTGATCTGGATGTAGCACCGGATGGGGTCATTGACTTGGAAGAATTGAAATGCAAGATGCGGAGCATATACTTCAAAGCAACTTATCCTACTGAGGAATCCCATCTTTAGGATGCATCCTCGTTTCTAATCCTCATTAACAGTTTCCAGGAGCTGAGGGCGGATTGGGAGAATATCCTTGTCGCCTGTACCACCACCACATCCGTCATGGAGTTCCGGATTGAAAACATGCCCAGTATTCCTATGGAGGAGTTGGAAGTTGTCCTGACCAGGTTCTTGGAGGCAGAGACAAAAGAACAGGAGGAAGTTCCAGACGGATAGGACAGTCCTGTCCAGGAGTCCTAGACAGGTGGCGACCAGGACAGCTGGACGATTTCCTTAAACATTCTGATGACCAGGACAGGTGGTAGTCACCTACATGTGGATTCTAACGACCCCACCTACTTTTTTAAGGATTTCTAACCCAGGGCACATGTTTTAAGGAAATCTGATTTCCTTTTTGCCCTAAGATATTTTTGAGAGCCTATATAAAGACTGAGGGATGCCTCATTGTATCTCTCTCTCCTTTTCTAATTTCTATCATTTTGATGCTCCTAGAGCACCTTAGTAGCTAGCTTTTATTTCTGTATAGTTTTTTATGAGCTGAAACTCCCAAAATTAGTTGGATTGTTGTGATATAAACTTCTCAAGCAATAATATATTCATTGAAGAATGGTGTTCATATATTTATTTGGATTTTTGGCATGGTCTTATTGATTTCTTGGAGCAAATCTGAAAGATATTGAAGTTCTCTCTTGTATTTTCTTACTTTTGTTAGATAGATGCGATGGGAATGTTCTTGTTGAATGATTGAAGTTGATTTGTTCATACCATTTGTGATCTATGGCTTGCAAATCACTTTGTATGGTTAGTCTGAACGTAATCCATGCTTAACTTCGGCTGTTTCTGTATGATCAGCTCCATGATCCATTACAGGACAGTGTGAAAATCCTTGCCTCTACCCCAGAAGATTGCACCATCTCTGCCTAGCTGTTATCTCATGACGAAGCAGAGGACCGGTTCCAATTTCATCTTCAACAGCAGTCATTTCCCTTGATTAGTTAGACTCCTGAACCCTTACCTCATCTTTTGCATTTCCTTTTAGTTCTTCATTAGGATTAGTTTTCCAGAGCCTCATTGCCAAATTATCCCCCTCTTCAAGAATGGAACTTTAGAATTCCAAGTTGTCCATTTGTGAAAGAATTCCATTCACCCGCAAGTCCAAGCTCGAGTCCCATAAATGAATTTCATGACCATAAAGGAGCAATCTTACGTAAGTCCCCTTCGTGATTACCAGCAAATCACATCATTCCACTGAGTCTATCCCTGTGCACGTCAAGACCTGACATAAAAGGAACCTTGGAGTAGTCTCATTTGATCACATAGTTCAGCGTCTAAGAAGCTTTATTCAAGAGAGGATAGCATACTCAGTATTTTATTCTAATGTTGCAGTCACAAAAACCTCATCAACAGGTACCTTATTACCACATGTGACAAAGGCCTCTATGTGATTAATATCCTTTGCACTATGGGTACCTTATACCACATGTGACAAAGGCCTCTAAATACCCATGAATGGCCTCTTGGGCATCTCATTCTCATGCTTTCCCCTATGAGGTTAATGTGCATAACATATGACTGATTGCATATAAGCTACAGCACTTTCATTATGATACATATGTCTGATTGCATTTAAGCTACAGCACTTTCATTATGATACATATATGATCACATCTTATAGAATCAAGTTCTAAGATTCATAACATGCAAAAGGAAATGTTAAATATACAAAAAGGAAGTATTGATAAGCAATCATACCTGAATATTGCTGGTATATAAGAGAAACTCTGACAGTTTCAGATGAGGCGTGGGACCTTGTGGTGAAGCAAAGTATCTTAATACTTTGAAGAGTAATTTTAATGCCAAGGAGTGGAATAGTTGGTTTTGTCTCATTAAAAGGAGAGCTCTTTGTTTGTCAATAGAAATCGTGGAAGACAAAGAATGAAGTCCGCCTCTTAATTCTTGAAGACGTGAGCATCATTAAGTGCACAAGTATTAAAGCTTGAAGACATAAATCACAATGAGAGTTTGTGGATATCAAATACAAGAAGAACCATGTGCTTGGTGTTTAGGAGCATCGTGATATCTGTGGTGAACCGCGTGAGGAATGATATATGGTTCGCAGATATTAAAGAAGGATTTTATAACAATCTTTGAAGTCAAAGACACCGTGGAAGTTGTAGCAAGTCTTGGATATTGTTGATAGCATTGAATATCAATTAAAGAGTATCTGTCGAAGGATTCGTTCCATTCAAAGTTCATTGAGGATCTCTAGCATTTGTGAAATGCTATTCAACATTTGAATCTACCATTCAACGCAGCAGGTAAAGAAGTCCACATAATTGTAATGCTCCCCCTTATCATTCGATGCTGGTTCCTAAATATTGACTGCTACCTAAAATTGCAATCCTCTAATGAGTCGCATCTTTTGGTGATTTTAATTTCCATTTGTTATAGCACTGACTTTACAATATTACAATGTAATCGTTGTCTTTATATTCGATGGCTAACTCTTATATGTTTACTTGTATCCTTTGTAGGATTCATCGTTATTTTGGATAATCACATTCTTTTAATATAAGCGCTGGTATTGATACTCTAGTCTTACGTTGCTCCTTTAAGATTTTAATAATTTATATATTAATATTATAATTCTTAATATAGTTATATCCCTATTTATATTTATTATTATTTTCATTCCATGCTTATATTCACATATTATATATTTAATAATATTTCATATTACAATTATTATAATTATATAAATTTGTATTTATACAATAATATTATTTATTATGTATTAATAATTGTATATGTTTATTAAGTATGATTATATGCATGATTATCATCAAAAGGTCTTATCCTTAATGTTTAAATCTTTAATTTTAAACCATGCCTTCAAAGTCATCATAATCAGTTTCCCTAATATATTGAAGCTTGTGTTTGTCCTTTGTTATCAATGTCTTGAAGAATTTAGCTCCTGATTTTGCAAACCTCTTCTTCATTTTTTTGTCCCTTTCCTCAATGTGGTTGATCATCCATGTTGTTCCGTATAATAGAGGGAATAGATTTCTATTTACAGTTTATGATACTTGTAATTTAGCATAATTGTTCATTAAGATATTCTAATCAACTTCCTCATGTGATCTATATATCTCTTCTCCAATAGTCTATCACAACATTATTTGTTACTCTAACCATGTTGATCACCATAGACTAAAGGTTTTGGGTGGCATGTGTACATGCCGTTGATTTCTTGTCCAACTATTACTAGCCTCTTGTAAATTTTCCATGTACAATCGTGCATCTGATTTGTACCAATGAACTATTAGAGGTCCAAATGTCTGACAGTCTGATAATGATGAAATATAGAAGTAACCATACACTTATTTTTGACACATATTACACTCAATTATATGTTCAAAAAAGTCTTTTGTCACAAATGAATAGACAGGAAACATGCTTGCAACTTTTGTTTACAATAGTGAAGATGTACATGTCTATGATCGATGTATGCCACATTGGATCAGTCTATTCAATGATCTGCTACAACAATGTCTTCCTATGAACCCAAAAATATGATAAAAAATGAATGGGGAGCTGATATAGACATCAAATGGTTCTTCATACAGATGGGTGATGGTTAGCGCCTATGTAGCCAGGTTCTATAGAAGCCCTGGCCAATTCTGAACTGGTCTGGACCAGGCCCTGATCCTGGTCTGGGTCTTGCATCCTGTCCAAGTTATGCCCTGCTAGCGGTATGAAAGAACTAAATGTGAGGTTGCTTTAACCTTATCTAGTTTAGGAAAGCATAGGCTATCTACTGATCTATTTAGTTGTTTTGCTTTTGACATCTATTCAACTCTCAGAGAGGACCAATATGATTAATCTGCAATAATGGTGAAATTTGGTTTACATGACCCCTATGATAAACTTTTGAGTATGTCATCTGTCAATCCACTACCAAAATCTGTTTGCTGCTTTCTGCTTTCCTTGAAAATTATCATTTTGACTCCAACCCCAAGGGGTTAGTTATTTCTATGAGAGGGTGCAATGCGGACTGCATCTTTCGATTGTGTCAAATGGAAATACACTAATATAAACCATTTTCATTTATTTCTAATGTTTCCCAATTGACATTGAATTATCAATTATCAGTTACATTATGTATTTAATTTTGTACATTTTGTGCAAATAATGTACATTTCTATAGATTTTTGATATACACATATATCTTTATATATATAATTTGTGTCTGTATATACATATGTATTTAGGGAAGTATATATATTTACATATACATACACATAAATATGTGTACACATATTTATGTGTATGCATATGTAAATATATATACTTCCCTAGATTCAATGTGTTGGGTTTGGTCATAGAAATAAGTAAATGTATGTGTGCATATACATATGTATATAAATATATACATATTTATGTGTATGTATATATACATACGTATACACATATATAATGCATACACATTTATTTATAATCTATTTTATTGAACGATTAAACCTAACATGTTGAATGTAGGGAAAACAAATTGGTGAATTGTTGAACTTGAACTTCGAACCCGAACCCAAATTTGAACTAGCAACATAGGTTAGTGCAAAACTCTTTTGAACCTATAAAACTAGTGACATTACAAGACTTATAGACACATGATTATATCAATGTATCATTAGATGGGTTTGTGGGACACTTGCCCTTAGATGTTTGTCAAAAATTGTTTATGGGAGGCATCTTCAAGGTATGGTTTGCATCCAGGAGTGTTGGCCCCACTCATTTAACATAACCATGCACTTTTATTACATGTCACAATATTTAATTCTCTCGTCCAAAATGACTACAATTTTTACAAGATAATTTTTGGGATAACAATCTTTGTTGTTTTTGGCTTTATGAATTGCATACTTATCTTGCCCATCTCAATTTGTCTTTAGCAATGCACAATTGCATTGGTGTCAACTTGTGACGATGTTTCTTTTATACAAGATCCAACCTTGGTAGAGTTTTTTGATTCAATTTAATAATTTCAATTCAAGATTAATTGGGTCGATTATGTAAAATATGACATAAAAAGGTATTCAATGCTCTAATATATTTAGTTTGAGGTGGAGGAAGCCATGCTATGGTTGTACGCTCCATCTATGCAAATAGGCAGTGCCAAGGTACTAGACGAGTCATTTTATTGTCTCGAGCATCTAAGGAGTAGAGTTGCTCGAGAGGTATTTCTCAAATAGGCGTGAATTCACAATGGCTGTAAATGGAAATGACCATTCGAGGAGGTCCTCATGTAAGATTTGTTAATGGTCATACAAGTTTCTCTAGAGATGCAAGTCAGAACAACTGACATCATTTTGTTTAACATTGTGTATGCCTAGTGGGTTATATGGGCTTGCATGCAAACTTTACATTTAGCCCTTAATGTATAAATTATGAGTTGTTTTTTTTAATCTTTCTTGGTTATTGCATGAATCCTTTTTTTAGGATGTGTTGAAGAACATTTGTTTCTAGCTAGAATGATTTCTTGGTTTTGTAATTACATCAACCCTTTTTTCTTAGATGTTTTTGTTTTACAACTAAAAAACTAGAATAGATAAACATGGTAAGAAATCTGAGTTCTTTGGATATTGCACTTTTTTAGGTACTTGAATGCCATCATTTTTTGAGATCATGTAGTTTGATTAGAAGTGGATGAAAATATTTTTCGAATAATCTATTGCATTTGTGTAGGAGTTGCACAATGAGTTGAGGCGGATTCAACTACAGCTATCTGATGTACAAGAAAAACTTTGGTATTCTCTCTCAACTTGTAGAAATAACTTGTAAAATTATTAGATCTTCATATCTTTCTTTTTGTCTAGTGTTTCATTTCTTTGCAAAAATATAAGAATAAAAAACATTTTAGAACAAAGTAGATGAAAGATGTTTTGTTATTGCTTAGAAATTTTGTTCTTGTTTGAAGAGAAAAATATCGATAAACCTATGCAAGAGAAGCAATGCTAATAAAATCTTAAATGCAATATAAATAAATAATGGCACACTCATAGTATAATAAGAGAATTTGCTTTGAGAAACCATTTTGGGAAAAAATCCAGCAAAAACAATGCACTAATTGTATTAATTCAACCGTTTTTTATACACTAAGATATTTCACACTTGTGCTTAATCCTAATCCATGTGTGAGTATGTATAGACACACCAATACAAGAATCCACTAAGTGTTATTACAATATAATGGGTATAAAATCATAAGCCAAAAACAACCTATTAGGACCCAAAAAAATCTCTATACAATATGCAAAGTATATGACAAATATTCAACAAATCCTCCACTTGTTGGAGACTTTGCATGGGGGCCATGCATACATATTGTTGGAAATAAGCCACACCCGGACCGGTGGGGGACTGGCCACAAAGGGGCCAGTAGCTCAGTTGGTAGAGCACTCCAGTAGCAAATGGAAGGTCCTAGGTTCGAGTCTTAGCTGGTCCATATGAGCTGTAGCTCAACAATTGGTATTAGACCCAGGCTAGGAGCCCCAAGCACTTGCAGTGTGTCTTAGGGGGGGTGTTGGAAATAAGCCACACCGGGACTGACGATGGACTGGCTACAAAGGGGCCAGTAGCTCAGTTGGTAGAGCACTTCAGTAGCAAATGGAAGGTATTAGGTTTGAGTCCTAGATGGTCCATATGAGCTGTAGCTCAACACATAAATTGGATGTTAAGTGTTCCACTATGCCCATTGATTTCCTACACCAAAACAACTTATCAATACTAATAGACTCTGTCAACAAAATAGCAACCTTCTCCAACAATACCTTTCTATCTTCAACCATGTCTGACAAAATGATATTGCACATTAGTATGCTTCATTTGAGTATGATAAGTAGGGTTCTATACCAAATAGATTGTACACTGACTATTATAATCTATCTGTACAACTTTCTATAAGAAACCAACATCTACTCTGTAACAATACAATTTCCTTGTGTGCATAAGTGACTATCATATACTCAACTTTTGTAGTTTGAAGTGCAACAATTCCCTGCCTCTTGCTCATCTTGTTGACTGCTCCTCCAAACAAATTAAACAAGCAATTATTTGATTGTGAAATTATGTGACACAACATAATAAAAAAACCAAATGTTTGCATCATCATTATCTTGAGAAAACACCATGAATGCATACTCTTTGTCGAGCACTTGTTCCACTTAAATACTACCACATTAGGCTACACTAGTGGCTTTTTGTGGGATATATCATATTGTTGTTTTCAACACTCTTTCTTGACATGCCCAACTTTCATAGAGTTGTAACATTTGATTTTGTGCTTAGGCTGTGATTCAGAAGTTAGAGTTTTCTTTAACTTTTTCCTTATTTGTGCAGGAAGTGCAATTTTGAATTGTTTAGACCTGAACTCTCCCATCTATGTCTGTCTTTGTTGTGTGTAACAAATATGAATGGATTTTTTCAAATGTGAGAGTTTAACTATCTACTAGAAGATATAGGGACTCCACAAAAGTTCGAAAGAAAATATTGATGGCAAGAGCAATCACATCATCTTCATCTGTCTTTTTGTTGATGGTATGGATCTGATCTCCCAGTTCGTACATCCTAAGAGTTGCTCTGATAGAGACTTCCCCCACTCTATTTTGTGGAAAACAACAAATTTTTCAAATATAAAATTTCACCTTTTTCTAAGGTTTGGTATTTGTTTTTCAAACATTCCCAAAATAACCAATGGAAGCGGTCTTGTAAACATTGGTGATCAAGTCATGACAAACAAACAATTTAACAACAAAAGGGCTTCCTTTTGTGCTTTATCAAAATCATTAAACTTTCTAACGTGTCTTGTTTCCATTTTAAACATTGTCTTGTCACAATCCCAATACTTATAATGGTGTGTGTCTTGTAACTTCAAACATTAAAATTTTAACTAGTTAACATTTGTACTTCGAGGAGAACGAGATTTTAAATGTTTTTGATGACAAGGGTTTTGACCTAAATTTTACAGATTGTTATAGAATTTGTGACAGTTTTAGGATTTGCTAGAAAATAAGGATTTCCAACAAAAATTAAGTGTAACAAATTAAAAGTGCATGCTTTTGGCTAAAGAAAAGTTAAAACTAATATTTAGTTTAAGCATTTTATGTTGTTTTACAAAATACATGGTTTTATTAAATCTTTATAGATATATGTGTTTTCCCATTACTACAACAATCTATTTGTTTTTTTGCAACTGTTACATTTTAACAGTCAGCCCTACCTACTATTTTTTGCTACTGTCAAGCACATTTCTTCTTTGCTTTAGTTGGCTCCATCCGCTTTAGTTGGCTTTGTTACAAATACTTTAGCAATTTCAGCTGTGATCTTGCATGAAATCTCTCACAAAATCTACCATGATGTATCGCTAGTTTGTTGGTACCATAAAATATAAACAAAGAACGCTATTCTCTTTCACTTGCCCCAAACCAGTCATTAGCATACCTTATCTGACTAGGGCTTTTTTGCTCCATGTAATGGCACTAACTTGCTATGATACCAAATGTTGGATAAATGTAGGAAGAAACGGAAGGAAATTTGTGAATCACACATTCAATTGTATGTGCACTTCATTTATTATCATATGTGGAAGTTAAATTGGTGGTTTACACTTACATTGTATAAGTTACTTAATGAAACAATTAACATATCTATGATTAGATCATTATAAGCACTAGATGCCTATGTCTAAACATTATATCTAATATAAGCATTGTTAAGGAAAAATACAAATCTTTTTTGTTTGTTACTTAACCTAGGAATTTTTAGCTTGGCTTGAGCAAGGGAGGTCACATTTGGGGGACCTCTTTCCATGCCATTATTGTCATTCAAAATCGCAAGTGCAACGATCCAATAGAGGCTTAAAGCATGCAAGCTCAATGGCTCAATGAGTGTTCAAGTGTCGATTTTCCACCATTATCTATGGTCCTTGATGGTGACATCTTTCTTGATGATTTTTGTGATGCTATGGCGGTGTTACTATTGTTAGGGCCTCTTGCTTCCCATGACAGCGATGACATCCCTTCTTTGCCTGAAATTGTGACTTCTTTGGCTCGTGCCTCTTTGGTTTCGAGGGGTTTGAAGGTGCAAAATGGTGGCCCTAAATCCTTTTAAGGTGCAAAGTAAAGCCTAGCTTGTGGCGTGTTCTCATTTTGCCCCTATCATGCTTTGTGGACCGAAGGTAATCGATAATATTTTCCATTACTCTACTTTAGCCTTGATTTGTAAATTTAACCGCCTATGACCATCTCTTCCTGATCTGCATAAGCGGGTTTCAGAGTCTGTAATGTCCCCTTCCTAAGCAACTTCAGTCTTGGGGTTAGTCTACTACTTGGGTTCTCGTAGACTAATGTGGATGGTTAGGGAACCCATGTTGGGTTTGTTTATCTCGAGGTTTAGTCAACATATTTGGAGGTTTGATTTGAGCTCCTCTTGGTGGGATGTCACTTTTGACTCATTTTGGAGTGATTTCGGGCCATGTGGTCCGAACTTACTATTTTTAGCAGGGGCCCCAGACTTGGTGCAAGTCGGTGCGATATTCCTAGACTCCACTCAATTTTTATTGGCCTTCTCATCGGTACTACGAAATCCACATTCGGAGTCCGTTTGAGCTATATATTTAATGGCGCGATATTATCCTAAGTTAAATTAAATATTTAACTTAGTATAAAGTTATAAAGTGTTTTTATTAAGGAGACTTGAAATATTTTTAAATAAAATAAAGTCATACATTTCCTAATGTTGGGCGCCTATTTCATGTGGGGATAATAAAGTTTTAATATTAAAAGTTCTAATTTTCCCTAAGATGGCGTTGGAAAAAGTGAAGGCAAATAAAACTTGTGGAGAGTTCATTCTTTTCATTCACGACATTTCATTTTGAGAGAAAATTCATGTTGGCTGAGCCAAGGGTTTGAAAACTTGCAACTTGTTGAGATGAAAACCTTCATGAAGTTGAATACTTGCGGAAGTGAAAGATCTTTCTAGGATATTGCTGGTGGTCTCATGTCAGGGATCACATTTGTGCTTCATTTGCAGATTGGAAGCTTGTCGCAGAGGAATTTGCATTGACAAATCTTGAGGATTTTGGCATGGTTTTTTGAGGAAGATATTGAAGAACATTTTTCATGCATTAAAAGACAGATTTGTGTGAAGTTTCAGACCATTGTTGAAAACTACAGCAGGTCGTACCATTTCAGACCTGGGTGTACCTTTTGGGGTTTTGTGTGTCGGGTTTTTGGCACTTTCTTCAGTCATTTCCAGCGGCTAGGGTAAAGGGACCTTCTGCAGATTATCAACAGCAGATAGAAGGCAGTTTGAAGGGACGTTTGTGAGTGTTTATGCTGCTGCCAGGGCTGTACCAGCAGGCCGAGCCTGTTTATGAGGAGTGTGTTTCATTTCTAGACCCAACCGCTTAGTGTTGGGTGTCAAAATTACATCATTTGAGGTGCCAACGTGGTATATCTCGCTGTTGAAGGGTTTGGAGGTGGCTTGACTAGGGTTTGGCTGCAAGTAATCACTTCCAGTTTGCTGTATTTCCATTTTATCAGGTCTGTACTGTCATAACAGCAAGCTGGTATGTTTGAAAATTGTTTCAAATGACAAATCTTTATATGGGTATTTGATATCTTTGACTATTTATTGTTGACCACATAAATAAGCATCTGGGTAGTTTAGATTCTAGAATGCTTTATTTTTTGAATATATGCATGTATGCAAACCCAATGTTTTGTTCAAACACATAAAACGCACCAGGTTCAGCAAAACTCAGAAAAAAATTGGGGTAGAACATTACAGAGTCTTGGTAGCCTCTCATAAATGAAAAAATCAAGCTCTATCTGTGTGCTAGGGGTTTTTTATTGCTGTGTTTTTTTCCCAGGTTGATAGGGAGTTGATATGCGATGGTGAGTTATGGCTGTGGGGTGACCATTCGCTCTCGCTTAAGCCATGGTTTCCTTCTTTCAACCCTCTTACTAGTGTATCATGCTAGTGTGGGTTAAATTACCCAATCTCCCTCTCCACTTCTAGGACGACTCTTGTTTTGAAGATATTGGTAATTCTATTGGTTAGTTCTTGAAGGTTGATTTAGTTACTTCTAAGGCTCTTCCTAGGGAAGTTGTTCTGTTGGTGGAGGATAGGCCTTGGACTCAGATGCTAGATTATGAGGATCTCCTCTTCCATTGCAAGCAATGCTTCGCTACCAAGCACCTTGCTTCTAATTGTCCCCGTTCTTATCATAAGATGGTTGGAATGGCTACGTGGTGGAGGAATGCACTCCCCAACCACATGATGGTTGATTTTTCTGATGGCTCTGACTCTCAGGAGGATGGACTTTCTCCTCCTGTTTCCATGGTGGGGCAAAATGTGGCCCTGGCAGTGTCTATAGTTGTTGGTGCAACTCCCATGAGTTCTGTGACCCCTGTTGAGACTTCTTTTGCAAAGCTGGTTATGGCAACTCCTTCGTCGGTTCTATTTCCTTCCCTAGTGGGTGGTGGTGAGATCCCCACTCTTGCTCTTTCTATGAACTCGATGCAACTTTCGGTCTCTTTGGATAGACTTGCCCTCTCACCACCTGCAACGTCTTTGGTTGGAGCTGATGGTGAAGATCTCCTTCCCCTTTCCCCTCGATCTGAAGATTCAAAAAATGGTGTGACTTGGATGGTTGTTCATAGAAGAAAGAAAGGTCTTCCTAAATTTGTATCAGAATCCCATACTTGGGCTATGGGTGTATGGATTGCTAGGATTGGGTTAGGTGTTGTGTAGGTAGCTCAATTTGTGTGTTGTGCTCTTTGGGGCAGCTTGATTATTGTTTTGCGACTTGTTTGGTAGCCACAACCTTGCCTTTGTATTGGGTTTTGGGTCCTTTCAAAACCTATTGTACAGGGTATATGGTTCCTTGAAAACCAACTTATCTTAATCAAAAATGAGTGTTTGAACCTTGGTGGCAACAACAATATTATCATTTACAAACCATCGCACGATACCTTTATCGATAAAAAGATAGAGATCTTCATTGAGATTAGACATCTACTATTTACAACAAAAGAATAGACAACCAATTTGAGAACTTAAAATTATTGAGTGGAGCTACTCCCTCCCTAGACAATGGGAGTCATGTGGGAAGTAGAACCATCCACCCTCATGCATTGCTTTCTAGGGGTCGATGGTCATGAAAGGTTGAGTTGAGATGCTTGACAATTAGTTCTGTGTGCCTGTGTTGTTGGAACTCTATACAATATTTTTGATGCTTAGGTGGGGGTGTGAGTTCTTGTTCTTGGATGGCTTCCATGATGTACTGATGAGCATATTCTGAGAGTAACAATGAGTTGATTTCTTGAAGAGTGTGTTTACCATTTTCACTAATTGCATTGAGTTTATCAATGTAATATTCATTATGTCAATTAGATGCAACAAGCTTATTTCCATTAAGGCATTATGCATGTAGACTTCTCTTATATATTTGTTGTATGGATGTCTTCCATAATTTCATACAATATTGTAAGGAGATTCGGATGAGCCTTTTTGAGTATTTTCAGCTTTTGGTGTTTTAGATTTCTGGAAACAACCATACTTTGATGGAGTGTAGACTCTAAACAAAAAAGTGCATGACCAGGATGCCAAGGAGGAAAGTTTAGAGCTAGGGAGGGAACAAATTTTGGAGTTGCAAGAGGAGCTAAGGAAAATCCCAAGTTTGGGAGGGGTGTTAAGCATGATTGGAGTTTCCACACAATTTGCATGAGTGTATAGCTACGAAGCTTCATAGAATGTCACTAAATGTTTAGAAATGACATGAAATTGGATGTACATTGTTGAGTGGGTACAACGTGCAAAATTGGATGCATCACTCTCAATTTGGAAGAATTGATGTCAATAATTGTAAATATGCGTACATGAGTTTGGATTCAAGTTCTTCAAACACTTGGTATTGCACATTTTCCCAATGGAATGCTGACTTGGCTCACATGAATTGATGCATTGTCCAAAATTTATGAGAGAATCCCAACACAATTTGACCATAAAAAATTGAGTGTAAGTAAACTTCACAATTTTATGTAGTTAATAGTAAGAAGAAAATCTCAACTGATATTTACCTTTAGCAAAACCACAAGAATGCCTTCACTATTAATGATCTAGCCGAAGTTCCAAACATGAATAACACCAAGGTTCATTTCTTGGAGTTGGTTTGCAATGTGCGAGTGCGAAGTGTGTCAAGAATCTTTTGAGCGTGTATGATATGCTATTCCTAAAATTTGCTATAGATGAGAATATCATCCAAATAGCCATTGACAAAGGTATTGTTGAAGGGTCACAAAATATTATTCATAGGACATGTTGGGACTCCTATTTTTTCAAGCCAGATATTTGCAAAATCTTGCCAAGTTGCCCAAACAAGCTAATCTTGCCAAATCCATCAAAAAGGTCCAACCTTGTTCTTTTTGAAATGCAAGAAACCCAAAAAATGGCTAAGTCCAAAAATTTTAAGTGTTTTCCTTGTGTTTTTGCTTTTTTCGGAGTTTCGGGGTTTCGGGTTCCTGTCTTCCGTCGTGCCATTTCTGTCGGCTCCGAAGTCCGATGCCCCAAAATTTGTCTAAGTGTTAAGTCCTTCAAAAATCTCCTAAGTGTTTCAAGCGTCAGAGATTAGGCTTGCGGCTTTTCGTCTTCTTCAGAGCATGTGTTAATGGGAAGGCCCGACCGTTGAAATCCGCCAAGGGTTTTGAAAATTTTCTAAGTATTGCGGATTTCAGAGGTCGGGGTGGTGGTCTTTCGTCTTCTTCTAGGAGGGTGGAAGGAAGAAGGTCCAGCGGTCAAAGTCCGCTAGGGTGTTTCTTTTAAATCTTGCGGGCGACAGCAGGCGGGATGTTTCCCTTCTCTCTTCTTTCTCTTGGAAGGCAAAATGGTGAGGGCTCGATGGCTGAAGTTCGACGGAGCCTTTTTCTTCTAAGTGTAGCGGGCATCGATGGGCGGGAGTTGTCTTTTCTTTCTCCTTTCTTTCAAAAGGCAGAAGGAAGAAGGTCTGACGACCTATCCCCGATGGTTTCAAAATTACGCTAAGTCTTGCGGGCAGCTGAAAGCAGAAGGCCTAATGGCCGAGGTCTGATATGTTGAAATTCTTCCAAGTGTTGAGGAAAGTGGAAGGAAGAAGGCCTGAGGCCCGACCCTCGGTTCTCTTCATTTCTTCTATGTTTTTTGAGGTCGAATGGTTCTTTTCTTCTCCTCCAAGGTGTAGATTGCTCAACGAAGGTCCGAACTCCGAAGTCCAATTTGTCGGAGGCCGATTGACTGGCCTTCCATACTCCTCCCATTGCCTAGGAACGCGCCAACAACCCCTGGGATTGCCATTAATGCAAAGTGGGTAGTTGAAATCAATGTTTTTATTGCAGTTGGTGGGTTTGTTGAGGGTTTTCCCGCCCATTTCACTCTCAGGTCCGCATTGAGAAGGCTATAAAGTATAAAGGCAGGATCGAAACTCTTTTCAAGGGTTGGTCTTTTGGCAATTCTTCAGATGACAAAGTGCAGAGTTCTAGGGTTTGAAGGAACAAAAAGTTCCAGTTCTTCAGTAGGGCAGATAAAGGTTATGAAAGGTTTTCATATTGATTTCAAGGATAAGTGTATGAACTCATTAATTTTTGAAAGAAATCCTATGTTTCAGCTAGGGTTTCTGTTGACCTATTTTCTCTTCCTAGAGTCAAATAGCCCAGCTTGAAAATATTGAAAATCTTGTTGAAATTGGTTAAGTGCCTGGTATTCTTTCGTTTTTAGGGTGTTTTCCTTGTAAAAATCCCAAAAAATAACTAAGGAAGATACTGAGAAAAAACCCAGAAAAACTCAGAAAATTCGAGTCTTTTGCCTTAGTTTGCAAATTGAAAGGTTTGCGAACTTGCCGGTTCACTGATTGGTAGGTTCGTCGATAGAATGAATCACTGACTGAAGCGCAAAGGGAAGACTTGCAAAAATTTGATGAAGGCATAAAAGAAGGAAAATGGCGCTTTATCGAGAAGTAGGGGAAAACTCAAACTTATCCAATTGTTCGGTTTTTCGTATGTTCGCTGATAAGGCAAATCGCCGACAGGGCAAGGAAAACATTAGAGTGTAATGATCTGCCCCTGATTTGTAATTTTTTTATTTCTTAATAGTGTTATTTTTATTAGAGTGTGATCTTTCAGAACTAGAAGAAGTTGTAGAAGGGGTTTTTTGGTTTTGCATGTTTTGTTTTTTGCACAAATACAGTGGAGCATAGAAGCAAAAATCGCATAAAAAACGCGATTTATTGAAAAAATCGCGAATCGTCAGGTTTGGCGATTTTTACCCCAAAAAAAGCGATTTTTTCGAATAAATCGAAGTCAACGTAAATTTTTTTGGGTAAAACTAGGGTTTTAACTTTTAAACACTGTTAGAAGGTTCAGAAACTGCAATTTTTTAAATAAAATCGTATGCCAGCAATCATGGAGTCAAGGCTTTGTTCCGTGGTTTCCCCTTCTGGCTTCAATGGCAAGGGCAATGGTATTGCGGATCGCCATTTGCAATATCTCTCGTCTGTCAAATTTAACGTTCCGTTTGTAACATTTAACGTTTGCTCCTTTGAGGTCGCCGTGATAGATTGAATTAGGTTTTAAACTTTAAATATAGGTTTTAAACTTTAAATATAATTTTAAGTTTTAGATATTATCGATAGTTTGATTTAGGTTTTAAGTTTTAAATATTATTAATATTAACATTTTAAATATTATTGATATTAATATCGATAGTTTGATTTAGGTTTTAAGTTTTAAATTATTATTAATATTAACATTATTAATAGTTTATAAATTATTATTAATATTATTATTTTTAATAGTTGATAATGTATTATTAAGTTTTATGATAAATTTAATTTTTTTAAAGATTTTATAATTAATTTAAAATTATTAATATGTAATTTTTATTAGCGTTTACGTTTTTATTAAATTTTAATATGAGTTATTGATAAATTTATTTTTTTAAGATTTTATAATAAAATTTGTTTATTAATTTTTAGAATTAATTTAAAATTATTAATATTTAATTTAATAAGTGTTTAGATTTTAATGAGATTTTAATATGAGTTAATGATAAATTTAATTTTTTAAAAGATTTTATAATAAATTTTATGTTTATAAAATTTTATAATTAATTTAACATTATTAATATTTAATTTTTATTTATTTTTATGGATGTCATCCACAAATTTAATTTGCCGAGGGCACATCGGCCCTCATCACTTATGGCCTATTAACTTAACCAATAGACCAAGGGTCCTTTCACTAAAAATTCAATTTTAATTAGCATTTACGTTTTTAATAGATTTTAATATGAGGTATTGATAAATTTAATTTATTAAAAGATTTATAATAATTTTTATGTTTATTAAATTTTATAAATAAATTTAAAATTATTAATATTTAATTTGATTAGTATTTAGGTTTTTATTAGATTTTAATGAGTTAATGATAAATTTTTTTTTAAAAGATTTTATAATAAATTTTATGTTTATTAAATTTTATAATTAATATAATAATTATATTATTAATAATAAAAGATTATCAATCAAAAAATAATAATATGAAGATTTAATAATATAATGTTTATATTATTAATATATTCTAATATAATATTATTAATATTTTGCATTTTTTACTTTTTTTGGAAATTCGATTTTTTTCCGATTTTTTCCCGATTTTTTGAAAAAATCTTATACTTTTGGTTTGCCGATTTTATCTCCAAACGATTTTTGCTTCCTTGCACTGGAGTATAAACATGCAACAAATACCCAGAAAATCTAAAACCCTAATGCATAAATGATCAAAGACCCAGGTTTCAGAATTGCTTAATATGAATTATAAACACATACCCAGATAACAATTTTCAACTTCATTAGTTGGCTGTAGCTGCACCAGCATCAAATGCATCATAAAAACACTTCAAAAACCTAACACAAGGCTGTTCTCCTTCAAACAAAATGCAGCCCTGAATACTCAAACCCTAGGCGTCATAGAAGGAAGCATTGGGAAGCCTAAACCCTTGGCGTTTTACATAAGGAAACACACATCGATATTGAGGGTTGTACGACCAGGTTGTAGCTTCATCAACATTGAAATTCTGCTCTAAAGAACTCTGATATCTGTATGATATAGGTCTGCAATAACACGCAAGAATCCCTCAAGGATAATCGCCCAAAGAAGAGGTTTACACTATTAGCAACAAAATATCAACACATACATTGGTACGGCCAGGCATGGATATGTACGGCCCAACAAGGAGTTTAGCATGCAGCTCACAAACCCACATCTAAACACTGAAAATCTGTCCTCAAAACCATTGTAACAACTGCTATCAAAAATCAGATATTTTCCACAATGAAACTCCATCAAAGAAAGCCATGAAAGCACAAGCGAAGCCTCTGTATGAGGCTCCCAGCAATCCTTCCTGATGCTATCTGTCAAGCACGAAGAAGACAGTCTCACAGAGGGCTACGTCCCTGCAAAATTCCATTTCAAACCCTAAGCCAATGCTCAGAAATTTGCCCAGACAAATATATTTTCCAAAAGTCATACAGTGTGCAAAATGAAGTCTCAAAGTCTTTTTATAAGTCTCCTCAAAACCCCAACGCCCAAAAAGGAGGGATATTTATTTTATTATTTTATTACTTCATGTCCATATCACCATGGGCGCCCATCTCCTAGCCAAACAACTTAAAGTTGTGACTTAACTTTATAATACAAGTATACCTTTTTATTCACTTATATCTCCTCCTCATAAATAAAGTCCACTTAATTCATTAATGATATGCACTTAATAATTAATTATTATTAAATTATAACTTCAATAATAATTATAATATTATAACTCCATCATTAACCATCATAACTCAATTCTGACTTCACCAGGAGGTAGCCCACTGCATTCACTGCTAACCAAGGTGCCTTACTATAAATAGTAAGGTTGGCTTCTATCAAAACATTGACTTGCTATAAATAGTAAGTATATAAAAAACGGAGCCAAAACACCCTGAATACCATAACCTCTGAACAAGCTTAGGAACTAGAGATGAAAACACTGCCAACTGCCAATTGAGGAGCCAGCTAACTCCAACACTGGGCCCTCTAAATACCATTATTATCCTATGAGGACCCGATGATAGGCTAAACCACCAACTTTGATGCTCGCTCAAAAATGGGACATTATAGAGAGAGCCTTCTTAAAAAATGGCCAAGGCAAGAGAAAAAGAGCGCCTTATTGGCAAATCACAAAAAGTTCGAACTCTTGAAAATTTTGAAATTTCTTAAAATCATCGACAGGGCGATTCATCAGTGAAAATGAAAGACAAGATGCTGAATGTAAAGGCAAAGCTTGGTTCGTAAAGAGAAAGTTTTGCCGATAAGGCGAAACAACTAAGTAAGGGCTAGTTCAAAAAGGGCGAACTTTGCCGATAAAGAAGAAAAAGAGCAAAAGTGACAAAGTTTGCAAAAGTCGAGATTTGTTGACAAGGCAAAAGGAGACATAAAAGCCTGAAAAGTAACTAATGCAAAAGAAGGAAAAGGGCCTTATCGGGAAATCAGTAAGAGGCAAAACATACCAAACAGTTAGAATTTTCCCAAATTCGTCGATAAGGCAATTCTTCTGCAAAAGTCAAGAGAGAAAAAAGAGAAAGTGGCATGGTTCGCAAAAGCAAAGTTTTGCCGATCAAAGAGGAAAGTGCACAAGACAAAGCATGAGCCAAGGTTCGATAAGTAAAGGTTTTGTTGACAAGGGAAGAAAAGATGAAGCAAGCTTGGTTCGAAGATTTTGAACTTTGCCGACTGAAGGAAGAAAGCAAGCCAAGTTTGGAAAAGTAAGGATTTTTCGATAAAGAAGCAAGCAAGCTTGGTTCGAAAAGATGAAGTTTTGTTGATAATGGGCAAAAAGGGATAAGAAAAGCAAAGTTTGAAAAGGGTCAACTTTGCCGATAAGATAAACAAAAGAAGACATCCAAGCTTTGAAACATGGACTTTTGCTGACTAAAGGGACAAACCAAAGAACAAAGCAGGGGTGATTCATGAAAGACAATTTTGCTGACAGGGTAAAATTCAGGGCAAAATTTGAAATAAAATAGAAATAATGAAAACAGAGCTTGTAATATATTGTAAGCTTTAAATATTTGAAATTAAATATTCAAAGTGTTGTAAAAGCTTTGTATAGGGAGATTTTGGCAGGGAAATATATTTGAATATCTCCTTCAGCCATTAATGCAGATTAGATCTCCTAGCTACTTCATCTCTAGATATTTCACATTTATTGTTGCAAGTAGATGAATCAGCTCCCTGTATTCAGGACAACAAATATCTCCGAGCTACTTCATCCTCAAGATATTTTGTGTATTGATGTTTTGCAGACGGATATTCTTTTGACAGGGATATTTTCTGATAGGTCCATGGGGTTAATTAATTGTGATGAATGACTTAGGTTAGTGATGAAATGCTATATATACATGAAGCAAAGATGTAATGAGGGTTGGATACGGAGACTTATTTTTGTGTTCAAACAAAACCCTCCTTTGCTATAATTGTGCCTTTTTAATCAATACACACCGTGTTTTTCACCTTTTCTTGCTATTCCTTAATTCTGTGTATGTTCAGGAGAGGTTATTGTTTGTGAATGCATAATTCCTTGCAATCCTTTTCTTACCTTTACCTCTGTTAGGATCTGCATGATTTGTGTGAGTTATCAGCTGTATTTCATTATTCTGTGCATTTTAGCTTTGTGGGTGTTCTATATTCAAACCTAGTGAATCACCTATAAATTTCAGTTTCTCCTTCCCCTTTACACAACGGTGGTTAGAATAGGTTTAGTCTTAGTCTACTTTGAATTGCATATTCAGAGGAAGGAACCAACCTTCTCTGGAGGTTTGATTTCCTTGCAGTGTCCCACACTTGGAAATCACTCCAATGTTTCATTGGATACAACACTTCAACACAGGGTGCAAATCCAAGTGACAACAATTTTCTCTTGCCACACTTCGTGGTATGACTGTAACCATTGATCAGATGAATATGATAGATTTTTAAAACATTACATGCTATGTGAGGATCTCTTCTATGGTTGTAGATGAATGATTGTATTTTGACAAAGGATTACTAAATATATTCTTCATTGATCGTTGTTTTTCTTGCATCTGGGTATCCAGAAAAGTGCTTGTTTCATTTATGTGTTGTCTTTCCCTTTGCTGAATTGTGGACCCTGGAGCCCATTATAATAGGCACTGGTTTGAAGTCTTGATCACCAACACCCTTCTAAAAACTAAAACAAACTTATCAAGTGTGAAATATATAGTTAGTATTGCATGCGTTGTTGTGGTTTTGTGTTGAAAACAAGAAATATTGTTAGTTAGTCTTCAAAGTAACAATTCTAGAAAACCAAACAAGCATACCCGCACCTTCCATCATCACAGGAAGTGCCTTTCATCAGCTTAAACAAAGGTTTTAGTGCAGCAAGCTTGTCTTAATCTAGTGATTGTATTTAGGGATTAAATCAACAATTGGGTATCGTTGCAATAATATGACCATGAGAACATCTTCCATTATTCTTAATCCTTGTTAAGGGATACCTTTAGGAACACCCTCCTTGGTTTAGCTGAGCCAGAAGTGAAGGGGAGATTACCCATTCCCAACCATTGGCCCTGAATCATCCTTATCCTTTTGATGAACCTCTTCTCTATCTCCTTGATGACAACCATGGCCTCGAAGATTGAAGAATGTTCTAGGGATTAGGATAAGCTATTTTGGGACCCAACAAGACACAGATTGTAGGTGCATTGGTTAGACAAGGAAGCATTACCAATCACTTGTATAGGCCTTCCTTTGTTTTGAACACAGTCTTCTATATGTCTTTTGGGTTATTAGAACTAGTGATAACCAAACATGAGATTGTTCTAAGTGAAATATTGTACACAATGGAGTTGGTCCTAAAGATCATCAATGTGAGGTAGAGGTTACCTCATATTCTAATGATATTGATAATGGCACCATATTGAAGCAAACATCCCACAAACCATTTTTCTTTGGTGTGGCCATTGTACTACAACAAAGTGAAAAGCTTATTTGAATTGTCTCTTGGTCAATGCAATTATATATTTGTTTGTGAATCTTAATGTTTTCCCAAACAAATCAGCCATAGAGAGGAGTACTTGGAAGTGATGATCTTAAGATGAGACAATTGATGCCCACTAAAGCAATGTGATGGAATGCCTTTGGGCTCTTCAAAGACATCTTTTAATTATCATAGCAAATAGGAGCTATTGAAGTTGCACTAAAAAACTAAGGGATTGAGCTATGAGCATGTGCTGTTTGGTAGTGTTTTGCATTGACTCTAGGCAAACCACGAGTAGTACAAAATTTTGAAATGAGACATGAGGTTTCTACATTGCTTCACAAAACATTAATCTCAACTTAATGTCTAGAGGGGACTCTAGACTGTGGTATAGATAATTATTGACTTTGATGGACTTGTGCAATAGCTTAGCTTTGTAGGTAGTAGCTTTGGTCATAAAAGTAGGATTTTCCAAAGAAGAACATCATAAATTTCAAGTAGTATCATGCAATAAATAACAAAGGGCAGTGCTTTCATTGTGAGGCCTAGATGTGTTACAATGTCATATGCAATCATGTTGTCTAGCTTCATATTGGATTGTTCTTTGATCTTGACTACATGTTGATGAGCTTGGCCCAAGCTTTTAGAAGGAGAAAACTCCATGCCAACTTGTATGTGGGTGTGAAGATTGCTAGTGTACTTTAGGACTTTGCAAAGCTTTATTTCATAGAGTTTATGTGCATAGAGTTCATGGAATTCGTTTGTATAGTTTTGCATTAGTTGATCACCTTTTATTCTCAACATATGGAATCTATTTTATATGTTGCAATAATACTCATTCCATACGTCGACAAACTTGGACCACATATCTACATGGTCATATTCACTCACTTTCTTTGCACTATAAGTCTTCCAACAACACAGTACTGACTTGGACATCTTAAGAGTTGCAAAGGTGACATTTTCATCATCTATTAACTTATGGATAGTGTAACATGCCTTTAATTGTTGAAGCCAATTAACTTGCGTCTCCATGTTAATTTATCCATGCAACACCAAGTAGTTAAGATTGATTTACACCTTGAGTGAACTTTGGTATTGAAATGAGGAACTACCAATGGCAAGGTCTCAAGGGACCTAGTAGACTTCAAGTCCCAAAATGTCCTGAAATTGCTAGAAAATTCTTTCTTTTATTCATCCAAAGCTCCTTGTATAAGCTTTTGTACTTCTATTGAAGAATTTTTCTTTGCATCATTAGACATCTTGAATTTTTTTCATCGTTCTTCTAGTAGTTAAATATGGAGCTGGGTTGTATGCCTTTTCAATACTGTGAGTAGGAAATCATGCACAACTAGGACCGAAAAGGATTTTGGGGAAGACCACTAATATGTTATGTTGTTCAAGACAAAAAATGCTTTCATACCAATATCCATGTTGAGCCCAAGAGTGGCATGGTGACAACTTACAAACCAACTAGTAGACATATATAACTATAACTAACTTCATGCAATGGAAAAATAAGACTAATCTGGATGCACTACTCTACAGTCAATGAAATAGGGGATATCAAATGAAACTCTTCTATCCATCACAAACAAGATATTAAATATATGCATGTGTATAATACTATATATTTTATGTATGTATATTTGTACAGTGTAGGACTTAGAAACAAAATTGTCTATTCATGTGGACCAAATCCAAACATGGATTCCATGATGTTGAGAATTTAATGAAAGATGGATTTTATATAGTGTTCAACACGATAGGCATTGATATTACTAGAGACATAGATTCTATATATTAGTTACAAGATGGAACAATTATAAGATATATTTGTATTCCAATTGGTTCGATTTCCCAAACATATTTTCAGTCTGCATGTCCAGGTGTTGTGAATTCTTCCTGTGTTGAAAATGCTACTTGGTTGGCCACTTGAAGTGTGTACCTCTCTTTTGTCTTGGCCTTGTCTTGTTGCATGTAGGGGACATGAAGAAATAACATGAACTTTGCAATATAATTCGCATTGGAACACAGTTGTGCATGTCTCGTAGAGGACTGTGAAGTGATGTTAACGTATTGCCTATATTCGTAGAGTTTGCATATAGCCGACAATCCAATCCAAATGTACTTGGATCAAAATAAATGTCATGAAGATAGATGAAGTCAAATAGTCAAAGACCATTTTACATGAAGATTTAAAGACTCATATTTTGCATTGTTTATAAGCTTCATTAGCAATGTAGGAGTCAAAAGGTGTGTTGAATAGTGATATAACTTTACAATCTTTTGATGCCATTTGATCATTATCACCTTCATCACAAATTTTCTCCAAATATGAGAAAGATGAAGATTTCCAATGACTTGGCAATATATTTTACATGTATGCTTCAATCTACTCTATTTTTCATTTGGACATTCTCGTTATTTTGGATTTTCTCAATATGCTATTATTCCAAAAGTAATTCTAACTCTATGTTTGTCGATTTATCTACTTGTTAGTGTTTTAATTTGCACCTTTTAGTACAACACAAAACATAAAATAGTGTGTATAAACATAAACCTTTATTTGAATAAGAAGGGGAAGCTACTTAGTAACATAATACAAAACTAAACCCTAGAACTTAGGAAATAACCTCTAGCTTTTTACAATACGTACAAGTTAGATTTTGAGGTTTTGAACACATTGCAGATAAACAAAAGAAATTGTCTATCCTTTTGTGGTCGGGGAAGGGCACAAGACTTATCGACATTTCTACTCGAGAGATTTTATATATTTTCTTGAAAGTAAACACCTATAGTAGCTAATAATAAATGCTCACACTCTCTAGCTAAAAGCAAACACTAGAAAATGTGTATACAACACAAGAATTGGATTGAAAACAACAAACATGTTTCAACAAATTAGTTAGGTGCTATCATATACAAAGCTATAATAACTTCTATTAAATCTACAATACAAAGTTTGCACCTTTTAAGAAAGACTATCCAATTTGACAAATGAACAAGCACAAGATTAGACAAGACAACTTGAATAATAGTTTTAGTTGAAAATAGGCATAATAATTACCTTTCTTTCCAATCTAAGTGTGAAAAGCACTCATTTATAAGGTTTTACAAGGTTTAACACGAGAAATAATTAAAAAAGTAACTAGAAACTCTACACTGTAAATAATTTGCTTGTGCACGAAACAATTATACAATTTTGGTTTATAAATTTATTACCCAAATTAAGAAATCTTCAAATAGATTTCTGATAAGGATAACCATCAACTAAAAACAAACCTTCTAGAATGCTATAAAATAACTAATCTATAAATAGATCTTCTAAAAATAGTTTTCCCAAAATATGATTATGCTTTCAAAAATAGTGAGTTAAAAATTACACTTGCTATAAATAGCCAATCTGACACTTGGCTCCTATGATGATTCTAATGAAGCTCTTTCATTCTTCCATGGCAAAACCTCCAAGGAAACACTGAAACCTAGTGACCAATCTTGTTGACTTGAGGCTAATTCTTTCTTTAGAAACTTGTGCAATTCAATGTCTTCTACTTAGATTATGTCCATGATGAAGACAAGTGTTGATCATTAGGCAACTATGATGAAGCTTGAGGATTTTTTTGCTAATGACCAACAAAATGTTGAGGAAACTTGCATCAGTGGTGCCCTTTAGTGTTAAAAAGATGAAACCCCAACTTTGACATGTAGATATGCTTTTTGACCTTCACTCATGTCTTCCAATTGTGTTTTGAGAACCAACCCCTCTCAAGCCTACCTAGGGAACTTGGAAGCACTTCAACTTTTATTCTTGTGTTGACATCTTGACATCGAGTCCTCCTTGGTCATGCCCAACAACTAAGAGTATGTATGTTATAATTTTCAATTAACATTGGACATTCAAGTCACTAGGGGCACCACTATTCACTTAAGTGCCCTTTTGACACACTTTAAGTTGTCTCTTTGACATCTAAGGTCTTAGGGGGGGTGCCCAATAGAGGTAGAATGCCACTTTTTCATGTTTGCACATAAACATTTTGACAGTGAAGTAATGAGAAGGGTGCCCAAGCTTCTTGGAGTCACTTCTTGATCTAATTTCACTTTCACACTTTGACACTTAAGTCATCTTAGGCGCACTTTTTCACTTAATTGTTATAAATTTATTTTATCATTTTAATTTAATGTTGATTTTGGTGACTTAAATGAAAAAGCACAACTTTGATCTAATTCTTCATTAACATTTTCCACTTAAATGAAAAAGTGCTTTTTGAGTCACTTAATCCATCTATTTCTTTGATGACATTGAAAAGTGTAAGCACTTTCTTGACAATTGGATTTTCCTTGCAATGTGATATGGACCCCTTAGGGACACAACCAAGGTGTTTGGAGTTATTTTCACATGATATTGGCCCTCCAAGATGACTTTCTTTTTCTTTAACACATTTTGGATCACCTATATGCCTTTCCTAAGCTTGAAATAATCCCTAGGTGTCTTTGCTATGCCAAAACATGCCTTAGAAGCTCTATCATTCATTTTCTTGCCTCTGCACTTCATTGCTTTTCCTTATACCCTAGTTAACGTGTCCAACTTGCTCAATGTGTTTGCATATTCAGATTTATAAATCCTCTTGGAGACCTTTGGAGGATTGGAGTGTGATTGCATATTCAGATTTATAAATCAGCATCGGAGGAGGATCTCTTTGTGGCATTTTAGGTTCATATGGCACTAGTGTTTTGCCCTAAACTTGGGCGCCACACTTGGAAAAGCACTTTGGTGGCATTTTGGTGTGCACATTGCATTAGGGTTTACCCTAATTGAAGCACCACACTTGGAGCAACATTCTTGGTGGTTTTGTGTTCGCATTGTCCGAGGGTTTCACCCTAGAATTGGAGCGCCACCATTGGAGAAGGGCAACTTGGGTTGAGGAGGGCGATTTTCACCATTGTAGGGTTTTCTCAAATCCTAATTTGCAGCCAACATCATTTCTTGTGAGCGCCGCCCTTTGGAAGGTTTGTTTGATCTTCATCTGCCATAATTTGGTATGTATAACCCTAGGGTTTAGGGCAGAATTGGACAGCAGCAGTTTGGGCCATGTTTGTCATATTTGAGCCCTTGTTTTGGATGTAAGTTTCAGACTTCATATTCTGATTTATAGCAGCAGACTTCTATTCTAAAAATCAGGCTTGTTGTGTGACATTTGATGAGTATATCTTGTGTATTTCATGGTGTAATTCATGTTTGATGTAATCTTCAATTGGTAGCATCAATTGGCATGTTTATTTGTCATATTTGGACACATGTATGCTCGCTGTGATAAATTGTTTGAGGTCAGAAAATAAAAATCAGAATTCAGAAAGTTAGGGTTTTGAGCAGAAAACTAAAGTGCAGAAATTTAGGGCAGAATTCAGAAATTTATTTTCAGAATTTTAGGGCAGATCCCACTGGGGATACTACATATTGTCTTCACAAGATCTGAATGTAGATATACTTTCTTTCACAAATCTGACTTTGAATGATGTAAGTCTTTCCTTCACAAGTCTGATCACAAATCATACAATGTCCTTCGTTCACAAATCTAAGTTCTTCTTTCACAAATCTGATTCAGAAATTTATTTTCAGAATTTTAGGGCAGATCCCACTGGGGATACTACATATTGTCTTCACAAGATCTGAATGTAGATATACTTTCCCTCACAATTCTGACTTTGAATGATGTAAGTTTTTCCTTCACAAGTCTGATCACAAATCATACAATGCCCTTTGTTCATAAATCTGAGTTCTTCTTTCACAAATCTGATTCAAGTGATGCAATGTTCTTCCTTCACAAATCTGATTCAAATAATGCAATGTTCTTCCTTTACAAATCTGATTCAACTAATGCAATGTGTTCACATAAGTTTCTGCCTTAAGGTCTTCTCTAATTTCGCTTACAGATCTTCTCTCAAGTTATGCATCATATATTCTTCTCTTCACAACATTAACACTCTCTTCATATATTCTGATATAAATTTGAATTACACTTCATATTCTTTGCTGTAGATCTGCTTGAATACTTGAATGATTTACATTACTTCTTGCTCACTAACTCACATTCCACAACCTTTATTTATATCTCCTTGAACAACAGCCATGTAGAGAGTTGGCCCTCTTTAAACAAAATTAAATTCAAACTTAACTTTTGGCACCGTTGAAGGGAGTGAACTTAAACAAATTTTAAATGCAGGGCCAAAACATGAGAAGTCGGCCTTGAAGGATTTAAATAATTCTTCCTTTGAAACCGACTTTTACCATAAAGAAGTCGGCCTCTTCATAATATTGAACTTCAAATCATCAAATTGCCTATATGAAGGAACCCGACCTTCAATCAATAAACTAGTTTATATTTTAGTTTGAACTTCAAATCTTGGCTCCAAAGACCAATCAACCAGCCCATATGAATAAGTTTAAATCTTTAATTTAAACTCCAATTAATGCATGATTGTCCCACATTCATTTAACTTTGTCACATGTAGAAGAGTCGACCTAGATGATTCTCTTTTATGTGTAATTGCTCACTTATCCCATTATGGATTGTTGGAGTTTCATATTGTGTGCTAGAGTTTTTCAAAGTCTGATATATCTTTGGTTGTCCTCACTGTCCCGTGTTGATCATTATTAACACCAAAGTCTTCAGGTCGTGGCCGATTTGTAATCAAGTACTGCACGGACTTACTACCTTATCTCCCAGTATGTCTTTTATAACTTTATCGCTGTCGTCTTTTAGATACGCTCTATCGTAGGCATCCATGACATCTTCCTTGACATCAATGACAACATTTGCAACAATCTCTCATACACCTTTGACATCGATGACAACAATCTTTTGGACATCAATGACAATATTGCCAACAAAGTCAAGCTTGGTACTCTCAATGGCCATTTGGTTGTGTTTGTAGGAGTTTTGATGCTATACTACTAAGACAAAAGAAGCGTCACAATCAAGAGTTACAGTCATGGATTAGTAAGCTTAAGTATGAACGAAGACATTGCAATTTTTGCCAAATATTTATTATCAAGGATTGCCATGATAGGTTTAGTGTTACCCATACTCAAGCCCTTACCCTAAAGGTTTGGTAGTTTCATTTATTTATCACACACTAAGTGCTTAAGTAGCATTCCATACTATATATAGGCGCATCCATGTACCTTATATGTAGGTATGTAATACATGTATCTGTAGGTATGCCATGTCCCCATGCCAAAACCCAATGAGGTCTATACTGAGTACATGTTTCAATTTAGGTATAGCATGGGTACATTTAGGGTCTAGCACTGGTTTGTACCCAAAATCCCATTGCTACTCATTGCTCATGGTTGCTATTGATGAAAAAGCAATATGATGGTGTATTGTAGAAAATAGCGTACCCTCGCAATTTCACGATATGTTTTCTCTTGCTTTAGTGTCCATATCCGTAGCATGTTTCTAGGGTCATTCAACCAAAAGCCTTAGCCTAGTTTTTCCATCATCACTCATATTTGCCAAAATTCATTTCAAGCAATTGTTTATTATAATTTTCTGAGAACACGTGCAAAGTTTGGACGAATATTCTTGGGATGCAAGCGCTATGTGCGGACGTCTTTGCGCCACGTTGGTGTCCAAAATATTCCAAAATATTAAACATTGCTTCTCCTGCTCAATTTTTGGAATCTCGTCGAAGGTAACACACACGTGACAACAAAACGGTCCCTGCAGCATACCTGACCCATGAAGATTCCCTTTTGGCATGCAAAAGAACAAGTTTGAATAAAGGAAGCTCTCTGGCCTTTTGATCTCTCTTTGGTTTTTGAAAAGATTATCGAACTTCTCTCACGCCTACAAGGGTTTTCAAGCAGATTCTCAAAGAGATACAACCCTCTTGGATTGCTGGCAAGACATTCGTATTGTAGATGTTCATTAGTGTTACAAGCTCTCCACTCTTGGATTTGGGGTTAACTTCTAAGGGTTTTTGAAGCCATTCATTTGCAACTTCAACCTTCAAGGAGTTCATAGCCTCTTGTGTGATCTTGCTAAATTGGGTAACATTGTTCTTTTAACAAGAAATAGTGTTGCTTTGAAGTTCTTGTTGCATTGTATTACAAATATATTGTATCATTGGCAAATATTTGTGGTGTAGACCACCACCTGCTTGATTCTATCCACATTAGGGTATTTTCCCGTAAGCTAAGGCAATACTTATAGATTTGTTTTGTTGCTAATGCTCTTAACTCCTAGATGCACTTAGGATAAGAGCATGCGTGCAATATTTTCTCTTTTATTCCATTTGTTGTTTCGTGGACGCTGGAAGACCAAAATGGGGGTTTGACTGAGGCAAATCCCTAAAATAACCCAACAAGTTTTTCTAGTTTGTGTGTTGTGCAAGTTGTGGGAAGAGATCAAACGCACAAGAGTTTACTCTCTATTCCCTTCTCATTTGCATGTATTTTAGTCATATTTCACTTATGGGAAGTTATTTTATCTCCTTGTGCACATCTAGTGATGTTACAGACTTCTGTAGAGTCGTACAATACGACCTTTTTTTGCTTTGCTGCTATTGGGACGACAACGTTGTGTAGCGAAATCCTCGCGACTCACTGGCATCTGAGGCCAAGGCTTCCTTGCTTTGGTGCCAGGTTTGAATTCTAGGAATCATCGCTTTTCTGTTCACTTCTATAGTTCTTTCCTATTAAATTAATTAAATTTATAGGAAAAGAACCCAATCAGGCCTAGCTGGGTTAAATTGCTCTTTCTGGTTGAACAACAACAATATAATCTTCCTAGTAGCTTGTTAGGTCTTAGATGTAATTGTATGGAATTACATTCTAGTTAGATTGCATTAGATTTTCAATTTTATATTAGATTTTCAATTTTATACTTCTACAGATGGTATGTATTAAGTTTCCTTATGTAGTTGCATGTTTGACCACTAATTCTTGTTGTATTTTATACATACCATTTTGATTTATCTTTAACATTTTAGAGTGAACTATCAATTAGTAACTATGTTTTGTATATATATATATATATTTTGGTATCTTAGAGGTGTCCAGCCCAGCGACCACGCGGTCCACAACCCGTTAGGATGAGCTGACTAATCCTCTGGGCCATATATTAACCCGAGGAAGCCCCAATCTCGATGCGGCAGGTTGAATCGGGTTTCGATCTTGGGTCGATTGTCCGTGTCTTTTAACGGCTCAACCAATCGGTCTATGCCCGGGGGACTTTGTTTTTGTATATTTTGTGAAAATTAAGTTAAATTTTTTGGTTGAATCGTCATATAATCAAACCAAATGCCATAATCCCTACCTGAACTTGATGCTAAATTCACAACTTAAAATACACGCTTATGCACATATCTATATGCATGTTGTAATGTGCTCAAATAAGAAACATAAGCCCAAAATCTATTGTTATTGGGATCATTTTGGATCAAAATTTATTTTCTCATACATTTAATTTGTTTTGTTAGATTTTTGTGTATCACAGGGTTGAGATCATTTCATTGCAATATCTAATCAATGCATGGAATTTGGACTAATGCATCCATGCTATAATAGTTGGAGAGGCTTTGTTTTGAATTTCCTCTCATGTGATAATATATTAGCAAGGAGAGAATAAATGACTAGCAAAAATCTCTCATTTCATACCTTCTACCTTTTCCAACACCGATGGAATTATACTTCAATTAAGGGAGTTTGTTTTCTTATCACTATCAATTGAATGAGAATGTTGAATCTTCTATATACCTATATTAAATAACAAGAAAGAATGTTTAATTTCTATATTGAATTTTAATAAAAGAAGGGTTAATATTCAGAAACTCAGTCGATATAAAAATACATAGGATTTAAAAAAAAAAAAAATAGTATTCTATAGTTATACACATTTAACATGTCAACTTTTTGTTGAGTTTTTGAGTAAAATAGAACTTATTTTTATTATGTTTTTCAAGTTGAGATAAGTTTTATGGTGTTCCTATGAATCTCAATAATTTTAATATTTTATTCACATTTCAGGTATTTTGGTACTGAACCACATCACATTACCACTTTAAAGGAAGCAAAAGATGTGGAGGAAACCATACATGATGCTATCATTCAAATGCATAATCGCAAGGTATTATACTTATTAGGATTTACTTTATTTTTCTAAAAAAATTAAAAAAGAGATAAAATTGGATATTTTGTAAATGTCAAATAAGCTATATAATAAATGATAATTTCTTTGACATAAAAGTTTAAAATTATTTTCAAATGACAAAAGAATTCCATAAAATTGGAATAATAAGCTCTAAAATTATTCATATGATGCCCAAATTTAATGGCATAGCTAAGTTTCCCTTATTTCATGCCTCTAGAGAAATGTAACAATGATAAAACTACATAATAGTCAAAGTCCTATCTTGATGTCATAGGATTAACTATTTATCCATTATCTTTCTAATACACTCAAGGTAACAAAACTCTAGTTTATCCCTACCTTTAAATTTAGACATATTTTATTGAAAATTACTATTAAAGAGTATTTCTTCATGAATGTCTTGCCCAAATTGGAAATAGGCACACAAAATTCAATCGTATTAAATGGATTATTCTCTTTGCTAGTCATATCTAAAAAAGTTTTTAGAGCCACCACTCTTGTTTTGTATTTTAAAGGCTTCATTGGTCCACCTTCAAACAAATATGAGAATGCAAATGTAATCTCTTGGCCTAAGCAACAATAAGAACATTTCCTTCACATTTCATTTTCCGAATTATTCTACTCCAAATATTTATTCATGGACGTCTTGCCCAAACTAGAAATAGGCACAATTCAATTGTATCGAATGGGTTATTTCCTTTGCCAGTCATCTTTAAAAGTATTCTTTTTCTTATAAACTTTTTGGAGCCATCACTCTTGTTTTGTATTTTAAAGGTTTCTTTAGTCCACCTTCAAACAAATATGATAATGCAAATGTAATCTCTTAGCCTAAGCAACAACAAGAACATTGCCTTCATATTTCATTTATAATTTTTATTGGGGTCTCATTTCATGTTTAAAACTTACAAGCAACTATGTGCAAAGTTGCAAACAAAAACATGGAGGTAAAGTAAGCATGTTACTAGTTCTATTTTGTATATAAAACAAGATATGTTTTATCATTTTCAACGAATGAATTTTTACAAAATAGGCATCTATGTTTGGTACAACAAAATTTTTAAAATGTTAATTACATATTAGGAAACATTTGTGTTATGTGTTGGTAGCTTTTCAATAATGAAAAGAGCTTAAAATATTTGAGTGTATAATATTTACTCACTCTTGTTTAATATATTGTGTTTTCTCTTGATATCTATTTCAAAACAGGAAACTCTGAAGAATACCCAACTTATGTCTCTTACTCAAGACAATCAACAGGTACTAATAAGCATAATCTTTGGTCCATTTCACTATATTGTATTTTCTTTATGGATGTTTACATTGAATGGATTACATTAAAATTACTAATTTATCTTTTGGAGTTGAAGATTTACCATAGTGAATTGAGCTTGCCTTTATCAATGGAGCGAGACCATCAACCACAACCTATTCCATGGATGTCTACTGAG
Organism: Cunninghamia lanceolata; assembly: GCA_027924645.1. Lineage (NCBI taxonomy): Eukaryota > Viridiplantae > Streptophyta > Pinopsida > Cupressales > Cupressaceae > Cunninghamia > Cunninghamia lanceolata. The sequence goes on from BSBN01001373.1 coordinate 502,178, forward strand.
GCTCAACAAATTCTCTTACATAAAGATCCTAACTTGGTATTGTTTTAGAGGTGAGTTCAATTATTTTACAAAAGGGTTGCAAATTTTCTATGATCTTTATTTATGTGATTGTTCTCTCCTTAAATGGTAAGCAATTAATCATATGAATGTTATTTAATTTTATAGAGAGAATTCCACCAAGATATGGTTTTTTTATCGTTGAAAATGGCTTTAGGGAGCTATACCTATAAATAGAAAGTGATATTAAAAACCTTGTTATATTTCTTTATGGCTGCTCCATAGGAGGGCCTATTTACAGTGCTATGATCTTTTCAAAATTATGCACATCTCTGTATGCAGTTACATTGCCATCCTATATACATTCTAGGTTATATATATATATTTCTTCCACCTATCTATCTATCTCCACAGAACATGGCTACCTTGAAAATGCCCAAACTTATACACAAAACCTCTAGCCATCATTCGATAAACTACATAATGCAACTATATTGATACTGTTATATAGACATTATCACCACAATAACATTATACCTGATGGGTTCTGGGACCGCCATTCTAACCGTCTTCTTCCTCCTCACTGTCCTCCAACTCCGAGCCTTACGCTTCTATTGCAAAAGACCAGTCCACTTTAGACACAAGAGGAACACTTGTAATGACCTTTAAATATTCTATGCCCCATTTTGCTTGATGCCGAGCTTGTTCATTTTCACCAACAACCTGAATTATGAAAGGGACCCAAGACCTTGTGCACCTCAAATTGATGTGTGACCATTTTGCATGGTCTAGGTGGAAACCCAAACCTAGCACAACATCATCCACCACTTTTTTCAAACCACATCTCCAACTCATTGTAATGTCCCCCATTTAGCCCAATCACACAGATGGTGGAGATTAGCCTATCACATGACTTTCGTAGGCTAATAACAATGGTTAGGAGGTCAATTCAGGGACTTACTATTTATAGTAAGTTGGATCAGGGGCACTTTCTATTTATAGCAGGGTGATTGCTGATGATCAATGCACGAGGTTCATGGTCTCGATATGACTAGAGCTCCATTTGAAATAATATAAGTTAAATTAAATATTTAACTTGTGTTATTATATGAGACTTAAAAAGACTTTAAGTTATAAGGTAAAGTCACGTTATAAAATAAAGTTGTAACTTAATGTGACTCCCTAGGTGATGGGCGCCCACATGGGGACTTGTGAGTCATAAGGTGATGAATTAAAAATAATAAATATTTTATTCTTCCTGGGCGTTGGAGAAGAGGGGAGTTTAAAAGAAAAAAAGTGACTTTCATTTGGATTCATGCTTGACTATTGATTTGCTTTTCTTTTGGAGAGTTATTCCCGTGCATTCTTGAGCTTGGAGTTTGAGGGTTTGATTTGGCTTTGCTGGGATGAAAACCCCTGCATTAGTCCCTTTCTTCGTGCGTGAAAAATCGCATCGGGAGAGGATAGTTGGAGATTTCATTCTGGAGTTTCACTTGAGCTTTCATTTGACGGATTTTGGTTGAGATTGGAGCTTGATTGGATATCTTTTCATGGAGTTCATATCAGCAGCAGAGAACAGAATCTAAGGGGCAGATTTATCCTTCATTGACTGGGTTTTAAGGCTGATACAAAGTTTTTTGGAGCAGGCCGTACCTTCTCTAGAGACCATACCATCTTGTGTTGCGTATTTCTGGAGTTTGGGCGAGTTTAAGGTCATCAATCCTCCTCATTTCTAGTCGCCTTACCTCTGCAGTAGTTTTCAGACATTTATAGAGGGTTTTGGAGGAGTTCAAACACCATTTTGTTGCTGCTAAGCCACTACAACAGGGCCGTACATCTAGCAGGTGGACGTGGGAGTCTTAGGTGGTGCTACAGTCTCTTTCTATGATACTTATCCTCCTCATTCTTGGCGTTTGGGACTGAAATCATTGTCGCAGCCATTTCCTCTAGCAGAGAACTGCATTTTAATGTGTTGATGGTGATTTTTCCATGCATTGTAAGCTGACCCGGGTACGACAATCGGACGAAGTTGTAAAACTCCATGAGTATGTTACTATAATTCATATTTGGCCATAACACTATCTGGGTGTTTGTTATTTTGTTGATATCTCTACTAGTTTTTCTGGGTTCCTAGTCTATGCTTTATATTTTATGCAAAAACAAACATGCAAGCAAAACCCACGAAAACCTAAACACCAAACAAGCAGAAAACAAAAAAAAAACAACACAGAGCAAACATATATCCGAGGGTGTATGTTACACTCATTTTCACAATTGCAACAATCATTGATCAAATTACCGCCTTCTCTTCCCCCACATCCAACATAACTACTACAAACATGGAGGAGATATCGGTAGTGACATGATACCTATGCGCTTTGGACATGAAAGAGTCGCCCAGGATTATTTTTACAGCATGCAAAACCACTGCTGCCTTAGTCCTAAATACCATCTTCATTCTCAGCTCCGTGATATGCCCTATGAAGGTAATATACCTTCTCTTAGACTTCAAACACATTGTTATATCTATACAAATGATCCCGAACCAAGCTGCATTTATAATCAATTCCATAGCCATTGTTGGAGGGGGATTCATAATTACTTTCATCACTTGTCCTCGCATCAGTCCTTCCCCGTTGTTCATACACTTCTTCCCCTCTTACTTATCTCTCCATCATTATTTCAATTTATGTCACATGATGTTAAATGATTGTGTATCCCGCCTCGAATCTTCCCATCCATCCATTGTGTCACAATAAACTTCATCTTCTCTCGTGTCTATAGCCACATTTGCTAGCCTATTAGCCACATCGTTTGCTTCTCTAAATACATGTTCAATTTTGAAGTCCTCTAGTTCGTTTAGCAAGTTCTAAATTAGGGGTATGTATTGGTCTAATTTCCAACTTGGTGTTGCCTTTCTCCGTAGTGCATTTATGACAATGAGCGAGTCCCCCTCTAGACACACTTTCATCACTTTTAGTCTTCTACAAATTTGGACACCTAGTAATGCATCATAGATTTCAGCTTCGTTATTCTTGCCACTAGGGAGTTTTTTTTGTTGTTAGGCCTACTATCACTCTGTTTTGATCTCTTAAGACACATCCAACCCTTGATTTTGTGCCAACCTTCTCCTTGGGAAACCCAACAAGCATCATCTTTGGTTTTATCAATCGGATGAACCTGGGTAACTCCATGAATGAGAGGAACCACCAATCCTCTCCACTTTTTACATATCTCTCCATCCCTAGCTGTGAATGAGTTATCCTTCAATTTTTGATTTCTAGCAGTGTTGTTAACTACCTCTATGATGGAATCTTCCAATTTATTGAAGAGAGCATCACAAGTGATCTCTTTCCCCTGAAAAATCCTCCAATTTCTTTCTTTCCACAATTCCCATATTACTACTGATGGGCTCACTATCCAGATACTTGAGAAAATTGCTTTTTTTATGAATTATAGGCCATGCATTGAACATGGAAAGTAAATCTTGTGGGAGTGGGCTTTGCCAGTTTAGCTTTTCCATTACCTTTTTCCAACAAGCCTCTGCAAATTCACAACTCATCAAAATATGATCGCTAGTCTCTTCCTTTTTCTTACACAGGACACATCTTGTGGGGCCACTAAAGCTAACTGTCCGTAGTCTCTCACCTGTTAGAATTTTGTTTTGCAATGTTGCTCATGTAAAGACAACTACTTTAGGTAGGCATTGTTTATTCCAACAAAGATGCACTGACCAATCTTTTTTTTAATAGTAGCCGCCTCCAATGTATACCCTATCTACACATTGGACTTTCTCGTTTTTGATCCACACCATTTGATAACTTCTCCTTTTGATATCAAGATCCTCCTTTCGGCTAATGTTTTCCTTAGTCGATCTTGTTGTTCCTCTAGAATTTCTATTCCCTACCATGATTTCCATCTCTATTCTATGACTCCATCCATTTCTATTTGTTCAACGTAGTCTCTAACATGCAGTCCTCACCTATTGTTTAGAACCTCTTTGGCCTCTTTCATATTTGGCATCTCTTTTAGTGATTGAAAACCATTCCACAAGTCCTCCCAGAACAATGCCTTTCTTCCGTTTCTCACTTCCCAGGTGATGTGATTGATAATTATTTTCCTACTAGAGATCAGGAAATTCCGAATTGTTGAGCCCGTGGAAGGATTAGTGGTTAAAAACTTGATGGGGTTTGTTGAGTCAAAATACTTATTTTGTAGGACTTTCGCCCATTTTTGCTGTGGGTTGCATTATATATTCATCACAAATTTCGCCCCCAAAGCTGAGTTCAAAATGGACCAGTGTCTCAAACCTACACCTCTTGCTCCCTTAGGGCTACAAATCTTCTTCCAAGCAATAAGCGGGAACTTCTTCTGTTCAGTTGTCCCTTTCGAAAAGAAAGATCTCATTTTTTGCTCTATTAATTCATAGGTTTTCCTAGGTAGTTTTAAACGAGACATAATGTATATGGGGATTGCTGATATTATTGATTTTAAGATGAGAATTCTTTTGGTCGAAGAAAGCCACTTACCTTTTCATATGGCCAACTTTGAGTTGCAGCTTGCAAGAATAGATTCCCATAGTTTTGCTCTATTGGCTCCAACAAATTAAGGAATGCCCAAATATCTACTTGAGAGTTTGTTGATTCTAAAACCCAACATAGAAGCCACCTCCCTTTGCTTTCTTAAATTCATGTTAAAAAAGAAGATTTCCGACTTTCTCCAATTAATACTTTATCTAGATGTGTGGCAGTATCTATCCAAGGTTTGCTTGATTACTTTTGCTTCTTTTTTATTGGCCACCCCAAAGAGGATACTATCATCAACGAATTGCTAGTGTGTAGCTGCTTCAATCTACGGAGCAATCTTGATGCCTTTCCAATTACCCTTTTCTCTTTCTTCTTGTATGCTTCTCCTAGTGCTTCCGGCATAATGATAAATAGAAATAGCAACAACGGATCACCTTGCCTGATACCATGAGATGAAGAAAAAATCTTTGTGAGCTTCCATTAATCAACACTGAAAATCTGGGGCTAGAAATACAATTGTTGACCCAACTTATCCATTCCTTGCAGATTCTAAGTCCTTCCATTACTTCCATAAGAAACTGCCTATTCACTTGGTCATATGCTTTTTTGATAGCCAATTTGATAATCATCCTTTCGACCTTGGTTTGTCTAACAATATGTATTGGTTCATGTGCTAAAATGATACGTTCTGCAATGGATCTCCCTGGAGTGAAGCCACTTTGTTCCTCCGAATGATCTCTAGAAGTAGAATCTTCAATCTATTAGCCATTGTTTTCGTTATTATCTTATACATTGTATTGCACAAAGAGATTGGTCGATAGTCATCCACAGTCTCCACAACATTCTTCTTTGATATTAATGCTATAAAGGTATTGTTCATGGCTTTTAACATAGTGGCATTTTTCTTGATTCCTCCACTGCTGCAACTAGATCTTTGCTTACAATGTTCCAAAAGGATTGAAAAAAACTAGCTGGGAGACTGTAATGTCCCCTTTTAGGGTATTCTTGATTTCTTAACTTGCACACAAGAATAACTATAGTAATGAAATCAATACATAACAACGTACAAGAATGTAATGTTACTTGTGCATACATATATCCCTTCATAATTGTTAAGGTTAGCAACATCATAATCATAATCAATGATAATGACAAGTACATATATTCAAATTATATTTCCACATACTTTAGTATACTTATACTTTAACCGTGTCTATGTCTCATACACTTTGGGAATGGTGACGTCGAGCTTGGTCGTTAATTTAGCCCAATCATCTACCCTAGCGGAGGAGGGGAAAACATTACGTTAAGGCACTGGAAAACTAATCCCCATTGCCATGGGCCCAAGGGTTTCATGAACACCCGTCAATACCACCACTTGGCCCAAAGGTTTCACAAACGCCCGTCGATACCACCATTTGGGAGCCACCCACCGTGTGAGACATTAATAACAAACTAATCTCCACTGCCATAGGCCCAAGGGTTTCACGGTCACCCGGCAATACCACCACTTGGCCCAAAGGTGTCACGAATGCCCGTCGATACCACCATTTGGGAGTCACCTACTGTGTGAGACATTAATAACAAAACTGCACTTACCTAACAACCCAAATGTTCTCATAGGGGCAAAGGTGAAAGATTAAAGACGTGGTAGGGTCGCGCTTATCCCTCGTATATCATGAGTAAGACGAAGTATAATTATATTAAGTATAGATAAGTATATATAAGTAAGAATTATCATACCAAAATAACATTTCTCTCTCCTTAGATGATCGGAGATGCGCAAGACAATGATTACCTTTCCAAGGCTGCTATAATCTCAGAATTCTTGTTACAAGATTGTTCCTTCCAATAGGAACTATGTGGATAATGTTTTACAATTATTAGACGGACATATCAAGGGCAGATCGCTGCCTCAAATAAATATTATATGTCTTATGACAGAATTTCTGGCTGAGTTAATTCAATAATTACTGCTGCTTCATATAATAAGAGTTGCAGATCCAATTCCTCTTGATGGCTGTAGGAATTTACGATGAAGGGAATTGCTTGCTTGATCTGTATTTTTTTTTGTCTCCTCCTCCAATGCCAATAATAAGACTATATATATCTTCACGTTTTGGTGAAGGGATATATCCCTTTCAAAGGTGATGTCCTTCTCATGGTCGCACCTTTTATTAATGAATTTCTTATCTTATATTGATTGCTGCCATTTTCTTAATGCTGTCCTTTATTAATACTATCGCTGCATTTGTTGGTATTACTTATTTCCCAAAATCGTTGGGTCTTGCATTTTTATTAATTCAAAATTGCTGACTTTATAGTAAGACATCGTATCACCCTTACTAGCCTTTTCTAATCTTAATCGCTGCCATGTATGTTACTTATTTAATTGCTGACTATGTCTAATTTACATGTCAGCACAAGCAACGTGAGTCTTCCTAAAATAAGATTTGACTTATTTCCTTTATATAATATTTCGCTGCCCTTTCTTAATAATATGTTGCTTTATATTACATATTTATTCTTATTTATATGTATAGTATTATATATATTATTTCATAATTATAATAATATTTAAATTGTTAATATTAATATTAATAATTATATTTATATTTATTTTTGTTATTTATAAATATAATAATATAATATGTTATATATTATATTTTAATTATTTATATAATAATATTATTTAATAAATAATATATAATATTTATATATCTCTATAAAACATCATATTTCACATCAAGTATCTTCACCGTCTTTATCATGTTGTTTAAATCATTACATCGACTTCTTCAAATTGATGATCGTCGTCCTGTAGGAGAGGGGACATGACAGAGACCATCTGCGCCTAGGGCCTTGTCTGATCCTAACCGAAAGATGGCCATTTTAACTTCTTCCTCTGAAATAGGGCTCTTTAGCATTTCATTTTGTTCTTGGCTAGTAATCTGTGGAATCTTATTTAATACCTCTTCTTTGGCAGGATTATTAGATGACTTTTCTTGATTCAATAATTCTTCGAAGTTCACTGTTGCCTCACCTATCTCCTTTGGATGCTCTATTATGCTACCGTCACTCTTCTTAATACAGGTGATCTTATTCATACTCCTCTTAATCTTAGTGGTGTTATGAGAAAACTTTGTATTCCTATCACCATCGTTGAGCCAACATTCTTTGAATTTTTGCCGCCAAAAAATTTCTTCTCTATTTAACACTTTTGTGTATCTTCCCTAAAATTCTCTTTCAAATGAAATTGAATCCATACATTCTTGGATGGCCGTCTCATTTAGAATTGCTAATTCCTTTTCAATCCTATCTTTCTCTTCGAAGTATTTTTGAAGTTGTAATGTCCCCTTTTTGAGCTAGGCTTGGAAAAGAGAATATTTTATACCTTTGGAATTTGGAGAGTTGGCTCAACTATTTTTCTATGATGAAACAAAGTTGGAAAAAGAGTTTTGGTATTTTTATAATATTTTTAGAAAAGTCAAAAATATTAAAATAAATGGCCAAGAGGGAAAAAGTCCCATTTGGAAAAATGAAACATTGGGAAAAAGGATGGAAAAAGGGAAATTGGACAAAAAACAAATTTATAATATTTTTATATTATATTTATTTTCCCAAATCCACGCCCAAGAGGGAAAAAGGCAAAAAAAATAAATTATTTTCACTCTCCTAGCCACCGCCCAACTTGGGAAAATTAAAACAAAATAAAATAAAATTGTTTGAGGTCGGCTATGGATTCCAAAAGTTATTATATTTTGTTGTAATTGGGCGCCCAAGGAGAAAAAGATAAAACAAGGTCATTTGAGGTCATTTGGCATTCACTCTTAGGAGATTTTCTCTTGGCTGCAACTTCGTTTCAGCGATATCTAAGGACGAAAACCCTTGGATTTTAGTGGTTCGGACGAAAACCCATCTCACTTTGAGAGAGGGATTCACCTAGGATCCATTATTGAGCTTATTGTAGGTTTTTCCACGGAGATAAAGGCTTCAAGCGGCTAGGGTTTCAAGGAAAATTGCATTTTCAACTAGGGTTTGAAGACATATTGCAGGTTGAAGGCAAAGTAATTCAGATCAGAGTGTTATTTGATCATATTTTCATCATCAAAGGTCAAATAAGGGTTTGTAGGTGGAGTGATCAACATTTGGAGGTATTTTTGTTGGTTTGCAACATATTTTAGCATTCTGATTTTTATAGCAGACCTCTGTAATTTGATTTTAGTCATAGATCGGAGGGTTTGATCATCATATTTTGAGGCTACACGGGCATATATTCATTCCAAACCCTAATCGCCTCATTCGAGGGCATAGCCGTTGTGCATTGGAGGAGTTTTCGGGCTTGTATTGGCTGGGTTTGTGATTCAGATTTCATATCAGCACCTACAAGTTTCAGATCAGTCACTTTATGTTGGACTTGTCTTCATTCCTTCACAATGATTCATCATTCCTAAGGCGGCCAGCTAAGGAGGACAACATTGGATCATTGTTTGATGAATTGGATCACATTTTGATCATCTTTGCATGCATATGTAAGTCTGAAACAAAAATCAGACCTTGACTGTTCGTAAACAGCCAACAACATTTCAATAAAGTTACCAAGACTTTCATCCGGGTATGTTCTATTATGCGATATCTTGATTTTTGAATGTGTATGTGAGCTGGTTTAATTCATTTCAGTCATCTTTTGATTTATATGAATGTCATATTGTTATCTTTTAATCTTTATATCATATGAAACATATATGTGAAAACAAAACATCAAAAACCCAAGTGAAACATCCAGAAAACAAATCAGAAATTTCAGGCCAGCAAACAAAAGTTCAGTTCAGATTTAGACAGGGTTCTTACAGTGGTATCAGAGCCCGGATCTTGCCAGCCTATTGGGTTAGAATCTTCATATGCTTCCTCACGAAGTTGGTCCACACAGGTACTATTATAGAAGAACAGGTCAGCGTGATAATCAAGAAGGGATTCCTATTGTAGGTACAAATCAGTTGGATATGGATAGAGGAAGAAGAGATGGAAGTCCTCCATGTGATGACATGAACGTTGGTGATATGTTGAGAGATATAGCAGCTGGTCAAAGAATGATGGCAGCGAGACAGCAACAAACAAATGAGAATCTATCTCAAATGATCGCAACCCAACAACAAATGATGCAGTTCATGACTCAAACTATGGCTAATATGAGAGTCAATCCAGCGTCTACAGGGGAAGGTAGCGTTGTTGGTACACCTCGTGTTGGGAGAACACACACTACCACACCAGATAGACCATTGCAGCCTACATTTCTTCTTAGAGAAGAAGTAGAGGAAGAGGTTATTGAGGATGAGGAGCCGCCACTAGCAGAGGAGTTGATCACTATAGTTGAGGAGTATGATGCACTTCCCGACAATGTCAAAGATCATCTAAACTTCAATAATTATATGAATCAAAGGAAGTATCAGAGAAGAGCAAGGGTTGAACAAAGACCTCGAAGACAAACAAAGCAACCTAATGAGTACAAAGATGCATTGAACAAAATTCCTCTTCCTAACTTTGATGGCAGCTGTAAAACAAGTGCTAGGGAATGGGTACATAAGCTTGATACTTTCCTTACACTCAAGCCAATGAGTGAGGTTAAGGCTATACAGTTTGCCACTATGCATCTCGAGGGTTTAGCATATGATTGGTGGCATCATGGGCTTGTTTTGCAGAAGCATATATGGTGAGTTCACACGAAAACTCATTACTAGATTTCACAGGAAAGATGCGGAAGTCTACTACAGAGATTTGGCACAGTTGAAACAGGTTGGTAGAGTGGACTCCTATGTCAATGAGTTCCAAAAGATTGCAGTTATGGTTCCTAACATGTCGGAAATGAGAGTGACTATGCTCTTTATTGAGGGATTGAATGACAGGGTGAGAGGTTTGGTGAAGGTTCACAAGCCTAGGACACTGGATGATGGTATTGAGCTTGCACTTGACTTAGACACTACTCTTTCATTTCAGGCCCAAAAGAAGCACAAGAATGAAAATTTAGATCGACAATTTCATGAGCAGCCCACTCCTACAAAAATTGAAGGTACATTAAAGATGGATTTTGAGACCAAGAATGGTCTTCATAGAAAAAAGTTGTGTTTTTCTTGCAAAGAACCTTAGGAACCGGGTCGTACGTGTCTTGGAAAGGGTAAGGTGCATTACATTGAGGTAATTGATGATGTGGATGATGATACTAGTTCGGAAAGTGAACATGGTTAGCCAACACCAAATATAGTAAGTGATGGTAATAAGGGAACTAGAATCTCTTATCTTTCAGGAGTTCCAATGTATAACCCATTCTTATTTGAAGGTACATTGTTTGGATGTAAGGTCATGGCACTTCTTGATAGTGGAGCTACACATAACTACATTGATGAAAGTTTGGTGAACAAAAGAGGTTTGCATTGTGATGATTTTGAGGGCTTTGATGTGACTATAGCAGGTGGTCTAACTATTCCTTGCAAGAAGAAATTGAACAAACTTAGCATTCTATTTGGTGAGTATACACTTTGTGATGACTTCCATGTTCTTGACTTGAAGGATAATGATATTGTGCTTGGTATGCAATGGCTACATTCACTACAAAGAGTCATCCAAGATTTGCAAGCTATGGAGTTGAGTTTCCAATATGAAGGGAAACAAGTCACTATGAAAGCACTCAAATACATGCTACCACATCAAATCACAGCTAAGTCTATGATAGTTATGGACAAGGAATCATTTCATGAGGACATCTATGAGGGTTTTTCATCTTATATCTGCATGGGACAACAAGGACATGATGAAGAATTTGGCAAATTGGGTGCATACTTGAGCAGGATTGTGGCACTTCTGATTAGTGAGTTGCATGAGCTTCCTTTTGCAAATTGTGAGCAGTTTGATATAGTGCATATAAGACCATTCAAAAGGCCTAGATTGATTTGGGATCGGGAATTGATTGGCATGATTGATCCTAATGCAAATTTGGTATTTATGATTGCTTGAGGGCAAGCAATCTCGGTGTGGGAGGACTTGTAATGTCCCCTTTTTGAGCCAGGCTTGGAAAAGAGAATATTGCTATACCTTTGGAGTTTGGAAAGTTGGCTCAATTATTTTTCTATGATGAAACGAAGTTGGAAAAAGACTTTTGGTATTTTTATAATATTTTTAGAAAAGTCAAAAATATTAAAATAAATGGCCAAGGAAAACGTCCCATTTGGAAAAATGAAAAATTGAGAAAAAGGATGGAAAAAGGGAAATTGGACAAAAAACAAAATTATAATATTTTTATATTATATTTATTTTCCCAAAATCCACGCTCAAGAGGGAAAAAGACCAAAAAAAAAATTATTTTCTCTCTCCTAGTTGCCGCCCAACTTGGGAAAATTAAAATAAAATAAAATAAAATTGTTTGAGGTTGGCTATGGATTCCAAAAGTTATTATATTTTATTGTAATTGGGCGCCCAAGGAGAAAAAGATAAAAGGTCATTTGAGGTCATTGAATCATTTGACATTTTCACTCTTTGGAGATTTTCTCTTGACTGCAACTTCATTTCAGTGATATCTAAGGACAAAAACCCTTGGATTTTAGTGGTTTGGACGAAAACCCATCCTGTTTTGAGAGATGGATTCACCTAGGATCCGTTATTGAGCTTATTGCAGTTTTTTCATGGAGATAAAGGCTTCAAAAAACTAGGGTTTCAAGGAAGATTGCATTTTCAGCTAGGGTTTGAAGACATATTGCAGGTTGAAGGCAAAGTAATTCATATTGGATTGTTATTTGATCATTATTTCATCATCAAAGGTCAAATAAGGGTTTGTAGGTGGAGTGATCAGCATTTGGAGGTGTTTTTGTTGGTTGGCAACATATTTTAGCATTTTGATTTTTATATCAGACCTCTGCAATTTGATTTTAGTTATAGATTGAAGGGTTTGATCATATTTTGAGGCTACAAGGTCATATATTTATTCCAAACCCTAATTGTCTCATTCTAGAGCATAGCCGTTGTGCATTGGAGGAGTTTTCGGGCTTGTATCGGCTGGGTCTGTGATTCAGATTTCATATCAGCACCTATAGGTTTCAGATCAGTCACTTTATATTGGACTTGTCTTCATTCCTTCACAAGGATTCATCATTCCTAAGGCGACCAGCTAAGGAGAACAACATTGGATCATTGTTGCATCATTGTTTGATGAATTGGATCACATTTTGATCCATGCATATGTAAGTCTGAAACAAAAATCAGACCTTGACTGTTTGTAATCAGCCAACAACATTTCAATAAAGTTGCCAAGACTTTCATCCGGGTATGTTCTATTATGTGATATCTTGATTTTTGGATGTGTATGTGAGCTGATTTAATTCATTTCAGTCATGTTTTGATATTATATGAATGTCATATTGCTATCTTTCAATCTTCATATCATATCAAACATATATGTGAAAACAAAACATCAAAAACCCAAGTGAAACATCCATAAAACAAATCAGAAATTTCAGGCCAACAAACAAAAGTTCAGTTCAGATTTAGACAGGGTTCTTACAGAAGTGATCTCGATTTCATACCTTTAGTTGCTTCTTAATGGAACCCAATTTCTTATACAATTGAAAAAGTCTGGTGCCCTTGATTTTGGGGGCCAATACTCACCATTCAGCCATCTTGTTTGGCAGCTCGGGATCCCTTAACCACATGTTTTCAAATTGAAAGGGGCATCTCGTAGGTATAGGATCAAGGGAGAATTGTATCAAAAGTGGGAAGTGGTCTGACTCGGTGAATGGGAGGATGGAGGCATCATATGTTATTGGCAAGTTGACCCAATTTCTTGTATCGAGGAATTGATCAAGACGCTTCGTTATATTGGTGAATCCTTGCCTCCTTCCTATTGGTCCAGTTGTAACTTCCATTCTTCGGGATGACATCCTGAAAGTGATTGTTGTTAACAAATTCTTGGAAATCTAGTTGAGTTTGTGAGAGCTTTGATATCTGCCATTTCTTTGAGCCATCTAGTGTAGCATTGAAATCACCTCCCACAATAATCATGTTTTCATCAAATGTTTGAACAATTTTTGAGATTTGGCCCCAAACTTCCCTTTTCCTAGAGGTACCAGTAGGGCCATAGACATTAATTAAAATGAATTCACAGTTTAGAGGTAGAAACGTAACTTTAGTTTCCTGCTAAGATTGGCTTGATTGCATCTCTTGCATAGTAATTCTTTTCGAGTTCCAAACCAGACCCATACCACCTACAGCGCCTTGGGCGGGAACAAAAAAATCCCTGCCATTGTCTCCATTTAGCCATTAGGCCTCTTTTTTCCTCAATTTCCAATTTTGTTTCTTGAATCAATAATATATTCGCTCTAGACTTATCTATATGGCATTTAATTATGCACCTTTTGTTAGGGGCATTCATGCCCCTAACATACCACATTCCGATCCTTATGGCTCTTTAGGAAGGTTAATCCCCTTCCTTGATCTGAGCTTCATTTGTCCTTTATCTCTTCCCGCCATCTCTAATTTGATTCTGTTAGATTTTCTACCCCTTGAGCTTTTCTCTCCCAATTTAATTTTTTTGATATTTGATTCAGTTTGATTGATCGTTCTTTCCACTAACACATCAATTTCCTCTTCTGAGAAGTTGCTATCTCTTTCTAAGTCCATGTTGATATCAACCTCCAACGTCGGGAATCTAGAGGTAAGTTTTCCTTATTATTAATGTCCTCATTACATCCAAATAGTTCCAGAGTTGTTTCAAAGGTTGACGAGCCTTTCAACGCATCTACATTCACCTTCTCTCTTGGAGTCAGAATTACTTCCTCTTGTGTGCTGGTGGCTTTATCAACTTTTGTATTCACACCAATTTGTTCACCATCTCCACTATCGATTATTTCCCTTCAATTATTCTCAGGCTCTTTTAGGATTTCAATTGTCTTGTTTTCCTCCTCTCTCATATTGTAGTCTTCCGATGAGTGGCCGTGATGCTAGCATTTCGTGCATTTCCCCTGAGTATTTTCTAATTCGATGCTTTGTTTCTAGATCCCTTGGTTAGATCTAATCTCCAATTCTTTTGGTGGAGGAGATTTGAGATTGACAATGATACATATTCTTGCATAAATTCCATAGTTTGGTCTTCCAAATTTTCATTAGCCTTGACAAAGGAACCAATTTGATCCCCTATACATTCAATATTTTCGGGTCCCAATATTCTGAGGGCAAATTATACAATCTGATCCACATCAGGGTTTCTGAAATCTCATGGTTCATGGGGTTGAAATTTAGTTCCCAATCCTTCAAGTAAAAACCTACCCCTCCCATTATATACGACCTCTGGTCTAAATTTTCTTTCTTCTTTTCCTTAGATGGGCATTCCACCAAGTAGAATCCCCTTGGTAAGGTCTTCAACTTAATCTCCTTCCCCCAATGATTCTCACACCAATTTCAGATTTTGTTTTTGGTCAGCCACTCTCCAGCCCATTTCATGAGAAAGGCACACTCTTTCAATCTTGCTACAAAGGAAATGCAACTTAATGGGTGTTTTGGATTTAGAGGAACATTATTTGCAAATGAAGTAGATTGTTTTCCTTTTAATATCCATATCTTCCGGCTTGGTGCCTTCCCCAAGCCTTGATCTTTGGTCATTGGTTTGGTTGAACTTGTTTTGTTTTGATCTCCACATATTCTTCCCTTCAAACCACCAAGTATCTGTGAAAATGTTTTTACCATCGAAACAACTGGGTTGCTGCTGATCCACCCACCTATTTTGGAACCACGAGCACCAACCATGAGAAGCGTCCGGACTCCATTATAGTCTTTGGGAGGGACCCGATCCTTTTTCTGCTCCTCCCTTCCCTATCTTTCGCCATATCTCCACCAATTGTAGTCTGCTTTACCATATTTTTCCCCTTAAAGCGAAATTTGGTCACAGACTATTCATAATATATTATTTACTTTATATTTTACTTAAGAGCTATTTTACTATTAAATGAAACTTCAAGCCAAAAAAAAAACATATTTCAATGAATTCAACGAAGACACTGGATTAAAATTATAACTAGGCAACCATTCTTGTCCCTTCAACAACCAATATAATTCTTTTTTTCTAAACACAAAATTAAAGTATTTCCTCGAGTAAGAAATTTACCATAAACGAAATATTTAAATAAAATTTAGATTTTTTTCAAGTTTGTCTACCTTCCATATGATTTTTTTTACTTATCGTGAGGTTCTCTAGAGCCTTAAATTACACTAGCACTTGCACCTATACAAGGTTCGAGGTTCAAGGAATACGCCGATAAGAACAACACGAGTTTAAATTTTTCCGGCATGATTTTTTGAACGGCGTGAATTTTCCCGGCGTGAGACAATTCCGAGAACTATAATTGTGCTCAAAGCCTATCGGCTAATTATAGTATTGGCATGGTAAACAGTTGAAAAGTTTGCATCTATTTTTTTTTTAAATTCCAAACTCTAGAAAATAACATTTCTAATTATTATAAAAGTAAATCATACTATATTTTCTCATTTATCCAAATATTAAGTTATTCTAATTGTTTTTTATGAATAAAACAAAAGTTTACAATGTGAACATAGAATTTATCTTTCCAACATGCACTCTATAGATTTTTTCATAGTAGAATGTACTCTCTAGAATTTTTCATAGTAGAATGTACTCAAGATATAGTTGTCATAGTTATTAGGAGACTTATAACTTGAACCTTTTGTCTTTAAACATGTCCATGTCTTAAAGATTTGTATAGAAAAATCTTTGAACACAAGACTCAATTAACATTTCTATACGTCTCCCAAAATATTCTTTAAAAAATTAAAAACTTTTAATATAAATTTTTAAAATTTTAGTTAATATTTGATTTTTTTATTGATAATTGTTTGAATAAAAGTGTAAGAGAAAAGAAAAGGTATTTTTTTGCTTGAAAATATATAGATATATTTTATAGCTAAAAATTTTAGTATCTAAGTCCAAAGTGCTACTAATAAAGAAAATAGAGTGATTAAGATGTTTGCATAATAATTTTTATAAATTGATCAAAGTGTGAAAAGCACAATACTCCATATTAGCAATTTGTGCTATCAAACTACGGTGTTGTATAATTTGTATTTCTTATTTAAAAAATAAAAATAAAAAATTATCTATAAGCTAATAGATATGCAAAAGAACCTCTAAGATCATCCATCTCCTATCAATGTATTCATGTTTGCTCACCCATTGTTGGCAATATGGTTTAAGTAAAGACTCTTCCATATAAAAAAATTAAATAATTATTTTAAATAGCCACAAAAATATGATTTCTAAACTATGGATAAGAGGCATGTCTACCAAAACCTTATGGAGCTCAGGGATTTTTATTTGATCCTATTTTAGATTTGTGAACTTAAATGATTTTTTGATATCTCTTGTCCATTTATATATTTAATTTTTTATTTTATTTATATATTATCTCAAATTTATTAATTTTCATTTTATTTTATTTATAAATTATCTCAAATTTATTAATTTTCATTTGTAAGTCTTGTTATACTTTATTTTTATTTTATTTTGATGATGTTTATATTTACTAAAATCTCTTTTTTTTAAAACAAATGTGTATCTTTCGCGTTTCATGGCTGCTAAAAATATGTATTAAGTATTGAAATACTTTTTTTTTGATGTTCCTAAAATTGTTTACAATTTGTTTTTGCAGCAACAATTTTCAACAATATTAGATTGTTCTTCAACATCAATGCACCAATAAATAGACTCTCCAGGTGATCAAAACTTGTCAGGTGTTTAAAAACTTGAAATATATTCAAGTCATTTGAAAGTTTGAATTTTGGTGTGGATAAAGTTTCCTATAAAAAATTGTAAGTATTTGTTGTGGACTGAATCTTATTATTATGTTTTATTACATAAATTCAAAGGATACGAAGTTTTATTGTTTTATATTGTTTAGTACATAAATTCAAAGGATACAAAGTTTTATTGTAATGTAATATTGATATTTTTATGGCATTGAAGAGAATATTTGATGAAATACACAAGCCAAATCAAGGTTAAAAAAAAAACAAACCTTATACTTCGTATATGAAATGCAAATGAATGTTGTAAAAGTGTATAGTTGAGTTCATGACTAGATTCTATTGTTCTTCTACAATTGTCTACAAGTGGAAATTGTTCTTCTAGATATTTAATCAAACAATATTTATTTAATTTTTTGAACAGATATCATTTTTATGGTCAGTGAGTTTCTAATGTGAGAAATTTGCAAAGCCTCGCAAAATTTGTATAGTATGCATGTAGTAAATGAATTTAGAGAATTGAGTATCTAGATATGCAGTTCAAAACGTATTTAAATTCAAAGATACTAGAAGATTATTTAAGTACAACGGCTTTACGTTTTCATTTAATTAGGTAAAATAGATGTCAAGTGATTTAATTCGCAATCTAACGGAGTAATTTTTGAAATCAATTTATTTTGTATTTATAATAATAATTAAAATACTTTGTCAAACAAAGTATAAATATATTAAAATATTCATTTTTTTGCACAAGGGAGAGGGGCCAGTTGTCGCCCATGCCCCAATAACCCAATAAGCGCTATGTTTTTGTGCATTTGACCCCCCAATTAAAATTTTAAAAAGAACTAATACATGTAAAATACCAACCTAATAAATTAACACGAATGCACCAATACATGTTCACAACATTTGTACATGTTCACAAATGCACCAATACATGTTCACAACTCTAATAAATTAACCAATGAAGTTAAGACAAGTGCACAAATGTGATGGTGAGTGGTTACTGGCACATTGTTGCGCATGTATGGGGCGACATGTTGAAATGACACTTTTTCGACCCATGTGCACGTAACACGTCCTACAGGGAAATGTATAAGTGTCCAGAAGCTGAAAGAATAGCTTTAAGCTTTTCGGTCGCATACGGAGAAACCCAAAAAAAATCGCCGAAATCTGATATGTCAAGCTAACTATGAGCTTGACGTGCGCGAAGTTAGGGTGGGCGGCTATTGACCCCTCTCCCTTAACATGAATATAATTAGGAGAAAACGTATTGATCATAAAAAGTCTTGATATGAATAATATTCCTATCATGACTTAAAAAATATTTTTAATACTAATTTTTATTTAGAAAGCCACTTATAATTTTAAATTAATAAATAAAGTAAAACTTCTTTAGAGATGATTTTTATTCAAAGACAGTATAGGCACATGTTTTGTGTTATAATTACTTGTGTATTGTAAACAATATAATTTATATTTAAATATTATTTTTTAACAAACCAATAAGAATGATTTAGAACGTGATATGCAGAGAGATATGTTATTAAACTTTGATTTTTTTTTCAAACTTTTCAAACTCGAAAAAATGTAGTTGTAAACTTGTAAAAACTCCTATATATTTATAATTAGACTATTGAAAGCATACACAATTTTTAAAGAAATGTTTAGAATGATTTGAAATGAACATCTACAACATCATAAAGCATTTTAATCTCAGTGTAATCTTATTGAAATACAACACAAGTAATAATAATCAAGGATTATATTCAATAATGCATATAAAATAATTTCTTATGATAAAAAGATCATTTTCATTATTTATTTTTGTATGAGGTAATTAGATGATTAGCAAGTTTTAATATGTTCACTCTTTCATAAAGGATAAAATTATTATATTGTTTAGAATCATGTAAATTTATTTTAAAATGAAACTTTGTAAATGTTTATATAAAAGTTTAATTTATTTTATAGATCTTTTATTATTGTTATCATTGTTGGTTAACAATGTTTTATGTAAATTGCATCTCCAGACGTCTTTGGCCTTTCTCATTTTTTCATGGAGTTGATAGAGAAGTCCACTTTGCCCCCTTGTTTTGACGATGATGGTAATCTTGTTTTGTGGACTTTTTCAAAAGAGGGAAGGGCTTCCTAAATTTGTTTTGGAATCTCACACCTAGGTTAAGGGTGTGTAGAATACCAAGTTAGGATCTAGGATTGTGTAGTAAGTTGTTTGTTTGTTGTGTATTTGTTGTAGCTTTGTTTCTTTGAGGTGTATTGATTGGCAATTTCTTGTTTGTACAAGAGTTTGGACCTCTTAAAAACCCAACTTTACCGTTAATAAAAAACAATGCTTTATGTTAATACAGAGATGTAAAATCTAATACCATGTTCTTTGTAATTATTCTTAAATAATTTTCTTAATTATATGATAAAAATATATTGTGCATATAATGTAACAAATAGAAAATGACATAATACAATGTTATTAGTATCCATGAATTTAATACTACCTAATTGGTCATAATAGTAACCATTATCTACCCCCATTTATGGGAAGGCTATGATTCATCCATCACATAACCCAAGAGTGGATGCAAGGTTGGTACCACTAGATGTGGATGGGCACAAATTAAATTTTGATGGAGTGGCTAGGGGCAACCTAGGCCTGTTTGGGGCATGATGCATAATTAGTGAAGATACTAGAATGGAAAAGAGGTTAGCAACATAAAGGAAAACAAAACTGTGTTTATACCTTTAAATTTGTTCCACTCTAGCCTCCTTGATAAGGTGGAGGAAATGCATGCACCCAGGTGCAAATCTTAGCTTTACCTAATGCAAAATCAATGTGGATTGCTCAAGCAAACACCAACATAATGGAGATAAGGATTTGGATGCAAATTTGCCATAAATTTGGCTATAATTTTGTCTATGGTGATGGAGGAATTGTGAGAGCATAAGTGTGATAAATGAAGTGTAAGTATTGTGTAGTGTGTAATGTCATGTAATGTAAAAATGGTTGTAGGAATGCTCTTATTTATGTTAGAATTTGAAAAGATTATTAACCCAGAAAGCTAGTGCAAAGAATAGATATCTAAACTATGAATGCAAATGATACGAAATCAAAATAGCAACACAGAGTTAGTCTCCAAGAGAGTAATGCAAATGCTAAAAGCAAAATAACATTAAAAGGATGCAAAAGTAAAAGATACAAAATACAAGCCAGGTAACATGCTTATATAGACTAGGAAGAGGGAGGATGTGGCAACACTGACGAATGAGGAGCAACCATCTATCGGACTAAAGATAGCAAAGTATCTTCCTAAGATAGCTAATAGATGCTCACATGTAGGAAGGTGACACCTCGCAACCACTCACCTAATAAGACATGTTTTATTAACCTAAGCGAGATTAATAGAAGTGTAGGAAAAAGCTAGGAATATAGGAAAAAAATAAATAACCCATCTAGAAAATAAAAATCTACACTAACACCCCCCATAAGCGAAGCTTAGGTGGATGTAAAAATGGGTCCCAACAAATCAAGCCTGATGAGGTATCCAGGGACATAAAATTCTCCCCCCCCCCCAAGGAGAGAGAAAAGAGACCCCCCCAAAAGTAGAGAGTCAAGACTCCGAGTGAGAGGAAGAAGCCCCCCAGAAGATGAAGCATCCTGCACCCCCAGCAAAGCTCGCAAATGAAGGAACTTGCTCTCAGTGAAGGGTTTGGTGAAGATATCAGCAGTGTGCTCGGAAGTTGGACAGTAGCGAAGGTCGATGATGTGGCCATGGATGAGCTCCCGGATGTAGTGCATGTGGACCTTTATGTGTTTGGTCTGCTGCTGATGGACCGGATTCCGTGAGATCTGAATGGCACTCTGGTTGTCACAAAATATGACTGATGGCCATCTAATCTGGATACCAAACTCAGTGAGAAGATTCTGAACCCAAATGGCCTCAATGGTGGCATTCATAGCCCCCTGATACTCGGCCTCAGTAGAAGATAGAGCAATAGCAAATTGCTTCTTGCTTGACCAACAAATAGGACCTGAACCAAGTGAGAAGCTGTAACCTGAAGTAGACTTGCGATCCTGAGAATCGCTCGCCTAATCTGAATCTGTGTAGCCCACGAAGTCAAGCTCAATGCCCGCTGCGTAGTGAATCCCAAAACTATGAGTACCCTGAATGTAGTGAAGGATCCGCTTGGCTGCTTTCCAGTGCAGCTCATGGGGCTCCTGCATGAATCGAGAGACCATGCCTACAACATATGAAATGTCGGGTCTCGTATGAGTCAGATAAATGAGACACCCAACAAGCTGTCGATACAAAGTGCCATCAACAAGTGGAGAAGAACACTGAGCGTCAAGTTTGACTCCAAAAAGAAAGGGAGTTGGAGTAGGCTTGCAGTCAGCCATATGAAACCTTGAGAGCAAATCTAGAGCATACTTGGACTGGTTGATGGTGATCCTGGAAGCAAACTGGTAGATCTCAATCCCGAGAAAGTAATGCAACAAGCCCAAGTCAGTCATCAAAAACCTGTCATGAAGGGCAATTTTGACAGCCCTAATCGTGGATGAAGAACTCCTTGTGATCAACAAGCCATCAACATACAAAACCAGAAATAGGAGTGAATCATCTTGCTGCAGAATGTAGACATTGGGATTAGAATGGCATCAAGTGAACCCAACTGATAGAAGGAAGGAGTCCATCTTGGCATACCAGGCTTGAGGAGCTTGTTTGAGGCCATAGAGAGACTTCCGAAGATGACACACAAGTGAAGAATCCTGAAGAAACCCCTGTGGCTGCGCCATGTAGATCTCCTCCTGAAGGTCACCGTGAAGAAAATCACTCTTCACATCCATCTGGTGTACTTCCTAACAATTAGCTGTAGTAATGGCAAGAACAAGTCAGATGGAATTCATTTTGGCAATTGGCGCAAAAGTCTCAGAGTAGTTAATCCCAGGAACCTGGGAGAATCCTTTGGCGACCAAGCGAGCCTTATGCTTGTCAACCAACCCATCTGCTACAAATTTTGTCCGATAGATCCACTTACATCAAACAAGTTTTCTTCCCTTGGGAAGAGGGACAAGATCCCAAGTGTGGTTCCCCATCAAGGAACTATACTCCTCCTGCATAGTTGTATCCCACTCAAGAATACCAGAAGCCTCATGAAAAGACTATGGATCTGAGGCAGTAGCAATGAAAACATGTGGAGCATTCTGGAACTGTGAACGAGTTCGCCTGGTGTCTGATGGATCCCCAACCCAATCACCTGCAGACTGCAAGGTCTGTCTAGCCCAAAGTGGATTGGAAGATGGAGAATCTGGAGGAGAATCATCAACCTTTGAATGATGACTAGGAGAGGAAGGAGGTGAGTCCTCTGAATTGCTCTCTGCATCAGAAGTGGAGGTAGAAGACTGCTCAGGTGAATCTGACTCATCAGAAGATCTGTCATGTATCCCAAGTTACTCCAATGTCAAAGTAGGAGTTGGAGACGTGATAGAAAGTGAGCTCGAAGAGCCCTCCTCAAACTGAACACTCCTCTCAATGAACAACTCATGTGTAGTAGGGTGGAGAAACCGATAACCCTTCACACCATCAGGATAACCTACAAATATGCAAGGTCTGCTCTGTGGATCCAAGGCCTTGTGTTTCTCTGCAGGAATGTGGGCCTATGCAAGAGAACCAAAAACTCGAAAGTGCTTAACTGATGGTTTCTGACTGCTCCAAGCTTCAAAAGGAGTGACTCCCTTCAAGGCTCGATGAGGAACACGGTTCTGGATATAACAAGCACAGTCAATGGCCTCTGCCCAATACTATGGTGCAAGAGATCTGGAGTGAATCATGCAGTTCACCATTTCCTTCAAGGACCTATTCTTTCATTCTACAACACCGTTCTGCTGAGGATTGTATGGAACTGAATGCTGCAAATCAATCCCCTCTAAAG
Organism: Cunninghamia lanceolata; assembly: GCA_027924645.1. NCBI lineage: Eukaryota > Viridiplantae > Streptophyta > Pinopsida > Cupressales > Cupressaceae > Cunninghamia > Cunninghamia lanceolata. The sequence goes on from BSBN01001373.1 coordinate 525,439, forward strand.
TGCAAAACCTCTCAAACCGATGGTTGACATACTCACCACCATTGTCAGTGCGCAAAACTTTGATGGCTTTCCTGAATTGTTTCTCTACAAAAGTCTTGAAGTCCTGAAAGTGATCAAATACCTCAGATTTCTATTTGAGAAAGTACACCCAAGTATATTGAGAAAAATCATCAATGAATGTGAGGACATATCTAGCCTTGCTAAAAGAAGGATGCTGAAATGGACCAGCCAAATCAGTGTGAACTAACTCTAGTATCTGTGAAGCTCTCCATGCCTTACCTTTGTCAAACTTTTCCTTAGGATGCTTACCAAGAATGCAACCTTGGCAAACACCACTTGAAAACTGAACTGAAGGCAACCCTGTGCTGCTGGTTGCGCTGCTACAAGTAGCGGAAGTTAAGATGGCCAAACTGCTCATGCCATAATCTACTCACATCATTAGGATGAGTGAGCAAAACAGTCGAAGGAGGATCAGGAACAAAGTGGGAAAATAGATAGAGCCGTGACTGATGATCTGCTCTCCCAACTGCAACTGTAGAACCACTGTGCAACTCACGAATCTCCACTGAATTAGGAGTGAACTCAACCCACTTGCCTGAACCTGTGTGAGTGATCTGGTATACTGATAGGAGATCAGTTGATAATGAGGGTACACAAAGAACATCATGGAATGTGCCATCCTCCACATCAACAGATCCTCTCCCACACACCTCAACAAGAGTGTCATCACCCATCAAAATAGAAGGCATAGTACACGGCTCCAAAGATGCAAGTTCTTCCTTAGATGAAGCCATGTGGTGTGAAGCACCCGAATCAAGAACTCAAGTGGATGGTGAAGAAGCAACTGCAACAAGGGCCTTGCCCTTTCCTTTTCCCTTGCTGTTTTCTTTTGCCTTGTTAGACCCCTCATTAGAACTCTGTTTGATAGACTCAGGAACACTGATATTATTCTTCTCAAGAATGTGTGTCAAGTGATCAATTTGTTTCTTCAAACATTTATGCTCATCATGACCAGGTCTTTTACAATAGGCACATTGGACCCTCTCTTTCTTAGGCTTGTCGCCCTTGGAAGATTGGGTCTCATTGGTTGCTTTTGAAGCAACCGGTATCTGATCCTTCTTCTCCTTTCTATTCTTTTGTTTCTTATCCTTACTATTGTTGTTACTACTTTATGCTTTCTATTCTTTTGTATCTTGGTTGGCAGCCAAGGCATGTGACTTAGAGGACTTAAGAGTGCCCATTTGGATTAGCTTGTCTTGTTCCCGAGTGAGATTGACAACAAAATCATCTAAAGATGGCATGGTGAATTGAGTACTAAGTGCACCCTTAGTAGCATAGAAAGTAGAAACAAACACAAAATATTCTAAACTCAGCTTAGAGAGAATACTAAAAATCAGTTGTTCATCTTTCTTTTCAATTCCACATTGTTTTAACTGCAGCTTTAATGATTTCAATTTAGTGAAGAAATCCTGGATTGTGTTGAAATTGCCTAGACTTAAACTAATTAGTTCATTTTCCAACATATGACCCCTCATTGAATCTTGTGTGCCAAATAGTTTTTCTAGCTTTGTCCAGATTTCATTTGGTGTATTCAAAGACTCAATGTGAAAGAGCAAATAAGGGGAAACAGACAAATACAATGTTCCATATGCTTCATCACATTTGTTAAACCACTTAGGCTTATCTTCATCTTTAGCAGGTTCAGTTTCAAGTCCCATAGTTATCCTATTTAATCCAACTTTCCTTAAGTGAATTGTCATGCGTGATTTCTACTCAAAGTAATTGTATGGAGTTAGGATGGGCAGATTTGTTTGATCCATGATGAAAAAATGTAGAGAAGTGCCGAAAAGAAGAGAACCCAACCAAGACAACCCCCCCTTTTCACTCAATCAAAGAACCCCCCCAAGAAAATATGATTTGGCACTTTATATTAGTGCGTTTACAACTGCCACTAGCAATAAATACTAAGTGGTCTTGATTTCAATGCATTACAAAACCCTCATGAAGAGCATATGCTGAAAATACAACTTTGACACAATATCCAGAGAAATAAACAGCACCACTGCAATCTACTTGAAAAATCATGCAATTTTAAAAAAATCGCCTCGATACAAGGTCGTATATGAAAGTTATGATCCTCCGAAGTTCCCAAAACAAGAACTGTGAAGTGTCACGACTGAGAATCTGCAATTTCTGAAAAATCTCTGTATCAAAATAAAAAAACGTTTGCACTAGTGCATAGAGCACGAAAAAATAACAAAAATAAAAAAAAATCGTGGGAACGGAGTCCGTATGAGCAAGAACGGAGCATTTGAAAACTGCCTTCAAAACTGCAACTGCCAATAGAGAGGGGTACTATTGTAGCTTTCTGAGTTTGATTATGCAAAATATACAGATTGCATGCAAAAATTGAAAGATACTCAGATGGTTTTTCTGTGTTGCGAACAAAACCCAGAAGGCATTTTTTTTGCTGATGTACAGAAGATGTAGTTCTAATGTAAACATGACGCCTTTAACAACAAAAAATGACTCCAACAACCAAAAAATGATATGCAAAGTCTGAATCAGCTACCTAAAACAAGAAAAGGCATGTTGGAACCTGCAATATTGATTGAAAACACCAAATATGCAAGTTGGTTGTTAGATTTGAGCTTGAAAACCCCGATTCCGAAACTGTGTATGACGATATCTGATTTCGGTGAAATGAAAGCTAAATATGATTTTCTCAAGCCTCTTGGACGTGTTGGAATAGTCAGAAATGCTGCCAGTATAACCAAAAATGCTGCAATCACTTAGATTTCATAAAACACGTATAAACCCAGAGATTAAAAAACTTTTCGTCAAACTTTTCTGATTCTCAAGATCATTTGAAGATGCAAGAGAAAAGCATATTGGGTTTTTCAAAAAACTACAATAAGCTTAATTTGTCCCCCCGAATATCTCAAATAAAAAAAACTAAAATCTACTCTTGTACATAGCCTAGCTCTGATACCATGTTAGAATCTGAAAAGATTATTAACCCAGAAAACTAGTGTAAATAATAGATATCTAAACTATGAATGCAAATGATACGAAATCAAAATAGCAACATAGAGTTAGTCTCCAAGAGAGTAATGCAAATGCTAGAAGCAAAATAGCATTAAGAGGATGCAAAAATAAAAGATACAAAATTCAAGCCAGGTAGCATGTTTATATAGACTAGAAAGAGGGAGGAGGTGACAATACCGACCAATGAGGAGCAACCATCTATCGGACTCAAGATAGCAAAGTAGCTTCCCAAGATAACTAATAGATGCTCACATGTAGGAAGGTGACACCTCGCAACCACTCACCTAATAAGATATGCTTTATTAATTTAAGCAAGATTAATAGAAGTGTAGGAAAAACCTAGGAATATAGGGAAAAAATAAATAACCCAATTAGGAAATAAAAACCTACACTAATAATTTATAGATTTTTGGGGAATTTTAAATCAATGGTGGAGGTTCAAAGTTGAGATTCAAGGGTGGAGGTTTCATAGTAAAATCAAGGGCCAAGATTTCATCAACAAAGATGAAGGGCTTTCATTATTTTTCAATTTTTACAATCTTGGGAAGACTTTGCATTTATGAAAATAGATACATGTTTTAATGCGTGAGTGGGATGAGAAATGACAAGTGCATGGATTTGGAAAGATGAGGTGGAGACAAGTGTGAGCTAAATGAATTAAATAATCCTCTTGCATGGATTTGGAAAGATGAGGTGGAGACACGTGTCTTCAATTAATTAAATGATGTTGATTATTTAATTAATTATGGGGAGATGGGATAATAGAGGTTTAGGTTAATTAATTAAGTGATTAACTTAATTAATATGAGATGGTTTAATTAGTGACTCAAATTAATTAAATAGGGGTTTATTTAATTAATTTGGTCATAGGGATTTGGTAGGGTAGGGTAGCTAATTAAATAAATGAGATTTAATAATAAGAGTGCTTCTGGATTAAACTGTGTATGTTTTTGCTACAACGTTTCGGATCATGCTCAATGATCCATCATCAGGTAGAGGAAACCATTTCCCTCCCATGAAGGGCAGCAATAGTAGGCATGAGTTTTCCACAGTCCATGAATAATGATAAGAGTGCTTCTGGATTAAACTGTGTATGTTTTTGCTACAACGTTTCAGATCATGCTCAATGATCTATCATCAGGTAGAGGAAACCATTTCCCTCCCATGAAGGGCAACAATAGTAGGCATGAGTTTTCCACAGTCTATGAATAATGATAAGAGTGCTTCTATATTAAACTGTGTATGTTTTTGCTACAACGTTTCGGATCATGCTCAATGATCCATCATCAGGTAGAGGAAACCATTTCCCTCCCATGAAGGGCAGCAATTAAGGACTAATTGTAATGAGGAGATAATCAAATAAATAAATTTTAATTATTTATTTAATTAATTTTGGGTAGGTTATAGCGAGAATTGTGATGTTTGATTAAATAAAATTAATTTGGAAGAAGGTGGATATGATGGGTGACATTAGGGAAGTGTCAGAAAATAATGTAGTGAGGACACGTCATTTTCAAGTGTCTACAATTAAAAATCACCAGAGAGATAAATTCAATGGCAAAGAAACTCATAAATGAAATGAATAATGAAGTCAAAACCCAAGTAGTATTGCTTGAGCTTTAGACTTGTAAAAAAATGGGACTATTTAAAGTCCAAATAGAGGGAGATTCCCAAATAAAAATGCCATTAGAAAACATTCATCACTAAATTGGAAGATTGACAACATTTTGAATCAATGTTCGATCTTAATAGAATGACTCCAAGAATGCAAAATACACCACACTTATCGAGAAACAAATGGAGCAACGAACACAATTGTCAATGTGGCGATCAACATGGAACGAAATTATCATATCGCCAACTCCTCAGACATGTGGCAGGATATGGCGTCGGATTTGTTGGTCGTCCTCACATGCTTGAACCAGATGAATGAATTATGAATAGTTAATAAGCTTAGGTTGACTTGCTTCGAAATAGAGGAGGGCAGTTTAGACGAGAAGTTTGCAATTATGAAGACAATTATGCAAAGTACAAATGAGGGAAATGCATACGACAATGTTTTTCTTGGCATTTTCAATAGCTTTGGAACCATGGACACAACGGTTTGACTAAAATCTAGAAAGCGGGAAGTCACTTTCGTGGGGGGAAGGGAGGGCGGGTTTAGGTTGCAGGTTGAAAGAAATTTTTAAAAATGAAATCGATGATAGTTTTGCATGCCATCCATATGGTCTTGGGAGATACATTTTTGTCCACAACCCATTGATAGAAGGTCAACATAGACATATCTTTTATGCTCGTCGTAGTCCTGTTGGACTTGGGAGAAGCACATGATGTCATTCGAGTGGTGGCAGAGTCTCTAATCAAATCAAGATGGCATATGGATTGAAAATAATATTGGATGATGTAGTGATAAGATTGGGATTCCTTTCAGGCAATGGAACTTGGCTAGTGATTCTTCAGACTTATAACATAGCCTATGGGCTCCCTTTCATTATTGCAATAGTGGGACAAAATGAGGACAAACGCAAACACAAGGCAAAATGGGGAGTTGAATTCCTAAAGGCGGTCACTGGTGCAACTCTGGTGCATGATGTCAATTGGTTCTTTTCAATTGAAATAGGTAGCTCGAACTTCAACAAGGAAGAGGTCGTGGTGGAGGTTCAACATATATGAAGATTGGTGCGGGTCTCCTTTTGCCAGTCCATGGATTGCAAGAGGTTATTCATTGGTGGGGGTGTTGATATCAGATATACAAGAATAAGTTATAGAACATTGTAAATAGAATATATAGTAGAAAGATATATATCATAAATTAGCTATAGATTAAAAAGACAAAGAATAGAAGCTGCAATGTTTTCTACACATGCCTTAAGGGTTTTTTAATTAAATCTTCATAGAAATATAGCATACTCCAAGGGGTTTTTGATAAAGGCCCTACATTGGAGCAACGAGTTCATTTTTGGTTGAAATCTTTTATAGAAATGGCCCCCTCTACCAAATTTACGTTTATTTAAAGTTATATATGTTAAATGCTAGCTATTATATAGTGAAATGATTACATGAAAAGAAGTTATGAGTATAACATCTATTTTTAGAAAAGCTCTTTAATTAGAGTGTTTGTAGGCACTGTTCATTTTTTGAAACTATTTTATTTTACTTATAAAATATTTTATAATAATAAATAATTTTTGAAAAATTGACTTGACTCAATTTAAAAAGTTGAGCATGTACTATAAAAATTTGTCTAATTACTTTCCTATAGTAGAAGTAGAAAATTTTATGAATTCATGAAGAGGAAAATATTATATTCATAAGATTAGCTCAATCTTATGAAGGACTTTATAAGAACTACAAAATTTTAATTTCTTATAAAGATGTATTTCTTAAAAGGATAAAGTTAAGTTAAAAGTGAAGTTAAATGCTAATCAACATTTTTTCTCTATGTGTCTTATTTATAGCTTATTCCATTATATTTTGTATTAGTAAGAATTTATAACATTTTTTATGTTTATTAAGGTTGTCATAATTACATGTGAACCTTAGAATAACCTTCTACATGAGTCATGATGTTGAGATTTACCCTTGATGATCTATGGAAAAAAAAAAAAAACCTTGACAAATTAGGAATTTAATAATTTTCATAATTAAAAGAATTGTAAGTATAATTAGAAGACTTTTTATAATTAATAGAATTGTAAGTATAATTAGAAGACCACTATTGGTGACTCTACCATATAATTTAGTGGTTGTGCATGTGAGAATTATGGTTTTACAAAATAAAGTAAAATTTATGCATATAACAATGATCGTCGTGCAAAAATTAAAAAAATACCATGTGAGAAAGGCAATTCCATAGGTAACACTAACCAAGCTTCCCTGCAAAGTAATGGCTTGACTAAGACATTGGTGCATATCAATAACCCTTACAAAACATTTCCTCTTACCAATGTTTGGTGGTCTATTGGTGCACGAAAGAAGACCTCTTGTTAAGAACTATCACATATAAATAAAAGTATAGGCATAGACGTAAGTGATTCACTTGTTTATAAACAAAGAAATTGAAAATAATAAAAAAATTAAAAAAAAAAAGATACTACGTGTTTATGTTTTTTAATAATTTTTTTGAAGTAGGAATAAGAGGTGGTGATTAATCATAGGTAATATTTATTTTATATTATGGTGGTGTTTGTTTTTTGTAATTATTATTGTTGTTTAAGTTTTTAACAACAAATTCACATTATAAGGATATGAATGGATTTCAACAAAAAGGATTTCAATGCTTCCGTCATTTCTAAAATCCTATTGTTGCATTTGATTGAGATTTTTCCACTGCTCTATTCTAGCGATAACGTGGATGTTGTTGATGACGATAGTGTTGGTTTGTCTACAATGCCCATTGATTCAATTGTTGGCTAATGTGCACCTACTCCAAGCAATGTTTATGGGGTTGCTATAGGATTTCATACTACTCGTTCAAATGGTCATGGTGTGGGTTATCATAATCGCGTTGATGTTCGTGGAACGAAGGTGTTAAATGGAGGCATTTTGGATGGCACGGGTGGATTAGGCCATGCTTTATTTTGCATGACCATCGCTGGGTCAAGGATTCCTTCTTCTCGCCCTCCTTTGTGTAGCAATGTTGGACACCTATCTTGTTCTCAAACCTCCCTAGTAGTGGTGTGTGGATAGAATGTGATTGATAATGAAGCTATTTATACTTGTTGAGGTTTGATTGGTAGATTTAATCACATGTGACCTTCTCTTCTAGACCTGCATTAGCGGATGTTGAAGTCATGGAGGCCTCTCAATGTGGGGAAAATCGAGTAGGGAAGTTTTATTGTGGCTTTTCAATCTTCTAAAGATAGGGAAGCAATACTGGAGGGTAGGTTTTGGATGTGGGGTGCGCATTCCCTCTCACTCAAGCCATGGTTTCCCTTTTTCAACCTCACAGAATTATTAAATATTATGGTTGTTTGGGTCAGATTGCCAAACCTCCCTGTCCAATTCTAGGAAGACTCCTATTTTGAGGATATTGGCAATGCTATTAGTTATTTTTTGAAGGTGGATTCAATCACTTTTAACATTGGCCACTCTACCTTTGCCTGTCTACTGGTGGATATCGACATCTCCAGGACTCTTCTTGGGGATACTGTACTCTTGGTGGAGGATAGGTCGTGGACTCAATTTTTTTATTATGAGGGTATCCCCTTCCAGTGTAGATGATGCTTAATTAATGGTCATTTTGCCTTTGATTGTCACCTTTCTAGCGACAAGAATGTGGGTTCAGTTATGTGGTGGTGAAAACCCTCCCCGACCATTTTAATATTGGTGATTCTGTTGATTCTAACTCTCAAGATCACGAGCCTTCTAGTCTTGTTCCTCTGATGATGGATCTTGGTGTGGCCCTTAGGGTTTCTCTTGAGGTGGCTCCCTTTGGGGTTGGTGCAATTGAAGTGTTATCTTTAGTTCTTGCTTGGACTTGTTCAGACTTGGTTCATGCAACTTCTTTGAAAGATCCCATTGATGTCTCAACAGATTCGAGGGGACCCTTACTCCTACTCTATCTACGAATTTTGTGCAGCATCTAACATCTTCATTTACACATTCTTCCTCATCGAGAGAGGTGACTTGAGTTGAGGTGACGAAAGAGGATTCCCCTCTTCTTTCTCCTTGGTCTAATGTTTTGTCTTGGACAATCATTCAAAGAAGAAAGAAATGTTTGCCTAAATAAGTTTCAAAATCCCATACCTGAGCTACAAGTGTGTGGATTGTAAGGATGGGGTCAGGCATTGTGTAGGATGTTGACCCTTTGGTTGTTTTTATTTTGTGGCAACTTGGCCATAGTTTTGTTGTTGAACAACTTTTTTGGTAGTCGTTGCTTTGTTGTTGTATAGACTCCTTTGTTTTTTGTTATTTTGGTGGTTGCATTTCTCATAGAAATTGTTCCTCTCACCTGATGGTTGTTTCTCTGTTAAAAGGTTTGGGCCCTCTCAAAACCCATTTTTACTAATATCAAAAACAAATTCACATTATATATTACTTTAATTAACATTTTATTCCCTATTACTTGAAGTGTGACTTAAGTAAAAGTAATTATTCATACATTGAAACATACATTTTGATAGAAACATAATCAAGCCATGAATACTCAAAAAAATATGATCCCAAGAAAAATTGACCAACAATAATCTAACATTTTAAGCATGTGATCCTTCGTAAATTGTCTATCCAAAGATTGTTAAAATTTTAACTAGGCATGCATTGTATACATCCATAGAAGAAATTTGGATCTAACCTATCTATAAAACAAGAAAATTAATTGAAATAAAATATCTATTCTATTTCTCTAATAGATTATTTATCTCTTCTTATACCAACAAATTACTTGTATTTGTTATATTTGAATGAGATCTATGCATTTTTCAATTCATAAATGAAAGAAAGATGAAAATTAACAAAAATATTATTATTGAATATCCAAGAGTTCTTTTCTTCCTCACATCTCCCCTCATTTTACAATACAATGTTTTCTCTTTTATGAAAAAATCAATTCAACAAAATATGATAAGATCAAACTAAATTATTCCGCAATAAATCCAACTAATTTTACATAATCCCACTAAATTTAACTATCTATAGATAATTGTTATTCTACACACAATATCCATGTTAGGACCCTCACGTCCTAACTTGCACCACTTTGAGATTGTAATAGTCATAGTACAATTATTTCTAATTAATATTATATTGTGCAGATTTATCACATTGATTGTATTTCATGTCATTATTTATAAATATTTTATACCAATATAATAAAGTAACTATAATCTTGAAATCATATTTTGGAATCAAGTTTTGCTCCCATGAAGGTTTCCCCCTTGAAGATTTTGGGAAATAGGTGTTGTACACCTTGCATAATATTGTATTATTTTATTCATGTAAAATAAATATTTATTTGTTGTGCATCTTAATTGATGTGTTTAACCACATTAGACATTTATTTGGAGGCCACTTGTAAATGTTGTATGTAACATTGGGTTATTATTTGTATTATTTAATTGTTGGGAAAACATAGTACCAATATTAAATAAGTGGGTCAATGGTTTTGTGTATCCATGATTTTGGAACACATGGTTTTATCCAATGCCACAAGTTATATTTGTGTGAGCTTGGTCTATAAAAGCAAGCACATGGTTAGTGGTTTGGAGGGTTGGCTATTTCATTGTAGGTGGATTGGAGGTTTGTGAGGGGCTGTCATTTTATTGAGTTTCTCCTGTAAGAGCATATTGTGAAGCATGGCAGGTGATGTGTGGATTCATGCTTGGACACATGGAGGATGAGTTGGAGGTGCTTGACGGTTCATAGGTATTCATGGAGACTCATGGCATGTATTGTAATATGTTTATTGTTGATTAATACATATGAGTTTGGATGCTTTTGGAGGCTGGGTTTTTCCCTCTTGAGGGGTTTTTGAGGGTATATCTTGTGTTATCTTGTTGATTGTTCATTTGATCTTTGCATTATGGTTATTTGTTGCATCTTATTCTCCTATTGGGTTATGTGGAATTGGTTTTATTTGACCTGCAAATTCCTAATATGTGGTATCAGAGCCATGTTTATGGTTGAGGGAGGTGTGAGCTCCCTAGATATGTATAACCCTTATTTGTGTGGATCGGGTGCAAAATGGAAGCCATGCTAATGCATGGAAGGATTGAGGACATTACAAGGTTTTTTGCAGGTTGTATTGCAGATTGGGGGTTTTGAGTATTGTAGATTTGTTGTATATTTTGCGGATTTGGTGATTGCAAAATCATGGCTGAAGAGGGTTTTCTTGGTTTGGCTTCGTGAGGGTTTTGAGTAGGAATTTCTATAGATGACCTCCTGGGACAAAATGGACCTCGCCATTGAGTCCAGGAGGCTCGAGAGGTGAAGAAAATCATATAATTTGCCCATGTTTAGCCATAGGAGAAAAATGCAAAATTTTTTAGTCCCCCATGTTCGATGGTACGACCTTACAGTCGTCGCAGGTATGCAGAGATTAAAAAAATATTTTTTGAAAAAAATTCCCCGTGCATGTCAAAGATTTTTATAGTTTGTGGAAAAAAAATAAAATTTCATTTTTTGAACTATAGAAAGTGATTTTGAAATAAAGATATACATTCAAAATAAATAAAAAAATTGATTGGGGGGTGGGGGGGGGGGGGTGTATGGGTTTGCAAACCCATACCTTGTGCTTGCATAGAGGGGGTACTAGCGGCTCATAGTCAGTCAGCCCCGCCATCCCTCAATCGGCCTCCAAGCCGAGCCAGGCCCTCTGCCTACCGGCGTGGCCCTTGGCCGTCAGTTTGGCAAGGGTGTCATTGGCAACCGGTAGGCCCATGGGGCCTTTAAACTTTTAGCATCCCGTGAAAAAAAAATCAAATGGCGGCAGAAAACATTTGACATCTGATTATTAAATTAGACTTTATAAAAAAATTAAAACCTCCTTATACATTGCCATGAGGTCTGAGGTGGAAATTGAAACAAATTTAATTTTTCCTTGGAGTTCGCCATACACATACGTTAGCCAAACATGCCACCTCACACCCAGTCATGTGCACAAGTAGCGCTTGCATTAGCACAACGTCAGTAGGGTACCTGGGGTCCCCTTTTAGCCCTAGGAGGGCATTTTCTTCCGAGGGGCATAACTTTTACATACAGTATCAGATTTTTGACTTCTTATAGGCATCAGAAAGGTCTCTTCGAGAACTACACAGTGGTATAAGTTTTATGACCAGATTTTTTTGTTTGTGTTATAATTTAGTGCTTGAAGCCGGCATTGCTTCGAGACAATTTTATGTTCATAGCTTTTGCATACGAAATCAAATTTTTGATTTTAGATAGGCATTGGAGAGCTATTGTAGTGTACTACGGTTTGGATCATGTAGATTTTTAGTTTGGTGTACAAAGAGAGATTGGTACTTTTTTTATCACTTGCAGGAGCCTGAGATTTAGAGTGCGTTTATGAATGCATTCAGATAGATTTTTCAGGCACAAACTTGTGGGAGTGCATGTTGTTATGAAACCATCAACATGGTATAGCAGGTTTGCAGATTTGGTGCTTCTAGATACAGGTTTACAGGTGTTTTCAAAGTTTAGACTTTGATGGAGATAGGCACACATGTTGTCTTCTGGTTTGAGGACAAAGTTGATACACGTGTGAGAGTTGGAGTCTCATTTCAGTGGGATTTGAGTACATGTATAGCGATGATGATGATTATGGTGTCATGGATATGCAGGTACACTTTTGCATTGGCACAACATGATCATGTATGCGATTGACAGGTATGAGCTATGATGTTTGATACATGATTATAGGTTGTGTTGTGGTGTTTTAGGGGATTGTTCTTATCTCCTAGATGTTTGACTAGTTCCTTGACTATGGTTACTCATTTGTGGACTTATTGGCAAATCAAATCTAGAGTTGATTTGGTGTTTGAGTCTTAGAGTCTATAGGTTGTTTTATTTGATATCTCAATTTGCATATTACTAGTGTGATGATGAGTTTACATGTTACATTTGTTTGGATATTCGAGTTATGTAGTTTTGTGGGTTGATCACCTATTTAGCTATAGTGGATGACTCAGATGTGGACTACCTATATCCACGAGATTGGTTTAGTGATTATGCATACATTGTTAGTTGGCCTTGTCTATGGTCATTTGTACATTGGATGTTGCTTTGGAATCGAAGGATGGATGATTAGAGTGCTTGGATAGTCAGTTGTTAGGACTTATAGCATGTTTATCACGATGTCATGGAGAGCTTGGATACATGGTTTTATGTGAGCTTTTGACAGTGATAGTTTTATCTTCTTGGTTTGGAGATCATGGTTTTACTCGACCTTTTGGGAGCTATTGATGTTATGGCAGGATTCCTTGATTGGTTTGCGGCCATGGATATGTTAGATTTAAGACAGACAACTGAGAGGGGGGTGAATCAGTTGTCCCAAAACTTTCTTCCTATTAATCACTTAAATCCTCTTTGTAATTCAACAGCATAATAATAAATAAATCATGGAAACATAATATAACAATTCAAGAGTAAAAACACATTAACACATGACACCAGGATTTTAATGTGGAAAACCCGATTAAGAGAAAAACCACGGGGTGACTAACCCAAGATTGTATTCTCTGTTAAAAGAATAAGAAGAACAAATTAGCACATGCCAATTAGGGCTCACTGCTCAAGCACACTGCTCACAAGAGGCCCACTGCCTACAGGAGACACACTGTCTACAGAATAATAAATATTACATACTTGACCTAAAGAATAGCATCTTCACCATGCTTGAGTCAGTTCCATTTAAGCTCAATACTTCTGCACTGCCTTTCACTCTGCTCCTCTCCACCACACTCTCATCTCCACCAAGATAGATTTGAAATGACTTCACAACTTCTTATTTATATAAGACATTTGACTTTGGGATAATCATCCAAGTCAGCATACATTACAGAGAAAATACATAAATACAACATGACTAATTACAAAAAGACTTCATGCGGATCAACACACTATCGGCTACACAAATCTGAGACTTCAATCTTCTTTTAGGAACATGCCATGCTTCACCGAACATCTTCAAGATCATGCGCAAGATGTGTAACTCATCCGGTTGGCCAAACTTAGGAAGAACATCATCATCCAGAAGTAATTCTTCAATTACGAGCTCAATATTTAATGCGGACCACCAACACGAATTGGATACAATCCAATAACCTCCATAAGCTTACTTGAATCACCAAGAACATCCACACTACTTCTATTTACTGAAATCTTTCTCTCCATCATCCAGAACCTCAAAAACACAGTCTGTCATCACTGTCATATTGGACTAGATGCTTGTGGGCCTCCAGACCACAAACCAATTGAGTTGTCAATTCACATTGTCTTCCTAAACACTCCATCAAATCCGCAGAACAAGATATTTCATTTCCGGATCTCACTGGACCTATCTGTGTCACTCTGTCACCTCTAAACATCTGCCAGAACTAGTTTTACTCAAGTGGCCATAACTTTTTTAAATATTCATGCAGAGGTCTCAAATCTTTACTAGATCATCTTTAGACACATATCTACTAACCCTTTGATGCGCATCCTCTGATCTTCATCTTAGCTGGGATCTTTACTTCACTGTCTTCACTGTTCTTCTCTATTCCTGGTAGGACTAATTTTCTCAATATCCTCAGCATACAACTCATCCAATCCTTGACATCAATGCAATAGGAGTACGTTGACATTAATGACAACACTAGTTAGGCCCATACTTGCAACAATCTTCCCCTTTGTCATTGATAGCAACATATGATGTGAAAAACTATTTTAACCATCAAGACAAGAACTTCTCCTTACTGATTGACATAACTTCCCTATCAACAACAACCATTCACATGTCTTCTCTTCCTTTACTGCTTCCCCTTTGATCAGCAACCACTTTTGTTTTTCACATGTCTTCTCTCCCCCTTTGACATCAATGGCAAAGGGCACATACTTGCATCACTTCATAATCATACTAGCTACTCCCCTTGAGTAGCAACATCCCATCATCAATCTGGACCACAAGATATGACTGTGAGATCCATTGGACTGATGCACATCAGTGCACCTAAATTCAAAACTAGAGGGGTAATAAACCCTAACTTCTCCCTGAGATACTGAAAAAAGTCCTTAGGTAGAGGTTTAGTAAAAATATCTGCAAGTTGATCCTTAGAGGGCACAAACTTCAATATGATTTCATTCTTGTTCACCTGCTCTCTCAAAAAGTGAAACTTGATGGATATATGTTTTGTCTTTGAATGCAACACCAGATTTTTTGATATGTTTATTGCACTTGATTTATCACAGAAGATTGTGATAGGTTCCTCATAGTCCACTCTGATGTCTCTTAGCATTTGCTTCATCCACAATACTTGAGTGCAACTACCTTCTGCTACAATATATTATGCTTCTGTAGTGGACAGAGATATTGCTTCTTATTTCTTACTCAGCCAAGAAACTAATCTTTTCCCCAAAAAGAATGCTCTGCCATTGGTACTCTTCCGGTCATTCACATCTCCTGCCCAATCCGCATCTACATATGCATGAAGAGAGAAATCATGATCTCTAGGATACCATAAACCATACTCAACTGTTCCTTTTAGATATCTAAGAATCCTCTTGATTGCCATGAAATGAGATTCTCTAGGATCAACTTAGAATCTAGCAACAAGACCAACACCATTCATAATGTCAGGTCTAGTTTGAGTGAGATACAATAGTCCTTCAATCATTGACCTGTACTTTTTCTGATCATCCTTAGGAGAGTCATCATCTTTGCTCAATTTACATCTGGTTGCCATAGGAGTATTCATTGGTTTTGAGTCTTCCATCCCAAATTTCTTCAACAATTCTTTCACATATTTGGTCTGTGAAATGAAGATTCCTTTCTTTGTTTGAATGATTTGTAGAACCAAGAAGAAATTCATTTCCCCAAACATGGACATCTCAAATTCACTTTTTATTTGATTTGCAAAAGTTTTGCACATACTATCTCTTCCTCCAAAAATGATATCATCAACAAACACAATTAAGATATTTTCATGATCAATTTTGAAGTACAAGTTATTGTTAGCAGTACCTTTGTTGAAACCAATCTTCAAAAGATGCTTATCCAATCTTTCATACCAGGCTCTTGGGGCTTGTTTGAGTCCATATAGTGCTTTCTTCAACTTGTAGACCATATCACCATGATCAAACAATTAAAATCCATCTGGTTGCTCAATGTATACTTCTTCTTCCAAGTCACCATTCAAGAAGACAGACTTGACAACCATCTGATATACTTTGAAGTCCTGAAGGTAGCAAAGGCAAGAAATAATCTGACTGCTTCAATTCTTGCCGTCGGAGCAAAAGTTTCTTCAAAATCAACTCCTTCTACTTGGGAATAACCCTTGCAGACAAATCTAGCTTTATTTTTGACTACTTCACCATCTTCATTTAGTTTATTCCGGAAGACCCATTTGGTTCCAATCACATTTTTGTTTCTAGGTCTAGGAACAAGATCCCAAGTGTGATTTTTCTCAATTTGCATTAGCTCTTCCTTCATTGCATGCTTCATTCACTATCTTTGGTTCAATCTTTGAAATCAGACAATACTCTTTTGAGTCTTGAGCAATCTTTCTTCTTGTTTGAACACCTTTGCTTTTATCACCTATGATCTAATCTTTAGAGTGATTCAATCTTAAATTTCTTGCACTTCTTTTTCTTGAACAGGTTCATTCAAACTTATTTCTTCTTCTTGATTCACCGGATCAGTCTAGATTTGAATTTCAGAAGGGGCTTGGACTTCTTGGACCAAAACATCATTCTGATCATCTTCATCATACTCATAAAACCTTGAGGGTTTTTCAATACCTTCATCAACCTTCACATTTGTACTTTCTATAATCTTTCTCAATCTCTTGTTATAACACCGGTAAGCTTTGCTTTGAGTAGAATAACCCAAGAATATTCCTTCATCACTTCTAGCATCAAATTTGCCAAGATCTTCATCTCTTTTAATGTAACATTTGCTACCAAAGACTCTGAAATACTTCACAATGGGAGTGATGCCAAACCGGAGTTCATAAGGGGTCTTACCAGTATTGGTTTTGATTTGTACTCGATTAAGAGTATAGACAACAGTGCTTACAACTTCTCTCTAGTATATTTGAGGAACATTTACTTCCATTATCATAGTTCTAGATGCTTCCTGGATGGTCTGGTTCTTTCTCTCCACTACTCCATTCTGCTGTGGAGTCCTTGGAGCAGACAACTGTCTTTTTATCCCATGTTTCTCATAGAATTCTATGAACTCTCCAAATGTGAATTCTCCACCTCCATCAGACCTAAGACATTTTATGTTTAATCCTGTTTCATTCTCTACCATATCTTTAAATATTTTGAATTTCTCAAGAGCCTCAGATTTCTCTTTCAGAAAAGTCACCCACATCATCCAGGAGTGGTCATCAATTAATAACATGAAGTATCTATCACCTTGCACACTCCTGATTCTTGCCAGACCACATAGATCAGTATGTACTAAGTCCAACAATCCGGTAGAAGACTGTTCCTTACTTTTGAATGTGACTTTGCTCTGCTTACCCAACTAACATTCTTTGCACAAACTATTAGTAGGTTTCACCAGTCTTGGAAGATCTCTTATAGCTTGAGTGTTGCTTATCTTGATGATATTATCAAAATTCACATGACACATTCTCCTATGCCACAACCAACTCTGATCAATTTGAACAAATAAACAACTTTTGCTAGTACCAACCAAGTGGAAGATATTACCTTTTGTTTGAGTACCAGATGCAATCTTTGTTCTGGAACTTTCAAAGATCTTACATTTTCTATTTTTGAATCAGAGATCATAGCCTTTGTCCACCAACTATCCAACACTGAGAAGATTGTGCTTCAAACCTTCAACATACAATACATTATTGGTTTTGTTCTTTCCATCAAAAGAAATAGTTCCTATACCTCTGATCTTGCCAGTAGAATTATCACCAAATTTTACAACTCTTCCTTCATATCTTACCAAATCTATGAACTTATTTTTATCACCTGTCATATGGTGGGAGCATCCACTGTCAATGACCCAATCATCCTTTTCTTCAACTTGGGCAGTTAGAGCTCTTTCTACCATTTTATGATTGACAGATTCAGAGGGCATTGGATCTTCCTTGATGGCAATAAACACCCAGTCACTTCTAAATTTGTTTCCTATCTCTGATTCATCATCTGTTACTCCTTCATCATCATCTTCATGAACATAGTAACATTTCTTTTGGAATCTTGATCTGTATGGATTTTTCCTTAAAAATCTTTCCGGACACCTTGAGGCAAAATGACCAATCTTATTGCAATTAAAACATTTAAAGGGCAATTTTCCTTCATACTTACTGGATCCTCTTGGCAATCTTTTTGCAATAAGGGCTTCAAGTTGAGCAGCTTCTGCTTCATCTCCTTCTAGATCTTTTCTTTCTTTTTCATACCACGATAGTTTCTTTGAAGATTTCTCTCCCGAATGAAACTTTTGTTTTCCTTTTACAGAGGCACTAGCTTTAAAAGTAGATTTAGTTTTGGGGGGGGCATCTCCAAACTTGGCCAATTCAAATGCAGCTAATTTAGCAACCAATTGATCTCTTGTGATATTTGAAAAAGATATAAATTCTTCAATAGCAGCAACCTTGTATTTGTAAGAAGCAGGTAGGGATCTGAGAACTTTGGCGACAATCTCATCTTCATCCAAGATTCCACCAGCACATCTAATGCCACAAACAAGCTCATTTACTCTTAGCATAAATGTAGTGATATTTTCATCTTCACTCATCTTTGGGTTTTTGAATTTTCTTTTTAGACTCTATAGCTTGGCACATTTAACATACTTGTCTCCATGTAGAAGTTCTAGTTTTTCCCAAATCTCATATGTAGTTTTTAGATCTATAACATTTGTTAGCTCTGAATCAGATAAGGCACTTAGTAGAGCTTCTTTATCCCGAAGATTGTTTTTAGCATCTCTAATTTCATCTACGGTTCTCAGACCATTATGTGGAGGAGCATACTTCTTAGAATCCATGATCCAATATTGCATTCCCATACATTGCAAGTGACATTTCATGAGGCTTTTCCAAAGAGTGAAATTGGTTCTGTCAAACCTTGGACTATCCTTCTTGTAGGAAGACATCCTGGATCTCCTCAAGCGGTTAAGCTCTTTTAGAGGAACTTAGCTCTGATACCAATTGTTAGATTCAAGATAGACAACTGAGAGGGGGGGTGAATTAGTTGTCCCAAAACTTTCTTCCTATTAATCACTTAAATCCTCTTTCTAATTCAGCAGCATAATAATAAATCAATCATGGAAACATAATACAACAATTCAAGAGAAGAAACACATTAACACATATGACACCAAAATTTTAACGTGGAAAACCTAGTTAAGGGAAAAACCAAGGGGTGACTTACCCAAGATTATATTCTTTATTAAAAGAATAAGAATAAAAGGACACATGCCAATTAGGGCTCACTGCCTGAGCACACTGCTCACAAGAGGCCCACTGCCTACAGGAGACACACTGTCTACAGAATAATAAATATTACATACTTGAACTGAAGAATAGCATCTTCACCATGCTTGAGTCAGTTCCATTTAAGCTCAATACTTCTGCTCTACCTTTCGCTCTGCTCCTCTCTACCACACTCTCATCTCCACCAAGATACATTTGAAATGACTTCACAACTTCTTATTTATACAAGACATTTGACTTTGGGATAATCATCCAAGTCGGCATACATTACAGAGCAAATACATAAATTCAACATGACTAATTACAAAAAGACTTCACGTGGATCAACACACTATTGGCTACACAAATTTGAGACTTCAATCTTCTTTGAGGAATATGCCATGCTTCACAGAACATCTTCAAGATCATCCGCAAGATGTGTAACTCATCCGGTCGACCAAACGTAGGAAGAACATCATCATCCGGAAATAATTCTTCAATTGCGAGCTCAATCTTCAATACAGACCACCAACACGAACTAGATACAATCCAAAGACCTCCACCAGCTTACTTGAATCACCAAGAACATCCACACTACTTCTGCTTACTGAAATCTTTCTCTCCTTCATCTGGAACCTCAAGAACACAGTCTGTCATCACTGTCATATTGGAATAGATGCTTGCGGACCTCCAGACCATGAACCAATTGAGTTGTCGATTCACATTGACTTCCTAAACACTCCATCAAATCCACAGAACAAGATATTTCATTTTTGGATCTCACTAGACCTATCTGTGTCACTCTATCACCTCTGAACATCTACCAGAACTAGTTTTACTCAAGTGACCATAACTTCTTCAAATCTTCATGCGGACCTCTCAAATCTTTACTGGATCATCTTTAGACACATATCTACTAAAGCTTTGATGCGCATCCTTTGATCTTCATCTTAACTGGGATCTTTACTTCACTGTCTTCACTGTTCTTCTCTATTCCTGGTAGGACTAATTTTCTTGATATCCATAGCATACAACTCATCCAATCCTTGACATCAATGCAATAGGAGTATGTTGACATCAATGACAACACCAGTTAGGCCCATACTTTCAACAGGATAATCATCATTTAGGAGATGGTTACTTTGTTGTCATGGATAGCTTGGTATCACGGTTCAGTGGTAGATTTGGCAGTGATTTGTATTCATCATTGGTGATGGATGATCTTCTGCAGTAGTTTTGGGTGTCTTGGAGAGGCTCTTGGATTATGATTCTTGTTTCAGTGAGAGTGCTTTTACATCCTGATTTCCATTGTTAGTAGATGGTTATCTTCATGTGATTGGAGATGTTGACATTTTGGTTTACCATGGAGGACTTTTTGAGTCTTTGGTTGAGGTGTTAGTTTATGATTTGTCAATTTGACATGTTTATCCTTTGTTTAGAGATGTTGATATTGTGTCTTGATGGACTCTTGATTGCGCATTAGAGTTTTGACATGATACAAGTTCTCTTGAGACAGGATGTATTGCACTATTGCATGTGATCTCCTTGGAGGAGATGATTAGTGTTGGTGTGAACAGGGTTATTACCTATCTGGTTTAACCTTTGTTGTGTAGATAATTCATATTATTTAACTATTTATTAGTTAAATAATAATCACACAAATGTTCACATTTTAAGTTGACTTAGGAAGCATTCTAGTTGTCTTCTAAATGTTTCTAGTTTGTCTAGTTGTTGATAGTTGTCATCTGATTCTATAGTTGTCATATGTCATAGGATTAAGACACTTGTTGTATCATGGAAATATAGCATTCTTTTTTCTTGTCTCTCTTGTTTGGAAAGTTATTTGGTTTTGCAGATTTGGTCCTGGTGGTTGATTGCTCCAACATGGTATCAGAGCTTTGATCTTGCAAGCCCCTTCTCATTTTTTTTGAGAGATTTTGCCATCAACTTTCTGTTGGTGCGTCCTAGCTCCAAATAGAGTTCACCATTGAGTTCAGATCGCTGAAATCAATAAGGATTGACAGTCCAAAACTTGATTTTGGACATAGGTAATTTTTTGACTTTTTTGGGTTTTTAGATGTATTTTTGCAGAAATTTTTGTCCAAAAGGCAAATTTCTTTTTTTGCAGAGGGCAATTCTGCCGCCTACAATTTCTACTTCATTTGCAGTGTAATAGGTCAGATTCAATTGTTTTTTGGCCTCTTTAACCTGATCCAGCCAAGATTTAGTTCAGATCTGGGCTCTGTAAATCTTGTTTGGCTCTTCCAAGCCCTCGGACTAGCTAAAATAGTTGGCTTGCATTTTCTCTGCATTCTGGGTGAATTGGACCCATTTCACGATTGGTTGGTTTTATTATTATTCTTATCAGACTTTTGGTATTAGCTGGTCGTAGTATTATTGGGCTCCATTGATGATATAAATTCAAAGTTTTTTTTAATCAGTGGTTTGGCGGCTATTTTTTTGCTCACGTTTTGCCTTGTGTTAGATCTTGGTTTCTAACAGCGATGTAGCTGATTGGCCTTCTTTCTTGATTGGCTCTGTTATGAGCCCCTTTGGCATCTACAATTTTTCCTTTTAGATCTGCATACAAGACATTTTTTTAGCAAAGCTTAGCCATTGATTGATTTTTTCAGTGATCTCGACCTAACTATCATTCGAGGTCACGTCATTGTCATCATTTGATCATTTTTTGATCCCGTCGAGTCTTTTTATGATTATTCGGTCTTCCTTTTGGTATTTGACTCCATCAGACTTATTCACTTGAGCGTTGGATTTCGTACCACCATGCAAACCTGCTAATCGCCACTCTGGTCACCAGATCTGGATCTCTCTTATTGTCTATGGAGATATCGCTAACTTGCAGACCGCTAGTGGGAGTTTAGTTTTGAGGCACTTGGCAATGATCCATTCGGGTCTTCATTTGGTGATCAAACTTGACAGCCTTGTTTTTTGAGCTCTCCTCTTGGATCTCTGCCCTTATATTTAGGTTTGTAGTTAAGATCTTTGGCTTTTTGACTTTTTGAATCCTTTTTAGCCCGCAGATTTGCTTGGCATTGTCAAACATCGTCCACCACAGGTCAATACCCATTGTGGTAGGCTTCCAAAATCAGGAGTCTTTCAAATATATTTTAGGTCGTCCTTTACTTCATTGGCGGCAGCATTGTATGGTTTCCGCCTATCCGAGGTTAAAATCTTCACGGGCATACAAACCTTAGTCAAAGCTAGGCAATTGGTTCCAAGGTCAATTTCAAATTGTCTTCTTCAGATAGACCTTCATCAGTAGATCCAAAACTCTTTGATCTTCCCATTAAATAGTGAACTTAGGCATCAGATCAGCATATGCAAGTAATCAGACCACGCATCTTTCGTTGTCTTGGCCAAAATTTTAGGCGGTTAGATCTCTGTAGAAGAAGACTTCATTGATATCAGATCGGTCCTTCGTGTTTCTGCTCAACTTGTGTTCATTGGCCATCAACTAGAATCTTTTTCTAAGACTTGCAAACACCTTGTCCATCGTCCTGTCTGCTTGGATAGTCTGTCCCAGAACGGGACAGTTCTCAAATCAGGACACAGTCCATTTTTTTTTTGCAAAGAGCCAAAGGAGGGGGGCATTTTCTTTATGCCATATCATGCAAACCAGGAGGCCTTTTTTTGTGTTCTTATAGTCATCAGAAAGGTGGTTTAGCGAATTTCATTGTGGTATAGGTGATTTTTTCAGATTTCATCATTTTTTGCTAGTTTTTTCAGCTTGAAGGTATAGTTCGTGTTTTCTTGCAACTGACATAACTTTTGCATACGACGTCAAAATTTAGTGAATGTTTTTTTGAAATTGCTCAGAAAATTGCAAGGAATCTGATTGTAACCTCTAATTTTTCCCTTGACAAGATTTTTTTGTTCAAAAATTGTAAAAATCATTGTGTGTTATAAATGGTTGATTTACGCTTGACGATTGTACAAATTCTTTTATTGTACTTTGCTGTGGGGTTACAATTACATTGTTGATACATTTTGGGGGGGTGAAAGGCACGATTTAAGTGCCCTTGTGTCTTTGGTTCTGAAAAGTGTGTCTATAAAACCACTCACTCCACATAATTACCACACATGGAAGTTAAAAATGAAACAACTGCTGCAATCTAAGGGACTTTGGCAAATGCTAGAGGATAATCCACCTAGTTTCACTAAGTAGTTTGAAAGATTTGCTTATAAGAACAAATTAGATGAAGCTATGGGAATCGTAGGATTGCATGTATCAGACAACTTGTTGTTTCATATTGCAAAATGTAAAACACCTAAGCAAATTTGGGATAAACTTGAAGAATTGTATGGTACCATCAATGAGTTCTGAATCTTGCAACTAGAGGTAGAATTGACATCACTCTCTCTAGATAGATTTCCTACTATCCAAGATTTTCTAGAGAAATTCAAGATGATTTTATCACAATTGAAAGGATGTGGGCATGATAAAACTGAAAAGGAATGTATCTTCTTGATTTTGTCAAAGTTGAAGGGTCCATTTCAGGTGTTTTCATCTACCTTCTATTCTACTATGGATGCCTTTGGAAAAGACTTTAAGATGCCTAGCTTTGAGATGTTTTGTGAGCATCTTACTAGGGAGCAAACCAAGTTACTTCAAATGGATGCACTTCCTAGTTCTAAGTGTCAAGCCTTGATGGCCTCATCTTCCAAGGGTAAAGGTAAGAATAAGAAGAAGACCAAGACAGAATCTCCTTTAGGTAGTGAGTCTCCCTTCAAACCAAAGTTGAAGAATGATTAGAAGCCCACTCATCCACCTAATCCTTCCAAATCTGGTGAGTCTTCCTCCAAGACAAAGAAGAAGAAAGGTGACACTTGTTCTTTTTGTGGCATAACAGGTCATGATGAGTCTCATTGTTTTAAGAGGTTAGAGGCTTTGGAGGAAGCTATTAAGAAGCACAAGATTTCTCTTCCCAAGCCCTCCTCTATAGGAAAAGGACATGCTCTTTCAACACATGGCTTGCTTGCATCTTTAGATAGCTGGATACTTGTTTCAGGTGCTTCACATCATATGACCAATTCACTTGATCTACTTGAGACTCTTTCTGATACTAGCACTTCTCAGATTGCAGTGGGGAAGTCTTCACAGATTTCAGTCATGGGGACAAGCACCATTCAATTGCAAGATGATTGCATTGAGGATGTTCTTTTTGTTCCTAAGATTTCTACAAATCTTCTATCGATATATCAGATTTGTCATTCTGGAGATGGGAAGAAAGTTGAGTTTACTCCTCACAATGTGGTTATTAGATAGCTACAAGATCTTGAGACAGTTATTGCTACAGGGAGAGTGGATCATGCATCTCGACTATATAGATTTGATAGATTTGAGTCTTCATCAGGATCATCTCTTATAGCACATGCCAATGCCTTGAGCAAGCTTTGGCATGAGAGGTTTGGATATCTAAATTACAATTATCTTCAGTAGATGAGCACAAAGAAGTTGGTTGTTGGTCTACCTAAGATTTCTTGTAGAGAGGGAGTTTGTCCAGGTTGTGTACTTGGCAAACATCATCAAGATCCCTTTCCTAAGGGTTAGGCTACTCGAGCTTCAGCACCCTTGGAGTTGGTTCATAGTGATCTCATGTCTTTCCCAACTCCTTCATTTTCAGGGGCCAAGTATGTGCTCACTTTCATTGATGATTTCTCACGATGCACATGGGTGTACTTTCTTAAGTGCAAAAGTGATGTTTTTGACACATTTAGGACATATAAGGCATTTGTGGAGAAGTAGTTAGGTCTTTCTCTTCGACGAATATGTACGGATAATGGGGGGGAATATGTGAACCAAGATTTTCATGATTTCTATAGTGAGCATGGAATTCAACATCTGTTTTCAGTTCCTT
Source organism: Cunninghamia lanceolata (assembly GCA_027924645.1). NCBI lineage: Eukaryota > Viridiplantae > Streptophyta > Pinopsida > Cupressales > Cupressaceae > Cunninghamia > Cunninghamia lanceolata. The sequence goes on from BSBN01001373.1 coordinate 550,436, forward strand.
ACATGCCTCAGTAGAATGGTGTGGCCAAGAGAAAGAACAAGACTTTAAGGGAGATGGCAAATTGCATGATTCAGTCTAGGTCTATGGTTCCCACTTTTTGGGCTTAAGCAGCCAATTGTGCCAACTATATTCAGAATCGTATGCCTCACAAGGCATTGCAACATATGACTCTCGAAGAGGCTTGGTCCCATGTCAAGCCTAATGTATCCTTCTTCAGAGTATTCAGTAGTGAGGCTTGGGCATTCATTCTAAATGGTCGGTGTAAGGCTATGGAGAAGAAGAGTTAACCCTTGATTTTTGTTGGCTATTGTGAGTATGTGAAGTCTTACAGGTTGTTTGATCTTGTTACTCAGGATGCCTACTTTCGTAGAGATGTCCATTTTGACGAGTCCTTCACACAAGTGGATTCCTCCTTCACTTCTTCTTCCTCACTACATACTCTACCTACTTCATCATAACTTGAGGATGTTTTGCTTCTTTAGGATGATACTAATGAAGGTCCTGCCCCACCACCTCCTCCAGCACCCATTTTACCTCGATGGGCCTGCACTACTCTTGAGGATGTTGGTCCTCTTGTTGGTGATCCCACAAATACTCACCGCACTCAGTCACAGACAACAGGTGTCAGTCTTTTGAGTCATGCCATTTCCACAAATCCTTAGAAGTTTTCAGATGCCGCAGGTATTCCAGAGTGGGACAGTGCAATGGTTCAGGGGTATTCTTCTTTAATGAAGAATCATACTTGGGATCTTGTTCTTCTTCCTAAAGGAAGAAAATTGGTTCAGTGCAAGTGGGTGTACGACACCAAATATGCTACTGATGGTTCTATAGACAAGTACAAGGATCGTCTTGTTGCTAAGGGGTTTTCTCAGGTTGAGGGTATTGACTACTCTGAGACTTTTTCTCTTATCACCAAGATGGATTCCATTCATCTTGTACTTTCTCTTGCTACATCTCAGGGATGGCCAGTGTATCAGATGGATGTGATGAGTGCCTTCTTGCATGGTGATCTTCATGAGGAGATCTACATAGAGCAGCCTCCAGGTTTTGTGCAGGACTCTTCACTTGTTTGCAGGCTTCGTCATTCATTATATGGTCTCAAACAAGCCCCTAGGGCTTTGTATTAGAAGATGGATAGTTTCCTGCTTGCTTCCAGTTACACACGATGCCATTCTGACCCTACAGTTTATACTCAAAGATGTGGAGATGATCTTTTGATCCTTGTGCTTTATGTGGATGATTTGATTCTTACAGGTAGTTCTACCTCCATGATTCAGAGTATTCAACAAGCATTGATGGAGCACTTTGATATGACAGATCTTGGTCTTTTGCACTACTTAGTTGGTCTTCAAGTTCTCCAAACTACTGAGGGGATCTTCATTTTTCAGCAGAAGTATGCTCTTGATTTACTTTAGAGATTTGGCATGGCTGATTGTAAGCCTGCCCCTACACCATTTTAGTCAGGTGTTGTACTGTCTACCAGTTGCACTACTCCCATAGTTGATGCTACATTATATTGATAGTTGGTTGGCAGTCTTTTGTACTTGACACACAGTCGTCCTGATATTTCCTTTGCAGTTGGACTTATCTCCCATTTCTCTCAGAAGCCACATGAGAGTCATTGGAAGGCAGCCAAACATATCTTGAAGTATATTCAGGGCACATATCAGTTTGGTATTCATTACACATTAGGAGATTCTTCGATTATGGGCTTCATTGACTCAGATTGGGCTGGTGATGTTAATGACCAGAAGTCCACTTCTGGCTTTGTTTTCTGCCTTGGTTCTGGCCTGATTGCATGGTCTTGCAAGAAGCAGACAACTATTGCATTATCATCGACAGAGGCTAAGTATCAAGGTGTAGTTTTGGCTAGCTAAGAGGTTGAGTCCTCCTTCCTTCACTTTTTCATGCTTTTTCTTTGCATGTTTTTCTCTCTTTTGGAGAGGAGTTTTTTCCCATGAGGTTTTCTGCTTTTCTTCACTTGTGAGAGATTGTTTGTATATGGGTACCTAACATGGACTTGTTGCTGGGACCCATCTTTGCATTTGTTTGTTCGTCCCTAAGTTGCACTTAAGGGGGGGTGTTGGTGTGAACAGGGTTATTACCTATTTGGTTTAACCTTTGTTGTGTAGATAATTCATATTATTTAACTATTTATTAATAATCACACACATGTTCACATCTTAAGTTGACTTAGGAAGCATTCTAGTTATCTTCTAGATGTTTCTAGTTTGTCTAGTTGTTGATAGTTGTCATCTTATCCTATAGTTGTCGTATGTCATAGGATTAAGACACTTGTCACATGACTACATCATCTTGTATTTCACCTTGGTCTTTATAACCAAGGCCTCATTGTACATTATGTAATCCAATACATTGTTGTATCATGGCAATATAGCATTTTTTTTGCTTGTCTCTCTTATGTGGAAGGTTATTTGGTTTTGTAGATTTGGTCTTGGTGGTTGATTGCTCCAACAGTTAGATCATGATGTCATGATGGGATTCTTGATTATGTAGATGTGCAGTAGGAGCATTTCAACAATGATCTTGTTGGTTCTCTTGGTATTGAGTACTTTGGTCATTTTCTTGGGAGCTTCATGATAGTGCATTGTTGCATTTGGAGTTTGGCATGGATTGCTCATGGAGGTGCTCATGGATACTTGGAGACTTAGGTGAGGCTAGAGTTCTCTTGAGATTAGAGACACTTGTTGAGACAGTTACTCCTTTGGAGGTTTCAGCAGATAGATCGAGGAGCCTTACACCTGGATATGGACGTGATTTCACTATGGACCTAGATGAGATAGTTCTTGGAGAGAGTCTTTATGGCTTGGTGTATCCTAGAGGAGCATTCTCATTTCCCCACTCTTGGTCTACATGGCAATTTATCATCTATGAGGTTCATTTGAGGGATGTTAGCATGGTTATCTCCTTGTTCATATGGTTTGATTAATGATGTTCACTCTTAGGAGTTTAGGAGATGTGATTGGGCTTATTCCTGGTTATGGAATGAATATGAGTTTGATCTACCTTGATTAGAGATGCTTACATGCATGTCAGTTACATGTTACATATGTTCATTTGATCTTATGAGATTGAATGGTTAGGTGTTGTTGAGGCTTTTCATTTGGGGTTGTAGAGGAGATCATATTTGACACAGCCTAGCACTTTGGGGTGTTTGTAGAAGGACATTATGATTTACAAGTTTTCTCTCTTCGTCTTATGGCTACTTCTTGGAGGATCATGTTGATATGGTTGGATTTGGGAGAGTTATGGTGACATGTGAGAGAGTATGTAGTGATTTATCATGCATGTGTGGATCATTGTGATTGTTCTTGGTACTACATTGGATTGTTGATTAGCCACACTGATAGCACGCATCTAGAAACATGCTCTGAGTACTCAACTTAATAACCCTACTTCATAGCCTTCTTGATAACATAATGACAGGAACCAGGAAATTCAATTAAATAACCATATAATGACACATTCTAGGTGCCAGGAACTCTAAGTTCAATACCCTTAGGGCACATTCTACTTAACTCTAATCTCTGAGGACAAATTTCATGCCAATCTGATTATAATGCCTTATCGGATGGCCATCAACTAACTCAGACAAAATACACAGATTACACATTAACAATAATGCACACAAATCATCAAACACATTCATTCCTCTAACAGTAGGAACTTTACATGCTACAGAAACTCCATAACAAGAATTAGAATATTTTATTAACTTTAGACCAATTGACCACTATTACAGAACCTCACAAAACTATGCAAAATCTTATCCAACAAAGTAATCGATCCAGCTAGATTGTCAAACACTATCTACTATAGGTTGCTTCTACCCATGTCGACCTCTAACATGCATTTATCTCCCTCTAACTGAGCCACGATTATTTGGCATGTGGCCTCCTTATTGCCTCGTCCTTCCTCCTATCTTCCTTCTTCTTATCGGCCACTAACTTACTTTGCCCTCCTCTTCTTTTTTGGCCTCTGCTCTTTCTATATTGATTTCTGTGCCATTTCATTAACCTCGACCATTCCACTTCCTTCACTGACTTCAATCATTTTAAACATGAATGCTAACTACTTCATTACCATAACCGACGACCTCCAATGCTTAACTCCCAATTGTCCCTTTACAGATATGATGCTGCTTCAACTTCCTTTCCTGCTTCCTAACCGTCATTCCTTATCTCTTCATCTTTCCCATTCCCTCTAACTATCGGCCTATTTTGCAACAAAATCATTCTTTCTGTCTTTTTGGACATCTGCCAACTGTTCATATACTCGACCTCTTTTGCCAAGAAATGAGATACTTCCAGATGATTTCTAACTCCCCGTAATCAACCACTTGTCATGCATTTGCAACTGTTCTCATCAGATTAACTCATCCATCTATCAGTTTTTGAGGAATAACCTATGACTATTTTAAATTCCTTCTCAATTGGTTCTTGTCATAGGGTGACAGGAGACTTCTTAGGTAGACCAAATTTACACAATGTATAAAAGTTGCGATAGGAATTATATCATAACCACAAGGGGGACATGAACTTCTCTCTTAATCTTGCTTTACATAAAATGACAGGAGTTACAAGAACCACAAAGTCACTAGCTAAGTAACAAAGAGGACTACCAAAACTAAAACAACAAAAGAAAGAAAACCAAAACTGAAATGAGCATGATGCCCCTACATCAGGCTCCCCAAGGGACTATGATCATGTGCTCCTATAGATGTGATTCATCCAATGTAGATTGCCAATACACTTCATCCATTTCTTCCACAATCCACATTTTCTTCCATGTCTTCAAAGTCACTCAATCCATATTTTACATTATCACCAACATTTACTATATCTTCTCTTTTCATTATGTCCACATGTAAATTAAAACTATTAAATTGATGGAAACTGTCTAGTTCCCCAATCTCCTTCACCTGGTCAATGTCATCAACAACTATGATTGCTGCATATACACCTACACCTTCCATCTCATTTTTCCATCCTTCTTCCTTCACATGCAACTGTTGTAACAAATTATCTTCAGATTCACCTTCGAATCCATAACTCATAACATCCATCTCAAAATCTTCCCCTACTACTTCATCTTTTGCCTTCATGCCTACAACCACTTCTATATCATTGTCTCCTACCTTCTTCAAGGGGTCTTTTTCCATCCCATACATCTCAAAACTTCCACTGCTGTAACAACAGATCTTTTCTATTTTCCTCGACATTTGTCTTCATCGTTCGAATAACCTTTCTCTTATCACCTTCAAGTCTTCTTTCTTTATTGTGTGCTATCCTATAGGCTTTCATGCCTTCAACCTTTTCTATACATTCACGTTTTATTGCTGCAAGTTGCCTCCCTAAATCTTCCTCATCATCATTGTTTGTTGTCCCTTCCTTCAAATCTGCATTCTTATCTTTCTCTTCCTTCCTAATATTCTTGCCAAACTCAAGACCTCCACCTTTCCAAATACTTGTACTCCTTATTTCATTAACTCTTATGTGGGCTGCAATACCATTCTTTACTTTTTCAATGTTCTCACTCTTCCATGCTGCTGCTGTTACCCTATTTTGTCTTACATCATGCTTATCCCACTTGAATTTATTTCCTCTTTTCTTGTCATATTTTCTTCTTCTCATGTCTTTCTCATTCCATAACTCCATTTCATATTCGTAAATGCCATCATCACCATCCATTCTTTCAATCAAAGTCTCATCTTCAACAATTCCATCCATAACATTAAAATCTTCACTATTCAAGGCACCAACAACAATTTGCTTACCTTTTGTTTTGCATGTATCCTCTTCCAACTTCCTCCAAGTGGCTTCATGCTCTTCCTTCTTTGGATTGACACTATTCAATGCTTTTGTATCTTCATTATCTCCTTCTTGTTGCTGTAATCTCCTTGCATCCTCATTTTGCTCTCTACCTTTATGGCTTAACAATGTTCCCTCACTTTTCATGAGCTTTTCTCTACAAATTTCAGCTTGTTGTAAGTGACCGTTCTTCTGCACACTTAACTCTTCCTCCTCAATTTCCTTCTTGTCTTCACATCTCCCATCCTCTTGAGGGGTCTTCTTTTCACCATATTTCGTTGTGCCAACTTTAGTTGCTTCTGTCCTAGCCTTCACCATCCATATCTCACTTCCTGTAGCTCTAAGCGACTGGCTTTTTATTGTTACACTTAACCTCCACGCTCCATGGTCTGATTGCTCCCTTAAAACACCTTCTCTACACATCCTTCTTGCCAACTTGTCCTCTCATCTTGTCTCCTCTTGTACTTAAACATGCCCCTCATGTTTGGTATTTGTCTTCTATTACAAACTACATCATAACCAACTTCTAATTTACAATTTCCATGATGTCCATTAAGCCAACGTGGGACTATGTACCCCTGTGCTTCTTTCTTTTCTCTATCAACTTGCATAATCACACTTTCAAATTCATTCTTATGAACAAAATCAATATTTGTACTCATGTACCTCTTCTTTATCTTGTTGTCCACATTTGCTACTATTTTTGTCTTCATTACTTGACAACTCATCTTCTTCATAGGCTTCCTCTCTTTCATCTGCAACATCTTCTATGGCATCATAGAACTCCTTGGCTTCTTCCTCATATTCTTTCTTTTGCTGGACATCTTCAGCATCCTTCTTTTCCTTGTTTACAAACTTGTTTGATGCAACTTCTTGCCATACTGTGGTATCTTCTCTTCTAGCCTCAACATTGGCAGTTGCTTTTCTTTTCTGTATCTTTCAGCATCTTTAAGGCCTCATTCTTGACCTTCGTCATACCCGTCCACACATATTTAAACATAATATTAGCAAATAAAACAAAGGACCACAATGTCCTCACAAGTGCCTCCATCATGGACACTTTCCTCTTTCTTTTACTTTCTTCCTTTTGCACATCTTTGGTGCTCCATTTCTCAACTTTTCCTCTGTTCTCTTCAATGAGAACCTCTTTGACCTCTTCCTGTCTATGTTACTCCATAGGCAACTCTCTGCTCTCCCAATCTTGCAGGAACTCTTTCATACTCTTATCTTTTCCTCTTAAGGCTTTCATACTCTACCTTTTCCTCTCTTCAACAATCTCCTTCACAGGCCATTTCACTTTTCTCATCATCGGCCATACCCAAAGTATTCCCGGCTTTCTTCTTCAAGCCATTTATGCCTTGCAATCATGTATTCCTTTAAGTCTCTTCTCAACGCTACTAGCTCTCTTTCAAAATATGTATCTTTCATCTTTTTGTCATCTTTCCTTTTGTCTCTCTTCATGACTCTCTTTCTCCCTTTGCTTCTGCATCATTCTTTCTTCTTTCATCTTCCAGTCACCTCACATAGGGCTTCTTTCCTTTCCACTCTACCCAATCTTTTGGTGTCAAGTCCACAATCTATCAACCTGGAATACAACTGTAAACTCCACTTCCAACAAAGATTAATAACACATTCAATATTCACAACTAGACCCTTCTGTACTCTGATACCAATCTGATAGCACGCATCCGGGAACATACTCTGGATACTCAGCTTAATAACCCTACTTCATAGGCTTCCTGATAACATAATGATAGGAACTAGGACAGTCAATTAAATAACCATATAACGACACATTCTAGGTGCTAGGATCTCTAAGTTCACTACCCTTATGGCACATTCTACTTAACTCTAATATCTGGGGACAACTTTCATGCCAATTTGGTTATAATGCCTTATTAGATGGCTATCAACTAACTCAGACAAAATACATAGATTACAGATTAACAATAATGCACACAGATCATCAAACACATTCAGTCCTCTAACAGTAGGAACCTTACATGCTACAAAAACTCCATAACAGGAATTAGAATATTTTATTAATATTAGCCCAATCAACCACTATTACAGAACCTCACAAAACTATCCAAAATCTTATCCAACAAAGTAATCGATCCACAGTTGGATTGCCAAACACTATCTACTATAGGCTACTTCCACCCATGTCGGCCTCTAACGGGCGTTTATCTCCCTCTAACTGAGCCACGATTATTTGGCTTGCGACCTCCTTATTGCCTCGTCCTTCCTCCTATCTTCATTTTTATTATCGGCCACTAACTTACTCGGCCCTCCTCTTCTTTTTCGGCCTTTGCTCTTTCTATATTGATTCCTATGCCATTTCATTAGCCTTGACCATTCCACTTCCTTCACTGACTTCAATCATTTTAAACTCAAATTCTAACTGCTTCATTACCATAACTGATGACCTCTAGTGCTTAACTCTCAACTGTCCCTTTGAAGATATGATGCTGCTTCAACTTCCTTTCCTGCTTCCTAACCATCATTCCCTATCTCTTCATCTTTCCCATTCCCTCTAACTATCAGCCAGTTCTAAAACAAAACCATTCTTTCTATCTTTTTGGTTGTCTACCGACTATTCATATACTCGACCCCTTTTGACAAGAAATAAGATACTTCCAGATGATTTCTAACTCCTCATAATCGACCACATGTCGTGCATTTGCAATTGTTCTCATCAGATTAATTCATCCATTTGTCAATTTTTGAGGAATAACCTATGACAGTTTTAAATTCCTTCTCAATTGGTTCGTGTCATGGGGTGACAGGAGACTTCTTAGGTAGACCAAATTTACACAATGTATAAAAGTTGCGATAGGAATTGCATCATAACCACAGGGGTGACATGAACTCCTCTCTTAATCTTGCTTTACATAAAATGACAAGAGTTATAAGAACCACAAAGTCACTAGCTAAGTAACAAAGAGGACTACCAAAACTAAAACAACAAAAGAAAGAAAACCAAAAATAAAATGAGCATGATGCCCCTGCATCAAGCTCCCCAGGGGACTAAGATCATGTGCCCCTACACATGTGGTGATTCATCCAATGTAGATTGCCAACACACTTCTTTGATTTCTTCCATAATGTTTCTCGTCCACATATCCTATTCACCCCGCATAGTTGTTCAATGTTCCTTTCTACTCTTATAAATGCATCTTCATCTCTTTTCAACCTGAAAATATTATAAATGAATGGATGGAAATTAAAGATTTCCATGTTTTCAAAGTTAATCAATATATTACATTATCACCAACATTTACTACAGCTGCTCTTCTCATTATGTCCACATGTAAATTAAAACTATTAAATTGATGGAAATTGTCTAGTTCCCCAATCTGCTTCACCTGGTCAATGTCATCAACAACTATGACTTTTGCATATAAACCTACACCTTCCATCTCATTTTTCCATCCTTCTTCCTTCACAGGCAACTGCTGCAACAAATTATCTTCAGATTCACCTTTGAATCCATAACTCACAACATCCATCTCAAAATCTTCCCCTACTACTTCATCTTTTGCCTTCATTCCTACAACCACTTCTATATCATTGTCTCCTACCTTCTTGAAGGGGTCTTTTGCTGTCCCATACATCCCCAAACTTCCACTCTTTCTCAACAACCCACTGTTGTAACAACAGATCTTTTCTAGTTTCTTCAACATTTGTCTTCATTGTTGGAAGAACTTTTCTCTTATCACCTTCAAGTCTTCTTTCTTTATCTTGTGTTGTCCCATAGGATTTCATGCCTTCAACCATTTCTATCCATTCATGTTTTATTGTTGCAAGATGTCTCCCTAAATCTTCCTCATCATCACTATTTGTTGTCCCTTCCTTCAAATATGCATTCTTATCTTTCTCTTCTTTCCTAATCCTCTTACCAAACTCAAGACCTCCACCTTTCCAAATACTTGCACTCCTTATTTCATTAACCCTTATGTGGGCTGCAATATCATTCTTTACCTTTTCACGGTTCTCACTCTTCCATGCTACTTTTGTTACCCTATTTTGTCTTACATCATGCTTATCCCACTTGAATTTATTTTCTCTTTTCTTGTCATATTTTCTTCTTCTCATGTCTTTCTCATTCCATAACTCCATTTCATATTCATAAATGCCATTATCACCATCCATTCTTTCAATCAAACTTTCATCTTCAACAACTTCATCCATAAAATTAAAATCTTCACTATTCAATGCACCAACAACAATTTGCGTACCTTTTGTTTTGCATGTATCCTCTTCCAACTTCCTCCAAGTGGCTTCATGCTCTTTCTTCTTTGGCTTGACACTATTCAATGCTTTTATATCTTCATTATCTCCTTCTTGCTGCTGTAATCTCCTTGCATCCTCATTTTGCTATCTACCTTTATAGTTTAACAATGTTCCCTCACTTTTCGTGATCTCTTCTCTACAAATTTCAGCTTGCTGTAAGTGACCATTCTACTGCACACTTAACTCTTCCTCCTCAATTTCCTTCTTGTCTTCACATCTCCCATCCTCTTAAGAGGTCTTCTTTTCACCATATTCTATTGTACCAACTTCAGTTGCTTCTGTCCTAGCCTTCACCATTCATACCTTACTTCTTGTAGCTCTAAGAGGTTGGCTTTTTATTGTTGCACTTAACATCCCCTCTCCATGGTGTGATTCCTCCCTTAAAACACCTTCTCTACACCTCCTTTCTTTCCAACTTGTCCTCTCATCTTGTCTCCTCTTATACTCAAACATGCCCCTCATGCTTGGCATTTGTCTTCTATTACAAACTACATCATAACCAACTTTTAATTTACAATTTCCATGATGTCCATTAAGCCAATGTGGGACTATGTACCCCTGTCCTTCTTTCTTTTCTCTATCAAATTGCATAATCACACTTTCAAATTCATTCTTATGAACAAAATCAATAGTTGTACTCACATGTACCTCTTCTTTGTCCTGTTGTCCACATTTGCTGCTATCTTTGTCTTCATTACTTGACAACTCATCTTCTTCATAGGCTTCCTCTCTTTCATCTGCAACATCTTCTATGGCATCACAGAACTTCTTGGCTTCTTCCTCATCTTCTTTCTTTTGCTGGACATCTTCAGCATCCTTCTTTTCCTTGTTTACAAACTCTTTTGCTGCAACTTCTTCTTTCCATATTGCGGTATCTTCTCTTCCAGCCTCAACATTGGTGGTTGCTTTTCTTTCCCTATCTTTCAACATCTTTAAGGCCTCATTCTTGATCTTCGTCATACCTGTCCACACATATTTAAACATAACCTTAGCAAATAAAACAAAGGACCACAATGTCCTCACAAGTGCCTCCATCATGGACACTTTCCTCTTTCTTTTACTTTCTTCCTCTTGCACATCTTCGGTGCTCCATTTCTCAACTTTTCCTTTGTTCTCTTCAATGTGAACCTCTTTGACCTCTTTCGGTCCATGTTGCTCCATAAGTAACTCTTTGCTATCCCAATCCTGCGGGAACTCTTTCATCCTCTTAAGGCTTTCATACTTTGCCTTTTCCTCTTTTCAACAATCTCCTTCACATGCCATTTCACTTTTCTCATCATTAGCCATACCCAAAAGTATTCCTGGCTTTCTTCTTCAAACCATTTCTACCTTGCAATCATGTATTCCTTTAAGTCTCTTCTCAACACTGCCAGCTCTCTTTTAAAATCTACATCTTTCATCTTTTTGTCTTCTTTACTTTTGTCTCTCTTCGTGAGACTCTCTTTCTCCCTTTGCTTTTGCATCATTATTTCTTCTTTCATCTTCTAGTCACCTCACCTAGGGCTTCTTTCCTTTCCACTTTACCCAATCTTTTGGTGCCAAGCTCTCCATAATCTGTCAACCTGCAATACAACCACAAACTCCACTTCCAACAAAGATTAATAACACATTCAATATTCACAACCAGATCCTTCTATGCTCTGATACCAATCTGATAGCACGCATCCGCAAACATGCTCTAGATACTCCACTTAATAACCCTACTTCATAGGCTTCCTGATAGCATAATGATAGGAACCAAGACAATCAATTAAATAACCATATAATGACACATTCTAGGTGCCAGGAACTCTAAGTTCACTACCCTTATGGTACATTCTACTTAACTCTAATCTCTGGGGACAACTTTCATGCTAATCTGGTTATAATGCCTTATCGTATGGCCATCAACTAACTCAGACAAAATACATAGATTACACATTAACAATAATGCACTTAGATCATCAAACACATTCATTCCTCCTATGGTAGGAACTTTACATACTATAGAAACTCCATAACAAGAGTTACAATCTTTTATCAACTTCAGCACAATCGGCCACTATTATAGAACTTCACAAAACTATCCAAAATCTTATCCAACAAAGTAATCAATCCACAGTTGGATCATCAAACACTATATATTATAGACTGCTTCTACCCATGTTGACCTTTAATGGGCATTTATCTCCCTCTAATTGAGCCATGATTATTTGGCATGCGGCCTCCTTATTGCCTTGTCCTTCTTCCAGTCTTCCTTCTTCTTATCGGCCACTAACTTACTCGGCCCTCCTCTTCTTCTTCGGCCTTTGCTCTTTCTATATTGATTCCTATACCATTTAATTAGCCTCAACCATTCCACTTCCTTCACTGACTTCAATCATTTTAAACCCGAATGCTAACTGCTTCATTACCATAACCGACAACCTCTAGTGCTTAACTCCCTACTGTCCCTTTGCAGATATGATGTTACTTCAACTTCCTTTCCTGCTTCCTAACCGTCATTCCTTATCTCTTCATCTTTCCCATTCCCTCTAACTATCGGCCTGTTCTGCAACAAAATCATTCTTTCTATTATTTTGGTCATCTACCGACTATTCATATACTCGACCCCTTTTGGCAAGAAATGAGATACTTCTAGATGATTTCTAACTCCTTGTAATTGACCACTTGTCATGCATTTGCAACTATTCTCATCAGATTAATTCATCCATCTATCAGTTTTTGAGGAATAAATATGAAAGCTTTAAATTCCTTATCAATTGGTTCCTATCACCGGGTGATAGGAGACTTCTTAGGTAGACCAAATTTACACAATGTATAAAAGCTGTGATAGGAATTACATCACAACCATAGGGGTGACATGAACTCCTCTCTTATTTTGCTTTACATAAAATGGCAGGAGTTACAAGAACCACAAAGTCACCAGCTAAGTAACAAAGAGGACTACCAAAACTGAAACAACAAAAGAAGGAAAACCAAAACTTAAATGAGCATGATGCCCCTGCATTAGGCTCCCTAGGGGACTAAGATCATGTGCTCCTGCACATGTGGTGGTTCATCCAATGTTGATTGCCAACACACTTCTTCTGTTTCTTCCACAATGTTTCTGGTCCACATATCGTATTCACCCCGCATAGCTGTTCACTGTTCCTTTCTACTCTTATAAATGCATCTTCATCTCTTTTCAACCTAAAAATATTATAAATGAATGGATGGAAATTAAAAATTTCCATGTCTTCAAAGTCAATCCATATTTGACATTATCACCAACATTTACCACAACTGCTCTTTTCATTCTATCCACATGTAAACTAAAACTATTAAATTGATGGAAACTATCTAGTTCCCCAATCTCCTTCACCTAGTCAATGTCATCAACAACTGTGACTGTTGCATATACACCTACACCTTCCATCTTATTTTTCCATCCTTCTTCCTTCACATGCAACTGCTACAACAAATTATCTTCAGATTCACCTTTGAATCCATAACTCATAACATCCATCTCAAAATATACCCCTACTACTTCATCTTTTGCCTTCATGCCTGTAACCACTTCTATATCATTGTCTCCTAACTTCTTCAAGGGGTCTTTTCCTGTCCCATGTATCCCCAAACTTCCACTCTTTTCATTCCACTCTTTCTCAACAACCCATTGCTATAACAACAGATCTTTTCTAGTTTCCTCAACATTTGTCTTCATTGTTGGAATAAATTTTCTCTTATCACCTTCAAGTCTTCTATCTTTATCTTGTGTTGTCCCATAGGCTTTCATTCCTTCAACCTTTGCTATCCTTTCATGTTTTATTGCTACAAGTTGCCTCCCTAAATCTTACTCATCATCACTGTTTGTTGTCCCTTCCTTCAAATCTGCATTCTTATCTTTCTCTTCCTTCCTAATCCTCTTGCCAAACTCAAGACCTCCACCTTCCAAATACTTGCACTCCTTTCATTAACCCTTATGTGGGCTACAATACCATTCTTTACCTTTTCACAGTTCTCACTCTTCCATGCTACTGTTGTTACCCTGTTTTGTCTTACATCATGCTTATCCCACTTGAATTTATTTCCTCTTTTCTTGTCATATTTTCTTCTTCTCATGTATTTCTCATTCCATAACTCCATTTCATATTCATAAATACCATCATCACCATCCATTCTTTCAATCAAACTCTCATCTTCAACAACTTCATCCATAAAATTAAAATCTTCACTATTCAACGCACCAACAACAATTTACCTTTTGTTTTGCATGTATCCTCTTCCAAATTCCTCCAAGCGGCTTCATGCTCTTCCTTCTTTGGCTTGACACTATTCAATGATTTTGTATCTTCATTGTCTCCTTCTTGCTGTTGCAATCTCCTTGCATCCTCATTTTGCTCTCTACCTTTATAGCTTAACAATGTTCCCTCACTTTTCATGAGCTCTTCTCTATAAATTTCAGCTTGCTGTAAGTGACCGTTCTACTGCACACTTAACTCTTCCTCCTCAATTTACTTCTTGTCTTCACATCTCCCATCCTCTTAAGAGGTCTTCTTTTCACCATATTCCATTGTACCAACTTTAGTTGCTTCTATCCTAGCCTTTACCATCCATACCTTACTTCTTGTAGCTCTAAGCGGTTGGCTTTTTATTGTTGCACTTAACCTCCATGCTCCATGGTCTGATTGCTCCCTTAAAACACCTTCTCTACACCTCCTTTCTTGCCAGCTTGTCCTCTCATCTTGTCTCCTCTTGTACTCAAACATGCCCCTCATGCTTGGCATTTGTCTTCTATTACAAACTACACATAACCAACTTCTAATTTACAATTTCCATGCTATCCATTAAGCCAATGTGGGACTATATACCCCTATCCTTCTTTCTTTTCTCTATCAACTTGCATAATCACACCTTCAAATTAATTCTTATGAACAAAATCAATATTTGTACTCACATGTACCGCTTGTTTGTCCTGCTGTCCACATTTGCTGCTAACTTTGTCTTCATTACTTGACAACTCATCTTCTTCATAGGCTTCCTCTCTTTCATCTGCAACATCTTCTATGGCATCATAGAACTCCTTGGCTTCTTCCTCATATTCTTTCTTTTACTGGACATCTTCAGCATCCTTCTTTTTCTTGTTTACAAACTCTTTCACTGCAACTTCTTCTTGCCATATTGCGGTATCTTCTCTTCCAGCCTCAACATTGGAGGTTGTTTTTCTTTCCTTATCTTTCAACATCTTAAAGGCCTCATTCCTGACCTTTGTCATACATGTCCACACATATTTAAACATAACATTAGCAAATAAACCAAAGGACCACAATGTCCTCACAAGTGCCCCCATCATGGACACTTTCCTCTTTCTTTTACTTTCTTTCTCTTGCACATCTTCGGTGCTCCATTTCTCAACTTTTCCTCTATTCTCTTCAATGAGAACCTCTTTGATATCTTCTGGTCCATGTTGCTCCATAGGCAACCCTCTGCTCTCCCAATCTTGTAGGAACTCTTTCATACTCTTATCTTTTCCTCTTAAGGTTTTCATACTCTGCCTTTTCCTCTCTTCAACAATCTCCTTCACAGGCCATTTCACTTTATTTGTCATTGGCCATACCCAAAAGTATTCCTGGCTTTCTTCTTCAAGCCATTTCTACCTTACAATCATGTATTTGTTTAAGTCTCTTCTCAACACTGCCAACTCTCTTTCAAAATCTACATCTTTCATCTTTTTGTCTTCTTTCCTTTTGTCTCTCTTCGCAAGACTCTCTTTCTCCCTTTGCTTTTGCATCATTCTTTCCTCTTTCATCTTCCTATCACCTCACCTAGGGCTTCTTTCCTTTCCACTCTACCCAATCTTTTGGTACCAAGCTCTCCACAATTTATCAACCTGCAATACAACGTCAAACTCCACTTCCAACAAAGATTAATAGCACATTCAATATTCACAACTAGATCCTTCCATGCTCTGATACCAATCTGATAGCACTTATCCAAAAACATGCTCTAGATACTCAACTTAATAACCCTACTTCACAGGGTTCCTGATAACATAATGACAGGAACCAGGACAGTTAATTAAATAACCATATAATGACACATTCTAGGTGCCAGGAACTCTAAATTCACCACCCTTATGGCACATTCTACTTAACTCTAATCTATGGGGACAACTTTCATGTCAATCTGGTTATAATGCCTTATCAGATGGCCGTCAACTATCTCAAACAAAATACACAGATTACACATTAACAATAATGCACACAGATCATCAAACACATTCATTCCTCTAACGGTAGGAACTTTACATGCTATAGAAACTCCATAACAAAAATTAGAATCTTTTATTAACTTTAGCTCACTCAGCCATTATTACAGAACCTCACAAAACTATCCAAAATCTTGTCCAACAAAGTAATTGATCCACAGTTGGATCGTCAAACACTATCTACTATAGGTTGCTTCTACCCATGTTGGCCTCTAATGGGTGTTTATCTCCCTCTAGCTAAACCACGATTATTTGTCTTGCAGCCTCCTTATCGCCTCGTCCTTCCTCCTATCTTCATTCTTCTTATCGGCCACTAACTTACTTGGCCCTCCTCATCTTTTTGGCCTCTGCTCTTTCTATATTGATTCCTGTGCCATTTCATTAGCCTCGATTGTTCCACTTCCTTCACCAACTTCAATCATTTTAAACCTGAATGCTAACTACTTCATTACCTTAACCAACGACCTCCAGTGCTTAACTCCCAACTGTCCCTTTGCAGATATCATGCTGATTCAACTTCCTTTCCTGCTTCCTAACTGTCATTCCTTATCTCTTCATCTTTCCCATTCCCTCTAACTCCCCGTAATCGACCACTTGTCATGCATTTGCAACTGTTCTCATTAGATTAATTCATCCGTCTATCAGTTTTTGAGGAATAACCTATGACAATTTAAAATTCCTTCTCAATTGGTTCCTGTCATAGGGTGATAGGAGACTTCTTAGGTAGACCAAATTTACACAATATATAAAAGTTGTGACAGGAATTACATCATAACCACAGGGGTGATAGGAACTCCTCCTTTAATCTTGCTTTACATAAAATGACAGGAGTTACAAGAACCACAAAGTCACCAGCTAAGTAAGAAAGAGGACTACCAAAATTGAAACAACAAAAGAAAGAAAACCAAAACTGAAATGAGCACAATGCCCCTGCATCACACACCTTGGTTTGAGTGTTGATCAATAGACTTGATATGCCTTGGATCTATTTTCATATTTGACATTACCCATACAGTGGGAGTTCCTAGATGTATGTGTTATTCATTGACATGTTTTATACATGGAGCTTGTGATTGTAGTATATGGGTTGGATATGTTGTTGGCATGAGTTTATTGGTGTTGTTGATACCTATGAGGTATGGATGGTTGGATCTATTAGCATATGCTGTGGTTTCTATTTCCGATCATGTGAGTTTTTAACTTTGGCAGCAGCTTGGAGCCTTTTTTTATTACTTGGATTTGATGCTTGTGTTCTTTGGATTGGTGCATCTTCACCTTGGCATGTTCCTTTTCTTCCATAGGTGGCACATTGTAGGATGACAAGAGTTCTTGCTTGAGATGGTGGTCACTTTAATTTTATTATAGGTATCTTGATGGAGCACGAGAGCATGCTGGAGATTCATGTGATTTCATGTTTTCCTATGATGATGTATTTCATTGATTGACCCTTATGCAATATATACAAGTGAGAGAATGTTGGGAAATAGGTGTTGTACACCTTGCATAATATTGTATTATTTTATTCATGTAAAAGAAATATTTATTTATGGTGCATCTTAATTGATGTGTTTAACCACATTAGATATTTATTTGGAGGCCACTTGTAAATGTTGTATATAATATTAGGTTATTATTTGTATTATTTAATTGTTGGGAAAAGGTAGTACCAATATTAAATAAGTGGGTCAATGGTTTTGTGTATCCATGGTTTTGGGACACATCGTTTTATCAAATACCACAAGTTGTATTTATGTGAACTTGGTCTATAAAAGAATGCAAATGGTTTGTGAGAGGTTGTCATTGTAATGAGTTTCTCTTGTAAGTGCATACTATGAAGCATGGCAGGTAATGTGTGGATTCATGCTTGGACACATGGAGGATGCGTTGGAGGTGCTTGATGGTTCAGAGGTATTCATGGAGACTCATGGCATGTACTGTAATATCTTTATTGTTGATTAATATATGTGAGTGTGGATGCTTTTGGAGGTTGGGTTTTTCCCCCTTGAGGGTTTTCCAGGGTATATCTTGTGTTATCTTATTGATTTTTCATTTGATCTTTGCATTATGGTTATTTGTTACATCTTATTCTCCTATTAGGTTATGTGGAATTGGTTTTATTTGACCTGCAAATTCCTAACATAATAAATATTTTATATCAATTTAATAAAGTAACTATAATCTTGAAATCATATTTTGGAATCAACTTTTTCTCCCAAATATTTTATAAATAATTTTACCGAAGACACCGGTTGGATCTAATGATGATCAGGAGAGCTCTAGTAGCTCTGAAAGTTAAGAAGAAGAAGATGAAGAACCTCAACCTCAACTTGTGAGGAGGTCCACAAGAATAAGACAACAACTTGAAAGGTTTGGTTATTCGTTGCATGATTCCAATTGTATTTTTGCTTTGATTTCTAATGTTGATGAGCCTGGGATCGTAAGGAAGGCTATGGGTATGAAAGATGCAAGTTCCTAGAAGGAGGACATGGAAGAAGAGATGGCTTCTTTGGAAAAGAATAATATTTAGGACTTGGTGCCTATGCCTGAAGGAAGAGACCCTGTTGGATGCAAATGGGTGTTTAAGAAAAAGTTTGGTTCAGATGACAACATTGAGAAATATAAGGCAAGGTTGGTCACAAAGAAGTATTCACGGGTGGAGGGAATTGACTATGGTGAGATTTTCTCTCCAATTACAAAGTTGACATCTATTTGGTTCATGTTATCTCTCTCAATAGCATATGACTTAGAGGTGGAGCAGATGGATGTGAAGACAACATTCCTTCATGGTGACTTGGAGGAAGAGATTTATATGTCATAGCTAGAGCACTACATTGTGAAAGTTAAAGAAAATTTGGTTTGTAAGTTGAAAAAGTCTTTGTATGCTCTTAAGCAGTCTCGTAGAATGTGGTACCAAAAGTTTGATGCCTTTGTGTTGAGTATTGGATTTCTGAGATTGAACTTCAAGTTTGATAATGATCGCATTCTCATTATAGCATTGTATGTTGATGATATGTTGCTAATTGGAATGGTAAAGGTTTGATTTCTGATTTGAAGTCTTAGTTGTTAGCACAGTTTGAAATGAAAAATTTAGGGGCAGCCAGGTACATTTTGGGAATGGAGATCAGAAGAGACTAAGCAAATAGAAAACTTTGGTTAAGCTAGAGTATGTAAAGACCATGTTGGAGAGATTCAACATGGAAGATTGTAGACCTTTGAATGTTCCTTTTACTATGGGGACAAAGTTATCTGTTGCAGATTGTCTGAAGTCTCCTTCTGAGATGGAGGATATGAGTAGAGTACCTTATGCTAGTGTAGTTGGCAACTTGATGTATGCGATGGTCTGTACAAGACCAGACATTGCTTAAGCAGTGAGAGTTCTTAGCCGATTCATGGCTAATTTGTTAGGATTGCAAGTTAATGGTAACTTATCCCAACATTCTCCCACTTGACATTATACATTGGAATAACTCTATAACAATTTGAAAAATCATCAACCAATTTTTTTATTAATAATGGTCCTAAGACCTTTTTCATAATACATACATACTGATGTGGCTATGTATTTGAAAATGGAAGATCTCTTAGAAGAAAGAGAACAATGGGTTGCTGTTTCAAATGAGAAGAATCCATTTATAACTATGTCTGATGAAGAATGGTTGAAACTTGATAAAAAAACACAAGGAACCATAGGTTGTGCCTTGTTGATGCTGTCCTCGTGAATGTTTCTATTGAATCTACTGCATACAAGCTATGGAAGAGGATAGGTGATATTTATCAACATACATACATGGTGCCACAACATATATACATATTGATGTGGCCCAATCTATGGTGCCACAACATACATGTATTTTCAGTGTTTGTTACATTGGTTGAATTATCCAAAGTAGATGTATTTAATCTAAACAAGTTTCCCATCCAAGATCCTTTAGCAACCACCAAATTCCCTATCACCAACCTGCAACCAGATTTATCAAATGTTACATTCATTCCAAAATCATTTAACTTTGATACAAAAAGTAAGTTTCTTGCTAGTCCTGGAATTTGCAAAACATCATGAAGGGTTTTAACCCTTCCATCACTGAAATACAAATTTACCTTTCCTTTGCCAATTATCTGTTTTGTACTATTGTCACCAAGGAAAACTTCACCTCCATCATATGTTGAATATTTTGAGAACCACTCCTTGTTTGGAATCATATGGTAGGAGCAACCTGAATCAATAAGCCAAGCATCATTACTTATTGTGTTAGGTGAAATAATTAATGAATCATTGTCACCATCCTCTGAGGATTTTTCAATGGAAGAATCTAAGCTCTTTTTCTTGCTCTTACTATCTTTCTTCACATGTCCCCATTTGCCGTAGTTCCAACATTTTATCTTGCTCGTACCAGATGGGCTTTTAGAATGACCTTTAGACTTACCCTTCTTATTTCCTTTGGGTGTCTTTTCCTTAGTTCTACCCCTTACATGTAAAGCATCTTGGGATCCACTATTTTTGGGTTTTCTTCTCATTTCTTCTGATAGAAGTGTAGCAATGAGATTGTCCATCTTTAGATCTATATCACTACCACTAATAGCAACAATTAGATTTTCCAAAGATTCTGGTAAAGAACATAATAATAAGATACATTTATCCTCTTCTACAAGCTTAACACCTACAGATACAAGTTGACTTAAAATCAAATTAAATGCATTCAAATGGTTTGCAACAAAATCTCCATTCTTCATTTTTAATGAATACAACTGTGTTTTGAAGTATAACTTGGTAGTTAAACTTTTGGTTTGATAAATATCACCTATCCTTTTCCATATCTTGTATGCAGTAGCTTCAGTAGAATCATTCAAGAGGACAACATCTGCAAGGCACAACCTTATGGTTCCTCATGCTTTTTTATCAAGTTTCAACCATTCTTCATTAGACATAGTTATAGATGGATTCTTCTCATTTGAAACAGCACCCCATTGTTCTCTTTCTTCTAAGAGATCTTCCATTTTTAATTTCTACATCTCATACCTAGATCCATTGAATTTCTCAATATCCATACAATAGGTAGAACCCATTGTGTACAATATTCTTCACAGATCCGCAAAACCTACAAAAACAAAGCTCCCACTGCAGCCAAAAAACCTTCAACACTTTAAGAGAAAGGCGTCCCTAAATCTACACAACTGTTAGCTCTAATACCAAATTCTAGGTGACTGTTTCAAACCATACAAAGATCTTTTCAATTTGCAAACCAAGTCTTCCTATCTATTTAGTAAGACAGTTAAATTCTAGGTGATTGTGTCAAACCGTACTTAGATTGGGCCACATCAGTGAAAAAGGTCTTAGGACCATTATTAATAAAAAAAACTGGTTGACAGTATTTTAGATTATTCTATTGGCAAAAATGATTTTTGTGAGCATTGTGTGTTTGGAAAACAAAGTAGATATTCATTTCCTAGTGGAACAAATAATGCAAAGAGTTTATTAGAGATTATACATTCAGATGTTTTTGGACCTGTGGATGTTGAATCGTTTGCAAAATCTTGATATTATGTCACATTCATTGATGATGTATCAAGATACACTTGGATTTATTTTATGAATACAAAATCTAAAGTTTTCACTAAGTTTAAAGAATTTAAGGCCTTAGTTGAGAAGCAAACAGATTGTAAAATAAAGGTGTTGAGATCAGATAATGGTGGTGAATATTGTTCAAAGGAATTTGATGAAATTTGTAAGTATGCAGGTATTATGAGATAGAAAACAACACCTTATACTCCCCAACAAAATGGGGTAGCAAAAAGAATGAACCAAACCTTAATGGAAAGAGCTAGGAGCATGTTAAGTAGTGCTAAGCTAGATTGGTGTTTTTGGGTTGAGGCTGTAAGTACTTCTTGTTATTTAATTAATAGATCTCCTTGCTCTATTCTTGAAGATAAGACTCATTATGAAATGTGGTTACAAAGAAAACCTTATGTTTCACATTAAGGATATTTGGTTGTGAGGTTTTTGTTCATGTGCCTAAAGAGAAAAGAACTAAACTGGGTCCAAAAGCTAAAAAATGCATCTTTGTAGGTTATGGTGAGAATGTAAAAAGATACAAACTCTGGAACCCTCTAACCAAGAAAATGATTTTATCAAGAGATGTTATTTTTAGAGAGTTTAGATCTTATGAAGGTGAGGAACAACCAAAGGAACAAGAAAAAGGAAAAACAATGCATTTTGAAACAATTATAAATAAGCAAGAAGATGCACATGTTGAAGTACAACTAGATGGGTTTGGGAATGGAGAAGAAGAAGAGAGTTCAGGAAGTTTAGATAATGATGTTCACGATGAGCATACAGAAGAACATACAGAGCCTCTTACTCCTATCGTAAGAAAATCCACAAGGCAATGTAATCCAATTGACAGGTATAGCCCTCCTGATTTTTGTTGTATATTTTGTTCATTGAGTACTAATGATGAACCTAGATCTTTCAAGGAGGCTCTTTCTTAAGAAGAAAGTGAGTCTTGGTTGCAAGATATGCATGAAGAATGAATTCCTTGGACACTTGTGACACTTGGGATCTTGTGCATTTGCCCAAGGAAGAAAGCCCATTGTTTGTAAGTGGGTTTATAAAAAGAAAATTGGTGCAGATGGTAATCTAGAGAGGTACAAGGCTAGATTGGTAGCCAAGGGCTACTCCTAAAGAAAGGGTGTTGATTTTAATGAAATTTTCTCTCCAATTGCTAAATTAACTTCTTTTAGATTCCTCTTGTCTATTGCTGCAAATTCTGATTTTGAGATAGAGAAAATGGATGTTAAAACTGCTTTCTTGCATGAGGATCTTGAAGAGGAGATTTATATGAGGCAACCTAATGGTATTGGTGTTAAAGGGAAGGAAGACTTGGTTTGCAAATTGAAAAGATCTTTGTATGGTTTGAAACAATCACCTAGAATATTGTGGTATCAGAAGTTTGATGCTTTTGCATTGAAAGTTGGTTTTGTTAGAAGTGAAGAAGATAATTGTGTTTATCTTAAGATTATTGATGATTAGTTTCTAATTATTGTATTGTATGTTGATGACATGTTGTTTATTGGTAACAACAAGGAAATGATTAGAGAGTTTAAAACTCAACTTTGTAAATCTTTTGATATGAAGGACTTAGGAGATGCAAAATACATTCTTGGAATGGAGATCAACATGGATTGTGTTCACAAAAAACTATGGTTAATTCAAAGTAAGTATGTTGATACAATTTTGCAAGATTTAATATGCATGATTGCAAACCAGTTAGCATTCCTTTTCCTATTGGTACTAAGCTGAACTTAGACATGTGTCCTACCACTGATGATGCTTTTGAAGAGATGTCTAATGTTCCTTATGCTAGTGTTGTTGGCAATTTAATGTATGCAATGGTTTGCACTAGACCAGATATTGCACAAGCAGTGGGAGTTTTAAGCAGGTTTATGTCTAACCCTGGTAAAGAACATTGGAGTTATGTTAAGAGGGTGTTTAGATATTTGTAGGGAACTTCTGATTATTGTTTGGTTTATCATGGTATTAATAGTGTTGACAGATCATTGGACATATAGGGTTTTGTTGATTCTGATTGGGCGGGTGACTTGGATAGTTGAAGGTCCACAAGTGGCTATGTGTTTACTTTGTTTGGAGCTACGATAAGTTGGATGAGTAAGAGGCAACCCATGGTTTCTTTGTATACTATAGAAGAAGATTATATGGCTGCTACACATGCCTCCAAAGAGGCAGTTTGGTTACAGAGACTTGGGAAAGGTATTGGTTTTGATTGCAGGATAGTAAGACTTAATTGTGATAGTTAGAGTGCCATTTGTTTAGCCAAAAATCCTATGTATCATGCTCGTACTAAGCATGTTGATGTTCAGTATCACTTTGTGTGAGAAATGGTTGAGAATGGTAAGGTTTTGATTGAAAAAGTTGACACTTTGGTTAATGCTACAGATTATCTTACGAAGCCAGTTACTACAGATAAGTTCTTTTGGTGCAATAAGGTCATTGGCCTTGATCACTGTACTTGATTTAAAGTTTGAATTATATCATTTAGATTTATTGTAATGTATAATGTCAAGTGGGAGAATGTTGGGATAAGTTGCCATTAGCTTGCAATCCTAACCAATTCATGTGTCTCCAAAGTTCTTAGAATGTGTTCCCCAACACATTAGAACTTTGAGAGATTAATTATTTATTAATTACATCACTTTGGCCTTTGCAATTAAGTTCTAAATGGATAATGTCAAACATGGGCAGCCACTTTGAGATGGGAGCCATGAAGACCTTACTGACTTCTCCTAAATCTAAATTTAGAGTTTGATAACTCCTAATGAGTGGGAGTTAGACTTGAGACTTATATTTAGACTTGGAGTTGTGCTCTTTTATGTACATGAGTGGATAATGTTGAGACACCTTACATGGATATAATGTTGGAGTTAACTACAATGTTAGAGATACATGAAATGGATATTGTTTGCATGTGGTCAGAATAGCTTGCATGGACTTGCATGTAGCTTGCATGTACTTACATGTTGTTAGATGTTGTTGCATATTACTTGCATGTACTTACATGTTGTTGCATGTTGATGTATGTTGCTTATATTGACTTGCATGTTGTTGCATGTCACTTACATGTGCTTGCATGTTGTTGCATGGCACTTGCATGTGTTTGCATGTTGTTGCATGTCACTTCTATGGACTTGTATGACCTTGCATGTTGTTACATGTCACTTGCATGTGCTTGCATGTTGTTGCATGTCACTTGCATGTGCTTGCATGTTGTTGCATGTCATTCCTATGGACTTGTATGACCTTGCATGTTTTTGCATGTCAGTTATATGACCTTGCATGTAGTTGCATGTCATTTTTATGAGATTACTTGCAGAGCACTCCAACTCTAGAAACTTGTAGGATGGTACATCTCAGTGATTTAGGAAATGGGTATCAGTTACATGTTGAAAATGTTTGCATGTCAGTTTTAAGATATTACTTGTAGGACACTCCAACGCTTAAAAGTTGTAGAATGGTACATCTCAGTGTTTCAGGTAGTGGGTATTAGTTTCATGTTGGATCCGGTGTTTGCATGTTGCATGCATGTACAGAACAAGATATTTCAGAATAACTTTGGGGACATCAATCTTGCATGGTCTTTGCATGAGTTGATGTGTATTTGATCACTTCAGTTATCAGAAACTCGTTGGGCAAATATGGATGCCCAAATGGAGGAGTTTTTTATGTTTCTTTTATTTAGTGATAAGTTTGGTGTTGGGATAGCTATATTTAGCCATCTTGGGCACCCACATCATGAAGGGGCATTTAACTCAAATCTTGGACTTTCTTTGAGTTCAATCTTCTCAATTTAAGTGAGCTTGATTTTTGCATGAGCTTTGGAAGCTATGTTATCAATTGTAATTTATTGTAATTTGAGTTTCAAGCTTTTGAATTAAAAGAAGGTTTTTGATTTAATTGTAAACCCCATACATTTTCCATTGAGGAAAAAAGACTTAGAAGAAAAAAACAAAAGTTTTTTTAAAAGACTTAGAGAAAAAAACAAGAAGCTTTTTGTGAAGTGCATCAAGGACTTAGAGAAATTTCAGTATTGAATGTAATATTTTTTCAAAGAGATTTAATACAAGCAGGAAACATCTTTGGGTGTGGATTTTTTCCCGAAAGGGTTTCTCCACATAAATACTTTGTAAGCTTCTTCTCTTCTACATTGGATTGAATGTGCAAATCAATTATTCATTAATTGTTACAAATTAATCTTTATTTCAACTTTGCATAGACAAATTTTAAAGTTTATAGCAATAGTTCTACCTTCATTTTCAACATAATCCTAGATGGATACATTGGGATGTAGCAAAGAGAGTTTTTAGATATCTACGAGGTACTTTTGAGTATTCCTTGTGCTATCATGGTTATCCTACTGGTTCTCAGCATTCTGTGAGTATTCATGGATTGTGGATTTAGATTAGACAGGTGACATTAACACCAGGGGATCCACCAGTGCTTATGTGTTCACTATGTTTGGTGGTACTATTAATTAGATGAGTAAGCAGCAACCTTTGGTCACTTTGTCCATGACTGAAGTAGAGTAAATGGTAGCTACTCATGTTGTAAGAAAGCCATTTGGCTTAAGAGATTGTGTTCTAACATTGGGTTTGATACAGGGAAGATTACCTTTTCTTGTGATAGCCGGAGTGCCATATGTTTGGCGAAGAATCCTACTTTCAATGTGAGGACCAAGCACATTGATGTGCAGTACCACTTTATACATGATATGGTGGAGGATGGGAAGGTGAATTTGGAGAAGGTTGATACTTTGGCAAATGTTGTTGATTCCTTGACAAAGCCTGTGAGCACAAAGAAGTTCAGATGGTGTTTGGAGTCTATGGGCCTCTTGGCCCCTAGAAGTTAAATCTTGTCATTCTATTGGCTCTTGAAAGGTGTTTGACAAGTAGGAGAATATTGGGAATTAAGGTGTCTCAACCTTTGCAAGTTCCTAGCATTTATTATTTAAGTGTATTTTTATTTTAGGCTATTATTATAATTTGTATGCAAATCTTATTTTGTCACTTTGTGGGAGTTGGCACGGTGATGTGTCATCCTACATGGAAGGTGACTAAGTGTATTTTTGTCCTCATATGAGGAGATAGGCATCCCACTTTGTGGTAGAATACTTTTGCCATGTGTCGACATCTTTTGGGTGTTGTAAGAGGTTTATGACGTGTAAGAGTTATGACATAATTTATGACATGTAAAAGCCAAAAATAGAAGATTCTATGATAGGTGAAGACAAGTGTCAGAAAGCATCTTGCATGAAGGAAGTAGGCACCCAAGTTTGACTATGACAGGTTGTAAGAGAATCTGCTATTAATAGTCAGTTATGACAGATTCTCTTACAGTTGTAAGAGTTGTCATATATGACATATTTTATGACATTGTGAGAGCATCTGTCATACCTTAATTAGGAAAATTTGGGGCACCCCAGTTGGGGGGTTGTAAGGGATGAAAGAGAATCTCTTACAAGTGTCATACACATATTTTATGGCCTTTGAAATTGGGCCACATGGATTTGGACGAGATTAATATGTTGACTTGCTCTAGAAGCTTCCTCCATTCGTAGTACTTCTCTATATATACATGTGCTTGGAGTTGGAGTTGTATGGTTCATTTTGTAGGTATCATTATGCTGCTGGAATTACTCCAGATTTGACATTGTGACGACTCCTGGAAGAACTTGCATTGCAAGTGTGTTGTAATCTCCTTCATATTTGATAATACATTGTGCAAGTTTCAAAGTGTGGGATTTTCCACCTGAAAGGGGTTTCCCCACATATTTCTTGTGTCATTGTATTTATACTTGTTTGTGAATGTGTGTTAATCTCTTTGTTAATGTGAAACATAACTATAACTATAAAGATCTAAGAAAAATTTGCACTACTTCCCCTCATTAGATTGATGTAGGAAGTTGTTTTTGCTTACGTTGCTTCCTTTCAGTTGGTATCAGAGCCTGGCCAGTTTTGGTCCTAGTTGCTGGGTAGAGGGTTTTTTGTACTAATATTCAATTGAGTGGGATTCTTGAAGAGTATTTTGTGATCTTGTTGCAGTGAGAAGATGGCAAGCACATCTGGGAGATTCGAGATTGAAAAATTCAATGGAGGCAACTTTGAGTTGTGGAAACTCAAGATGGAGGATATGCTAGTGGATAGAGATTTATGGCTCATGATATATGACACCAAACCCTAGAGCATGAAAAAAGAAGATTGGGATCAGATGGATCAGAAGGCCAAGGGTCTCATAAGGCTCTGTTTGGCCGATTCTATGCTCATGAACGTCCACAATGAGAAAACTGCAAGAGTTGTGGAAGCTTGGTGATGTTTATCAGGCTAAGTCCTTGGTAAACAAGCTATTCCTGAGAAAGAAGCTATACTCTTTAAGGATGGAAGATGGAGGATCTGTGGCAGATCATCTCAATTATTTTAATATGCTTGTTTCTTAGTTGACCTCTGTTGGTATGAAGATGGAGGAGGAGGATCGTTGCATGACATTGCTATGTTCTTTACTAGATTCATGGGACCACCTTGTGACAACCATTGGGACTACCACTACCACCTTCAAGATGGATGAATTGGTTTCTTCACTATTTTTTGAAGAAATGTGAAGAAATTCTTTCAAAACGGCAAAGGAGGCTCTTGTAGTTCATGGTAGGTTCAAGGAAAAAGGAAAGAAGGACAAGAAGAAAGAAGACAAAGGAAGATACAAATCCCGTGGGAGATCAAAGTCTCCTGGAAAGTCCAAGGCCTTATGTTGGAACTACGGAAAACCTGGTCATTTCCGTAAGGATTGCAAGGAGGAGAAAAAGTAGAAGAAGAAAAACCATGATTCTAACGCTAGCAAGTCCTCTGAAGATGATGGAGAAGCGTTTGTCACTACCTTGGCAACACATGCATTTGAGGATGTGTGGTTAACTGATTCTAGTGCATTGTTTCATATGACATCCCACAAAAATTGGTTTTCAAAGTATGAAGACATCGATGGTGGGAAGGTGTACCTGGGTGATGATTCTCACCTAAAAATAGTTGGCCGTGGAAGAGTCTTGACTAGATTCCTTGATGGTCGAGTGAAGGGGATCAATGCTGTACTATATATCCCTAGGTTGGCACAAAACCTGTTATCTATAAGCAAACTGAATGATGTGGGTGTGCAGGTTGTTTTCTCGAATGGAGGATGCAAGATGATGAGAGGAGCTATGGTGTTGGCTTCTTTCAGTTGGTGTATTGGTTTTATAAATATTTTATATCAATATATTAAAGTAACTATAATCTTGAAATCATATTTTGGAATCAAGTTTTGCTCCCACAAAGGCTTCCCCCTTGAAGAATCATGTGATTCTTGTTATCATATAAGAATATTTGTAACTATTTTTTAAACATTATGTTCTTTTTGCATATTATTGTTCTATTTGATGATATTTTATAGGTGATGTTACTAAAATAAGGCATTAAATATCTTTTCAAGGTCATGTTACATTGTAGCATTATTGAATTAGTAGCTTACATCAACCACTCACCATATACTCACCTCATCTTTAAAATTTTTTGATGATCACAAAGTTGTGGAAGTAGTGGGGTACTAAATATTTTTTATCAAATTTTTGTAGTAAATATTTTAGTTTGAAAACCCTATGTCAAAAGTTTTAAAATTTTGTAAAGAGTTATTGTCTCTAACTAAGCTAAATTCCTCATAAAGGGATTAGTGAAGTGAGATACTTAGACTCCAATATCTAAGACTTAGACAACACTTACAAACAATTTTCAATTTCCACATACCTTTTGGTACATTGAGAGACCATCTAGAATTAGGAGAAGCATCACCATAAGAAGCCAATAGTCACTTTCAATCTATAGTGTATCAGTTAGAAGTTAGCACCAAAAAATATCTACACTATTCATACCTTAGAGATGAGATAGCGTGACTATAGAAATATGGAATCCTCTATAGTTAAAGCTCTAAAATATTGGGTCAGTTCACTATTTATAAATAAAGCCATTATATTAGATATCGTAAAGACTAGACACACCCAAGCTTGGCCATCCCTTTTTAATCCTAGCTAAGAACAAATTTGGGCATATTAGGTAGGCTTTGATTGAGTTGTGCAACACTACCAAAATTTCCTAGTGAATGTAAGATTACGGTCACAGATAATGGAAGTGGACGTACTATAGAGGGTGGAAGATTTGGTCAAAGTAGACTTGGACAATAGTAGATGTCTGCTACAGATGAGCCAAAGATCAAAAGTGGGCATATTTGGATAGACGATCCAATACTACCGAAATGATTGACTTGCCACCTGACTTAAGTAATCATTTAATAAAATCCATGGAAATGTTGATCTATATAGCAATAAAAATGGGAAATGGTTGTAGGGTCCTAGGGGTTTGAATAATTTCATCTTTTTGTCATTGGCATGTATCACAATTTGCAACCAAATTTTTGATGTTATTTTTCATACCAACTCAAAAGAAGTGAGTCTTATCCTTTCATATGTATTTAACAACTCAAAGTTCCTTGTAAAATGGTACACCTATAGTTCCTATAATAATGGGGTTTAAAGAATAGAATTTGTGGAAAGAACAATTCACCCTTTGTAGTCCAAGTAGCTACCATACCAAGTGTATCCAAGCTTAGTTGTGGAACAATCTTTATTTGATGAAGTTTTTGAATTGTTGCATCCATTTGTCATTCCTATTGGATCAATTATAACCAATATGGAGTTGGAAATGATAAAGCACACAAGATCCCTTGGTCATCAAACTGTCAAGATAGGGCATCAACCACCACATTCTCCTTGTCCTTGTAGTAGAGAATTTTATGATTATAACTTAATAACTTGGTTATCCACTTTTGTTACTCAAGAGAGGAGACATTTTTCTACTTAGATGATTAGTTTTTACATATAAAAGAGATGGCATCCATTTAGTAACAAAATGGAGAATGGAAATCATCTCCTCATTAGTGGATTTGGCAAGTTTCTACTTGCCTAATCCCTAAATTGTAAAAGCAAGTGGTTGCTCACCCTGCATTAAGACGATTCCAATGCCTCTACCCTAAGCATCACGTTTAATAATAAAAAAGATTGTAAAATCTAGGAACACGAGGATTCACATAATGCACATACCATTCTTGCAAAAATCAAAATCCTTCTTTGTCACATCCTACCATTAGAAGACATTTTTCTTTAACATGGTGGTCAATGGGCCAATAGTTCTAATGTAACCCTTGAAAATTTTCATATAATAGTTGATAAAACCATAGAATCCTTGAAAACTTTAGAGAATTTTTGGTTTTGGTTAATTCTTCAAATCTCCAATTTTTAGGGTCAACCTTAACTCCTTCAACTAACACAATATGTTCTAAATATATAACTTTAATTTGGCCAAAAGAACACTTGGAATGTTTTGCATGTAATTAGTTTCCTAAAGGGAGTTGAAGGGTTTGATCAAGGTGCATGAGGTGCTCTTCCCAAATTATATTGTGGAAGAAAATATAATCATAGAGGTACCAAAATAAATTTCTAGACGAATGGCTTTATCACCAAGATTTGGAATGTGAAGGGGGAATTATGAAGGCTAAATACTACATAACCAAAAAATCATAGTGGCATAGTGGCCCTCATGAGTGTCAAAGGAAAAAATTGAAATATATTCATGCAAGTGAATCTAGTGATATTCAAATTGTAAAGCTATCTTGGAAAAGAAGTGAGCCCCATGTAATTCATTCAACAACTCTATTGCAAAAGATACATAGAAATCCAAGTCTATCTACAAATATTGTTTAAGACTAAGATATTTAGAGATAAACACATTTCAATTCACTAAATTTTTATGGAGAATCTAGCTTAGTCAAAAATGAATTCTTGACAATATTTTATAGCCCTTGGTATAGGGTTTTTGACTAAACAATCTAATACATTAAAAAATTGCTCAATACCCCACTACTTTCACCAATTTTTGATCACCAGGATCCCTTAAAAGCAAAGTGAGTACATACAAAGCATAATTGAAGTAAGCCACTAATGTGATATTTTACTGTAACATGACCCTAAAAATAACTCTAATACAACTAGTTTAAAATATTTATCTATAAAATATCATAAAATAGAACAATAACATGAAAAAAGATCAAAATGCTCAAAACATAGCTGCAAATATTCTTATATTGATAATAAGAATCATAGACCTTATCGAATGACCAAAATGATTGAAGCAAAACCTCGACCACAAAATATGATTCTAAAATTATATTTACTTTATTACTACATCAATGTAAAATGCTTACAAAGAGTGACTTATAAGATACAATCAATGTGGAATAAATAAATATAATGTAATATTAACTAGATATAACTCTACTATGACTATCACAATCTCAAAGCAATACAAAGTCAGGACATAAGGCATCCTAACATAGAGAATTATGCATAGAATAACACTTAACACTCGATAGATAGAATTCATAGGCTTATATATGACAAAATGGATTTGCTATCGACTAATTTATATTGATCATATTCTATTTTGTTGCGTAATTTATTAAGTTGACATCTCCATAAAAGAAGACATATTCTATTGTAAAAGAGTAGGATGGCGGAAGAAGGGGAGACCAATTGGCTATTAAATAATAATACTTATGTTAACTTTCAATTTTATTTCATTTATGGATGGAAGAGGGCATAGAGATTTATTTTATATACAACAAAGATGAGTTCTTTGTATAAGGAGAAATTTATAGCCTAATAGAAAAGTACAATGTTGGTGTAATTATTTATTTGATTATACTTTATTAAGTTTACTCAGGGATTTATTAAGCACTTAGGGTTTTCTATCTTGTAAATTTAAATGAAAGATCTCATATGTAATTATACTAATCCAATATCATTATTGCATCCTTAACATGCAAATTTATCCTCTTTAATTTTTCTCTTGTAGAAAGAAATATCTGGTTTTGCAAGTGATCTTGGGAGCTTGAGTCCATTGGTGATTCTTAAATGGTATCAAAGCATCCAGATCTGCAAGCCCCTTCTCAAATTTGGAGAAAATTAGGCAAGAGTTATTTGTTGGGTGTATTTATATGGAAAATAAAGTTTATCATTGGATTCAAAGCAGTCAAGATAATTAGATTAGCCTTTTATTTGGCTTGATTTGAGCTTCAAATGTGTTGTACCCGTATGAAAAAATTTCATTTTCATATGCATCTTTCCTAAAGAGCACTATCAAACCCATGTCTCAAGCATCATTTTGCCATGTCAATTTCTTTTGCTAACTCTGTAGGTTCAAAGGAGTTTCAAAGCACATCAAGATCCTACGAAAAGGAAGGATGAAATCAAAGTTCAAGAGTTAAAAAGTTTTGACTAAGGCACGCTCCTTGAGAGGAAAGCACACCAGTTACTTCTGAGGCACACCATGATGGAGGAAGGAGCTCCAAATTTATGGTACACGTTTGCCAAAGAAACACCCAAATTAGCTCAAGGATCAAAGCAAAACTCAAAATAAAAAGTAACACAAAATGGCAAGGAAATTTATAAAATCTCAAAAGGTTCAAAATTTTGGCTAAGTAAAAAGTGCACCTATGCTCTGGCGTGCATGCCAAGACTCAGATGTGCTTTATGAGCATCAAAATTTTAGAAGGAGAAAAGTCACCATTCCTATCAAAGGTGCCTCGTGAGTTAAATAGAATTGAAAGCGGCAAAGGTCCAGGAAGAACGAGAGGCAAAATTAATTCAAGGTCTTAAGTGAAATTTTGAGTAAGGAAAAAAATCCAAAAAAATGATCAAAGTCAAAATACGCATGTCGAACCCAAGGCATGTGTGGCTGGGCCTAAGAGCGCCTAAGGAAAAGGGCAAAATTTTCAAAATTTAAAAAGTAAGTGTCAAGACCAAAAGGAGTGCCAAAACTTGGAGCGTTTTGTCTCTCCAAAGCATGCCAAACACTATAAAAGCACGCTCAAAGCGCTCCAAGTCATAAAATAAATGCACCAAAGGTTTTGAAAATGCACACATCCTGCCACAAGTGTGTCTGCCAAAGAGTTCTCCAGGAGTGTTTCAAAATGCCCAAGTAAAAGGTTTTCAAAATAGGCAGAGGTCCACAAAAGCGCATGCACCAAGTTGAAAGCATGTCCTCCTCTCCTATAGCAGTCCAAGCAACATGCCTATCAAAGGCTCCAAAACACTTGTTCAAAAACATTCAAAGTCATTCTTCAAGACACAAAGTTGTATCATTTTGACAAGAGGAGGAAGCGTGCTTTGACTCATGTGCCTACGCTAGAAAAGAGAAAAAGTTTTGCAAACAAAGATCAAGTGCCGACGGAGAAGAGCGTGCCAAAATAATGGAATTCATGAAGGTGAAGCACATGCCTATCACTAGGTGCACGTGCCTATCACTAGGCGCGCATGCCTAGCAATAGGTATGTTTGCCTAGTAGTAGGCACGCCATTTGGAGGAGCTAAGTGGCATGATTTTAGTGCCTTTCCAAATCTTTTTTCAACCAAACTCCAATCTATAAATAGATTTGGCTGACCATCTATAGGATGAGACGCCACACTTGAGGTTTTATACGTCTTTTTGATATAAATATAGAATGCAACTCCACTTGAATTGCAATTGATTTTTGCATGCCTAGGGCAAACAAAAGCACTCTTATTTTTAGAATAAAAGTAGATTTGAGAGCTTGTAAGGGCAACATTTCATTTGTGAAGGCATTATTGCCATAGAGGCTCATATTTTTAGAGATTGGAGCTTGTTTTGCATTGCTACAATAGAGAAGGATGTATTTTTGATCATTCGCAACCATATAGACATTGATTTTGAAGCTATTTTGGAGAAAAGCTTCCATTTTTATGCAGATTCAGCTTGGAAGAAGATAAATTTTATTATTTTAGAGGATCAAGAAGCAAAGATTTTTGTAGGGAATTCATCACATAGTGCAAGGGAAGCATTCAAAAGATCAAAAAATCATACTTTTCAGTCACATTTCTTCCATTTTTGAGCAGTTCCAGCCACCTTCTAGGGTAATATTTTGACCTAAAAGTGTCATTTTTAGTGTTTTTGTATTTTCCTAGCACCTATAACACTTCAAATTGACCTTTGCATCCATTTCTAGGGGAAAATTTGAAAAAACATCGAAATTTCAATTTCCAAAGGCAAAATATTCACTATTTTCCAAAATTTATGAGTTGGGCAGCAAAGAAAAGGGTCTAATTTTTCATAACAACGGGCAAGAAAAAGTCTAATTTTACATCATATAGAGTAGGACAATAATAAAGAACACATAAGGTGGAAAAGGAGTATCAGGATCTCGCGAATATAGTGGATGATGCGAGTGTCATTCTGCAAATGAAGACTATGCACCTTGATTCCATCATTATTCCAGAGGAGGCTAAAGTTGATGAATTTGAGAAAAATCTCAATTCACAGACAAACATTTTTTAATGTTTGTAGGAAAATCTATTTTGAGCAGCTGGAGGGATTTCCAAAGCAGATTCTATTTTGAGAACTGACTTTACTTCTCAAAGGTAGATTTATTTTTAGATTTGTTTTGGAAGTCATCCAAATTATCTATTTGTGAAACTATTTTTGTAATAACATGCAAGTTCAGTTAATTGAATTGCATGAGACTTATTTTATATTTTAAATGCTAATAAGCTCGCATGCTTGCATGTAGCATTAGGGTTAGGTTGAAGAGTATTAGTTTACCTCTTCTTTTCTATTTTATGCACCTTTTGTTTTAGGGTATAAATAAGTGTATTCTACACACTTAATTTCTTAATGGTAAATGTTGAAGCTTTTATTGCTCTCATATTATTGTTCAAACTGTATTGCGTAATTTATTGCTTTGATGATATATGTATGCTTTAACTTTATGCAAGCTATGTATTGTTGAGGTTGAAAGCAAATGCTTGTGATTTTATGCCTAATCATTCATCTTTTATCTTCCTTTGTTCTTTGTGTTTCTTTTTAAATCAGCTCGCCAATGTTCATTTGACTTCTTCAATCTCTAGATTAAATTGAAAAAAGCAAAAGTGTGTTTTAGATTAAGTTATTCTTTTAAAGTACTTGGAAACTTCTCATAGGATTGCAGAAGAGCTTGAATTGCCTTGTGCTCATGCCTCTAAGAAACAAAAAAGATAGGTTTCCTGTATTGTCTTTTAAAATTTCTTATATGAGGGAGCATACCCTCCTAATTTAAAGAACAATTTTATTGTACACGCTGTTCCATTTTGTGTTGCATTGAAAGGTGCAAATTGAAATGCTAACAAAAGGCTAGATTTGCGAGGGTTTGAAGTGAAAGCTTTTCTCTAGATCTAAAGGGAAGTTTGTAATTTTAGAACATTTTGGGTCAAATTTGACCCTGCTATTGCACTCAAAAGGCCCAAAATGGACTTGAGAGCATTTGAGGTAATTTTTTTTTAATTTGCAGGGTTGTACAACAGTAATATGACTTTTGTTGAGGTTTGCCCCATAGGCCAAACGATTGGTATGGTTGAGCTAAGGCTTTGGGTTTGTCCCATGTAGGTCCAAGGTTCGATTCATGTCGGTCGGGTTAACTGGAGAAGTGTTGTTGTGAGCTCAGTGCTTCTCCCCAGGGGGACTAGTCTCGCCTCCACTCACCCCTACAGGTAATTGCTGGGCTGGGTCACGGGTATACCTCCTGTGTAAAAAAAATGACTTTTGTCATACGATATTTTAAAAACAATTAAAAACTTTTTGGGGTGGACCTTGCTTGCTTTGGACAAGGTGTCCCTATTTTTGACTGAGCCAACCCACTTTTGGGCCCAGTCGGATTGCTTTTCAGACAAGCCAACCATGAAACAAGGCCTAGCAATCAGTTTTTAGGCCATTGTTAGGGTTAGTAGGCCTGCCGCCAGTAAAACGACCATGCCATTGGAAATCGCCACCTTCGATGGTTGAACTCCACCTTGATGCCAACAAATTTAGCTCCCTTTGCTGGCATGCGGTCCTATTGCAAACTAATTGCTATAGTCTAGCACTTTAGCACCCTTGCATTAAACACCTGGTCCCATAAGTGACCAGGCCCTAAATATTAGGCCACC
This sequence comes from Cunninghamia lanceolata, assembly GCA_027924645.1. Lineage (NCBI taxonomy): Eukaryota > Viridiplantae > Streptophyta > Pinopsida > Cupressales > Cupressaceae > Cunninghamia > Cunninghamia lanceolata. The sequence goes on from BSBN01001373.1 coordinate 587,403, forward strand.
AGTCCCATTGTCAACTAGGGACCTATTTTTGGGGGCTTATGTTTTTTGGATTCCTAAAGGAGCAATTTTGTTTTTGGCATAACTAGGGCATACAGAGTTAACATTTTGCAAACAAATAGACATTGAAAAGATGACTCCAAGCACAATCCAGTGATATTGGTATTTTTTCATATTTTCTCCTAGTACATTTTATTGTTGTTTGAAGTCTAGATCACCTTTTTAGCTTCTGATGTCATAAATTTTTGCCACGATTTTTGATTTTCATGATTCTTGTGATAATGGAAAGGTATAAAGGATGTCTACACAACCATCCATGTGCCTTTTCTAGATTCAACATCAAATATCTTTTATTAAGTTTGTTAGTTTTATGCATTTTGATTGATAACTTAGACAAACTAGCACCTAGAGAATTTCCTAACTTTTGGGTGGGCTTCATATCAGCTTCATAACTTCTACACTTTAGTTTGCTGGGGTAATCATGTCTCCTAGTTTGTGAAAATTAAAATGTGATTATTGTTGTCATATTTTGCCCAACCCAAAATATTCCAAAAATCCCCTCCTATCAGAGAAATTTGATCAGAGAAAACCCAAATAGGAGGAAAACCCTTGCAAAAAACCCAGAAAAAATATAAGTCCCTACCTTTGTTTTTGTCCTTAGTCGGCAAAAGTTTGAGTTAGTGAACCTGCCAGTTTGTCGATTGGCCAGTTTGTTGATTAAGGGAAGAAAGCCCAAAAATGACTAAGGAGATTGGTCTTTTGTTTCCTCTTTATCATCATTTTCCAGGTTTTGTGAACTCTGCAAAGGTTCATATTTTTTGTAGTTCACCGACCAGGCAAATCATTGACAAAAGGCTAGATGGGGAGATTTGCAAGAAAAATGGCTAAGGAAAAGGGAAGGCAAATGTTTTCCTTTATCAACAAAATATTGGTTTGGTAAACCTCTGGTTTAGCGGTTTGGTGGTTCATCGGTTCGCCATTTCACCGGTTTGCCGACATAGGTTGAATTGGCTAAGGTAGCGGCAGGTGTTCTCTTCAGGAAGCAAATGAAAGAAGAAATGTTGCCTTTTTCAAAAAACTTTTGGTCTAGAAAACCTTAAGTTCGCCAATCGGCAAGTTCATCGATCAACAACTTTGCTAACAAAGGAACAAGGCAGCCAAGGAAACCATGATGTGGCTAAGTCAAATAATGGAGGGAAGAGAAAATTAGGGAATGGGCAAAAAGGTGAACTCATTAGCTAGTTCATGATTTCCTCAATTCACCGACAGGGTGATTTGTCGATAAAGAGACCAAGTAGAAGGTCGTGGTTCATGGAGAGATGATTTCGCTGAACAAAGCAAAAACAGAGAAAAGTTCTAAGTGAAGGAAAAGCAAAATGTTTTCCCTTGTCGGCAAACTTATGGTTCATCCAACCTTAAGTTCACCAATCAGCAGGTTCATTGATTGACAACTTTTCTGATAAAGAAGAAAAGAGATGAGAAATCGACAGATAGGTAAGGTTCACAAGAGAAAAGGTTTTCCGATAAGGCAAACTTCTAGGAGGCTGCCTAAGTTTGAAAAAGAGGAGAATCATTGATAAGGCACAAAAAGAAGCAAAAGATAGCTTTGTCGGTGAAATTGGAGGTTCATGAACCTCCAAGTTTGCCAACAGAAGGTTTGGCTGATGGAGGATTCGTCGATAAGGCGAGTAGGAAAGAAGAGGCACGACAATAATCAAGTTCAGCAAGTGGATAATTTGCTAATAAAACAACAAAAGAAAGTCAAAGGAAGGCTTAGTTTGAGAATTGGGGAATTCTCCAATAAGGCGAAAAGTAGCTAAAGGAAAGGTAAAATCGGCAAAGTAGAGAACAAGAAAAGTAGTTTAATTTTCTCATGGTTCACCAACAGGGTGAAAACTGATAAAGCAGAATAGCAAGTTAATGAGCTTCGGCAAAATGAAGACAAAAAGAGGCACTAGAGGCTTAGTTCAAAAAAGTGACAGTTTGCCAATAAAGTGAGAAGGAAGAAAATAGAAAGGTTCGACAAATGAGAAATTTGTTGATAAGGCAAAATTAGTGTCATAGAGATAAAAGATAAAGACAAGGCTTGGTTCGTGAAATGCAAAATTTGTTGATAAAGCGAAAATGAACCAAATGGAAAAAGTTTACAAAATTGTAAGTTTGTCGATAAGGAAAAGAACAAAGGAAGCCTAGTTTTGAAAAGTAAAAGTTTGCCAATAAGGCAAAGTGAAAGTAAAAAGAAAGAAAGGATGGCTCACCAAAATCAAGTTTTGCCGACTGAACAAAAGAGCAAAGATAAGAAAGGTTTGGCATATGGATAATTTTTTGATAAAGCAAAAAATAGTGTGAAGTAGATAAATGGTGAAGGTAGGCCAAAATAGCTTGCAAAGGTAGAACTTTGCCAATGAAGAGGAAATGCAAGCTAGGTTTTGAAAACTAGGATTTTGCCGATGAGGTAGAGCCTGATGGTTCTGAGGATGCAATTTTCTCCATCGAGCAATAGGAGGCAAAATTCAGCCCATATCAGGTTGACTAATAAAAGTTTAGTGGTGCCATGGGAGATTTTAGAGGTACAACACTTTAAAAGTGTTGTAAAAGCTTGATCCTCCCCAAAAACATGTTGTTTCTCAGGGAAAGGTACCGAGCATTAAAATTCTGCAGGCCAAGTCAAACACAGGTAGATGAAATAGTGGAATTCTTCAATGTTGCAGTACAAATGAGGCTGCAAGATAGATTTATAGGTACGTAGAAGGACTTCAAGCCTTCCCTCTTCAATGCGCCTGGCACCCATGCATCCAGGCAATCTACTCTGCAAATTTTGTGGAATTCAATGAGTATGGCTGCCATTCTTCTCCTGACAAGGTCTTTGAGCTAGAATTTTAATGAAACATGGGCATGTCCTGGGTCGATTGACCAGAGTTTAGCGCCCACTGTAGCAGAGTGATGATGAAATGTTATATATACATTTGAAAACAATGTATTTCTGTTAGTTGTTCTTCTAGGCTATCATACAGGTTAGAGTTCTTGTGACTAGACCTTGTAATGCAATTGCATGAAACAACTAGATCTGTTACATTGTGCTCAACTCTGAACCTTTGATATCTCTAGTTGATAGTTCACCAATAAATGTAATTGGTTATTTTGTGTCTACTTTCTCAGCAATAATTCTCTCTTTTGTAATGGCTATTTAGCTTTCATGATCAATACAATCATTGATATTTGCCTCTCTTACACTTTTACTCTTCATTTGATTGAATCTGTAGCTTATTCTATGGGTAAAACGACCCCTCTTGTAGTTATAGTTTTCTAGTTTAGGTCTATCAAAAGTTGTAAGTCTGTGTGAGTCCCTGTCAATATTTGAGACCATGTTTGTGTTATGTTAGTCCCAGCTAACACTATAAATCTGGTGCATTACCTCTTCTAATTCTAGTAATTCTCTTTTCCCTTTTCCCCCGCAAGTATTAGCACTAGATTTAGTTTAATTCTTTGAGCCTTAAGCTCAAAAAAAGGAACCAACCTTCTCTAGAGGTCTGATCTCATCAGCAAGGTCCCACACTTTGAGATCAATCCCATTGTGTCATTGGAGTGGTTCAATGAGCTTCAAGCAGGGTGCAATTTCACATGACAATAGTTTTTGGTACGCCCGATGGGACTCTCCACTCTGAGTAGGAGTTGAGCTGAAAAACTCGGTGCTATTCTCAGTTTATTTGTTGCTATGGAAGCATTCAAGCACTTAGAAACTGTTGATCTAATACCCATATCAAGTCAATGTTTCATGCTTGGAGTGCAGACAAGATCTTCCAGAGGTAATTTTCAATTCACAGAGCTTTCATTTATTGAGTCAAGAAGAGGAAGTAGACTATCTACGTCCCCTGTGAAGGAAAATAGGATTGTGGTTCCATCTCCATCAAGAGCCCACTCTACTCCCCCTCTAGCTAGATTCCAAGTTAGGTTCCAGTATTCAAGAAGAACCTTGCATAGACCCAGAATCAATCTAAATATCTAAAATATGGCAAGCAATCTTCCATTTGTTGCTTTCAATGGGGGTAGCCCACTAGACCTAGCCCAATATGATGATATCCCCACCTTAACCTTAAAGGCTATACCATTCTTTATCGGTGAAAACTCCACCACCCCTGCTGAGCACATTCAAGACGTCGCTAGTGTCTGCTCTGTCCACAATGTCACTACTGACAATGTGGCAATAAGGCTCCTGGCCTCTTCATTTAAGGGAAAAACCTTGCAATGGTAAAGGGGTCTCCTAGCCAATTCCATCCACAACTAGGATGATCTGGGCACTAGACTATGCCAGCATTTTGAAGACAAGAGTGACCACCTGTCACTAATGGAGCAGCTAGCTACAATCAAGAGAACCCCCCATGAATATATGGTGGGCTTTAATTATAGATTCCCAAAAACATGGGATGAAATCCCATTATTGGTGAAACCCTCCCTGAATATGGCATTCATTTACTATTTGAAATCATTGAATCCTAACATAGTTGTCATGATTCAATCCATGGGAGGAACTGATTACCTGATGCATATGACACAACAATTAGGGTAGAAAATTGCTTCATTTAGGCTGGAACAATCACTCCAAGGCCACCAATGCCTATATTTTTAGAGACCCTTATTATTCAACCTATTGTGGCTTCAATTCTTACAATAGTCACCCTTGCAACCTCTTCAATGGCACCCGTAAATGAATTGCATGAGGTCAAGACTCTACTGCAAAGCTTTAGCAATGAGTTGGTGGCACTAAAAAGGCAGAATACACAACCTAGTAGGCCATATCAACCATTCAATTAGAATTGTCAGCAGAACACACTACCATATGTGGGTAATGTACAAAGGAAAATTCAACCTAGTTATATCAGACCATTGAATGTTGTGCATCCTAATGCTGCTAGTACATCCGGGCCTCTCGTTCCCATACAGAACAATTTAGCTCAGGATAATGATTGGTGTTATCCATGTAATCAGCCACATGATCAGAATTTGTGCCAAAGTAGATAGTTTAGTTAGGCTTTGACAACACAAAACCAATCAGTTCCTTCAGAGCATCAAGTTAGCTCTAGTCAAGAAATAGTGGAAGGGCATGAACAAATGTAAAACAATGTTATTTTGATGAATTGGACACAAGATGATTTATGTGGTGTTAATCAAAGTGTAGGCCCAATAGCACACAACATAAGGGCCAAATAAGGGCCACTAAAGATGCATCGGTACCTGCAGTCGGCCAATAGACATCTTCTTCTCATGTACCCCAAATGACGCAAGTGAATGAGTAGTAGCTAGGATTCCTTCAAGACAAGCAAATTATTTTGTTGGGAAGTTAAATTTAGTACCACAATAGCAGCCCCAGGCCTGCCAACAGGAAAGGATTGACCTTATTGTTCCCAAAGCATCAATGAAGGGCAGTCAAATACCCTTCATCATTGTTGACCACATGAAAAATACCAATATAAGTGTCATAATGTGGGACACTTTGTTGATCCCAGCCCAAAGAGATTTGTTGAAGAAAGCTTTAGCGAGCTTCAACCAGCCTGTTGTAGAGGTGACAAAAGAAAAGGCCATGATCCCAACAAGCCTATGCCAGCCAAAAAAGGAGGAAGCAAGCATAAGCAAAATTAGTAAGCCCCCTCCATTCTATGTTTCTTTAATTATTGGTAACAAATTGTTACACAATTGTATGATACATTCTAGGAAAGGTACCTCTGTCATGCCTAAGAATATAGCTGACAAGTTGGGTATAAATTATGAGCCTGTGAACAAAGGGGTAATGCAATTAGATGGCACTATTGTTAAAACAGTGGGTGTATTAAAGATTTAAAACTCACTTTGCATGCATGCCCTAGTTTCTCTATTTCACAAGATATTTCAGTCATTGATCTCCCAATCTACTTTGACATATGCCTATCTAGGGACTTCACAGCCAAAATAGGTCGGTACCTATCCTCTGATTGGTCCCACATGTTATTTAGAACTATGTATGGCACCAAAGTAACCATCAAAGCTGGGCCTATTGCCAATGACCATATAGAGCCCTACTCCACTAATCCCACCAATATGAATTGTACAATCCATGAGTTAGAGGAGGAGGATGACAACAATAGGCATGAGGCTGCCACCCCAATGGACGAGATCCCTGACATACTACTTGATGAGTGGGAAAATTGTTTTCAGTTTGACACTCCTGCTCATATAGAGGAAATAGGGCTGGGTACTTATTGTATCCATGAGGATGATGACATCATCCCTAATATTGAAAAACAACAAATCCAAGTGGGATGTAGAAAATATTTTTTGATGGCTCCAGAAGCATAAATGGAGTAGGTGCTAGGGTTATATTGATCTCACCCCAAAAGGAAAGTTATTTCTCTTCATTCAGATTGCAATTCAACTATACTAACAATGTAGTTGAGTATGAAGCCTTGATTCAAGGCATGCAGGTGGCACAAAAAAAGGAATACAAGTTTTGCAAGTATTTGGTGACAGCGAGCTAGTTGTTCACCAAATCAGATCACTTAGTGCTTCAAGGAATGACTTGTTAATGTCATACAAACATAGGGTCTGGGACCTGATTGAAGACTTGATGCCTTCAATATTCAGACCATTCCTAGGCGGAAAAACAAGGATGCTGATAGGCTGGCCACAGTTGGTGCACAGTTTGACATTCCCCAGAATGTCAAATAAAATTTAGATCAGCATGTAGAGGTATTTGTGAGGTTTGTCGTGCCTAATAACATCATAAGCTGGAAAGTATTTGAAAATGACCAACAAATTGCAATTTTTTTGCAAGATGAGGCAGAATATGCTACCAGGAACCAATCAATATTGGAAGGGCAATATGGGGACCAGGTGATCTAGCTAAAGACCAACAAACTACCTAGGGGACTAGTCACCCTAGAAAACATATTTGGTGCAGATGATCAGCCAAAGAAAGAAAAGATGAACATGACTGTAAAAAAAGAGGACTATGAAGAGGTGGAAATTGCACAGGGTAGATTTCTTAAACATGGCAAGGTCTGTAACCCTTGCAACCAAGCTAAAAGGGAAGGTTTTATTGAGCTTTGCAATGAATTTAATGATTTAATTGCTTGGAATTATAGGGATTTGAAATGCTTTGATCCTGGTTTAATCCAACACACCATTGATCTGGACCCTAATGCAAAACCTAAAAAGCAAAGGCTTGTCAACCCCAAAATAGAGCCATTGATGAGAAAAGAGTTGTCCAAGCTCATAGAGGCAAAGATCATTCATCCCATCAAACATTCCTCTTGGGTGGCTAACTTAGTTCTAGTTAGGAAAAAAATGGGGAAATAAGATTATGTGTGGACTTTAGAGACTTGAATAGGGCCTCCCTTAAAGACCACTATCCGCTTCCTTCCATGGAACAGATCCTACAAACAATAGTAGGAGCAGAAAGGTTTTCACTCCTAGATGGCTACTCAGGCTACAATCAAATTCTTGTAAAATAATTAGACCAGTATAAAATGGCCTTTACCACCAAGTGGGGTACCTTGGCTTACCAAAAAATACCTTTTGGGTTGACAAATGTTGGAACAACTTTTCAAAGAGTAATGGACTTGGCCTTTAAAGGCCTAATCAATGATATTATTCTAGTGTATGTTGATGATCTAACTATGTATTCTAAGCATGCAGTCGACCACTTAAGTCATTTAAGAAAAGTCCTTGAAAGATGCAGAGAATATGGAATATCACTAAATCCAAAAAAGTGTGTATTTGTTGTCCCAAACGGCAGATTGTTGGGGCATGTAGTCTCGAAAGAAGGACTGACCATTGATCCTGAAAGGACAAGTGCCATTTTATCTCTTCCTCTTCCCATTCATAAGAAAGGTTTGCAGAGCTTCCTGGGAAAGATCAACTTTGTGAGGAGATTCATACCTAATTTTGCTTCAATAGAAAAACCCCTCACAACCATGCTCAAGAAGAATGTAGCCTTCACATGGTCCAAGGAAAGTAGGGACAATTCTAAAGCTAGAAAACATGCCATTGTACAAGCTCCAACGCTGATAAATCCTAATTATGAGAAAGATTTTATCCTTTATGCCTTTGGAAGCAAGGAGGGTATATCAGTAGTTCTAACACAACAAAATGAGGAAAAATTGGAACAACCAATTGCTTTCTTCAGCCAGCCTCTCAAAGACTACGAACTGAGGTATGATTTTGTTGAGAAAAAGGTGTTTGCTGTGGTGAAAGCACTAAGAAAGTTTAGACATATGCTTTCAAATAACAAAATACAATTGATGGTGAACCAACCCAATGTGAAAGAGTTCCTTTTGAGTAGGGATGCTAATGAAAAGAGGGTCGGGTGGATCATAAATGTGATGGAATATGATGTCAACATCAACATTACCAAGTTGGTGAGAGGCAAATGCTTGTGTGAGCAAATGGCAGCAGACATTAAAGACATAGACAATGTTGTATGTGTCCAAGGGCAAGCACAACCAGTTGATTCCCACTCCACGATTGACTGGTATCATGACATGGTCACATTTCTACAGTCAAGAAAATGCCCTGATGAGCCGAATCAAGAAAAAAAAAGGTATTTCAAACTTCAGTCTATCCCCTATGTTCTTGTAGATTGTATCTTATTTAGAAAAGACATCAATGGAGTTCTTATATGCATTTCACAGAATTAGACCTCTAGAGTATTAGAAGAATTTCATAATGGCCCTGCTGGTGAGCATTATTCTCCAAGAACAAATGTTGTTAAAATTATGAGGGCTGGCTATTACTGGCCCAATTTGTTTGGAGATGCCCATAAATGGGTAAGGCACTGCAAAGAATGTGCATTCTTTGTAGGTAAATAGAGGTTGGTTTCTCTTCCTCTTCATCCAATCTAGACTGATCAGCCATTTGCCCAATGGGGTTTGGACTTCATTGGGATGATTAATCCACCTTCTAGTGCTAGCCACAAGTGGATTTTAGCAGCCATTGATTAGTTTACAAGGTGGACAAAGATAGTTGCATTCAAGGATGCCACACAAGCCTCCATTTCAGATTTTCTTGAGGGTATAATTAATAGGTTTGGTGTTCCATTCACCATTATTTCTGACAATGTCAAGGCTTTTGTAGGCACAAAAATCAATGAATGGGTACTAAACTATGGAATTTATTTGAAAACATCATCCAACTATTACCCCCAAGGGAATGGCCTGGCTGAGTCCACAAACCAAAATATAATCAGGATCATCAAGAGGAAAGTGGATGATAATCAGAGGACTTGGCACTCCCTAACAAAATTACTCCTAAGAGGTCATTGGTAATTTGCCCTTCATGCTAGTATATGGAAAGGAAGCAAGACTTCCTCTGTCATCAGAGTTACCTTCCCTTGAGCTAGCCTAGAAGCTAGAATCGCTTGAAAATAATGCCATGATGGTCAGCTTTTCTGAGCTAATGGGGCTCGAAGAAAAGAGGAATGATACCATGAAAACCCTTGAAGCACACCAAGAACAGGTCAAGAGGACCTTTGATAGAAAATCAGCTGATACAGTCTTCCAAGAGGGAGATTTGATGCTGAAATGGAACGAAGATAGGGCCAAGGTAGGAAGACAATCTAAATTTGACACCTTATGGAGCAGCCCTTACATCATTACCAGTTGCAAGCATGCTAATGCCCTTCAACTATCCAAACTAACTAGTGAAGCACTTCTGATCCCAGTGAATGGGATTCATCTCAATCCATACTTCTAAGTTTGGTTTTGGAATCCTTGTAAATATTTAGAGTAGATTTGTTTTCTGTTCTAGGTTTCCCTTTAATAAGTACTTTTGCATAGGCAACTTTCTCATTAGGAGATTGTCTACCTTGTTTGTTTGTTCTTGTTTTCTAGAGGCATTTTCAATTGTGTTTGGTCATGAGACTACTTTTCTTTTGACCTTGTGCCCAATGGATTGTATAAGGCAGTTGGATCCCTGTGTTTAGTAGGGAAACACCCTTGCATAGTTGCCAAAATGTTGTGATATTTTTCCTAGCCCAAAATATTCTAGAAATTCTCTCCTATCAGAGAAATCCAATTAGAGAAAGCCCAAATAGGAGGAAAGCCCTTGCAAAAAACCCAGAAAAACACAAAAAAAAGTCTAAGTCCCTACCTTTGTTTTTTCCCTTAGTCGGTAAAAGTTTAAGTTAGTGAACCTGCCAGTTCGCTGACTGGCTGATTCACCGACTAAGGGAGGAAAGCCCAAAAATGACTAAGGAGAAAGGTCTTTTGTTTCCTCTTTATTGACATTTTTTAGGTTTTGTGAACTCTCCAAAGGTTCATATTTTCTTTAGTTCACCGACCGAGCAAATCACCGACAAAAGGTTAGATGGGGAGATTTGCAAGAAAAATGGCTAAGGCAAAGGGAAGGCAAATGTTTGCCTTTATTGGCAAAATATTGGTTCGGCGAACCTCTAGTTTAGTGGTTTGACAAATCACCAGTTTGTTGATTCTTTGGTTTGCCGACATGGGTTGAATTCACTAAGGTAGCAGCAGGTGTTCTCTTCGAGAAGCAAAGGAAAGAAGAAATGTTGCCTTTGTTAGCAAAATTTTGGTTCAACGAACCTTAAGTTCACCGATCGACAGGATTACTGATCGATGACCTACCGATCGGTGACTTTGCCAACAAAGGAACAAGGCGGCCAAGGAAACAATGATGCAGCTAAGTGAAAGAATGGAGGGAAGAGTAAATTGGGGAATAGGCAAACACGTGAACTCATCGGCTAGTTTGCGATTTCCTCAGTTCGCTGATAAAGAGACCAAGTAGAAGGTCATGGTTCATGGAAAGATGATTTCACCAACCAAAGCAAAAGTGGAGAAAAGTTCTAAGTGAAGGAAAAAGAAAATAGTTTTCCTTCTTGCCAAACTATCGGCATGTTCATCAATCAGTGACTTTTCTGACAAAGAAGAAAAGAGATGAGAAATCAGCATGCAGGTAAGGTTAGCAAAAGCAAAGGTTTGTCGATAAGGCAAACTTCCAAGAGGATGCCTAAGTTTGAAAAAGAGGAGAAACGTCGATAAGGTGCAAAAAGAAGCAGAAGATAGCTTTGTTGGTGAAATTGGAAGTTTGCTTATCTTTAAGTTCGTTGACAAAAGGTTTGGCTGACAAAGGATTCATTGATAAGAGGAGTAGGGAAGAAGAGGCGCGGCAATAATCAAGTTCAACAAATGGATAATTTGCTGATAAAACAGCAAAAAGAAAGTCAAATGCAAACTCAGTTTGAGAATTGGGGAATTCTCTGATAAGGCAAAAAGTAGCTAAAGGAAAGGCAAAATCGACAAAGTAGAGAACAAGGCAAGTAGTTTGATTTTCTCATGGTTTGCCAATAAGGTGAAAAGCTGATAAAGGAGAATAGCAAGTGAAAGAGGCTTAGCAAAAGACACTTTTGTCAACACGGAAAAATGAAGACAAAGAGGTGCTAGAGGCTTGGTTTGAAAAACTGGCAATTTGTCGATAAAGTGAGAAGGAAAAAGATACAAAGGTTCAGCAAATGAGAAATTTGCCGATAATACAAAATTAGCGCCAAAGAGATAAAATATAAAGACAAGGCTTGGTTCATGAAATGCAGAATTTGTTGATAAGGCGAAAATGAACCAAATGGAAAAAGTTCACAAAATTGTAAGTTTGTCGATAAGGCAAAGAACAAAAGAAGTCTAGTTTTGAAAAGTAAAAGTTTGTCAATGAAGCAAAGTGAAAGTAAAAGGGAAGAATGGATGGTTCGCCAAAATCAAGTTTTGCCGACTAAAAAAGAAGAGCAAAGATAAGAAAGGTTCGACATATGGATAATTTGTCGATAAGGCAAAAAATAGTGCCAATGAGATAAATGACGAAGCCAAGGCCAAAATAGCTTGCAAAGGTAGAACTTTTCTAATGAAGAGGAAATGCAAGCCAGGTTCTGAAAACCAGAATTTCACCAATAAGGAAAAGGCCGATGATTCTAAGGATGCAGTTTTCTCCATCAAGATGTCGGAGGCATAATTTAGCCTAGGCCAGGTTGGCTAATAAAAGTTCAGTGGCGCCATGGGAGATTTTAGAAGTACAACACTTTAAAGTGTTGTAAAAGCTTGCTCCTCCCCAAAATCATGTTGTTTCTCAAGAAAAGGTACCCAACATTAAAATTTGGTAGGCTAAGTCAAACGTAGGCAGTTGAAACAGTGGAATTCTTCAATGTTGCGATACAAATGAGGTTGCAAAATAGATTTACAGGTATAGAGAAGGACTTCAAACCTTCCCTTTTCAATGTGCTTGGTACCCATGTGTGTAGCTAATCTACTCTACAAATTTGAAGAATTCATTGAGTATGGTTGTCATTCTTCCCCTGACAGGGTCTCTAAGCCAAAAATTTAATAAAACATGGGCATGTCCTGGGTCGATTGACCAAAATTCAGTGCCCACTATAGGAGAGTGATGATGAAATGTTATATATACATTTGAAAACAATGTATTTATGTTAGTTGTCCTTCTGGGCTATTATACAGGTTAGAGAGTGCTTATGATCAGACCTTGTACTGCAATTGCACGAATCAACTAGATCTGATATATTATGCTTAACTTCGAGCCTTTGATGTCTCTAGTTGATAGTTCACCAATGAATGTAATTGGTTATTATGTGTCTACTTTCTCTACAATAATTCTCTCTTTTGTAATGGCTATTTGGCCTTCATGATCAATACAATCATTGAAATTTGCCTCTTATACTTTTACTCTGGATATTGAATCTGACCCCTCTTGCAGTTACAGTTTTCTAGTTCAGGTCTTTGTCAAAAGTTGTAAATCTGTGTGAGTTCCTATCAATATTTGAGACCATGTTTGTGTTATGTCAGTCCCAGCTAACACTATAAATCTGGTGCATCACCTCTTTTAATTCTAGTAATTTTCCTTTCCCTTTTCCCATGCAAGTATTAGCACTAGATTTATTTCAATTCTCTAAGCCTTAAGCTCAGAAAGAGGAACCAGCCTTTTCTGGAGATCTGATCTCATCAGAAAGGTCCCACATTTTGAGATCAGTCCCATTGTGTCATTAGAGTGCTTGAACGAGCTTCAAGTTGGGTGCATTTTCACATAACAATAGTTATTGTGGGAAAAAAAGGAATGTGATAGATGAATGCATGCAGAAGAAAAATGATGATTTAAAATTGTTAATTAAGCTTCATCAATTAAAATAAATTTGCATTGTCAATGGCATCAGTTTGTCAAATTCTTCTAACCCAACATGTGTAGACACATCTCCATACCTGTTGCTACATTAGATTCTAGTGTTGCTTCACAGAGAGCTTCCAGAGATTCTTTGTAGTAGGACATTATCAAACTTCCAAAGATAGCTCATTAGGATGCATTTCTATCATATATCTCATCAACATTGCAAATTCGGGAGACACTTTGGAGGGAATTCAATTCCTCTTTGATGACAACTTTGATGGAGTTGTATCATCACTATCTTATTCTTGAAAGATTGAATTTCATCCTCTTACTCAATCATAGTTTGATAGTGGATTAGACACCTTTGAACAACATTAAGAGAAATCATTATTGTCTATGGATCATGTGCAGCGTTTAGGGACATTAATTCTTCTTCATGTATATTCTTACCACAATGACAAGATATTTTGCACACACCTGTATTTTATTTCTTCCCAAGGGGAGTAATGTTGTGTGACATTCTTGGATCTTCATCATCCTTTGTTGAGCATCTACTAGCACTGCAGGTGTCATCTTGAGGAGCGGCTACATGGTCTCTCTTCTCATCTCTATTTTGAGAGTGAGCATTTCCTCACATGGGATTCCATCCTTCTCACTTTTGGGGGGGTCACCAGACCTTCTCTCTACATCCTCTCCTATAGGGGGTTCATTGATTGTATATTTGTGTTGGATGTAGTCCTTGGGGGGTTATATTAAGTCCTCCATCTATGATTTATTTCATCACTTATTTTATATTTTCTCTCTTTTTCAGAGGGGTTTTTTCCTATGGGTTTCTCTCCTTTTCTTCATTCTGAGAGACTTTTTATACATGGGTACCTAATAATGCCTTGTAGCCAAGACCCATCTTTGCATTATTTGCATTTTCTCATTTTCCCTAAGTTGCATTTAAGGGAAGTTTTGGTGTAATTATTTATTTAATTATACTTTATTACGTTTACTTAGGGCTTTCCTAAGCACTTAGGGTTTTCTATATTGCAAACATAAAAGTAAGATATCATATGTAATAATAGCAATCCAATATCATTATTACATCTTTATCATGCAAATTTATCCTCTTTGCCTTTTTCTCTTGTAGAAGGAAAAATTTAGTTTTGTAGGTGATGTTGGGAGCTTGAGTCCATTGGCGACTCTTATATACAATACATATTTTATTTCAATTTATTTTCTTTTCTTTTTTAAATAAGCTAAATCAAAATATCATTTGTCATAGCATGTATAAAGCACGTCTTGTTGAAGTTTGAATAATTTAAGTAGACAATTTCTGAAAGATAACACTCAAAGCATCAAATTATTGTTGACTGAGTCGATTCCCTTAGGATGAAAAATTTTCTTAGTATTTATGAATCGATCACATTATTATCAAAATATTTGTTTCAAAATATGAATAATTGTTGTTACTTCGTTCACAGTTCAAATGGTAGTTAATAGAATGCTAAATATAATAGTATAGTGTGAATTTGTTGCTTAACAATTTAAACATGAATAATAATAGTAAAAAACAAATACCAACATAATATATAATGAATATTATTCCTAGAATTTTACTATGCAAAGCTTGGTATTGTCAGTTGATCACTACCTCTCATACTTTTAATTTAGGTAAACCACAAAATACCTAAACGTTTAGTATAATTAATTTCTCTCAACTTTTTGTTATTTACTCTTTCTCTACTTTAAATCTAGTGAATCAATTGCTTATACACTCATGTTTTTACTCATAGGTGATGCCACTTATACAAGTGTTTGGAGGTTTTCTTTCATGCATCAAATACTACTAAGTGTCTATAAGAAAAAAAATATTTTGTAGGGGTTATTGGTGTACACTATTGCATCCTTGTCAAGCCACTACTTATAGAAAAGTTTGGTTATTATTATCGATAAAATTATCATTAGCACACAGTACTTGTTTCTAGAACCTTCATTGTTAAATGGATTTTTTTTTGCAAGACCATTTTCATATGCATAACCACCCACTATCAATAAAATTGTCATTATCATATAGTACTTTTTAGTACTTTTTTAGAACCTTCAGTGTTAAATGTATTTTTTTTTTGCAAGAACATTGTTGTCACATGCATAACCACCCACTTAAAGAGTAGAGTTAGTAAGAGGGGTCCTTTTTTATGAATAAGCATCTTTATTACTGATTAAATAATATTACACATTCACAAAAAAAGAGTGGATGGAAGACATCACACCCCAAAGTCCAAATAGGGAAAACTTGGAACAAAAAGAAACACAAGCTGCTAAGTAGCAACAGCTACAACACTAACAAGAGGAGGAGGACTCTAGTCATCAAAATTTCTCCATACATTAGTGGGGTTTGGAATGACATCAGGGATCTCCCAACCATCATTATCTTCAACAAAAGAGGGATGATTGTCTTGAACATGAGAAATAGAAAGAGTCAGGTGTGGGAATTTTCTAGAATCTGACCAACCATTAAGCCTACAATCAGGAGCTTGGGAAGAAGCAGAGTGGTGGCAAGTGGGTTGAGACCACCCACACTTTGATCGATCCAAGAACACCTTGTAAGATGAAGGAAAGCATGGGAGTGGGCACCCTGGTCCCCATAGGTTGAATGACTATGCTCCCTACGATGCCCATGAGGTAGAGAATGGAATCAACTAAAAGTAGGAGCTGGAGGGATCCTAGCCACAATGCACAAGGCAATGCCCCAATGATCCAGTAGCACTTGAAGGTGCGCCACCTCAAGTGCAACCTTGTTAGATTGCACTTGAATCTGCATGAGTACATTAGAACAAATTATAGGTTTAGTGTATAAGGAGAAATTACAATCAATAGAACAAGCTAAAAATAATGCTAAATTCTATCCTTCTAAATGTTGAAAAAGATCTCCATCATAAAAGCATGCCAAATCTAGGTATATCTAGAGAGAATTCAAGGCCAATCCCCTAATAAAATCATATGCCAATAAAATGGTTCAAGCCTAAAAGGACTAAAAAAATTATAAATTCAGGCGAAGCATCTTGAGCTCTAAGAAAAAACCAAAAGAGATGCTTGAGCGTCTCTTGTTGACCATAAAAGGGGCATCTTGGATCTTTGATTCCAATATGGGTTAATCTAGACCCAACTGGAAGGCCTTGAAAAAGAATACACTTGACAAAGTGTGCAAGCTTTAGCTCTAAAATAGTCGACCAAACAATCTAAAATATGTGTTTCCAAACGCTCATAGAGGAATATAACAACCAACACTGATTTAAAGTAGGCACCATAGGCAATTGAGGAGAAAGCTTGGAATAGCCCTTGGAAGGCTTGTAATTATGAAATGGTGTATCAAGATACCATTTCCAATCTTTCCATCATGGATTAAAACTACAGACTCCCACTCTGTGAATCACACTTGATGGCATAGAGTCTGCAATGACCTAAAAAGTTTTAAAGTCTTAATTAGACAATTGAAACTTATCTTTGGCTTTAGGCCAAGAAATAAAATTCTTGGTAGCTCTATTGAGAAGATCGAGAAGGGACTTGATTCCATTCTTAAAAACCTCAAAGCTTGAACCCAAGGCATTCTAGAAAGAGGACGATCTTGACAAGAAATAATAGTAGACCACCAAACATAATACTCATTAATAAAAAGACCAGACCAAAAGTCTTTTCCATTCCAAATAAGCCAAGGATTGATAGCTTCTCATGCTCTCCACATGCATTTCATCACAAATATACCTTGAATTTAGATGGGCTCTTGCATAATGAGAAGGGTTTGAAGACCAATCCCCTTCGAGACACGTCTCCCATGTGGGATGCTTGATGAAATGCAATGATAGACCAAAATCTTTCAAGCTTTATTGCTTTCAAGAGCACATATAATCTACTTGGCACACAAAGACAACCCTTGTCGTTGAGTAGAAATCAAACCCAATCCTTTAGCGTCATGTGGGAGACAACAAAAATCTCAAGCCACATGATGAAATCCTTTGTGATTTTTAGAGGTGGCCTAAAGAAAATCCCTGAGAAGTTTCTCAAGCTTCTGATAGGAAGCCTTAGAAGGCAACCACTAGGAAGAGGACTACATGAGTGGTTACAAGGGTCTTCGAACACATAAAAAATTTCCCTACTAGGGAGAGTGGCTTGGTAATTTAATAAGTTGTTTCTTCTCAATTCTAGAGATGATAGCCCACCATAATGCAGAAGAAGAGGCTTGAAAGGAAAAAGGAATGCCTAGAAATCTAAATATTTTCCCATCATCGATCCATTTCCACCCAAAGGAGTCATCTAGGGAGGTTTAGGTAGAATGGATTGTTTGTAGCATTGATTTTTCTACCATTGAATGCTGGAACCCAAAGCCTTACAAAAAATATCAAGGCAATGCAAAGCATGCTCAACATTGCCTTCATATTCAAGAAGAGTGAGAAACGAGTCATTTGCAAAGTGTCCATTCACCAGCTAAGCTAAGGAATGAGGCAAGGAAATGCCTTTAACCATATTTTGACCCTCAAAATTAGCCAAAAGAAAACCAAAACCTTCAACAACTAGTACATAGAGAGTAGGGGCTAAAGGGCAACCCTAGTGGATAGACCAAAAAATCCCAAAAGTATTAGATTGGTGCTCATTAATGGTGAGGCAAGAAAAAGCATTTGAACATATTACACAAGGCAAGGCCCAAAGCCAAGGGCCTAAAGCATGGAAAAAATGAAAGGCCATTCAATATGATAATAAGGTTTGACAAAATCAATTTTGATAAACACATCTTGTTGTTAGGAGCATCTAGAACACTCCATGCCTTCCCAAACCACAATGATGTTGTCAAGAATGTACCTAGACTTAATGAAGCCAATTTTCTCTAGTCACACAATTAAGTGAAGAAGGTGGTGCATTTTCAAAGTAAGAGCCTTAGCTGTTATTTCATAGGAAACCTTAAGTAGAGTGTTGGGCCACCACTTGCAGATGTCCTTAAGATTGCTACACTTAGGTATGAACTTGATATTTCCTTTGTTTATAATTATTCCTAGGGAATTAGAATGAAAACCTTCAAGATAGACTTTATGAAGGCAATCACCAACTAAATCCTAGAGTTTTGTAAAATTCACAAAGAAAACCATCACAATTGAGAGCTTTATCATTGGTCATAGATAACACTACTTCCCAGAGATTAGTAATGGAGAGCAATTGATCACCAAATGCTTGTTAAGTAGAAGAAAGCCAAGACAAGGGACAACCCTGAGGTATTCTTGCAGACCATTTTTATGTTTAGGATAATTCTCTTGAGCTTTGAAAACCTTTTCATAATGACAGATGAAAGCCTAGATGACATGGAATTTTGATCAAAATTTGATGGCCATCCTTGATTTGTTTAATGACCCAGGAAGTTTACGAGCATGAAGAGATTGAAAATTAGAGGCTCTATTCCCCACTTTAAGCCAATGTAGGCAAGATTTGATTTGTGCACCTCTGGCATTATAATTATCAACAATTTGCTTCTACTATTGAAGCTTAGAAACACACATCTGCAAAGTTGGAGTAAAGGGATTGGCTTCCAATGCGATGGTGGCTTGGTGGAGCTTCAAGGTGATTGTCTCATATGAGCCACAGTGAAACCATGCTAGTTGAGACCATAGATCCCTAAGAAACATGAGGTGCGTTAGATGGCATCATTCCACTAGGAAATCTATCATGTTTGTTGAGTGGGTTGAGGCTCAAGATTCTAGACATGTCGGATGTGGGCCAATGTGGGTTGATGACTTAACAAAGAAGTGTTAAGAAAAAAACTTGAGTCTTGTTAAGCTTGGGCTTAGCAAGTTTTCCATCATTGCAAAATAAAATGGGGGAATGGTCAAAAAGGACATCCAGCATAGGCTCCACTAATAGAGAAAAGAATTGGCAAAAGAGAAAAAGGAGTGCACTGAAAGCATAGCATGATCAAGTTTTTTATACACTTTGTCAAACATAGCTCTAAAATTACACCATGTATACCAGTGGGGTTGATTAAGGCATCAACTCATATTGGGATCATAAAGGCCCAATTTATTATGTATAAAATACCAAGCCTCCCTTTCGCTAATTGTCTAGCGCATAGGAAGAGTGCCATCTTTATCATACACCATCTCAACCATATTAAAGTCTCTGCATATAACCCAAGTGGTCATATGTATTGCATTATCAATCTAGTGCCAGAGAGAAGATCTCTCAACATCATTGGAAGCATAAACATTAATAACTCCAATGGAATGATTGACAATATTGAAAAAGGCCCATAATGCTCTGTTAGTGGGGTCACATCCATGATCCCTTAAATGCATATGCCACATAGGAGAGAGAAAGGTGACGACTCCATTTCATGCATTGTGATTGCTACACAATAAAAAGATGGCTGGCCAAACAACACGACAAGTTGCAGAAAGAAAAAATCAAGTAATCTTAACTTCTTGGAAATAAAAGTATCCAAACCTAGAAATCTTATTTCTTAGGGAGGTCTGTAAGACTTGAAACATTCCAAAATAAAAAATTTATTGACAAGAGTCAAGAGTCATTTTATTGCTATCCAACTCATCCAAACTAACATAACGTTTCTATAAAAATTCACCTCGAGAGAAATCGCCCAACTGAATGTCATGGAGACATACCTTTCTTCTATTTGAGCCAATTCTCCCTCCTTCAAGTGCCCAAGCAAACTAGAGAGTGGTGGTGGACCATTGCAGGGGAGAAGGAGAACAGGCTAGGATTCTTGGTTGAGAAGATAAAATCATATTGTGCACTAACACAAGATATTTTCTCATTCTTCTACATTTATTGAAGGTGAATTTAGTTTATCTCAACCTAGGGCATCCCTTTCCCCTTGATAATGGCCTCAAACTTTATCACCCAATAGTTATTGGTGTTGATAATTTGATGGCTCTTAAGGATGTCTTTAACGAACAAGCGACCCAAGAAATTCATCCCCAAGGTGTTCTATGAGGTATGCACTATGAATCTCATTCAAACATTGTGTTGCCCATACTAGAGTTTGATAGTGCCTACAAATGGATTGAAATTTTTATTTTAATAGGCTATTTTGTTGGGAGGTTCCCTCTTGGAAGCATATCGAAAGACTAGAGAAACAAGGCTTAGGCCCCACATGGTGTTGTTGGCAAGAGACACTATATGGATTCATGGTTGTTGTCATTGATGGCAACAAAGGTCATCCCACATATCCGCAAGTCATGGTGTGCCTCTACCGGAAGTCAGGATGAAGAACTGTTGTGGTCCGGTGAACAAGAACAGAGCATGTGGCAAGGTCCGACAGATTGGTCCGGACCTCTCAGAAGAAGTGTCTTGGTGCAGTGTGGATTTGGGGAAGTCAAGAGGACTACCTTGAGTAGTATATTCCAAGGATTTAGCCTCCGGTGATGGACAAAGAAAAAGATATGAATAGCTGAGTACCGGATTCCTGAAAGACAATGAGAACAGAAGGAAGAACTGACTGACAGAGCATCAGAATCTTTTCCAGATATGTTACTGTTGATGGTAAAGGTTGTGAAGGCATGAATCATGTTTGGCCAACATGACTAATGATATCTACAAGTATATGCTTGATCCGCATTGCTTGGTAAGCAAGGATTCAGCCGACAGAACAGAGTTTGTAAGAAACTAGACTGTTCCGGATGCCGACTAGAAAAGTGATGAAATTACTTGTGCGGATATATATAGAGGATGGATTTAGTTGTGAAAGGTGACATAGAGTGACATAGTATGCGAATAAGCACAGAGCAGAGTAGAAGTAGTAAGAAAGATCCGGTATGTGAAAAGATAGCAGAATAAAGAACAGAGGAAAGATGAAGTGCAGCAGATCAGTGTACTGAGCCTAACTGGAACTGAACCCCAGCATATGTAGGTGCTTCCAATCAGTTCAAGTATTATATAACATTCTTTGTAGATAGTGTGTCTCCTTGTAGGCAATGGGCCTCCTTTTGTGAGCAGTGTGCTCAGGCAGTGAGCCCTAATTGGCAAGTGCCATTTTGTAACTCCTTATTCTTCTAACAGAATAATCTTTGGGTTAACCACCCCGTGGTTTTCTCCCTTAATCGGGTTTCCACGTCAAAAATACTGTGTCATGTGTTTCTCATTTCATGATAATGTTTGTTTGTTTAATTCAATGCTGCTTTGATTAATAAGAAAGATCAAAAGAAGAAACAATTAGGATAACTGATTCACCCCCCCCTCTCAGTTATCAACAGGTGTTTACCTTAACACTGTCCAAAATCTTACCAAAATTTTTTTTAATTTCATTTTGTTAATGCTAGTCATCTAGAAGTCATTCTTAAACATGGACCTTGGTTTGTCTATGCCTCTCATGGTCTTCCAACCTTGGACTTAAGACTTTGTCATCTTGGATGAAATGCCTCCTCATTGTCATGTCGCATTTTTTGGTCACTATCTTGGGCACACTTGGGAAAAAATAGTATGTTGCCAAAATAACAAAAAAGGAAGCATAGATAGGCTAGAGAAGGCCACAATTAGACATTTTGTAATTGATATATTGATTCCCTAATTTAAATAAAATTATGATCTATTTCTGTCGCAATTGGATATTGTATTATACAGAGTAATTGCCTGTGATTGTTTTGTGTTTGAGAGTTAACCAGAGGGGAGTTTCTATCTACATCAAATGATACTACATGGAAACAACAATCCAATCAATATGGACCTACATGGAATCAAAGGAACAACCACAACGATCCATGCTATACAACAATCCATGGTATCATAGAAGTAAGGGTTATTCATGGCAACAAAGGAAGACTTACTTTGATAAGGAATTGAATCAAATGGGTGCAACAAAATATGGATCAAGGATGAGATCGAGGTACTATCAAGATAAAATCACTATGAAGATCAACTATGGATGGTTGGATGATTGGTCATGGTGGCACATTCATAACAGCTTGCTACAGTCTTACTATTTGGCTTCTTCTCATGTTTCAGGGATGGAACATTTCAAGGAGGGATGACATGTTATGTACCTAGAGATATGATATTATAATGTATTTAGGTGGATGGAGATGCTGACATGTGGCACACATCCCTTAAGTTAGTTATATTAAGTCTTATGGATAACTTGTGTAATTAATTATATCAAGTGTTGAGTAGGCCTTCATTAGGATTACCCTTCCATTATGTTATTAAAAGGAGGTGTATATAAAGGAGCTGATTATCATTGTAAGCAGGGCTTAAATTTGACAGTTGCATAGCTGTATTTAGACATTTTAGCTGTAAAATACAACTTCAATTTTGAAAAGACTGTATCCTATGAAAGGAGAGATTTTTGACAAACTATTAAAATTTATATAGGATTATGATATATATATATATATATATATATATATATATATATATATATCTCAATTTTTATATAATTTATATTATACTAATGTATGTTATAGTATTTTAAAGGCACTATTAAATAGATAATTGTCATAAAAAAATTGCTTGACAGTCAAGGTCGACTGTCAAATTTAAGCCCTGATTGTAAGGATAGGTGGGAGAGTATGATATTATATTGGAGATCTCTTAGAGATATAGCGTAGAGTGGCTTCTTCCATAAGGAGTATTGTATGGTGTTACCCTACCTCAAGGGTTTATTCTATATTCGCATATATTGGATATTAGGACATATTGGCCCACAAACATCTCTTATGTTGTGTAAGATCTATTTTTTGCATTATATTATTTCCATTATTATATGTTTGGATCCTATCACATCCAATCTTCCTATTAAGAGATGTATATCCTACTTCCATCTTGTTGGTATCTTCTTCCTTGCTAGTGATGAGTCACCCTTGTCAGGAGTCTAACCAGGAGTATATGAATTTTTGCCCCTACCTCTAGTCTGTGGTCTAGCCATATATTGCAAAATCTAATATTTTTTTCTTTTTTCTATTTTTTTTTTGTCGGTCAAATCCAAAATTAAATTTTTAAAAAGCAAACCCGCAATTATTATTTAACAATATTTCTAAAAATGTAAAGAAATCTGAAAAATTCCACAAATTGCAGCCATTGTAGCAAATTTATGAAAAACCCTAAAATTGCAATAACTTACCTAAAACAACTCCAAATTCCTCCAAATCAAGGTTGTAGGTGTATTAAGGTGGCCTCAACCCTCCAGAAATTAGGAAAAAATTTGCTAAATTGCAGCCCTAGGAGCAAAAATGGTGAAAACCCTAATTCTACAATAACTCCATTAATTCTATTCCAATTGACCTCAAATATGAACTGTAGCAACTTCAATATGCTCTTGAAAAACCCTTTAAAAATCTTGAAAATTTTTGACAAAATGAGTAATATGCACTTCCCAATATGAGCTCCAAAATTTAAAAAAACTCCTTATTTCTTGCCTTCACAGTGCTAAGATTATGCTCTGATACCACTTGTAATGAAACAACTTGCACAAAAGAAGAATATAATAGGTAACATTCTACAAATAATTTGATAATAATATGCCTCTTTGAGGGGGAAACCTCTAAAAGTTTCCAATGAAGAACACAATTCGCAATATAATGAGAATAAACTTACCACAAGCTCCTATATATACCTAATTATACCATGGCTATCACCCAGGTGACTTAGATACTTAATTATAACCCTTAGGACAACCTAACTACCTATATATGACTATAATAATGATTATAGAACTTAATTAGGAGTTAAGGTAGCCACAAGCTGACTACTCATAACCCTAGGCACAAATAGAATTAAGGGCGTAGCACAATAGACATGGCAAAATGAAATATGAAGGGCAAAGATATTCATCAAGAAAATGATGAAGTGAATCATCAAGTGAATAAATTAAGTCACATCCTTAGTTATGTCAGCTGATTTAAATTACACTGACGAGAGACCAATTGCCAAAGAAAAGTTAAAATTAAGTAACTATCTTTAAAATGTATCAAACTCGTGCTCCTTTCATTTTACTAATGGAAGGAGACACAAAGAAAAGATTTAAAAATCTTGAGGTTATTTAACGAGCAAACTCATTTTCCTCAAGCATATTTGGTGAATAGTTTGTGCTCATTTCGTTTACCTCTAAAGCAGGTATTGATATGCATTCTTGCTATTTTGTTTTAATGGTAGTTGGATAATTTAGATTCCTGGTAAGTTAAATCTAAAAATTTGAATTCATTTATAGGGATTGCTTATAGGTTCTTTGTAATCTTTGTATTCGTGCCTATGATATTTGTAATGGTTTATTGAGAAATCTATTTTATGTTATTACAAGCACTAAATTACATTAAAGTTTGCATAAGGTTGTAACTGATCCAGACCTGTGTTATTTTGGTTACTACAAACTGTTTGAATTTGATTTAGGCAATGACTTTCATGCTCTATTGAAATTTAAACAGGATACATCATTGTGTGTCTCTAAGTCTCCTTTGTAAATATTTTGAATTGTTATTTGTTTTCAAAGCTTTAAGTCCGGGGACTTGTAGGCATTTAGCAAAATTAACCATTCTTTGCTTTCCAAGCTGAATCTCAAGTTAGAGTACTTTTGGCATTTAAACAGGTTACATCATTGCATGTCTCTAAGTCTCCTTTGTAAATATTTAGAGTTGTTATTTGATTTCCAAGTTTAAAGTCAGGATACCAGTAAACATTTAGCGAGGTAACCCATTCTTTACTTTCCAAGCTGAATCTCAAGTTAGAGTACTTTTGGCATTTAAGTTAGGTAACCCAGATCAAGCCTAGAAACAGGAGATTTAACAGTTAGCCCCTTACTAATACCCTAAACATTCAATGAACTCAACAATATCTAAATTGCATTACACACCACTTAATGATCAAGTGGTCAACCTACAAGTCTATCTAATACCATATGGTTATGCAGAACTGGAGAACCTTGATCTTAAGCTTTTCGGCAAAAAGAAGTAACAACTTACTGCTTATTTCTGGAAATAAAATACACTATACAGTAGTTTTCAGACAAACCATATTATGTTTGCCTGTAAAAATCTCAAATATTTAGTTTACTGATTAATAAAGCTCTATTTTCAGAAATTTTAACAAATTTCAACACAAGATTATTCTCGATTTATGCAAATGTACACAAACTTCTTCCTTAAAAATGAATAATAAGATTTCTTGACATATTTTTAGGAATGAAGAAATCAGAAACAGATAGAACAAAAAACCCACTTACATTTTTTCAGAATTGACAGCAAATGTACAAGAAAGGGAACTTCAAACAAAAACCCTGTCGAAAAACAAAAGGGCGGCCCCTAGCCAAAAAAACCACAGTTTGTACCATTGCATTTAAACAAAAAAAAAACAGTCAAAATGTACCTCAGGAGTTTAGCAACGGGTATGGAAGTTTGTAATATCCAGGGAATTGCCTGGAAGGAAACCACTTCCTAACCAAAGCACATTCTTCTTCCACATCAAAACTCTATCATATGGAATCAGACACACCCTTCCACCAAATATCACCACTTTAGGAAGGTTAGGTATCACTGCTTTTGGAATAATTAAATATCCCCATATTGGCAATAACTGGGTATGACCATTTTAGGAAAAGATGGGGAATGTTTTTTATCAAACCCTGAATATGCATTCTTGTGCATCAATATTTTGTATTTGATAATGGTAAGCAGGGATTTTGAAAGCGCCTAGACCCTTGTACAAAAGAACATATACAACAGTGAAGCCCAACAAGACTAAACAGAACCAACAACAGACAAACAACACAACAGGAGAAAAACATTTAGAAAACCAGACACAGGGTCAAGTACCCTAAACAAGAAACCAATAGAAAGTTGAGGTTTGAAACCAAATTGCTCCAAGGAGCTTTGCAACTTGATCTTGAAATCCTTGTTCTTAGATCTCATCTTCTTAGGAGAGCTAGGATGATCCAAAGGTTCACTCGGGGTCCCAATATCACATTGCACCTTCCTTTTGTCAATAAAATTGATCTCCTTCTGCTGCTACACCATCATCAAAGGAGTCTTCATCATAGCATCCTCCTTTTTGCTACTTGTTGTAAATTCAAATCGAACTTATGATCTCTAACTTGGATAACTTCTGAATGTTGGATATTTGTATTGCAGACTTAATTTATTACTTTCTTTTAGATGCAATTTCCACTTCTCATACACTTCTGATTTCTGTGTCTGTCCATGGTATTGCAGGGCAAAGACGTTGATATATATATGAGTGACGGTAGGAGTCACATCTGTGATAGACGTGACTCCTCAAGGAGTCACGCCTATCACAGGTGTGACTTTGTCACCTTTCCATTGCTTTAGCAATTGCTAATCACCGTTTGTAGTTGGTGTTTATACTTTGGTAACATATCATTCGATCATGCTAGATTCATGCTTATTTTAACATACCTTATATATTAAGTATAAATATATAAGTAATACTTAATATTACTTATATATTCATATTTATTATGATCATAATAAATGCATTATCTAATCAAACCTACAAACAACTCAACACTCCCTCTTAGCTCGGGAAGATAACAATATCACAATAATCTCTGTGAATATCAATTATTTGATCTGTAATGAATTACTCAAAGTAATTTAATATCACATAACTCATGATATATAGTATCACCTATCTTGTGATACGTAGCATCACCTACCTCGTGATACTAAAGGATATACTATACTTGAGAACATTACATTCTCCTTATATATCCTAGTTATGGTTTGTGCACTGACATTAAGTCACATAATGTCTACCATAACTTAATCATGCTAACTCCATGATTCATACAAATATCAAGTCACATGATACTAGTCTAATGAATATTATAAGATCGTCACCTTATAATGTTAGGTACAAGTGTAGATTATCCAAAAGCCGTCACTTTTAGAAATAAACACAGAATGGGTAGGCCCATAATGTCATAGAGTCACACATATGACACAAGAAGTTTACACATTAAACATACAAATCAATTAGATTCTTACATTTCAATCATACCAAGATTTTTCCTGAAGTATTCAACTTTCACCTTGAGGAGTGGTTTGGTAAGAATATCTGCAGTTTGATCTCCTGTACTGATATACTCCAACTGAATCACTTTCCTTTCCACCATATCATGCACATAGTGATGAGGAATCTCAATATGTTTGGATCTATCATGGAATACTGGATTCACAGATAGCTTAATACAGCTTTGATTGTCACAGTGGATGATAGTTGGTTTCAGAGGTTTACCAGATAATCCCACAAGCAGTTTTCTAAGCCATACTGCCTCTCTAGCAGCCATAGAAGCTGCAATATATTCGGCTTCTATAGAACTCTTGAGCAACTGAAGACTGTTTTCTACTGATCCATGATATCATTGCTGACCCTAAACTAAAACAACATCCGGAGGTGCTCTTCTGGTCAGTTACACTTCCAGCCCAATCTGAATCTGTGAATCCATGTAGATCTAAGTCAACCTTTTCATATTTTAAGCCATAATTTAGAGTACCTTGAAGGTATATCATTATATGCTTCACAGCCACAAGATGTATCTCCTTGGGCTCACACATAAACTGACTTAAGGCATTTACAGCATAGTAGATATCAGGTCTGGTATTGACCAAATACATCAAGGATTCAATTATCTGTCTGTAAAGAGTGGGATCTGCCAACGGAGAATCTGCTGCTGCTTCATTCAATTTATGAAGATTTGTTTCCATGGGGGAAGACATAGGTCTACATTCCATCATACCAAACCTTTTTAATATATCAATTGTGTACTTCCCTTGGTTTAGAATAATACAGTCTGATTTCTGCCATACTTCCAGTCCAAGGAAGTAGTGTAATAGACCTAAGTCCTTCATGTCAAATTTTGAAGCTAGATCTTTTTTACACTGATCAATAAGGTGATCTTCTCCTATAATCAATTGATCATCAACATATAATATCAATATTAACATATCACCTTTGCTTTGTTTGAAGTAGAGATTTGGATCTGCATCATTCTTTGAGAAGCCCAATCTCAAGAGGTAACTATCAATTCTTTCATACCAAGCTATGGGGGCCTGTTTAAGTCCATATAGAGCTTTCTTTAATTTACATACATGGGATCCTGTATTGTGAATCTCAAATCCTTCGGGTTGCTCTAAGTAAACCTCTTCTTCAATGGTTCCATTTAAGAAAGCAGTTTTTACGTCCATTTGATGGACTTTCCACCCTTTGGTTGCTGCAATAGCTAGAACTACCCTGATTGATGTATATCGAGCAACTGAAGCGAAGGTTTTATCGTAATCAATTTCTTCCTTTTGTGAAAATCTTCTGGCTACAAATCTTACTTTGTATTTCCCTATATTGCCATCTGCAACATGTTTGATTTTAAATAGCCATTTTGAAGGAACAACAGATTTCCCTTTTGGTCTAGGTACTATATCCCACACATCATTTTTCAGGATGGATTGATACTCCTCTGTCATGGCATCCTTCCATACTTGGTTCTTAAGAGCTTCTATAGCACTAGAAGGTTCTGATTTAATGAATTCACTCATTAAGGCTACATAACTAGAGAATCTCTTAGGTCTTGTGCTTTCCCTAAAAGTTCCTGATGGAGCGGCATAATTTTTAGCTTCTTCCATTGTTTTGGTGGCCCAGAGTGGTCTTTTCTTGGGATTTTCTAGTGATGTGATTTGTTCATGGTTTACATCTTCCTTAGGATCCTCTTCTATGCCTGAGTTGGAAGTTTGAATTTCTGACTCAATATAATTTCTAGCTTTTTTGAAAGCTATGTCTTCCTCAAAAATCACATCTCTGCTTAGTTCAATCTGTCTTTGACCAGATATATATATTCTATAAGCTTTTGATGTTTCACTATAGCCTACAAAGATGCCTTTTCTCCCAAAAGGTTCTAGCTTAGTTCTTTTCTCTTTGGGCACATGAATGTAAACATGACAACCAAATATCCTTAAATGACTAATGTCTGGTTTTGTGCCAGTGAAGGCTTCTTCAGGAGTTTTGCATCCATATGAGAGTGAGGACATCTGTTTTGTATATAGACAGTTGTACTAGATGCTTCTGCCCAAAGTGAAGTGTCTATATTATGATCAAGTAACATAGCCCTAGCAGCTTCTACAATGGTTCTATTTTTTCTTTCTACAACTCCATTTTATTGAGGATTATAAGGTACAGTGAACTCCCTCTTAATCCCAGTGTTTTTACAAAAGTCTTTAAAAATGTCTGAAGTGTATTCACTCCCATTATCTGTTCTTAAGGTTTTGATTTTTCTCTCGGAAGAGTTTTCAGTAATGGATTTGAATTCCTTAAATCTTTTAAGGATTTCATGTGATTCTTTACATTTAAGAAAATAGATCCATGTCTTTCTGGAGAAGTCATCAATGAAGATTACATAGTATAGAAACCCACCTAAGGAGGGTACAGACATGGGTCGACATAAATCTGAGTGAACTAATTCTAATACATTATTTGTTTTGCTAGAACTATTTTGAAAGGACCCCTTTGTATTTTTCCCTAAGGCACACCCCTTGCATACCCTTGAATTACATTGTTTGAGTTTGGGTAACCCTGTAACTAGTCTTTCCATGGAAGATAGGGCATGAAAATTTAGGTGTCCTAGTCTTCTATGCCATATTTCATTAGAGTCTGCAATTTCATGAATTAGGGCTAGATTTGGTTTCGTACATAACTCATACAAGTACCCTTGTCTATGACCTATGGTTTTGGATTTCTTAATAGTAGAATTCTTTGGCCATGCCAATACTTTGCTATCCATAAAGGTCACCCTATATCCATTATCTTCAAGTGCAGATATGGAGACTAGATTTCTTTTGATGCTTGGGACAAACAATACTCCAGTAAGTTGGATGGCAATGCCAGTCTTTAATTTGAGGGTGCATGTGCCAACACTCTTGACTGGATGTACAGAGTTATCTCCAATTGTTACTTCTTCGTCAATCTCTTCTACCATGGTGTCTAGTAGTTCCCTGAACCCTGTGATGTGTCTTGATGAACCACTATCGATAACCTAGGTGTTGGATTTATTTGTTACTTGGTTTGAAAGTGTAGAGTAGAATACATATTTCTCGGATTCATGCTCCTTTATTTTGGCATAAGATGCTTGTTGCTTGGTTCTGTCAGGACATCTAACTGCATAGTGTCCATATTGGTCGCATCTGAAACATTGGATGCGAGAAATGTCTTTCTTGAATGAACTTTTCCCGCGATGATTTTTCCTCTTCTTGAAGTGTTTCTTCTTCTCTTTCTTGTGAGAGTTTGTATTTAGAACATGAAGATCTTCATATATATTTTTCTGTTTTGACCCTTTCTTTGTCTGTCTAGATTCTTCTTGAAGATAGTCGGATCTTAGGCGGTCAAATTTTGGAAATTTAGACCTTGCACTAATGCCTTGAACAAATGTCTCCCAGGAATTTGGGAGACCATCTAGGGCAATAACTGTTAGTTCCTTGTTTTCAATTTGGTACCCAAGTGTTGATAGTTGATCCCTTAGTGTAGATATTCTCATAAAGTATGTATTGATAGATTCTCCTTTGTTCATACTTATATGATTTATTTCTCTTTAGGGCTAAGGTTCTGCTAGAGTTATTAATTTCATAAGTGCTTTCAAGTGACTTAAACATATGATATGCAATCTCATGTTTTGTCAGAATCGGCATGATATGATATCTAACTCCATCAACTATGATTTTCATGGCTTTGTCATTTCCTTCAATCCATGTCGTTTTATTAGGTTCATTCTCTGGTTCCGTTTTGTTTTCTCTCACAAATGAATCAACTTTATTTTCTTTTAGTATCATCATAATTCTGAATTTCCATGATGAGAAGTTATTTCCTCCTTCCAATCTGTCTTCGAATCAGATTGCTGCTGCCATTTGAGAAATGAGATGTATTAAATCTGAATTTCCTAAGTTTGATTTTCTGCCCGGATTCTGCTTAACCTAGCTCTGATACTATGTAAATTCAAATCAAACTTATGATCTCTAACTTGGATAACTTCTGAATGTTGGATATTTGTATTGCAGACTTAATTTATTACTTTCTTTTAGATGCAATTTCCACTTCTCATACACTTCCGATTTCTGTGTCTGTCCATGGTATTATAGGGCAAAGACGTTGATATATATATGAGTCACACCTATCACAGGTGTGACTTTGTCACCTTTCCATTGCTTTAGCAATTGCTAATCACCGTTTGTAGTTGGTGTTTATACTTTGGTAACATATCATTCGATCATGCTATATTCATGTTTATTTTAACATACCTTATATATTAAGTATGAATATATAAGTAATACTTAATATTACTTATGAATATATAGGTAATACTTAATATTACTTATATATTCATATTTATTATGATCATAATAAATACTTTATCTGATCGAAGCTACAAACAACTCAACACTTGTCTCCTTCGACACGTTCTCTTTATTAACTTTGCAAGCACTATCAGTTGTTTGCATCCTTTTCCTCCACACGGGATGGTTTATGTTGGATCCTTGGCAAACATCAGTAGCATGACCCACTTTGCAGCAATAATCACAAATAACTAAAGAGTTCTCAAAATCAATCTATTGAACCCAGTTACCAAACTTGGAGGATAAAGTAATTTGAGAAGGGATTACCCTATCTGTCTCCACAAAAACACAAAATCTAGCGAACAGCAACCGCCTCTGGAATTTAGTAACATCTACCACATTTTACTGTCCAAAGGCACTGGCAATGCTCATAAAAACCTCCTCATCCCAATATTCTAAAGGAAGCCCAGGCAGCCAAACCCAAACCGGAAACTTGATGGAGCAATCTTCCTCTAGGTTGAATCCAGGGGACCAAATTTTTAAAAATAGACCATTCTGCCCTAGGAACCAGGGACCACCCAAGAGAATCCTAGAACTATCTTCTGAGGATGAAAATAAAAAAAGGAAGAAGTTATTCGGCAGAGATATTACCTCTACATGCCCCTTAATATTCCACTTTTGCAACACCCACCTAATCACGTCGATAATGGGACAATCACCACAAAATCTCCCAACTAGTGAACTCCGGAGCCAAGCAACAGATCTATCAACAACAAAGTCAAGCACAAAAATCTGGGGATCCCTAGAAGCAAATGAGGCCCCAGGCAAAGGACTAGACTTAAAAGACAAACCTTGCCCCTGCAGAGAAGAAAAACTCCCTCCACCAACAGCCAAATCCTTCGTAAGGCCTACAGGCAAATTGATAAGAGACAAGCCTGCAATCTCAGAGGCCTCAACCAATCCACCTGTATTCAAGAACTCAGGAGGATCCCTCCTTGGAAAAGACACAGGGATCAACACTACCTATGTTAACCACAGGGCAAGAAGCCCCATCGTGCACATCCTCCACACGTGCTTGGGAGGGAAGGAGGAATCCCTTGCAGAGTCCATGGCCCTCAGAGCCACCAGTGATCACCAACTTAGTAACCTGAAGAGCCCCAGAACTCACGCGAGAGGAGACATGGCTCTTCCTAGAGGCTGCAGAACCCACACTCTAATAGGCCTCAAGCCATAGGTCAAGCAGCCATACGTCCTCACCCTCAATTGAAGATCCAAGCTAGTCATCCACTTCCCCAACGTAGTTTGGGTCGAACTCCAGTCCATCGTCAAAGTCAGAATCTCCCCCTTCAGTACCTAGATCACTCCCACCCTGCTTTAATTCAAATGGCCCCCCTCTGCACTTTCCCCTGCATTTCGCCGCCATATTAAATTCTTGTGCATCAATATTTTATTATATATTAAAACAATACATATAAAATCATGCAGGCTACGATTTTTCTTGGTAGCTACTAGCGATGCTTTCTAGAATGTCTTGAACTATTCTACAAGAAGTGCAGAAGATTCATGGATGATCAAAATCTATTGCCCAAGACTAGCAAAAAAGAACCTTTGTATAAAGTAAACTAAATCGGATCATTTTAAAATCTTATCATGAAATTTCTCAAGCGATACCATAAAGCCACAAGTCAACTTTGGTGTAATTAGGTAGAGCTCTGATTACACTCCAACATGACCAGTATCTATGTGTCTCAATGTTGTCAAATGATGAACTATATAAAAATTGAAAAACCTCAAGTTTAGATTCCAAAAGAAAACCTCATAGGCTCATACTAATTGAATGTGAACTTCCAATCAATACAGATATAAAATAAAAAATCCCTCAAATCCCTTACATAATAAAAAATTAAATGAACTCTGATAAGCGTAAGTTGGTAATCTCACAGGCTGTTGTTCTCACTCCTGAGCTTCTAAAATATAATTTTCTTTTTTGGTATACAAGGAACTCTAGCCATAGGATTTTTAATGCATGGGAACAAATTCTTCTGGTATTTGCAACCCACCATGGCTGATTACATTTGTTGTAATGCAATTGCTTTGACCCGGGGAAATACGCAGTGGAACTTGAACCTGAGTCATCATCAAGACAATCACTCTGCCTTATTCATGAGAATGGCCTGCTATACCTGTAAAACTTAATTCTTAAATGTATGGCATACAGTTGTAAACACATATAATTTTGTTAACCGAAGGTGTTAAACCATTTTCTTTGCTTAGGCTAGGAAATCTGTTGATCTAAGGCCATTTCTTGACATGCTAAATGTATCTTTTGTCTTTGGAATTTCCTGAGTCCGTTAAGCCAGTTGGGGAGCTCTCTTTTGAAGCCTTCAACTTGCATTTTTTGAAGTTTGACTTTAATTTTTTACTTAGAAATTGATTTTATTTTTTCAGGGAAATACCCCAAAGCATGTAGAACATCCCTGATACAAAATTTTCAATCTGGGGCATATATATATATATATATATATATATATATATATATATATATATATATATATATATATATATATATATATATATATATAGTACTACCTTGCAAGGAAGCCGTGATTTAGTTTCCATCTAATGTTACTGGGTTGGTATGTCCTCTTTGGAAACACGAGCATTCGCCTATTGAAAGTAAGAAATATGCAATGATAACTCACAATTCAGCCATAAATAATTCATAATTTTTTATAAAATAAAATTAAACTAAAAGAAAAGATGCAGAATAACATTAGGCAGTCAGGCGCTCCTGGTAGAGATGCTACAGCTACACCACCATAACAACAACAAAGATTTATCAATCCTCTACGTAAACAGAAATACAATGATTTTCAATGCTTATTTTTCCAAAGGGAACGTACTACCCACATTTGAAAACATCACAAGAATATATATATATATTGAAATCATGGCTTACTTGCAAGGTAGTGCTACTATCTGCATTTGAAAACAGCACAAGAATTTTATTCTTGTGCATTGATTTATTTTCCGTCTAGAATTTGTGGGTTGGTATGTTCTCTTTGGAAACAGAAGCATTGGCCTGTTCAAAGTAAGAAATATGCCATGAAAACTCAGAATTCAGCCATAAATAATTTATAATTTTTTATAAAATAAAATTAAAATTAAAAGAAAGGAAGCAGAATTACGTTAGGCAGTGAGGTGCCCCTAGTAGAGATGCTACAGCGACACCACCACTACAACAACAAAGATTTATCAAACCTCTACATAAACAAAACTACAAAGGTTTACATGATTAACTCAAAAAAAAGCTAGGTTACTGGAAACGCCAGGTTTCGACTGGCCCAGGACTGAACGGGAGCAAGGATAGGATGGCCAGGGCACACCCCTGCCGCCATGGGTACCCTGTGGATACATCTACGAACAGGAATAGGAACGGGAGCGAGGACGGGACATCCAGGGCACACCCCGGGTAATTCTGTTTGTAGGTGGTGCTCTGTTTTATGGACACTTCTAAGATTTGTTGGTTACAGTTTTCTTGCTCTTATATGAATGAAATCCTAAGCCTATAATTATGGCAATTTTGACATCCATGCATGGGTTGTTTTTTTCTAGATTGGATCCTGATTTGTATGTAAAAATTTCAGCTATTTTATTTTCAGCTTTTCAAAGTTTTAAATCATTTAGATTCCTAAAACCCTTGGGTAACAGTGCTTTTAGATTACTAGATTTTATAACGTCGTCAAATGTTTCGTGGAAGGTCGGTATCTATAATGGGATTAAGTTGTTATTTGGAATACTAATACTAATACTATGTGTTTCTTTTAGAATGTTATATTTGTCAAAGGGAAATTTGCTTGCTGGAGAGTAAATTGCTTTTAGTATCAAGTATCAAATATATTTTAAATTCTGTATAGTCACTTGTGTATATTTTTATAGAATTTTGTATATATACATATAGCTATACCCATACCAAAAAACAAAATGCCATACCAGTATACCCGAATCCTAAACCCGATCCTGATCCCATACCCATACCAGCAACTTAGAAAAAAATAATTATACAATGATTTATTGGGATTCAACTAAAAGATTCTCAGAGTTCTGTAATTGAATCTAATAAATTATCACATAATTTGACACATTGCTAAAACGCCACTTATATCATGATGGGGAGCGCACAGCGGATACCACAGATTGAGCCCTAATTCTTCACAGTCGGCAAGACTCAACAAAACAGCTGCCGATACATCTTGATCGGTATGACAACAATGGTCGGAATGATTTTCTAAAGTCTCTCTGTCGTTCGACTTACACCGATAACTGACTTCCTCTGGCGAGACTTACTCTTTCGGCCCAGACTTCTGTCCTTCTGCCGATGCGCCAACCACCTCGATATCACCTTTGATCTTCGTCCGTCGGCAGGACAAATACCATTGGCCGCCTTAGGGTTTGCTACGCCGATACGCCGTTGCACAGTTTACTTCTTGCGAACCCTAGCACATGGAGATGCTAGGTCAATCTACTGTGCGAAACGCACTGTCTGGATCCTCTGCACTGTCGACACAAAACAAAACAAGAAGCAAAACGAATACTGATACAACGAAGCCATTCCGTTGATTTCGACAGAAATCGCACCAGTGGAATGCTTCACGACAACATACGGCAACAATGGAAAACACAGAAAGAATGGAGACCTACAGTTACACAATTTGCAGTTACAAGAAACAGGAATCGAATTGACATAATAGAATAGCTTTATTTCTTTTGAACACAATGCACAATTACATTCACACCCTTCTTCGATCTGATTCCAATGAAAAATGATATGCACATTTGGTTCCATCCTCTGGGTTTATAAACTCGCCCTGAGGAGTACCAAACTGACTCCAAGCGGTTGGGAGATCAATCCAAGCGGCTGGGAGACAACCGACTAAAACAGCCTCCAACTGCCCTACGCCCTATTTTTGGCATTATGCAGTTACAATTTGACAAATGCCCCCTAAGTCACTTGGGACTTACAAAATGAACCTAGATACAAACTGAAATGAAAATGCATTGGTCAAATAGACCTTATTACAAAAGAAAACATGATTTTCTAGGTGCTCCTGCACCATACTCCCTGAGTGAAAGTTGTCTCAAGTCCTCTTAGAGACTAACTGCTGCAAATCACCACCCTGCTTTTTGATGTCTACTTCCAGCATCCATGTGGCTTCTAAGTTTGGAAGTCCTTGCCATTTGACTAAGTGCTCAAAATAGGTCTGATTTCTTGTCTTCTTGGTTGTCCTACTATTCAAGATGCACTCCATCTTCGGTGGTTCCTTAGGTGGTAAATGCTGTACCCACTATGCATTGTCTTGGACAGAATCTGCTATACCTTCACCTATATCAGGACTCCTATATAATGTCAGATCAACAACATTGAATATAGGTGAAATAGAAATATCATCAGGGAGTTCAAGTTTGTAAGCATTAGGACCATATTTCTCTAGAATCTGACAAGGTCCAATTTTTCTTATCATCAACTTGCTGTGTTTTCTTGTGGGCAGTCTGTTCTTGTTAAGATGAACCATGACCATATCTCCTAATTGGTACTGCATATCCCTTCTTCTTTGATCCACTCTAGCCTTGATCTTTTGACTGTTCTGGTGTAGAGTATCTCTGACTTGTTGATGGATCTCTTTCATAGCCTCTGCAAATGTATCAGCATGTCCACTCCTTTTGTCCAACCCTTGAACATCTCTTAATTCAAAAATTCCTCTAGGATGACTACCATAAACAACTTCAAAAGGACTTAGACCTATACTTCTGTTTGTAGCATCATTATAGGCATACTCTGCTTGTGGGAGTACCACATCCCAACTACTGCCATGTTCTCTTGTCAAACATCTCAGCAGATTGCCTAATGACCTATTGACAACCTCAGTTTGGCCATCAGTCTGAAAATGATAGACTGAACTAAAAGACAAATTTGTACCCAATCTTTTCCACAAGGTTCTCCAGAAATGTCCCACAAATTTGTTGTTTCTGTCAGATACAATACTCAAAGGTAATCCATGAATCCTGACAATTTCTTTAAAGAACAAACCTGCAATGTAACTAGCATCATTGGTGGTCTTACAAGGAATAAAGTGAGCTATCTTGCTGAACCTGTCTACCACAACAAACACACTATCATAACCTGTCCTTGTCTTGGGCAATCCCATCACAAAGTCCATACTCAAACTTTCCCAAGGTCTGTTTGGTATGGGCAAAGGTTGGTACAGTCCTGCATTGGTTGAGACTCCTTTTGCTTTCTAGCAAATCATACAACTCTCAACAAACATTCTAATATCAGATTGCATCCTTGGCCAAAAGTAAAACCTTCGTACAAGATCTAAGGTCTTATTGAGCCCAAAATGTCCTCCTAAACCACCACTATGTTTCTCCTTCACTATATTATCCCTCATTGAACACTTAGGGATACATAGTTGACTACCTTTAAACAAAAGTCCATCCTGCAATGTATAATTTGAAAAGTCACTGTGGAAAGCATTGGCAAACTCACTGCATACCCCGTAAATCTCCTTGAAATCTTGGTCCTCTTTATACAACCCTTTGAGTGACTCAACACCCATGCTTTGTAGCTGCACTTCTTGCATTGTCAACACCCTTCTGCTTAGAGCATCATCAACCTTATTGGTTATTCCTTTCTTATGCTTAATGATGAAGGTGTATGCTTGAAGACTTTCCACCCATTTCATGTGTCTATGACTAAGCTTTTCCTATCCATTCAAAAAACTGAGAGCATGATTGTCAGTGTATACAATAAATTCTTTAGGAAGCAAATAGTGCCTCCATTTTTTTAGAGCTTGTAATGGCATACAACTCTAAGTCATAAGAGGAGTATTTCCTCTTGGCTTCATTTAACTTTTCACTGAAGAAGGCTACTAGTCCGCCTTCTTGACTCAACACTGCTCCTATGGCCAGTCCACTTGCATCACATTCAATTGTGAAAACCTTATTGAAATCAAGTAACACTAAAACAGGGAATTTAGCAACTTTCTGTTTCAGACTCTCAAAGCTCATATTTGCTTCTCTCGTCCACACAAACTTCATCTTACCTCCACCCTTGATGGGCTCCAACATAGGTGCACAGATGTCACTGTAGTTCTTAATGAATTTCCTATAAAATGTGGCCAAACCATGGAAACTTCTGACCTCTCCTTCTATCCTCGGTGTAGGCCAATTCAAAATAACGTCTACCTTGGAAGGATCCATTTTCAAATCACCCTTAGAGATGACAAAACCTAGGTACACCAATTCTTGTTTCATGAAGTCACACTTTTCCAAGTTTATCAGTAACTTCTGATCTTGCAGCCTCTTCAAGACTATCTTCAAATGTTTCAAGTGTTCTTCCTTGCTCTTACTAAACACCAAGATATCCTCAAGGTAGACTACCACAAATTTCCCTATGAATTCCTGCAACACCTCATTCATCAGCCTCATAAAGGTGCTAAGGGCATTTGAAATACCAAACAGCATCACAAGCCACTCATACAACCCTTCATTGGTTTTGAAAGCTGTCTTCCACTCATCCCCCTCTCTTATCCTTATCTGATGGTACCCACTCTTCAAGTCTATTTTGGAGAAATAAGTAGCCCCTCCCAAACAATCCATTAGATCTTCTATTCTAGGAATAGGAAACCTATACCTAATGGTTATCCTATTTATTGCCCTAGAATCAGTACACAGTCTCCATTTCCCATCCTTCTTTGGGGCTAAAACAGTAGGTACTGCACATGGGCTAAGGCTCTTCCTTATCAACCCTTTGTTTAGGAGTTCTTGAATCTGATTTGCTATCTCTTCGTTCTGTTGTGGGGTCATTTTATATGCTGCCTTATTAGAAAGTACTGCTCCTGTTATGAGATCTATCTGATGGCTAATGTCTCTGATTGGTGGTAGGGAATCAGGTATATCTTTTGCAATCACTCCTTTGTAACTCTCAAGCAAATCTCTGACCTCCTTAGGTCCTACTTCTCTCACACTTTTCTTCTTTTCCCCCTTAGGCTTCGCAATCAAAGAAAAACCTACTCCATCACCTTCCTTTAGTGTATCCATGAATTCTTTTTCTCCTACCAGCATTACACTAGACCCTACATGCTGTGGATCCTCTTCTACCAATGACTGTATCCTATAAGTCACACCATCCTTTTGGAATGAGTAAGCATTCTTTTCTCCATCATGATGAGCTTTTCTGTCAAACTACCATGGTCTGCCTAACAAAAGATGGCAAGCATCCATTGGAAGGATGCCACACAAGATTTTATCTCTCTACCCCCCAATACTGAATTCTACCCATGCTTGTTCATTGATGAGTACGTGCTGCCCCTTATTCAACCAACTGACTTTATATGGACTGCTATGGGGTATCTTTTCTAACTTCAACTTATTCACTGCTTCCAAAGATATAATATTATCAGTAGAACCAGAGTCAATAATAACTTTACAAACCTTACCTTGGAGCTTGCAGTTGATTCTAAACAAAGCCCTTCTTTGCAATGGTTCAGTCTGCACTGGTTCCTTGAGCAGTGTCCTCTTGAGCATCAAACTTTCTCCCATTTCGGATGCTAGATTCACTTTAGGAGATGTCACACTCCTTGCATCTTCTTAAATCAAAGTGGTTCTCTTCTCACCACCATGAGAAGTTGAGGCCTTCTTTGGACACTTGTATGTCGAGTGCCCTATCTGATTGCAGTTATAACATCTCATATTGGAGAATTTGGATCCTCTACTTGATCCATTTGTCCCACCTCTTCCATTAGGCCTTCTTCCTTGGTAGCCTCCTCTGCTACTTGAGTCCCCAACTTGCTCTTCTTGGCTAGACTCACCACTAGGCCTCTGGTTAGGACTTCTTCCTCCAAAACTGCCTCTGCCTTTGAAATTCCTTCCACCTCTACCTCTATTATTCTGCTCACTCTTTCTCTTTATCTTTCTCTTTATCTTCTCTTCAACCCTTAAGGCCATTTGGAAACACTTGTTCACTGTGTCTGGTGTTAAGATGCTGATCTCATCTTGGATGTTCATCCTTAGGCCATTCAAATACCTGGCCACCTTCTCTGACTCTTCTTGTCTCTTTGATCTGAGACTGAGTTTATGAAACTCTTGTGTGTATGCATTCACATCAAGGTCTCTCTGTCTGAGGTTCTGCAATTTCTTATACATCTGCACATCATAGTCCAAGGGTAAGAATTGTGCCTTGATTTTGGTCTTCATCCTTTCCCAGGAAGTTATCATATTCTTCCCCTCCTTGACTCTTTCTCCTTGCTCATAATTCCACCATGCAAGAGCAGATCCCTTCAATCTTGCCTTTGCCAACTTAACCCTCTGATCACCAGGGACTTCTTTGTATTCAAAATGATTGTTCAATGCCTCAATCCAGTCAATCACCTCTTCAGCTTCCATACTTCCACTATACATAGTTAACCCATCTATGGTGTCCCTATTGACTGACTTTAATGCATTTAAAAATGCCCTTTGATCTTCTAGTATCTCCTCTGTCTTTTTACTGGTTTCAGCAATTTTCGCATCACCTTTATTGCTGTCACTTTCATCCTCCCTATCTTTGCTTTTGGACTGCTTGAACTCTCCCAACTTGGATTCAAGCATCTCCTCGATCAACTTCTTAACGGCGTCTTGCGACATACTTTTGGGAGGCATCCTCTCCGCCTCTGTCTCGCTTTCTCTGTCTGACATAAATATTCACAGACAGCACCCAAACGCCAATACTCCTGCAAATCCTCAATTCAACTTGCAGCCCAAATCTTTTTCTAAGCTCTGATACCAATATGATGGGGAGCACACAATGGATACCACAGACTGAGCCCTAATTCTTCACAGTTGGCAAGACTCAACAAAACAACCGCCAATACATCTCAATCGGTATGACAACAATGGTCGGAATGATTTTCTAAAGTCTCTCTGTCGTCTGAATTACGCCGATAACTGACTTCCTCCGGCAAGACTTACTCTTTCGGCCTAGACTTCCGTCCTTTTGCCGATGCGCCGACCACCCTGATATCACCTTCGATCTTCGTCTGTCGGCAGGACAAATACCATCGGCCGCCTTAGGGTTTGCTATGCCGATATGTCGTTGCACAGTTTACTTCCTGCGAACCCTAGCACATGGAGATGCTAGGTCAATCTACTGTGCGAAACGCACTGTCTGGATCCTCTACACTGTTGACACAAAACAAAACAAGAAGCAAAACGAATACTAATACAACGAAGCCATTCCACTGATTTCGACAGGAATCACACCAGTGGAATGCTTCACGACGACATATGGCAACAATGGAAAACGCAGAAAGAATGGAGACCTACGGTTACACAATTTGCAGTTACAAGAAACAGGAATTGAATTGACAGAACATAATAGCTTTATTTCTTTTGAGCACAATGCACAATTACATTCACACCCTTCTTCAATCTGATTCCATTGAAAAATGATATGCACATTTGGTTCCATCCTCTGGGTTTATAAACTCACCCTGAGGAGTACCAAACTGACTCCAAGCGGCTGGGAGACAACCGACTAAAACAGCCTCCAACTGCCCTACGCTCTATTTTTGGCATTATGCGGTTACAATTTGACAAATGTCCCCTAAGTCACTTGGGACTTACAAAATGAACCTAGATACAAACTGAAATGAAAATGCATTGGTCAAATAGACCTTATTACAAAAGAAAACATGATTTTCTAGGTGCTCCTGCACCATATCATAAAAGAAGCTAAAATGAAATAAATTAACAAACAAAATAATGATAAATAAGTAAGTCTTACCATCTTCTTGTTGTAAGAGAAATGTGAGTGAAGGACAGAAGCCATTGTTAGGGCAAAAAAATTGTTTCGGGACTTTGGCAAGCAACTCTTTCGAAAAAGAATTGTTTGCAAATTGTTCCAGATAAGGTGTGAGGTGTACCGCTAGTGTTAGTGCAAGATAATTGGGATAAGGATAAATAGAAGTAAATGTAAGAAAGAATGGATCTCATGCAGCAGGAAAGGAGGGTTTTGGATGCCATAGCTAAACCTCTCTGCCTTCACTTGGCATAGATCATAATTCTTAGTTCTGCTGCTGGTCATGTCAAATGGCTGACAAGATATCCTTTTCAGTCTTAACTAAATGGGATTCAAACAATTTACTATTCCTTAGGTTTTGTTTCCTTTTCCCTCTTTTAGAGAGGTTTTACAATGGAACCCTCAACTTTGTGACATAACAGCAAGTGATTTTTTTTTGGGTTGTGTAGGGATGGGAAAGGGGAACTTTAATATGCTACTCATAATATGGGAAGCATACCTATTGGTTTCTGAACTTTCATAGATTCGTTGTCGTAAATCCCTTAGTATCTTCAATCCTATCCATGGCTGGCTAGTTTAACACCCGAGCTCTTCACTGTTTCCTCTATTCCAACTGCAAATTCGATTCCTTCTGTAGCTTAGTGGGCTTTACTGCTTCTACCTTTCGCCCACTCCAACTGAAACTCTTGCTCTCTAGTCAACTCATCCAATTGGACCTCTCTACCATTCTCTAAGATCATCTCACCTCTTTCCACTTCAGAGACGCTCTCTCAACTCTCTTCTCCCTCCCTTTGAAAGTCAACACCTCAGACCTTCTTCTACCTTTACCCCACTCTCCAACTTCAACCCTCACCCTCAAGTCAACACTTTCAATTAGACCTCTCCACTAATCTCTGCTTGATCATTGCCTCATCTTCACCTCTTTCCAACTTTCTACCACTCTTGTCTCTGTCCTCCCTCTCTTTCAAACACAACACCGCTCACCTTCAATCCATTGTGTTTCTTCTCTAGTGGGTTTGTGGAATTCAGAACCTAAACCCCCCATGGTAGGTTGGATTAAATGGTGGTAATGTGCCATCACCAAATGCACTACCTTTCTAAGGTACTATGGCAGAAAAATTGCTTGGAAGAAGAAAAGAACTAGAAGAACCTTGAAGAGCCAACTTGCTAAAGGCAGATAACCATTCAACCAACCATTGCCCACATTGACCACAAGATCTGCCAATTAGACACCTAAATGGGAAAAGGTGCTCAATTAAGGCCACACCTAGATCAAAGATGGGGGATGAAGACTCCAAATTCTTTTTCCAATTTCCCATACAAACCCAAACATCAAAAGATACACATCTATTTGAGGAATGAACAATCAGTGTTTTACCGATCTAGGAGATATCGTGAATACCTTCTCCAAGCATTACCAACATGGTGCAGTCACGGTATGAGGGTTCACAGAATGAATAGTCCAGACTGTGCAGCTAGAGTAAACACAACGGAAACAACTCAAAGATATAAAGCAAATACAGATTCAGTCATTCAGTATATCATAGAATTCAAATACAAATCGGCCGGCAACATGCAGGCTTCCAACTAGGGCTCAAAGGCCTGATTCCAGAATATCAGAATATGCACAAGATATAGTTTTGAGGCTCCTTTGCACAAAATCTAAGCTATCAACTATGAATCAATCGTTAACTACTTTCCTAGGCATCTATTACATTAATATATATCATCTCTGGATCATATGATTCCTCTGCGTCGGCCAAAGAAGATCACAAACTCCAGTGAAGAGTTGTAATGTCTGTACACGGATAGGTCAGACCTAATCATGTAGAACACCTCCGCAAATGAATGGAATGATGTACGGATCTTGGGGAAGGTCGGCCATGAACCAAACAACATTGAATGATGTGTCTCTAGGCTTCGAAGGTTGTGAAATG
Organism: Cunninghamia lanceolata; assembly: GCA_027924645.1. Classification (NCBI taxonomy): domain Eukaryota; kingdom Viridiplantae; phylum Streptophyta; class Pinopsida; order Cupressales; family Cupressaceae; genus Cunninghamia; species Cunninghamia lanceolata. The sequence goes on from BSBN01001373.1 coordinate 631,619, forward strand.
CTCCGCAGGTCTTCTCCTTCAGCTGATTATCTGAGAGTGTCAGGATGCTTTGTTCTGAGAAAACAGTCAATCTTTTGATAGCGATATCTTTCCGGTACCTTAACCAAATGCTCTGAGATTTGGATATGTTGTAGATGAACATGTCTAGATGCTAAGTCCAGCTCCACAAGGTCTAAAATGCAACTGCAGTAGAATGCAGACTGCAATACAAAAATTGCTACTGACTGAACTGTCTAAACTAAATTGGAAAATGAAAAGAAACAAATTGAACTGTAAACAAACTGAAATGCAAATGTTTTGGTTGATGCAAAATTGCTCTTAAACCAGGGATGCTCCTGCATCACAACAACTCTTTGTTGACAACTCTAGAGATGACCTATTATAGGAAGATATTGATGTCATAGTTAGGGATTGTATCCCCTCTAGAATTGATGAGAATTGCAATCATCATATTGATAGACTGTTCACTATGGAAGAATTTGAGGAGGCTCTCTTTGCCATGGCAGATGAGGAAGTCCCTCAAGGATGGTTACCCTATTGAATTCTTCAAACCACATGGGAACACTTTAGAGAATACTACCTTTTATCTATATTGAAGATTATGAAAGAGGTTCCTTGGGTCCTGTTGATGATTGTTTTTAGACAAGTCAACAATAGAGTAAAACACTAGAGCATCCCACTCTCTCTTGAATAAAGCTCTTCAAAGGCTGAACTATGTGATCCAGTGAAGTAACTCCAAGGTTCCTTATTTATGATTCATAAAGGGTTAACTCAGTGATTACATGTGATCTTGCTGATAATCACAAAGGGACTTACGTTAGAGTTTTCTTCTTTCGTTTAGCTTATCTCTCCTTTAGTGTGGATGATGTATGTACAAGGTTTCAATGATAAAGAAAGTAAAAAGATAAAGGTTTGGAAAGGCTAATCTAAGGTCAATGAAGCAATGATGATGCTTGAATAAACAAACTCCTAAATAAACCTAACTCCACTTCGCCAAGGATGCCTACAACTACATGAAGTTGGTGCAATCTCCTAAGGTACGCGAATGGTTTTCAAATCATGAAGGCTCATATGAACACCCATTAAATGGCGCAGCCCAAACAAGCATCTACAATCGAACTTATGCAAATTAAGCTCAGACTAACTTTACACAACACTTCACCAGCGATGAATGTTAAAAGCATGAACTAGGAGTTGATCAAATATTCAACACATACATACATTACATCAATGAGCTCTAATCTACTTCTAATCTACTTGAAACATCTCTCCACTTCATCAAAGTACAAGAAACCATGTTACTTCACAAGACAACACTTAACACCAAATGAATTCCAATGTCTTTGCATTACTCTTGAGAAATATTTACAACAACTTCAAGTCCTCTCAGAGAATTTTGAGAGTCTCTCCTACTCTACTCCTACAATCTAATCTTTAGTCTCTATTCTAATTAATTACAAATGAGGCAACAAGGCCTTTATATAGTGTCCAGATTACAATGAACAATGAATGGCTTGGATCGTTTCATGTAGCCAGGGGCTTAGATCATGCCACCTCAGTAGGTAGTTACAACAACTTGCTATTTTTAGCACATATGAGAGAGGCAATGAAGGTATGCTTCCCAATGTGATAAGGATAAGATGAAATCACTTAAAACATCCTCCACATAGGCGCCCCTTTGGCTTCTTTTATTAAATGATACATTGAATGTAGTTGAAATGATGTGGCTGATTATGATTGGATGATGATGTGTACATGCCACCTAGGTGCCATCTCAGCATATTCCCAAATTGTATCATCTGTATGTGATGTCTTTGATGTGATTGCTCTTGAACTTGTATGATTGGGAAGGCATCTTATTGATCTTGCCTTGATCTTGCTTTGTAAACTGGATAAATACATGTTGCTTCACTTGCATGACTTCGTGATGTTTCTTCTTCTTGTAGGATACATGATGATCTTCTCTAGATGATCCTTCACGGAGAGTAATGTAGTAGATGATGAAGATACTTGATTCATGATTAGAAGTAGGATCTCTCTTGGACTTGAAGATTTGAAGAGTCTCGAAGCTTGGATGGATGAATGCCTTGGAACATTTGATGATGGAGCATATGAAACTGGATGTGAGCCTCTTGGAATGATGCTTCCTCTGCAACTTGAAGGTGATTCAAGCACTTGCTCTTGATGATCATGATGTAGTTGATGAAATTCTTCCTTGAAGATGTTCCTTAGAGCAGCCACATGATTACTCTTCCTTGAAGGTTGAAAGAGCTTGAAGTAGAGTGGATGCCTTTGGAAGTCTTATGATCATGATGGTGATGGTTCATTGATGATGATCTTGAATCTTGAAAGAACTTGAAGTTGAATGATGAAGAAACTAGCTGATACTTGAAGTGATCCAATAGGATATTCTTGAAGTGACTTCTTAAAGCAGCTTATGATGTTTTCTCCATACGGCAACTTGTTGACTTCACTCCTAGCATGAAAGTGGTTTAAGCTTCTTCTTCTTTGATGATTTCTTAGCATCATTCACACTCCTGCAACATAGAGAAAGAAACATCATCAACCCTTCAGCTTTATAACATAAACGCATAAGAATCATTACATGCATCTTCAAGCTAAACGCATTAGATGAAAATTTCAATCTCTCCTTTAAAAGATTTTACAAAACCCACATTAATACTACACACTGAATGGGTGCATTAGATCCAAGATTTAGAATCTTCTTCTAGCTTAAACTGTCCCCCAACTCAAAGTGGCGCAGCAAATGGGAGATCTAGATCCTTGTCACAAAAAAAAACTTAAAAAAACTAAAATTCTCCTCATTGGGCGCATTGGATGATGTTTTTTAGATCTTTATCTCATTAAAAACTTAAAGCACATCAGATAAGGAGCTTAGGATCTTCTTTGATATGTTTATAAAATTTATAATCTTTACTTCCTCTTGAAGGCGCATCAGTTAAGAACTTTGAGTTCTTCTTGATGTCTCTTATATGGCTTTTACAAAGGGTGCTGTGATTAGAGAGTTTGGATCCTTCTAAACCAAAACTTATCAAATGATGGAGCACTAGATCAGACCTTCAAGCTATCTATGACTTGAGCACAATAATTTGGATCTTCTTCCCTTTTTGAATAAGGTTTGCTTTGACTTGGGTTGGATACTCTTATAAAACTGGGATTCATCCTCCTTCAAATGTGGCGCAGCAGATCACATTTTGGATTTCTCCTTAAAAGTGCAGTAGATCTGAATTTTGATTTCTCCTTACTTTGAGTTATATTGCCTTCCTTTCCCTTCCCAAATAAGCGCATCACTTCATGACTTTGAGATCCTCTTAATTTCGGTACTCTAGATGACCAAATTTAGCTTTCTCTTGAATGTTTTGCAACATCAAGTTCACCTTTTCTCCTAAGGGCATAGCAGATAGAGATTCGAATTCTTCTTAGTATTGGCGCATGAGATCAACACTTTGGAATCCTCTATATAGCTGGCGCATTAGATCGGGCGCATGAGATCAAGTTTTTGATCTTTCCTCAACATTTCTTCAAAACTCACTTACCTTTGCCTTCCAAAATTGGCGCAATGCTAGGGTGCATTGGTTTTGGTGCACTAGATCATCATCCTGTTCTTTGATTGAAAGCGCACTTCATCAAGATTTTGCGCCACTCTAATATCCCGTCGCACCGGATCAAGATTTTGGATCCTCTGGGATACTTGGTCATTTTTCAGGGTCTTTAAGGGTAAAGGTATATTGAAAAATATATTTAAGTATAAGAATGAATTTCTTATAATTTAAATATTTTTCAATATACCTTTCAGGATGTTTGAGATAGGTCTCGAATCCACCGGATTTAACATGCAGAATCTAGGATTTGGAGGATCCACCAGATTTCAGACTTAGTCAATTTTTTAGGATTTCAAGATTTCAGGCTACCAGACTTAGTCATTCTTAGGATCTCAAACATACATCAGGATCGGTCTTAGTGTTCATTACTTGGATGGAATTTGATCAAGACTTTTTCATTACTGCAAGTTTGTGTACCAGATGAGACCTCCAGTTATAAAGCAAAACCTTCTAGGAGAGAAACTTATTGTTGGATTGGCAAATGAAATGAACCTAAGGCATCACCCAAAACTAAATGCAAAGCATCGGAGTTCAAGAAAAAGGGGGTCCCCATTTCCAATGGGGCGATGTGTGATTTGGTCACAACAGGTCCCTTCATTAATCAAGGTTTGATCAAACTTCTCCAAAAAGGCAAAAATAAGGATATAGTGGAAAGTTGGAAAACCATAACTCTCCTTATTACCTCTTATAGAATTCTTGCCAAGGCCATTGCTAGACACTTCAAACTTAGTGTCTAACTTTCCACTCAGGAAATTGTCAAGACCTAAGCAAAGAGGTTTCCTTGGACATCACTTCATTTTGGACACAATCTTGTTTTGGGTTGTGAAATTACTGAACAGGCTTGGTAAGCTCAACAAGATGCCTTTTTTTGCAAAATTGATTTTGATTAGCCTTGCGATAGGATTAGATGGCCCTTTATCTATAAGATACTTCAATGGTTGGGTTTTGACACCAATCTCATTTCCCACATCAAGTTGCTCTTTGTTGAGGCCAATGTTTGCTTAGTTGTCAATGGTGCTCTCACCCCTTACTTTACCCTTCAAAGATCCATCAAACAAGGTTGGCCCCTCTCCACTTTTCTTTATGTGCCTACAATGAATGCCCTTGGGTACCTCTTCCAATACAACCACTCTCACAAGATTATCAATGGAATCTCTATGTTGGGCAACTCTAATGTGATCAACTACTACTTTGTAGATGAATGTATTGCTCTTCATCCAAACAATGCTAAAGAAGTCTCCATTACAAGGGATGTTCTTGATCTCTTATGATTGGTAAGACAAAAGGAAAAAGATGAGAATGAGAGAAAAAAAAGATAACAAGGAAAAATATGAAAGGAGCAATAGTTAAATATTGAGGCAAGAAGTGTGGGTGTGCAATAATTACACATACTTTTTATTTGGCCAAGTGAATCTACCAACAAACCCTTTTAATGTTGCCTTGGCTTCCTCAGAAAATTTAGCTAATTCCCTCTATAAGACTAAATAGTATGCCCAGATGGTTAAGTGATTACAAATGCAAATGCAATTATCACCCATTTTGTAATTGGTCTTGCATAATAATAAGCAATATGCGTGGAGTAGAGAATGGTTACATTCTCTATCGAAATTCCAATTCAAACCAAGAAAAGCACTGATGGCACACACAAAATACATCAAATAGGATGCCATATAAAAATCAGGTTACTGGCCTCAAAAGCATTCTTTATGTTGTTGGATAGCCTTGGACACATAGTTAGAGATATGCTAGTCAATCAAAAATTGTACCTTTCTCTCATACCTAGTGCAGCAATGGTTTTTACTTCTCATCAAATTGAGTTCTCACCATCTCTATCTCCCCTTGAAAACACAATAATGACAAATCTAATGTCTCCTATAATATGGGCTATGAGTGTATGGCATAGTTCTTTTCCTTCGGCCATGGTGATTTATTCTCATCATACCTTCAATCCTTCCAAACTTGTATTTTATTCTTATCTTCTTGCTCAAAATATTTATTCAACCATTCCTAACAGAAAAATTGTTGAGATCTTAGAAAGAATATGCAACATGTATATAATTGGCTTTTGCAAATCTTGTTATGATTCCATTACTTGTACTAATAAGTACTAACCGTTTTCTTATTCTTTGCATGGTCCAAGAGTCCTTTAATTAGGTAAGGTCATTTGCCATTCATGTTATCCTAGAAACACAACAGTTCATTGCACAGGTGCTCCTGCAATTCTACTTCTTTATCTTTGCTATTCAGTGGAAGTTCTATGCTTCAAGCTTGCCTTAAATACTCAAAAAATATGGAATAAGAGATACATGTAGCAGATCCTATTTGCAAAAGTTGTATCCTTGAGCTTAGGCACTAGTGGTGGTGGTGGGATAGCCTCAGCATTGAAAGAAGACTTTTGCTTACCCTTTGCTCCATTGTTCCTTCTCATGATTGAATTTAAAGGGAAAAACTCACAAAACACAAGCAAGCTATAATAGAGGCAGTAGTTGCTTGGGCACAAAAGTGGAGCAACTCAAAGCTAGGGTGCTAGAAGCACTTAACTTTTAAAATTTCGTCCTTCCTTTCTCAGCATGCGGCTACTTGTGATTCAACAAAACAAGTATGGAAGACCAACAACTTCAAAGCTAAGGATGGGAGATAGCTAAGTGTTCAATATTTCTGCTTTGCAATGGGATAGGCACCCAATATTAGAGGAGTAGGATAAGAAATGCATCATTTGAAGCAGCAGATAATAGGCAGAGATGAAAGTGCTAACACTTAAACTGAAAAAGCTTCTTTTACATTTCTTGGGTAGCCTTTTTTTAATATTTTGTAGAACAATGAAAGTAGATACATTGCTGACACTCACCTATAGGATGGCATGAATGGAAGCAAAAAGGATTTAATTTAACATGTGAGGATCCTGCTCACTCCTTTAAGCATTTGATGTTTCTAACCTTAAGAGGACCATTAGTAAAAGGGCATTGGAAATTCTTCATGAGTTGGAAAATAAAGCGATGGGAAGGTAAAAGAAGCTGATGTAAATATTAAAGGTTAAGAAGCTAAATACCTTTTCAGTCTAATAATTCCTCCTCCTATCATATGATTTGCTTTCATAAAAAAATGATTTTGCCTAAGGATGTTAGGGTTTTAATTTGTCTTATGCAAGACAATGCATAATAGAATGTGTATGGTAGAAAATTAGGAGGGGAAGCTCCCTGAGATCTAACTAAACCTAAAAATAAACTAAACTAAACTAACCCTAGAATAAAACTATAGACAAGAAATATAGATATGCACACAAACAAGATTCACTAAGGGGTTTTACATAAACAGAAATGATTAAGTGCCTATATTTCTACTTCATGCACATACGCTAGACTATTAACAATAGCGTCTTGTAGGTAAGATTTTCAAATATTGAAGGAAAGAAACTACTAAACACAAACCAACAAAACTACTTCCTACTAGCTAAAATAGAGACCAGTAATCCATTACAAACAAAATTTGAAGGAATACAACACACAATTTCAAGAAATAAATAGCTAAGATGCATTTAAAGTAAAATCTCAAATCAAAAGATGTCATCAATACAAAGCTTGACTCAATACAATCTACTTTCAATTTACTTGGCGAAATTATCAACACAATAAATTCAGACACAGAATTAACCAATTTGAACAACAATTTCTACAACATATGCATAGCATCAATTCTCATTATTAATATCCTGTGCCTAAGGTACTTATTTATAGGTTACAATGTATATGCTTTTAGGCATTTGGGAATAATAATTGAAATGTTTTAAAGCAACCTCTCCAAAAGATACAAAAAAGTGAGAAAGAAAGGAAAATAAATATATTCTAAAACAAATAATAAAATACAACTAACTAAAGAATTCTAAAAACAGGCCCTCATCCATCACCAAGAATAGAACACTAAAAATAACCACTGCTGAAAATAGCCACTACTAAAAATAGCAATTTGCACGAGTGTCATCTAGGATTTTGAAAAAGTGTAATATACATCCCTGTTGTGTATATATTTTGATGCCAAATTTTTGTTTATCTGATTGTTCTGAGTTTAGGGTTTCATTGAATATATTGCATGTTTGATATTTGCGTTGAATACATGAAATGAAGAACATATAGCATAAACCCAGAAAATCTAAAATAGATATCAACAAAATAACAACTACCTAGATAGCAATGAGCCAAAATATGAATTTTATTGACATACCCAGTTGGAGATTTACAACTTCATACAAATGCTGACGGAGGTCCAGCATTACAAGTCACAAGAAAATGCTCACAGCTCCCAAGAAACAATAGCTATCATGCAATGAACAACAGTAATCCAATAACCAGCCCTAGGAAATCAGAATACAAGCAATGGCAGCCCCAAATAATGAAGAAATCAATTAAATCATCCCAAACACATGATTGCTGTAGTACGGCCTGGCTGTGGGATAAATGCAGCTACAAATGCCTTTATAAACCCTCCAAATCTCCTCTAATGATGTCTAAACTTATTGCTGGTATGTGGTGACCTGTTTTAGAAGGAATTACTCCACAAAGTTTGCATCCAAAACTTACAAAGTGCTGCTGAAGGTGGTACGACTGTACTTGCAGAAGTACGGTCCAGCCAAAGATATGTTTTCAGTCACAAAACTCCTCCAAACTCCATCAAATCTGCTCATAGAAATTAGTCTACTATTCTGCAACTCAAAACTCCATCAAAGATGTTCATATCAGCACAAAACTTCTCTAAAATACCTCAATGAATGCACAAATGAAGCTCTGAAGTGAAGCTCCTCCAATCCTCTCTTGATGCAATCTTTCATGCACGAAGAAAGGGACTAATGCAGGGGTTTCCGTCCCAACATAGCCATGAACAAACCTTAGAGCCAAGCTCTCAAACCCTCATGGGTAAATCTCAATAAGAGAGAAAATATCATAAACCAAGCATGTCCAAATGAGAGCTCTTTCCCTTCTTTTATACTTTTTCAATTAGGAATCTCTAAAATCCTCTTGCATATGGGATAAAACATGGGAGGGAAAATACATTTTAAAATATTATAATTCTCTTTAATTCTTTCCTCAACATCACCCATAAAGTCCCCTCTTTTAAAACAACATTAAGTTGTTGAGCCTAGGCACCAAGGTCCAAGACTAAAAAATAATGTTTAATTTACAGACTTTAAAATGGAGGCCAAGATGATGTCAGAAACCAACGATCTATAGCTTGTTGGAAAGGTCTTGACAAAACGAATCCAACCCCACTCTTAAAATTCCATTCTGGTGCCAATCTCAAACTTACTAAAAATAGTAAGTAATGGCCATAAGCAGACTGAGCCAACTCAGAGGGTGACAACTGGATCCACAAACCATTTGATAACTCTGAGCTCAGTGCAATGTCTATGAGAGCTGATAGCCGACTGCCAAGTCACCCAAACAACGCCAAACTGCCACTTACTTAAAATAGCAGTGACCATCGAGGACCAAAGAGAAAAACCTAGAAAAACCCAGAAAGATTAACAACATGCAAGCACTTACTATAAATAGTATGGACAAGTCCGAAATCCCTCTGGAAAGTGTCAAACATCTCCACTGGATCACCCGAACACCTTGGTGACATCAAAATATTCCTCTGATTATGCTGTCACCAACCCAAAAAGCCCGCTCTGACTGAACTGCAAGAGAATCTGAAAATGGGGACATTACAGTCCGCCCTTCCCAAAGATTGCTTGTCCTCAAGCAATGCCAATACAACCTCCAAGCAACAAACTGAACCCAACTGAAACCAAAAATGATCCCAGGGTCCCAAGTTATTCTCAGCATAGAACCACCACGTCGATGCTGCGCTACTCTGATAAAACCTTCACCATGCAGAGAGTGGTGAAGCAACACCTCGGAATCCAACTGAACTGTCATGCCAAACCTATCACCAGCTAGATCCCAACACACTAGAACCTCACATCCATCAATCATGAAGAGGAAATTAACCTTTGAAGTGTCCAAACCACAACATCCCCTTCCATCCTTTGCAAAACTCCTATGGATGTACTGACTATCCAACATAGGTGCTGGAAGATATGAAACTGCTCCTCTCAAATCAAGGGAATACAAAAACTTTCCTCCCTCACTGCTGTAAAAACTAAATTTGCCATCATGCCTACTGCAACCTCTCTGAAACCATGTCTCCAATGGAAATTTTGGAGACAAAGAAGTCGCAAACTCTGTCCGATGCATATCACCATGATAGTAATCTAATCTCTGACCTTGCAAATAATCCTCTGTATGTATCTGAGTCAGATACCTGCAATCTCTAGTTCCATCTTCTGTAGATGGCAACCCTTCATCCCACAATGGATGGTATAAATCTCGAGCCAATCCACACTTACGCATCATCAAATCATCTGTGTGTGGACTAAAGGAAAAATGATGAGCACTCCTCACTATGTTGTCAAAATAAAAAGCACCTGCTTGTGTCAACGGTTGAATGTCATAGTCATGGGGAACACACTCCTTATCGCCATCATCACACAAATTAGAAGATGGCTCATGTCTCTGATCCTGAATAGCTAAATGGGTGGATACTCTGGCAATCCTCTCTGCGTACCCAATAGCGTACTCCCTATCATGAAATAATTGGAGATATTCTGATTTTACCTCCTCCAAAGCACTCCTGATGAACTGCAAATCATGAATGTGAGTACCAGTTGAGACCCCATACTATCTATCCTCCAACTCTGCTGTCCAAAGAAGGTTCTCAACATTCTTATGAGTGCAATCTAAACGGAATAAGGTTGAATCAACCTTCTCTCATGTAACCTTCAGTTGGTCTCTCCAACCCTGTGGTCTAGTAAGCCGTTGATCACTATCAACTACATAGGATGCAATCTCTGATTTGCTTCCAAGAGAGGGAAACAAATCCACATGAGAATCGATCTCCCCACTGAAAGATGCCCTGCATGTCTCCTGTGAAAAAGATGTAGTGTGGTGATCGGTCACACAACTCTCGGGGAAATCCATCAACTCTTCGCAAGAGCTATCAATCATCTGCTCTGCATCATCTAAAATGGGACTACCCTCAGAGACCCCTGATGCAACATCTGGTTCCCTGATACTCTCAACTAAAGCATCTATCTCATTTGTATCAACTGCACCTGTATCTGCAATGGATGTAACCAAATCCTCAATCTGCTCACAACCATAATTCGTGGATATATGCACCTCACCCATTGTTGCCATAGAAACCTGAACTGTATCTATAGATGGTGAAGACTGTGCCAAGCTCAACTCTATGGTAAGCTCATCTATTAGTAGCTTTGACTCTTGAAGCGCTGATTGAGTACTCTTCAAAGAGTCTGTGGTGACCTCGAGCTCATATGTGAGCTCATCAACCTCCTCTTCCTTTCCCCTTAGAGCATCATGATAAATACCGTCGATCCTGAGAAGACGATCTCTATCAGATAACAACTGTAGGTACTTATTCTTCATGATCCCAACTGCATCTCTAAGTGCTTGAAACTCAGCAAGGGAAAGTCCACTATTAAGGTGCTCATATATACCTAGAGTCCAACAACAGTGTGTCACCAACTGCTGTGCAACATCAAAGTGTTCTAAGGCTGAAGCAACCATGCCTTTGCTCACCTTCAATTGCCCTGCCAAATGAGTAGACCCCTCTGACAATTTGTCTCCATACAAATTTTCTGATTTGAAATCCGCACTATGGAAAGAGGCTGAATCATCATCACTCATCGATTGGTAAGCATCCTCATCGAGTTTACTACTGTTATGAATCTCCTGGGATGGCTCAACTAACATCCTAAAGGCTGCTGAATTGCCAATATCAATGCACACCTCCCCTATCAAAATAGATGCATGCACATCCGTCGAACAATCCTCAGAATCATCTCCATTAAGCAACTCTTCAGTTTTACTCCCATCTTCCAAGGTCTGATATACCAACTCAAACTCGTTGTGGCATGAGTCCATAACACCTATTTCATCACTATCACCTGAAACTGGAGTGTCTGTATTGGGTGAGTCCATACACCCATCATCATCATATGTAATAACAATATCCTCATGCTGATGCAAACAGATCAAACTGTTGTCACAAAAATCAGAACTGTTATGGCTTGTATCCTCTTGGTTTTTCTCATGGTTGACACTCATATTTTGTGTGCCATCATTAGAAATATCTTCTACAACTTTTCCCTCTTGTGCCATAACATTTAAATCACTACTACACTTAGGAGAATGACTGCTGTCATAAAAATTAGAAATGTTATCAGGGCTGATAACAACCTCTTGAGTGTTGAAAGTAACTTCTTTTGGCAAACCAACATCAATTTGTGAGTCCCTTTTATTTGTGCATTGGTGGTTAGGCTCCCGAATTTCTTTGCAAGAGAAGCATAGGCCTTGTCTTTTCATTTGGTTCTTGCTCATTACATAAATCCTTGTAACTTGTAAACCACAAGCAATACATTCTTCGTCTGTCAAGAGATATCTAATTTTCTCAATTTTCTGCTCAACCAATGTCTTTGACAACCAATGTGCTGCAGGTGAAACACGTTTTTTTCTCCAAATACTTAGCAGATTAAATAATAACAACTTGGAGATATCAGCATCTTCATCTAAAATCATAGACAAGATAGTTTGCATTGCTGCTTTAACATCATCCGCATGATATGTTCTGATTTTGTCAAAGAAACAATGGAACATTTCGAGAATTAAATCATCACACTTAAGATCAATCAACAAGACATATGACCTGACTTGAGCCATAATCTCTAACATTTTAGCAATCTTTTTGAAAGATAAGCTTCTGGTATCACTTAAGCCATGAAAACTTTCAATAATCAGCTGTACAATCTCCTTCATTAAGTTATCTTTATAGGGTGCTTCGGGAGCTGAAATTCTCATGATTTCACTAATGCATGTGATAACCGCTAATCTTACATTCTTGTCTGGATGTCTCAACAACTCGGGCCTACACAGCAAAATCTTTGAAGGAACCAAAGCCCTTCACATTGACTCAGAAGATGCCTGAGGGATCTTAGATAAATATTTCTCAATTTCTTCCAAAGTGCTGAGAATATCATTTGTCCATGGTAAAAATTTTAGTTTCCATCCTGCATCAAAAAGTTTTTCCCATAGATCACCCTTCACGAGGAATGCCATGAATTCACATTCATTGATAAAAATCTCTCAACTGCCAAATTACTGAACATGCATGTAAATGCTGATCACCCACACACAGGCTACAATTTGTTCCACACTTTGAAAATTTGCAATGAATGAGAAGTAACCCAACAGGCTGGCAAGATACACCAGCTCTGATACCACTGTAATATACACCCTTGTTGTGTATATATTTTGATGCCAAATTTTTGTTTATCTGATTGTTCTAAGTTTAGGGTTTCATTGAATATATTGCATGTTTGATATTTGCGTTGAATACATGAAATGAAGAAAAGATAGCATAAACCTAGAAAATCTAAAATAGATATCAACAAAATAACAGCTACCTAGATAGCAATGAGCCAAAAGATGAATTTTATTGACATACCCAGTTGGAGATTTACAACTTCATACGGATGCTGATGGAGGTCCAACATTACAAGTCACAGGAAAATGCTCACAGCTCCCAAAAAATAATAGCTATCACGCAATGAATAGTAGTAATCCAATAACCAGCCCTAGGAAATCAGAATACAAGCAATGGCAGCCCCAAATAATGAAGAAATCAATTAAATCATCCCAAACACATGATTGCTATAGTACGGCCTGGCTGTGGGATAAATGCAGCTGCAAATGCCTTTATAAACCCTCCAAATCTCTTCTAATGATGTCTAAACTTATTGCTGGTATGTGGCGACCTGTTTTAGAAGGAATTACTCCACAAAGTTTGCATCCAAAACTTACAAAGTGCTGCTGAAGGTGGTACGACTGTACTTGCAGAAGTACGGTCCAACCAAAGATGTTTTCAGTCACAAAACTCCTCCAAACTCCATCAAATCTGCTTATAGAAATCAGTCTACTATTCTGCAGCTCAAAACTCCATCAAAGATGTTCATATCAGCACAAAACTTATCCAAAATACCTCAATGAATGCACAAATGAAGCTCCTGAAGTGAAGCTCCTCCAATCCTCTCTTGATGCAATCTTTCATGCACAAAGAAAGGGACTAATGCAGGGGTTTCCGTCCCAACATAGCCATGAACAAACCCTAGAGCCAAGCTCTCAAACCCTCATGGGTAAATCTCAATAAGAGAGAAAATATCATAAACCAAGCATGTCCAAATGAGAGCTCTTTCCCTTCTTTTATACTTTTTCAATTGGGAATCTCTAAAATCCTCTTGCATATGGGATAAAACATGAGAGGGAAAATACATTTTAAAATATTATAATTCTCTTTAATTCTTTCCTCAACATCACCCATAAAGTCCCCTCTTTTAAAACAACATTAAGTTGTTGAGCCTAGGCACCAAGGTCCAAGACTAAATAATAATGTTTAATTTACGGACTTTAAAACGGAGGCCAAGATGATGTCGGAAACCAATGATCTATAGCTTGTTGGAAAGGTCTTGACAAAAGGAATCCAACCCCACTCTCAAAATTTCGTTCCGGTGCCAATCCCGAACCTACTAAAAATAGTAAGTAATGGCCATAAGCAGACTGAGCCAACTCAGAGGGTGCCAACTGGATCCACAAACCATCTGATAATTCTGAGCTTAGTGCAATGTCTATGAGAGCCGACAGCTGAATACCAAGTCACCCAAATAGCGCCAAACTGCCACTTACTTAAAATAGTAGTGACCACTGGGGACCAAAGAGAACAAACCCAAAAAAACCTAGAAAGATTAACGACATGCAAGCACTTACTATAAATAGTAAGTACGGACAAGTTGTCCAAAATCCCTCCAGAAAGTGTCAAACATCTCCACTAGATCACCCGAACACCCTGGTGACATCGAAATATTCCTCTAATTATGCTGTCACCAACCCAGAAAGCCCGCTCTGACTGATCTGCAAGAGAATCTGAAAATGGGGACATTACAAAAAGCTTTCGCATTGAAGCTAGTGAATCCTCCCGACAAATATTGAAACTCTAACCACCACGGATCCATCCACAAGTTGAGAAATAATTTCTAGGGTTTGAAAGGGAGAAAATCTTTAAATTGAAACCTTAACTATTTGATTCAGTCTTCAAATACCAATCTTTACACTAGCCAAACCCTAGATGAAAATCCTTTGCAAAAATCAAAGGATTTTGTATTGAAATTTCACATCATCTCATTGTTTTGAGTTTGACTACTCTAGTTGATGACAAATGCTCAAAATTGGAGGTACGAATACTATCAAAATGCAAAACTATTGTTATATGCAATCTGGGACATTGTTTTTGCCATTGTAATTGGTTGAACAACCTTGCTAAACTATCACGATTGCCTTTGTTTTGTCTTGCTCTGCTAATGCCTGAAACAGAGGTATTGTGAAGTTATCAAACCCTGCCATCATACATAATCAAATTGTTGCCATTTCAAATGACTACAAGCACTGACTTTCATTATTCAAAGATGCTAAAACCCTGTCATAGGCAACTAAAAAACTGCTGCAATCACTCGTCTTGAAAAATATTAGGCACTTCATAACAATAAGTTTGTCTCTTAAAGTTGCCTAACAATTAGACAGTTGGAATTTAGGATGACTCAAACAATTTTTATTGCTAAGGCATAAACTTATGATGACTTAACCACTTAGCCACTTTTTATAAGACAGACGGAATTTATTAGTGGCTAAACCACCTCACATGTGCACCCAATTTATGTCTATTAGTGTTTTAATTTGTCCCTTTCAAGACAACTCAAACCAACTAGTATGTACAGTGAAACTATTCTTCAAATTATAAGGGGAAGCTCCCTGAGACCTAACAAAACCTAATGTAAAGCTATTAATAGAATTTACAAGTATGCACAATGTACAAGATTTCAATGGGGTTTTGCATTAAATGTAAATATCTAATTGACTATGTTTTTCCCTGGATGCAAGCACTAGACTGTCAACAGTCAAGACCTACAATGAGATTTTTAGTTTTAGAGGAGAGTAAACTATCAAGCATGAACAATAAATTCAACTTCTTATTAGCTAAAGCAAAGATCAATATTCAGCTACAAATAAACATTTTAAGGGAAAACACAAACGGATGCTGACTACTAGCTAAATTAGAGATCAATAAATCTACATCAACAAAAATATATTAATCGGATGAACATCACAGGATTCCAATAAATAAATTGCTCAGAGCACAAAATTATTACTTAATAGCCAATATCAATGCACAACTTGACTAAATTACTCAATTCAATTTAACTAGTATATTTATATTTAAAAATATATATCTAAAGTACGCCGAGGGATATCTTTTTCCATATTTTCTTTGATTTTCTCATTTTTCTTGCTTTAATTGTTTGCAATTTCATTTTTGTTTTTTAATTTTTAAATTTTCCAATTTTTTTTTTTGGTTTTTATTTTTTATTTTTTCCAATTTCTTTTTTGCTTCCATAGTTTTTGTGATTTTCTCAAGTCGAATTCTCTTTTTTTCCCATAGTTTTTGGTTTTTAACTTTTTTTTTTCTAATTTTTTTTTTTGCTATAAATTTATGCAGAAAAAATGAGTGCTCTCATCCCCACCCCACTGTGACTGTATAACACTTCCCGGCGTAATTAATGGAATTACAAACACGTCATTAATGACTTCACCTAAGCTTCTACAGCATAGACTTAATATCAACCCGCATTCATTCTCTTTCATGAAAACACAATAACTTGACTTGAAAGTTCAAATGAAAATTTCTGCAGCATAAGTCTGCTTTCATCTTTAATTAACAAATTATGTGCTCAGAGCACTTATTTATAAGCTCTCACGAGGTAGCTTTTAGGGGTAAAATGATAATAAAACATTTCCAAAAAAGTACCACTTTAAAGCAAGCTAATTCTAAAACAACTAATAAAATAAAGGCCTAATATTAGGCTAATCTCTATCTCCTCGAAATAGTCACTACTTGATAATGATAGCTACCAAATGCCGCTATGTTGGAAAAATAGAAACATTCATCATTTAAGTGATTTTAGAAAATCTAAAATGACTTTGGCTTGCAAACTTTTGCAACAATCCTTTTAAGTATGGTGAACTTGTTCCTAGAGCCTCTATAAGTTGCTAAAATCACACGAACATGAAACTAATGGGTATCTCTCCTATGCCACTTGACAACCTAAAACTAGAAACTTCATCCTTGACAATACTTTGATTGATTCTTCCACTTTGACAGCATGGTGAACATCCACCATTGGAGGCCAGAAATCATTGCTACAACAATCCCAAGTGCTAAAGATGATACTTGACCACCATTGTACATGAAAAGCTTTCACACTAGCATTGAGAACTCCTCAAAAATCCTACAATATCATGAATGAATAGCCTTCCATTCCTACTGTATACAGCAACAATGAATTACTTATAAAGTTGATCAATGAACCACTTTCATATAGACATTTGAGTGCTTATTTGCATGATTTAGACTTTTCTTATTTTTGCTTTAAAAGTTTAAAGCAATGGAAGAAATCACTTGGGGTCTTGGCATCTTTCATGGACATAGCAGAGCTTGCTAGTGGCTTTGCCACTCTAAAAGCACGCTTGGAGGGTTTTTGGCATGGTTATGTCACTAAAGAAGTGTACCTTGCTTGTGTTAGAGGGTGGATGGAGTTTTATGTGGCTATTGCCAATCAAAAGTGTACTTTCTTAAGGTTGTTTTTCCCTTCAAAATCTTTAGCGGAACTGCATCATAACATTGCCACTTTATGCTTATGACTTGGCAGACTTTTCCCACAAAAAGGTGCACCTAGATTGAGCTTAAAATCTGTCCTTCAAATCTGACACACTTCACTGACAACGTAACCATCTTTGGCACTAATTTTGTCGCATTGCCAATGAATTTGTGCACCACATTTCTATCCTTTATTTCCTTGCCAAGATCACTTAAGTAATTGCCGCCTTAGTTGTCTTTTGGCAGAGTTTTATAACACTTTCACCATCGTTCATAACTAAGGCACACTTTTATTGTGTTTCTGCCACCTTTTTAACTGTCTTTAGAACACTCCTTTAGGTGGTGCACTTTTGTAATACCCTTGCCAGCTTTTCAGTGTGTTTTTCACATGGCATTGCCACCTTATTTTTGTGCCCACCTAATACTCAGACTTCCTTTTCTCATGGGTGAGATTCATTTGACTAAAGTTCTGAGCATGGAGCTATGGTGTCTTTGCCACTTTTTCTGATATTTGGCAGGGTTTCTAGGTGGCTTAACCACCTCAACGGTGTGCTTGTATCTTCAGCTTTCACAAACCAAACTTTGGTGTACTTTTATCATTCCTTTGCCAACTTTATGAATGTTATTTGGTGGAGTTTTCACCCCCTTTTGCCCAGGTTCTCATTTGTGAGAAACTTGCCACCTTTTGGCTGCTAGGTAGAACTCCTCCTTGGCATTGCCAACTGAAGCTTTCCCCACAACTTTTCCTTAGGCATGGCTGAAACTGAAAGAACTACTGCATCTGCCCAACTTATGTCCTTGTTCTCTCCATCATTCTGCCTTCTCCGATCTGCCCAATCATCTTTATCTTTTGCTGCTTCTTTGTGATCACGTTTTTCCCCACAAAATCATTAGTTGAAAGGACCAAAGACAAATAACCTTTGCAAACTTATTGGGAAGACAACTGACTTGGACTTGATGCAAACTTGAGGATTAACTAATAACTAACTAACAACAAGAGGCCTGAAAACAACATTTCGTATGGGTACCAAAAAAAGCCTTGAGATTTTAGAACATCCAAATTTGAATTGCTTGAGGACAAGTAATTTTGGGAGGGGAGGACTTGTAATGTCCTCTTTCAAATAAAATAAATTTGGTGAAATTATTAATCCATTCCTACTTTTCCGTGGATTAATAATTAAAATTAGGTAAAATATTTTATTTAATATTTTTATTGTATTTCCTGTAAATTCAAGAAATTATATTTTACTAGGAGAAAAAAATATTAAATATTGAATATTAATGCACAAGTGGGACATGGAATATGGATGAGATGTTGTAACAGCCAAAAGCTATTTTTAGATGATTTACGATAATTATGATAGGAATCTATGACAACATCTCTGACAGGTTGTAATTGCAAGATGACAGTGTAATGGCAGGCTAATTTTAGCATGCAAGATGGTGTGAGAATCTCAATGCAATTTTTAATTAATATCTTCCCTCCAAATGGGGCGTGGGATTTGGGTGCACAACTTGGCCAAGATATCTTTAAATATTGCAAGAGTTGCATACAGAACATCTTTTGCCAATTCAGTCTTTCATATTTTCTGTATTAACACTTGTGTTATACAATAATCTTTTGTGGACGAAAACCCATTGGAGATTGAAGTCAGTGGATGAAAATCCATTGATTTCCAGGGACAATCTTATATAGAGGTTGCATCAGTGCTTCAGAGTTATGCAGATTTAGCTTGTTTCAGTGTTGTTTGTGTTTGCGGGTTTATGTGGCAATTTGGGCTTTCAGGAGTAGTTTTGGGTGATTTTTGTGTGTTGGAGGCAGATTTTGTAGTTTGAGTTTTCCTATGTGTTGTTGCTGCTAGGTGGTGTGATTTGCTGTAATTTTAATGTTCATGGTCGTTCCCAGAAGCTGGAGTATTCATCTTTCTTTTTGGTGAAGTTTGGCAAGGTCTACAGTAAAATACACAATATATTTCAAAGTTTTTGTGGAGATTTTGTTGTAATCGTTTCAGATTTATGGCTGCTATTGCAGAAGTTGTTATGACTTTTGTATCAGTCAATATTGATGTATCTGTGGAAGTCTCTGACATATTTGATGCATCTTTGGTGTTGACTAGTTGCGAGTTTGTTGTGTATTGTGGAGTATTCAATGAAAAATTTTAATGCTATTCTCATATTTGAATTTATTAATAAAATTACAGCAGGGATATTACATGCATAAATGTTTGGGCTAATACATTTTATAAAATAATTCTTGCTAGAGCTTCATGGGCTCTCCATAATGAGACAGAATCTATCTTTCCTTACCTAAAGGATTTTTATTTTCTACACTTTTGTAGGTCAACCAATTTCAAACAACATTTAGAAGGTAAGGCTATTATTTTCAAATAAATCCCACATGAATGTATGCCACACACAGTAATTGAGCAAAACATAAAAATAGAACCAAACAAGGGGCTACAAATATGAATCCATACCAATATATCTCTAATAAAAAAGTTAAAAATGAATGGCTACTCAAAGAATTAACTATGTTGCAGGGTTCGCCTGCCAGTGTCTTGGGTGCAAGTGCGATTCGTCTCGGCTGCAGGTGCAGGTGCGGTGTGCCTGTGGGTGCAGGCAGGGTGCATACAAAGGGGGGTGGGTGCATCCCGAACGCACCCGGGCTATCTGGGTTCGCACCCTGTCTGAAAAAGAAGTACCCATGGCGCACCCGGAACGCACCCACGCCCACAGTTTTTTTTTAAATTTTTTTTTAACTTAAAACTCATTTTTATAATTTTTTAATCATTCTAAAAGGCAGAGAATTTAGTGTATGTGCATTTGATTGCACTCCAAAAAGGCAGAGAATTTAGTGTATGTGCATTCCAACTTGCACCTCCTTTCGCACAAAAAGCAAGACTATAAGGAGGGGGAATCAAAGTTGTGGGATGTGGAGCCAGAGCAAATCGACATGGATGTTTCTACTTCCCAATCCCAACATGTTGCACTTGAGGGATCAGAGAGCGAGCACACTTTTTCAGTGAGTGGCAGTGGTGTTGGTTGTGGTTCTTCAAATGATCCTGCTAATGTCTAAGTCCAAGATGATGATGATGATGTGGAGGATTTAGCAAATCCATATGATGATTGACACTTGTCATTTGACATTGAAACAATGAAAATTGATTGTTGAACATGATATTATTATTTTGAATCTTGTTATTGAACTTGAAGTTTGAGTTTTATGTTTTATGATATTCAAGTTGATGGTGGTTTTGTTGATTATATGAGGCTATGTGGTGTTCTACACTTTACTCTTGCATTTCTACACTTAATTCTTGCTTCTATGCTTAATTTTTTTGCATATACATATATTTATATATATATATATAAAAACGAACCCAACCCCCCAAAAAAAATTTGGCTGAACCCGCGAACCCAAACCCGCGAACCCGAACCCGCACCTGCACCAGAACCGGCAACTTAGAGAATTAATGGAGTTGAGAGTGACCAATGAAACTTAAGTGTTTTAGGCTATACATCATAGAGGGCACTAAACAAAATTACAATTGAAATCAATTTCCCAATGCTAAAGGATCAATGACTTGATGGATGAGTTACATGGAGCAAACATACTACCAAAATGACTTAGATATTACTGAATATCAATTCAGCAACAAGATCACAAAAAGACAACATTCCATGGGCATTAAAGACATCATGAATGTGCGATTGTGGGGCTCGATCTATGCAATACTCCAGCAACACTTTAGCCTCTAACAAATAATTTACTTTTAGCAAAGAACGTAAGTTTATTTTCCTTTTCGGGTAAGTGCAAAAAGATGTGGGGCCAAAAAGTGGCCAAATAATTTTAAAAAAAATAATACATAACGCGAGTGCGTTATGAACCACTATAAATAAAAAAAAAGGGCTGTCATTTCATTTCATTTCTATTTTTCTCCTTTATCCCCGCAGCTTGCAAACCCTACAAAGCACGCTTGCGTTTTGGAAAAGCCAATTCAACAACAAAATCTCACTGATTCGTCACCAAAATGCCGCCACGACGTCGAGCACGCCAAAGGAGTGAGTTTTATTTGTTTTCTTGTTTGAATTTGCTTCTAAATAGGTAGGTTTGAGTTGTTTTTTGATGTATATTTCTTTAATTGTCAGGAAATGTTAATGCACCTCCTCCTCAAAATCCACAAAATCCTGAGGAAATACCTGCAGAACAACAACCTCCTCCATCCATTCCTCGACATGCCCCTGGAACACAAGAAAATATAATGGGGCAAATTGAAAACAACAAAAAAGAAATTGAAGATATAATTGCAAGGTTGAAAGATCCTTCCACTTCAACCTTGCATAGGTCCACACTTGCTGAATCTCTTGAATCTATGTTATCAAATGTAGATTCAATTAGCAAGCAAATAACTAGTTGGATGGATAAGAGGAGAGAGTTTAGAGAATATTATGCAGACAAGCTGTCATACCAAGATGTGAAAAAATTACAAATTATAAAATTAGACATGTGTTTAATTTTCACAAACCCACAAACAAATCAACCTCCACCCATTACATGCAAGAGGTTCCCTATCCATTGGTGCAACAACCAAGCGATAAGGGACAATTTTGGGCAGAGGTGGTGGATGGTTTTTGACCATCCTCCATGCAATAATAATGAGGTCCCACAATACTTTTTGAGGAAACTCTACTGCGAGTTTGTCCTCAATAAAGTGCGAAACTATTTTGATATGCGGGACTTCCAGGGTAGAGGTGCGGGGTCAGCACAAGATAGACCAGGGGCACGTCTTGACCCACAGTGGGCAGTGAGACAAGTAATCAGCAGACCAGCCCACGAGCATGTTTCTATCCCTTCCATTATGAAGGAGAGTGTTGAAGTTGATACACTTTAGTCCATTAGTGCCTTGACCCAGAGCATCATAGCGCATGCCAGTCCTGCAGCATAGAGTGGGTTGGGAGATAGTGCGAGGAGTAGGGTCCCACCCCATACTTGTCAAACTTGTGGGTCAACCTGTGGTTATGACCCCATGGATAGTCAGGATGCAGGTGCACAGGCTACATCTGCAGCTGAGCAGATGGTGATGACAGATACCCTCATGAGTGAGACTTTCAGCCTTGATACTCAGGTAAACATTAGCAAGTTTATTGAATTTAATTTATTAAATTTTATTTTTGAAATGCAAGATTAACTAATTTAAATTGATGATTTTAATGAAATTTCAGGGTCATAGCGTCGATGCAGTTTTCAGTGGTTCGCCACCTGCATTTTATACTAGATCATCTATTGGCGGGGTATGTAACTAGTAAACAATTATAAATATTACATGTGAATAGCATCGTTATATGAATGGTATTCTAATATTTGATTTTGGATGTTGAATAGGTTAATATTGTAGATTTCACGGCAACACCTGCCAGCGGTGGACTTCAAAGTTTTACGGAGGTAATAAAATAAATAGTTCAATGAATGAATTGTACTTACTAGATTTTTGTATGTGACTTGTGTGCTTTATTGTGTGTACTTCCATGTTTAGATGAATGTGTGTGTATGCTAGGAGCCATGATTTGCATCACTATTATAGTTTTTGTAATTGAATAATGTTGTTTTATTTGCAGATGATGTAGGCTGCGGAGACACCTCCCCATGTTCAAAGGGTAATGGAGCATGGTGTGGCCTCTGCAATTCATAGCTCCATGGCATTGACAGGGGTATGAGGCATATTAGTAAATTTCAATTTACATTCATTGTTATAGTTGTCTATTTTTGAAAAATCAAAAGATTATTGATTTGAAGTTTAATTTCTATCTGGATGGTTTCTATAGGACTTGACATCACCAGGGCCTATTCCTGCTATTGAGGCAAGCGAGGAGACAGATTATATGTTAGCGGTAAGTGATTATTTTGTTAAATATTTTATTTTTTATAACATATCATTTCTATATATTAATGTCTATACTTTTTATTATAATAAGTAAAGATGCAGGAAGAACTAAATAGGAGTAACCCTCGGGTTCGTAGTAGACCACCCACATGCGCGTCTCCATCCCCTAGAAGATCAAAGGCTGCCCATGATTTATTCTCTTCACCAGCTAGAGGGGAATGACTTTTTATTGTGTTCCTTTGTTGTATGCCTATATGGCATTTGTGGACATATATTTTGTAATGTACATAGTTGACATTGTATGCCTATATGGCATTCTTGTAAGCCTATATGGCTATTTTGTATATATGTTATACTTATATTAACAGATATTGATGTATGCCTATATAGATATTTGGTTAATACAAATCTTTTTTATTGATGGCGTCCATACTTGCATTATAAATCCACGTTTGAATGGATATTTGTAGATGGCTACTTCAAATATTTAAAGTCCAATTGTATTACATAGGATGTTTGTTGATCCAATAAGCTAGCTATTGTTATTCAAGTATCACCTAAACCTCATTTTGGAACTAAAAGATAAAAGTTGTATTTAAAAAAAAAAATGAATCATGTTGAACAAAAAATATTAATATTCTTTATGAGTAGCATAGAATGTCAACTATATGCAATACAAAAAAATGAATCATCATGTTATTCTTTATGTTTGAGATCCTGAAAATGACTAAGTCTGGTAGCCTGATATCCTGAAACACTAGGATGAATATCCAAGTCATTAGGATGATTACGCCTTAAGAAAAAGTCATTAAGATGAGTGCCTAAAGGAGACTTTTTTAAACATTCAAACATTGAGCAACAAGCATGAAGGGTAAAGGTGCAATTTGCAACTCATAAAGCCTCAAAAGGGCACCCAACTTAGAGAGAGCATTCATTTAAGACAAGGCACCCATTGACACCTATTCCACCATAAAAGTGCACCTAAGGTGGAAGGAGAACAAGCCTCTAGTAAGTGAAGCGCACCTATTGTCTAAACCACTTCATTATGGCACCCTAGCATGAGGAGGAGTATATAAGTCAATAGGAAATGGCGCCTAGAATGCAAATGAAGGACTAAGTGGCATTTTCAATAAGCATCAATTCACTTTGAGCTTTCAATAAATACATCAAATTGAGCCCCATAAGCCTAGGCACCCTTTGCCTTCAAAAGAACCTTGTATCGACGTCAAGAGTTGGATTGTTGATGACTTCCCAAGCTAGAGATAATAGTGAAAACAATCCTTCCACCATCAGGATATTGAAAAATAATCATAATATAATGATATATGGGATAACTGACATACCCCTTGTGAAAAGGATGAGCGCTTAGGGATGAGATAGTCTTCATAAGAGTTTAAATAAGAACATCATCAAAATGCGCCTTGGTAGAGACTTGAGACCATCATCAAATGAGCCAAAATATCTATCTCCAATGACTTGACACGGATCCCAAAACCACCTATTGGACCAATAGGATCCTAGGCGCTCACTTCGTGCATTATGATTTCTAGGTGCCAGTTTGATGCTCCATCACAAGGAAAGTGCGCCCACACTTGCAAGTGTTTTTCTTCAGAATATAGGCACCAATTGAAGGTTGTAGTTGCCAAGAAGAGCACCTAGCAAGAGGAAGTCTTTTGGAGTCTCCAAAACACATCAAACACTTGACTAACAACAAGATAACTTTTTCCCAAGTTAGGCGCTTCAAGAGGGAAGTTAAAACATGAATAAGCACCAACTTGTCTAGGTGCAAACTCAAGCTTGTTGAGGATACACATGGTGCCCAACATTCCTTGGTGATTTCATGAACTTCAAATGCTTAGAATTGTTCAAGGAATGCCCAATGCCCCTTCTTGATGATAGCCCACCAAAGTGAGGGTGGAATTGCGCCTTGATGGCATTAGGCGCTATCTAGAGTATGCTACTCCATGGAAATGCACCTTCTTGCCTAGAGTCTTAATGAAAAGTCCCAGAGGTTAAGATGTGCCTTGTCTTAATGAGGTGCAACTCTTGGGTAAAAAAGCTTGTAAAGTGCACCTAACTTAGTGAAGAGGTTGATAACTTATAAACCCTTCCTGGAACTTAGATTGCTTCAACTGAAGATCATCTTGCACCAATACATCACCAAACTTTCAATCAAAAGATCAATTCAAACTTAGGCACTCATTAAGAGTCTTTCCAATGTTGGCGCATCTCAGAGGTTGAACTGGCAAGAGATGGTGCCTAGCTTCCTAGACCTTGTTTCAATATGTTTGAGTTCGAAAGTTGACTCAATTGCATCAAGATGGCGCCATAGAGTCTTTGGACTAGTTCCTTAGAGTTTCAAAAAAATTTTGGCTCCTTAAAAATTCCTCCTACATGCTTAGACGCCATTTCAAGGTCCTGGAACCATGATGTAGCGCCTTATTGGTCTAGGTGCCCATTCATGATTGTGCAACTTGAGATTGGCACCTAGAGTGAATAGGCTTTCATCCTGACTTAATTCACTAAGGCAACCTCATCTTGAAGGCCAAACAACTTTTTCTGCCAGAGCGCCTTGATTGAAGACTCCACATCCTTGGGTGCTCATTTGGACAATTTGATGTGAAATTGGTGCCTAGACTCCAAGAGTCAACTTTCTGCTTCCCAGACTTAGCCAAATTTTGAGTTTCTGACTTTGTTTCTGCAAAACAATGAGATTACCAATTCATTCCCTCATCATTCTGAATTAGCCTCCGGGAATGAGCAATAGGCTAATCCATTCTTCACTTGATGATCAAGCTAGAAACGGGGACATGACAGGGTAAGTTGTATCTAATGACATCACCTAATTGAGCGCCTAAGAGGTATAAAGCTTAACGTTGACATGAGGACAAGCGCTTAGTAAAGGAGAGTTTCTAAAACATTTAAACATGTGAATGAAGTCATAGAAATGCACTAAGTCATCTGGGCGCCATTTTCCCCTTGTGTACCCTTACATTTGCGCCTAAGAAGAAGTTGCAACTTTACACTACCTCCTTCTGATGATTTTTGGGGCAACAAAAAACCTTTCACCACGAGCAAATGTCTCAGAGATATAAAAAATCGAGAGAGGTTATTGTAGAGGCACTTTACATGATCGCCTTGCCTTAGACAGAATGTTTCTAAGTGACACAGTTTTCTAGTAACATCTTGTCAAAGATTGCTGCCTTTTTGCACTTTGGACTCTTCAGGGATATCGTCGGTACAATGTAGCTCAGACTGTTTCGACATGTTTGGGTGAAAAACAGGACCATGCCTAGCGTAAATGTACCCATCTGGATGCGTTGGAATAGTCAGTTTGGTCACATCAGGAGCAGGACAAAAGTTACACCCCTTTGCAACTTTACACTGCCTCCTTCTGATGATTTTTGGGGCAGCAGAAAACCTTTCACCACGGGCAAATACCTCAGAGATATAAAAAACTGAGAGGGGTTATTGTAGAAGCACTCTACATGATCACGTTGCCTCAGATGAAATGTTTCTAAGTGACACAATTTTTGAGTAACATCTCGTCAAAGATTGCTGCCTTTTTGCACTTTGGACTCCTCAGGGATATCGTCGGTACAACGTAGCTTGGATTGTTTCGACATGTTTGGGTGAAAAACATGACCATGCCTAGTGTAAATGTACCCATCCGGACGCGTTGGAACAGTTAATTTGGTCACATCAGGAGCAGGATGAAAGTTACACCCCTTTGCAACTTTACACTGCCTCCTGACGATTTTTGGGGTAGCAAAAAACCTTTCACCATGGGCAAATGCCTCAGAGATATAAAAAACTGAGAGAGGTTATTGTAGAAGCACTCTACATGATCGCGTTGCCTCAGATGAAATGTTTCTAAGTGACACAGTTTTTGAGTAACATCTCGTCAAAGATTGCTGCCTTTTTGCACTTTGGACTCTTCAAGGATATCGTCGGTACAATGTAGTTTAGACTGTTTCGACATGTTTGGGTGAAAAACAGGACCATGCCTAGTGTAAATGTACCCATCCGGATGCGTTGGAATAGTTAGTTTGGTTGCATTAGGAGCAGGACAAAAGTTACCCCTTTGCAACTTTACATTGCCTCCTTCTGATGATTTTTGGGGCAGCAGAAAACCTTTCACCACGGGCAAATGCCTCAGAGATATAAAAAACTGAGAGAGATTATTGTAGAAACACTCTACGTGATCGCATTGCCTTAGACGGAATGTTTCTAAGTGACACAGTTTTCGAGTAACATCTCGTCAAAGATTACTACCTTTTTGCACTTTGGACTCTTCAGGGATATCGTCAGTACAATGTAGCTCGGACTGTTTCGACATGTTTGGGTGAAAAACAGGACCATGCCTAGCATAAATGTACCCATCCGGATGCGTTGGAATAGTCAGTTTGGTCGCATCAGGAGCAAGACGAAAGTTACACCCCTTTGCAACTTTACACTGCCTCCTTCTGACGATTTTTGGGGCGGCAGAAAACCTTTCACCACGGGAAAATGCCTTAGAGATATAAAAAACTGAGAGAGGTTATTGTAGAAGCACTCTACGTGATCGTGTTTCCTTAGACAGAATGTTTCTAAGTGACATGATTTTTGAGTAACATCTCGTCAAAGATTGCTACCTTTTTGCACTTTGGACTCTTCAGGGATATCGTCGGTACAATGTAGCTCGGACTGTTTCGACATGTTTGGGTGAAAAAAAGGACCATGCCTAGCATAAATGTACCCATCCAGATGCGTTGGAATAGTCAGTTTGGTCGCATCAGGAGCAGGATGAAAGTTACACCCCTTTGCAACTTTACACTGCCTCCTGATGATTTTTGGGGCAGTAGAAAACCTTTCAGCACAGGCAAATGCCTTAGAGATATAAAAAACTGAGAGAGGTTATTATAGAAGCACTCTATGTGATCGCGTTGCTTCAGATGAAAT
Source organism: Cunninghamia lanceolata (assembly GCA_027924645.1). Taxonomy (NCBI): domain Eukaryota; kingdom Viridiplantae; phylum Streptophyta; class Pinopsida; order Cupressales; family Cupressaceae; genus Cunninghamia; species Cunninghamia lanceolata. Next base: position 659,880 of record BSBN01001373.1, read on the forward strand.
ATTTCTAAGTGACATAATTTTTGAGTAACAGGTCGTCAAAGATTGCTGCCTTTTTGCACTTTGGGCTCTTCAGGGATATTGTCGGTACAATGTAGCTCGGACTATTTCGACATGTTTGGGTGAAAAATAGGACCATGCCTAGTGTAAATATATCCATCCAGACGCATTGGAATAGTCAATTTGGTCGCATCAGGAGTAGGACGAAAGTTACACCCCTTTGCAACTTTACACTGCCTCCTTCTGATGATTTTTGGGGCAGCAGAAAATCTTTCACCACGGGCAAATGCCTCAGAGATATAAAAAATTGAGAGAGGTTATTGCAAAAACACTCTACGTGATCACGTTGCCTTAGACAGAATGTTTCTAAGTGACACGGTTTTCAAGTAACATCTCCTCAAAGATTGCTGCCTTTTTGCACTTTGGACTCTTCAGGGATATCGTCAGTACAATGTAACTCGGACTGTTTCGACATGTTTGGGTGAAAAAAAAGACCATGCCTAGCGTAAATGTACCCATTCAGACACATTGGAATAGTCAATTTAGTCGCATCAGGAGCAGGACGAAAGTTACACCCCTTTGCAAATTTACATTGCCTCCTTCTGATGATTTTTGGGGCAGCAGAAAACCTTTCACCACGGGCAAATGCCTCAGAGATATAAAAAATTGAGAGAGGTTATTGTAGAAACACTCTACATGATCACGTTGCCTTAGACGAAATGTTTCTAAGTGGCACAGTTTTCGAGTAACATCTCATCAAAGATTGCTACCTTTTTGCACTTTGGACTCTTCAGGGATATCGTCGGTACAATGTAACTCGGACTGTTTCGACATGTTTGGGTGAAAAAAAGGACCATGCCTAGCGTAAATGTACCCATCTAGACGCGTTGGAACTATCAGTTTGGTCGCATCAGGAGCAGGACAAAAGTTACACTGCTTTGCAACTTTACACTGACGATTTTTGGAGCAGTAGAAAACCTTTCACCACAGGCAAATACCTCAGAGATATAAAAAAATTGACAGGTTATTTTAGAAGCACTCTACGTGATCACGTTGCCTTAGACAGAATGTTTCTAAGTGACACGATTTTTGAGTAACATCTCGTCAAAGATTGCTGCCTTTTGCACTTTAGACTCTTCAGGGATATCGTTAGTACAATGTAGCTCAGACTGTTTCGACATGTTTGGGTGAAAAACAGGACCATGCCTAGCATAAATGTACCCATCTGGACGCGTTGGAACAGTCAGTTTGGTTGTATCAGGAGCAGGACGAAAGTTACACCCCTTTGCAACTTTACACTGCCTCCTTCTGACGATTTTTGGAGCAGCAGAAAACCTTTCACCACGGGAAAATGCCTCAGAGATATAAAAAAATGAGAGAGGTTATTGTAGAAGCACTCTATGTGATCGTGTTGCCTTAGACGGAATGTTTCTAAGTGACATCATTTTTGAGTAACATCTCGTCAAAGATTGCTACCTTTTTGCACTTTGGACTCTTCAGGGATATCGTTGGTACAATCTAGCTCGGACTGTTTCGACATGTTTGGGTAAAAAATAGGACCATGCCTAGCGTAAATGTACCCATCTGGATGCATTGGAACAGTCAGTTTGGTCGCATCAGGAGCAAGACGAAAGTTACACCCCTTTGCAACTTTAAACTGCCTCGATCTGACGATTTTTGGGGCAGCAGAAAACCTTTCACCACGGGCAAATGCCTCAGAGATATAAAAACTGAGAGAGGTTATTGTAGAAGCACTCTACGTGATCGTGTTGCCTTAGATGAAATGTTTCTAAGTGACACAGTTTTCGAGTAACATCTCGTCAAAGATTGCTGTCTTTTTGCACTTTGGACTCTTCAGGGATATCGTCGGTACAATGTAGCTCAGACTGTTTCGACATGTTTGGGTGAAAAACAAGACCATACCTAGTGTAAATGTACCCATCTGGATGCATTAGAATAGTCAGTTTGGTCGCATCAGGAGCAGGACGAAAGTTACACCCCTTTACAACTTTACACTGCCTCCTGACGATTTTTTGGGCAGCAGAAAACCTTTCACCACGGGAAAATGCCTCAGAGATATAAAAAACTTAGAGAGGTTATTGTAGAAGCACTCTATGTGATCGCGTTACCTTAGACGGAATATTTCTAAGTGACACAGTTTTCGAGTAACATCTCGTCAAAGATTGCTGCCTTTTTGCACTTTGGACTCTTCAGGGATATCGTCGGTACAATGTAGCTCGGACTATTTCGACATGTTTGGGTGAAAAACAGGACCATGCCTAGCGTAAATGTACCCATCTGGATGCGTTGGAACAATCAGTTTGGTCGCATTAGGAGCAGGATAAAAGTTACACTCTTTTGCAACTTTACACTGCCTCGTTCTGACGATTTTTGGGGCAGCAGAAAACCTTTCACCACGGGCAAATGCCTCAGAGATATAAAAAATTGAGAGAGGTTATTGTAGAAGCACTCTACATGATCGCGTTGCCTTAGACAGAATGTTTCTAAATGACATGGTTTTTGAGTAACATCTCATCAAAGATTGCTACCTTTTTGCACTTTGGACTCTTTAGGGATATTGTCAATACAATGTAACTCGGACTATTTCGACATGTTTGGGTGAAAAACAAGACCATGCCTAGCGTAAATGTGCCCATCCAGATGCGTTGGAACAGTCAGTTTGGTCGCATCAGGAGCAGGACGAAAGTTACACCCCTTTGCAACTTTACACTGCCTCCTTCTGACAATTTTTGGAGCAACAGAAAACCTTTCACCACAGGCAAATGCCTCAGAGATATAAAAAATTGAGAGGTTATTTTAGAAGCACTCTACGTAATCACATTGCCTCAAATGGAATGTTTCTAAGTGACACGGTTTTCGAGTAACATCTCGTCAAAGATTGTTGCCTTTTTGCACTTTGGACTCTTCAGGGATATCGTCGGTACAATGTAGCTCGGACTGTTTTGACATGTTTGGGTGAAAAACAGGACCATGCCTAGCGTAAATGTACCCATCCTGATGCGTTGGAACAGTCAGTTTGGTTGCATCAGGAGCAGAACACCAAAAATGCATAACATGATGATGTAAAAATGTGTATATGTGTAAAAATGGAGGAAATAAAAAGAAGACAAACCTTAATTGTTAGTGTGCATACTTACAACTCAATGTAACATGACTTTACAAAATAAATGTGAATACTTACAAATTAATCCAATGAACCATCCAGGTCTGCTCTACTCTTTATTGTGAAAAGTATTGCTTCATGGTCAGACTCATGCACCTTCCACAAGATTTTGTTCAAAGGTCTAGCCCGATACTTTAGCAAATGAACATTGGATGCCACGACAAGGTTCGAGTAATGAAGAATCTTCGGATGCGTGTCAAAGTCCTGAAACAACCAAAAATTAACACTCTTATGTGGGTACCTTCTAAGCCATGTTCCAGTAATAACCACTGAGCCTGTAGGGTATTCGATATTTTCTCCATCTGTAACAGGGGCCTCCAATTTCTTTTTGGCCTTAACACAATGACATAAGTAATAATATGTTCCCTCTTCATTATCTTCATCTGCAATAACTGCATATACATGCCCTACATTGATATGTGTAGCAAATTAGATGAAATTAGTCAACACTACAAAGTAAGATGACATTACCTAGTTGAACTAGATGAAATTAGATGCATATACATGCCCTATATTACCTGGTTGAACTAAATCTGATATGTGGTCAAAGTCAACTGATGATTCCATTTGTGTTAGTTCCAGTGCCGTCGGGGGTCGATACGTGTCAAGTGGGCTAAGATAACTTAACTGCCATTCGTCAACCCACTCCTTTGACTCACACGCATCCCAGACTTGAATTGTACAAGAAGAACAAAAGCATGACATCTTTCGCATATGGATACTCCATGAACCTACAATTGAGCTTCTGAAAGAGTGCATCTCATTTGATCCTGTCAGTGTGCAACAGTCCTCATATGGTGCAATGTTAGTATCATCTATCAACCAAAAAAATCTACGAACTGAAGACTTACCTTCATTACCAGGACCCATGGAAGCATTACACCACTCGACAATCGATTTTGCATCTGTAAACTTTGCATTGTCTTTATACTTTAACTCTTCTCGTGCTATGGCTCTTTTGATACATGCTCCTGCACCATCATGCTCCTCCTTTCCATGCCCGGCCTCACAAAAGTTCCACATATGCTGAATACCTGTAAAATTATGCCTCCTACTCAGCCAATAGAAATTCTGCGAGTTCTTGAATTGTGATGCACAGTTATCCGACCATATGATATGCTGACTAAACGATATGCCCCTTCTAGCCAAATCATTGTAGAACACCTAAAAGCAACCTTGCACGAACTCTGTAGAATGCGTGCAATCATCACTAATATAGAAATTATACTCCCTTATGATCTTTCTGTCATCCTCTGTACTATCATTCGCATGAATGAATGTGATGTGCACAAATATAGAAACCTGTGTGGAGTTGTAATATTGTGATTGCACCTCACGTTGTGGGTGTAGACTATAGTTCTCTGCAAAGTCGACGACTGAAACAATGCTACCAACCGGAAATGTGTCCTTGCATAACTTGAATTGCAAGTCCAACCATCGAGCTCTATGGGCATGTCTTGCATACTCATACACTATGGGGTAAGTGCAAGAAGATGGGGAGCCAAAAAGGGGTCTTAAGTGGCCACTTTTTTTCTGAAATCAGGAAATACTGGCCTTGGATGAGAAATTGAGCATAGTTACACTCAAAATTTGGAGGTGCAACCAAAACAATGTTCGTAGTGCTCCGAGTCTACTTTCTAAACTACTATTTTGTTTTGAAAATGGCATAGATTAAGGGGTTCAAAAGAGGAAGCCACAGAAATTGGTGTTGTTTTTGTCAAAAAAACATAACATAGCATGTTTTGTGGCTCCCTCAAAAGGTCAACTTTTTTTTGGTATTTTTAAAATCGCTTCAGTGAGAAATTAGCTAATAGCATGTAGTTTATGCTCGATTTTTCTAATAATTTTTTGATGAATATTTGATTTTTTACTAATTTTTAAAGTGGACACATCCTAAAAAATAGAATTTTGGCCGTGCTACCCCTATAAATTTTGAAAACTAATTGAAAATCATTTTTTATTTTTTTAATATTTGTAGAATGGAGTCTAGTTTCTAAATATGTAATTTTTTTGAAATTTGAATGAATAGTTATTTTACAATGAAAAAAAGACCAAACAGTGGTTTTTGCCTAAAAATGGACACACAAACAAAAGAAATTAAAGATGAAAGGCTTAACATTGTTAAAATGTGAAAAAAATCACATCGTCAAATAGCTAAGAGAAAGTCTAACATTACCCATGTGTTCGATTTGTTCAACCTTGAAACACGTGCAAATCTGAGGGTTAGCACGAACGAAATTATGTGAAATTTTGAAGAATATAGAAAAACACGTCTGTGACTGTTCATAAGGCACTCCAAGCCTTTGGGTTGGAAATCCAAAGCAAATCCCAAGCCCAAGGCTTGGGATTCCCAAAGCAAGAAATAACGTGAGCGCGTCATAACGAGCTCATGTTATGTTTTGCCTTGCATTTTTCTTTCCCGCAAGTCTGTCTTTTGTCATGTTTGACATAACGCGAGCACGTTATAACGCGCTCGCGTTATGTCCCACTCAATTTTTTTTTATGTTCAAGGCTATTAATCATGAGGGTTAAGGGATAAGGGATAGAGTTGGAGGGTTTAGGGATAAAGGATTAGCGTTTAAGGTATAGTATCGAGCCCATTGAGGGTCTAGGAATAGGGATAGCGTTTAAGGTTTAGGGATGAGTGATGACAGATTACAGTTTAGGGTTTAGGGATAGAGTTGAGGGTCGAGGGATCAAAGTTAAGGGTTGAGGGATTAGGGTTTGACATTGAGGGTTGAGGGTTGAGGTTCAAGGGTCAAGGGTTTAGGGATAGGGTTTAGGGTTGAGGGATTAGGGTTAAAGTAGAGTGTGGAGGGTGTAAGGATTAGGGATAGGGTTGGAGGGTTTAGGGATAAGGGATTAGGGTTTAAGGTATAGTATCGAGTCTGTTGAGGGTTTAGGAATAGGGATAGCATTTAGGGATTAGGGATGAGGGATTATAGTTAAGGGATGATGGATTAGGGTTGAGGGTTGAGGGATTAGGGTTTAGGGATAAGGTTTAGGGTTGAGGGTTGAGGGATTAGGGTTTAAGGTATAGTGTTGAGGGTTGAGGGTTGAGGGTTTAGGATTAGGGTTTAGGGTTGACGGATTAGCATTTAATGTCGAGGTTATGGTTAGAGTGTCGAGGGTAGAGGGATTAGGGATAGGGTTTAGGGTTGAAGGTTTAAGGATTGAGGGTTGAGGCTTTAGGGATGAGGGTTTAAGGCTTAAGATATAGTGTCAAGTGTTGAGGGTGTAGGGATAGGGTTTAAGTTTTAAGGGTTAAGGGTTGAGGGATAGGGATTAGGGTTTAAGGTATAGTGTTGAGGGTCGAGGGATCAGAGTTAAGGGTTGAGGGATTAGGGTTTGACGTTGAGGGTTGAGGGTTGAGGTTCGAGGGTCAAGAGTTTAGGGATAGGGTTGAGGGTCGAGGAATTAGGGTTAAAGTAGAGTGTGGAGGGTATAAGGATTAGGGATAGGGTTTGAGGGTTTAGGGATAAGGGATTAGGGTTTAAGGTATAGTATTGATTCTATTGAGGGTGTAGGAATAGGGATAGCATTTAGGGTTTAGGGATGAGGGATTAGAGTTGAGGGATGACGGATTAGGGTTGAGGGTTGAGGGATTAGGGTTTAGGGATAAGGTTTAGGGTTGACGGCTGAGGGATTAGGGTTTAAAGTATAGTGTTGAGGGTTTAGGGTTGAGGGATTAGGATTTGACGTTCAGGGTTGAGGGTTTAGGGTTTAGGGTTAGGGTTGAGAGATGAGGGATCAGAGTTAAGGGTTGAGGGAATAGGGTTTGACGTCGAGGGTTGAGGGTTGAGGTTCGAGGGTCAAGGGTTTAGGGATAGGGTTGAGGTTGAAGGGATTAGGGTTAAAGTAGAGTGTGGAGGGTGTAAGGATTAGGGATAGGGTTGGAGGGTTTAGGGATAAGGGATTAGAGTTTAAGGTATAGTATCGAGTTTGTTGAGGGTTTATGAATAGGGATAGCATTTAGGGTTTAGGGATGAGGGATTAGAGTTGAGGGATGAGGGGTTAGGGTTGAGGGTTGAGGGATTAGGGTTTAGGGATAAGGTTTAGGGTTGAGGGTTGAGGGATTAGGGTTTAAGGTATAGTGTTGAGGGTTGATGGTTTAGGGATAGGGTTTAGGTTTGAGGGATTAGGGTTTAGGGTTGATGAATTAGGGTTTAATGTTGAGAGTTGAGGGTTCAGGGTTGAGGGTTGAGGTTGAGGGATAGGGTTAATGGTCAAGGGATTAGGGTTAAATAAGAGTGTCGAGGGTAGAGGGATTAGGGTTTAAGGTATAGTATCGAGCCTGTTGAGGGTCTAGGAATAGGGATAGCTTTTAGGATTTAGGAATGAGGGATTAGAGTTGAGGGATGACGGATGACAGATTAGGGTTGAGGGTTGAGGCATTAGGGTTTAGGGACAAGGTTTAGGGTTAGGGTTGAGGGATTAGGGTTTAAGGTATAGTGTTGAGGGTTTAGGGATAGGGTTTAGGGTTGAGGGATTAGAATTTGACGTTGAGGGTTTAGGGTTTAGGGTTAGGGTTGAAGGTTGAGGGATCAGAGTTAAGGGTTGAGGGATTAGGGTTTGATGTTGAGGGTTGAGGGTGGAGGTTTGAGGGTCAAGGGTTTAGGGATAGGGTTGAGGGTCGAGGAATTAGGGTTAGAGTTGAGAGTGGAGGGTATAAGGATTAGGGATAGGGTTGGAGGGTTTAGGGATAAGGGATTAGAGTTTAAGGTATAGTATCGAGTCTGTTGAGGGTTTAGGAATAGGGATAGCATTTAGGGTTTAGGGATGAGGGATTAGAGTTGAGGGATGATGGATTAGGGTTGAGGGTTGAGGGATTAGGGTTTAGGGATAAGGTTTAGGGTTGAGGGTTGAGGGATTAGGGTTTAAGGTATAGTGTTGAGGGTTGATGGTTTAGGGATAGGGTTTAGGTTTGAGGGATTAGGGTTTAGGGTTGATGAATTAGGGTTTAATGTTGAGAGTTGAGGGTTGAGGGTTGAGGGTTGAGGTTGAGGGATAGGGTTAATGGTCAAGGGATTAAGGTTAAATAAGAGTGTCAAGGGTAGAGGGATTAGGGTTTAAGGTATAGTATCGAGCCTGTTGGGGGTCTAGGAATAGGGATAGCGTTTAGGGTTTAGGAATGAGGGATTAGAGTTGAGGGATGATGGATGACAGATTAGGGTTGAGGGTTGAGGGATTAGGGTTTAGGGACAAGGTTTAGGGTTAGGGTTGAGGGATTAGGGTTTAAGGTATAGTGTTGAGGGTTTAGGGATAGGGTTTAGGGTTGAGGGATTAGAGTGAAGGGTTGAGGGATTAGAATTTGACGTTGAGGGTTTAGGGTTTAGGATTAGGGTTGAAGGTCGAGGGATCAGAGTTAAGGGTTGAGGGATTAGGGTTTGATGTTGAAGGTTGAGGGTTGAGGTTAGAGGGTCAAGGGTTTAGGGATAGGGTTGAGGTTGAAGGGATTAGGGTTAAAGTAGAGTGTGGAGGGTGTAAGGATTAGGGATAGGGTTGGAGGGTTTAGGGATAAGGGATTAGAGTTTAAGGTATAGTATCAAGTTTGTTGAGGGTTTAGGAATAGGGATAGCATTTAGGGTTTAGGGATGAGGGATTAGAGTTGAGGGATGAGGGATTAGGGTTGAGGGTTGAGGGATTAGGGTTTAGGGATAAGGTTTAGGGTTGAGGGTTGAGGGATTAGGGTTTAAGGTATAGTGTTGAGGGTTGATGGTTTAGGGATAGAGTTTAGGTTTGAGGGATTAGGGTTCAGGGTTGATGAATTAGGGTTTAATGTTGAGAGTTGAGGGTTGAGGGTTGAGGGTGAGGGATAGGGTTAATGGTCAAGGGATTAGGGTTAAATAAGAGTGTCGAGGGTAGAGGGATTAGGGTTTAAGGTATAGTATCGAGCCTATTGAGGGTCTAGGAATAGGGATAGCGTTTAGGATTTAGGAATGAGGGATTAGAGTTGAGGGATGACGGATGATAGATTAGGGTTGAGGGTCGAGGCATTAGGGTTTAGGGACAAGGTTTAGGGTTAGGGTTGAGGGATTAGGGTTTAAGGTATAGTGTTGAGGGTTTAGGGATAGGGTTTAGGGTTGAGGGATTAGAGTGAAGGGTTGAGGGATTAGAATTTGATGTTGAGGGTTTAGGGTTTAGGGTTAGGGTTGAAGGTCGAGGGATCAGAGTTAAGGGTTGAGGGATTAGGGTTTGATGTTGAGGGTTGAGGGTTGAGGTTCGAGGGTCAAGGGTTTAGGGTTAGGGTTGAGGGTCGAGGAATTAGGGTTAAAGTTGAGTGTGGAGGGTATAAGGATTAGAGATAGGGTTGGAGGGTTTAGGGATAAGGGATTAGAGTTTAAGGTATAGTATCGAGTCTGTTGAGGGTTTAGGAATAGGGATAGCATTTAGGGTTTAGGGATGAGGGATTAGAGTTGAGGGATGATGGATTAGGGTTGAGGGTTGAGGGATTAGGGTTTAGGGATAAGGTTTAGGGTTGAGGGTTGAGGGATTAGGGTTTAAGGTATAGTGTTGAGGGTTGATGGTTTAGGGATAGGGTTTAGGTATAGTATCAAGCCTATTGAGGGTGTAGGAATAGGGATAGCATTTAGGGTTTAGGGATGAGGGATTAGAGTTGAGGGATGACGGATTAGGGTTGAGGGTTGAGGAATTAGGGTTTAGGGATAAGGTTTAGGGTTGAGGGCTGAGGGATTAGGGTTTAAGGTATAGTGTTGAGGGTTTAGGGATTGGGTTTAGGGTTGAGGGATTAGAGTGAAGGGTTGAGGGATTAGGATTTGATGTCGAGGGTTGAGGGTTTAGGGTTAGGTTTGAGAGATGAGGGATCAGAGTTAAGGGTTGAGGGATTAGGGTTTGACGTCGAGGGTTGAGGGTTGAGGTTCGAGGGTCAAGTGTTTAGGGATAGGGTTGAGGTTGAAAGGATTAGGGTTTAAGATATAATGTTGAGGGTTGATGGATCAGAGTTAAGGGTTGAGGGATTAGGGTTGAGGGTTGTAAGGATTAGGGATAGGGTTGGAGGGTTTAGGGATAAGGGATTAGAGTTTAAGGTATAGTATCGAGTCTGTTGAGGGTGTAGGATTAGGGATAGCATTTAGGGTTTAGGGATGAGGGATTAGAGTTGAGGGATGATGGATTAGGGTTGAGGGATTAGGATTTGACGTTGAGGGATGCCGGATTAGGGTTGAGGGATTAGGATTTGACATTGAGGGTTTAGGGATAGGGTTGAGGGTTGAGGGATTAGGATTTGACGTTGAGGGTTTAGGGATAGGGTTGAGGGTTGAGGGATTAGGATTTGACGTTGAGGGTATAGGGATAGTGTTGAGGGTTGAGGGATTAGGATTTGACGTTGAGGGTTTAGGGATAGGGTTGAGGGATTAGGATTTGACGTTGAGGGTTGAGGGTTTAGGGATAGGGTTGAGGGATTAGGATTTGACATTGAGGGTTGAGGGTCGAGGGATCAGAGTTGAGGGTTTAGGGATTAGGGTTTGACATTGAGGGTTGAGGGCATTTTCTATCACAAACTTGATTATGAGGGCTTGCCCCTTCATTGTTATGCCTATCATATGGCGGAGCATCTGGCAAGCCCTTGCAAGAAAAAGATGTGATCAATGCAAAGGATGTGATGAATGTATAGCAGGATAAAACGCAAGCGCGTTATAACGCGCTCACGTTTTGTATTTCTATTGAAACGGTAAAAAAGTGGTTACCCCCATGATCCAGGCCCACATGCTCTATTTTCTTACTGATTCTGCGCGTGCTCCGACAAAAAAGAAGTGCTTTCATGCTATTGGGAAGTTCACATGCACATTTGACACATTGTACCACCTTTGCATGATCTTTCCACCACCTTTTCTGCTTTGCCAACTTGAGAAGGAGGAAATAACATAGTTTTCACACCAAGTTTGATATATATCTATTCAAGTTTCAATTTTTGTAGTGTTACAATGTTAATTATGATTCAATTTTAAGAATTTAACATTGAAAAGGAAGCAAGTGGTGAAAAACTCAAATTGTTGAGGAGTTTGATGCAAGAAGATAAAAACACTACATAATTGGGTACTCTCTCCATTCAAATCTTCATTATTTAGGTATATCAAGTCTTTACATGCATGTTCTTTACATTTTCCTTATTTCGGATTGAATTACTTTATCATGCTTTATCATACATGTTTAAAATAGACACATTCCCAATCAAGAAAGCAACCTATAATTTCACATGATGCCATGTATATTTTCTACACTTGGGCTCTTTAATAATTATGTGTAATAAACAAACCTTAGTTCATACCATGATGTCAGACTATACAAGAATAAATCCTTACAACATAAAAAAAATACAATCCCACTATTATCATGTATTCATTTCTTAGGAACTAATATTGGTCTCTTTATCATGCTACAGACAAATTCTCCGTTATGCCGAGGAAACGATCAAGAATTAAACCAACAGAGGAAGAGATAGAAGCTAAGAATGCAAAGAAAGCAATGGCTATGAGGGAACTTCATGAGAAGAGGAAATTGGACACGATAAATGAAGACATACCAATTGAAGATGAACCACAACCATCACAAAGAGATATGGTATTGGCGGCACAAAGAGAACGAATGCAAAAACTTCGTGGTACGAGAGATTTGAATACCATAGTTGGAGACACGTCCTTTACCGCAAGTCAACATGTAGGGACACCATCTACCACATCTCAAGTTGAGAGTACATCATCACTCACATGTGATGAAGGAGGTATGCCATCGTTCCCACCTCAACCTCAAGGTATGTCATCTGTTCCATCTTCGATCGAAGGTATGCCATCTAACCCATCTCATTTAAATATTGATGAAATTCCTAATGCTGAGATGAATTTACCTAACTTGACACCACCTAGAATTTTGCATAGAAAGCCAAAGTATTTGATTGATATTGATGAGAATATTTTGCAGCCAATGGAAGGTAAGATTCCAAAATGCACTTGTAGAAGATATGCTAATAAGATTTGGAGATTGTACTTTGAAAAGTTAAATGAGACTACAAGATGTCAACTATTCATTGAAATGATGCGAAGTATAAAGTATAGGTCTATCATGAAGATTCTTGGGTTGAGAACATCAGAGGCTTCAAGTGAAAAATCTATTGTCAAGAATCTAATGAGTGCGTATGAGAGTGTGGGTAACACCTCACGCACAAAAGATAGTAATGCAACATGGCGTGTGATTACGTCAACTATAGTAAGTAGTCAAATGAGGAAAGCTCGTCTCATTAGAAAGACAAGTCAAGAATTGAGAATTAATAGGAAAACTTTATCAAGAGCCGTTTGAAGACGTTAAAGAATTGAGGACACTAATGCCAATGAATTATGGGCGTTCTCGGGGAGACTACCACGAAAAGATAAACTAATTGTTGAAGCATTGAGATCACTAATTGAAGACTTTTGGAAGAATTACACAAGGGTATCTTCGAATCAAAGGGATGTGGTAAGAAGGAGAATCGGTAGTCAGAATCGCGAGCCACATCCAAAGTATTTTTTGGATGAGACTCAAACACAGTTTTATGGTAAATTTCTAGAGAAGTATCCTCAAATTAAAATTTGTTAAAGATATTTTGAAATGCTAAAACCTTTCTATGTTAAGATAAATCACACACGCACTACTTGTTGTTGTAGATTACATATTGAATTTTCTAACCATTTTGATGCTTATAGGTCTATATGTTTAGATATGCATACTAACAATGATTTGCAGGGTTGTACCATATGTGCCCCACCAACATCTTCAAGAGACTTCATATCAAGAATTTTATGTGAAAGAGAGGAAGGTCAAATATTCTACAAGAAATTATGCTTGGATGGCACATGTCATCGTTGCGGTGGCTTGCAACATTTGCCAATATGTGAACATATGGAAATAACACCTGCGGTTGGAAACGAACTAGTAGAGTTTGGCAAGTATAAAATAGTGGCATACAATACAAAAGATGGTAAAGAAGCAAAGATGTGTGAATTAGTTATTGAAAAGATTCCAGTGTATTAGTTTATGCCTATATTTCATGACAACATAGTGTATGAGTATGCAAGACATGCCCATAGAGCTCGATGGTTGGACTTGCAATTCAAGTTATGCAAGGACACATTTCCGGTTGGTAGCATTGTTTCAGTCATCGACTTTGCAGAGAACTACAGTCTACAGCCACAGCGTGAGGTGCAATCACAATATTACAACTCCACACAGGTTTCTATATTTGTGCACATCGCATTCATTCATGCGAATGATAGTACAAAGGATGACAGAAAGATCATAAGAGAGTATAATTTCTATATTAGTGATGATCGCACGCATTCTATGGAGTTCGTGCAAGGTTGCTTTCAGGTGTTCTACAATGATTTGGCTAGAAGGGGCATATCGTTCAGTCAGCATATCATATGGTCAGATAATTGTGCATCAAAATTTCTATTGGCTGAGTAGGAGGCATAATTTTACAGGTATTCAACATATGTGGAACTTTTGTGAGGCCGGGCATGGAAAGGGGGAGCATGATGGTGCAGGAGCATGTATCAAAAGAGCCATAGCACGAGAAGAGTTAAAGTATAAAGACAATGCAAAGTTGACAGATGCAAAATCGATTGTCGAGTGGTGTAATGCTTCCATGGGTCCAGGTAATGAAGGTAAGTCTTTAGTTTGTAGATTTTTTTGGTTGATAGATGATACTAACATTGCACCATATGAGGATTGTTGTACACTGACAGGATCAAATGAGATGCACTCTTTCAGAAGCTCAATTGTAGGTTCATGGAGTATCCATACACGAAAGATGTCATGCTTTTGTTCTTCCTATACAATTCAAGTCTGGGATGAGTGCGAGTCAAAGGAGTGGGTTGATGAATGGCAGTTAAGTTATCTTAGCCCACTTGACACATATCGACCCCCGACGGCACTGGAACTAACACAGATGGAATCATTAGTTGACTTTGACCACATATCAGATTTAGTTCAACCAGGTAATATAGGGCACGTATATGCATCTAATTTCATCTAGTTCAACCAGGTAATGTCATCTTACTTTGTAGTGTTTTTGTAATGTTGACTAATTTCATCTAATTTGCTACACATATCAATGTAGGGCACGTATATGCAGTTATTGCAGATGAAGATAATGAAGAGGGAACAGATTATTACTTATGTCGTTGTGTTGAGGCCAAAAAGAAATTGGAGGCCCTTGTTACAGATGGAGAAAACATCGAATACCCTACAGGATCAGTGGTTATTACTGGAACATGGCTTAGAAGGTACCCACATAAGAGTGTTAATATTTGGCTATTTTAGGACTTTGACATGCATCGGAAGATTCTTCATTACTTGAACTTTGTCATGGCATCCAATGTTCATTTGATAAAGGATCGGGGTAGACCTTTGAACAAAATATTATGGAAGGTGCGTGAGTCTGACCATGAAGCAATACTTGACACAATAAAGAGTAGAGCAGACCCGGATGGTTCATTGGATTAATTTGTAAATATTCACATTGATTTTGTAAAGTTATGTTACATTGAGTTGTAAGTATGCACATTAATTTGTAAGGTTTGTCTTTTTTTATTTCCTCCTGCATTTTTACACATATGTACACATTTTTACATCATCATGTTATGCATTTTTGGTGTCCTGCTCCTGATGCAACCAAGCTCATAACTCACCCTACTAGACACCATTTGATGATCTCTCCAACACTCTAGATCCAGGGCACCCAATCATGATGATGACCTATATACCATTCTCCCAAGGCGCTCATAATGAATGAAAAGAAGACCAAGGGCGCCCAAGCTTAATAGACTTATTTTTTTTAATTTTGATGATCCAAACTCTTGCAATATGACATCCACTTTCATGCCTTTAGATCTTCCTTCACATATAGGGTGCCAAATCAAGTTGAAAAATCTACATAAGGGCGCCAAACTAGATGAAAGGAGACATGAAATGCGCCTTAGGACTCCATGCTAAGGTTTGAGCCATTAAAGTCTCTTGATATTAGGCGCTCATGATGATGAAACTTAGAGCTTTTTCCTTTCCTATGCACTCATCTAAGATGTTTGAATGATAAGGAGCGCCTTGACCTCTATAATGTACATTGGGCACCAAATCAAGGTGATTTTAAGTCACTTTGAGTCATTTGGGGTTAGTTTGAGTCTTTGAGCCATGTTGCAAAAAAGTGTCAATGTTGTCAAGTTGCACAAAACAACTTTTGCATTTTTGGTGTCCTGCTCATGATGTGACCAAACTGATTGTTCCAACGCGTCCAGATGGATACATTTACGCTAGGCATGGTCCTTTTTTCACCCAAACATGTCGAAATAGTTGGAGCTACATTGTACCGACGATATCCCTGAAGAGTCCAAAGTGTAAAAAGGCAGCAATCTTTGACGAGATGTTACTCAAAAATCATGTCACTTAGAAACATTTTGTCTAAGGCAACACGATCACGTAGAGTGCCTCTACAATAACCTCTCTCGGTTTTTTATAGCTCTAAGGCATTTGCCTGTGGTGAAAGGTTTTCTGCTGCCCCAAAAATCGTTAGAAGGAGGTAGTGTAAAGTTGCAAAGGGGTGTAACTTTCGTCCTACTCCTGATGCAACCAAACTGACTGTTCCAACGCGTTTGAATGGGTACATTTATGCTAGGCATAGTCCTATTTTTCACCCAAACATGTCAAAACAGTCGGAGCTACATTGTACCGACGATATCCCTAAAGAGTCCAAAGTGCAAAAATGCAACAATCTTTGACAAGATGTTACTCAAAAACCATGTCACTTAGAAACATTCTATTTGAGGCAACGTGATCATGTAGAGTACCTCTACAATAACCTCTCTTGGTTTTTTATAGCTCTCAGGCATTTGCCCGTGGTGAAAGGTTTTCTACTGCCCCAAAAATCGTCAGAAGGAGGTAGTGTAAAGTTACAAAGGGGTGTAACTTTCGTCCTGCTCCTAATGCGACCAAACTGACTATTCCAACGTGTCCAAATGGGTACATTTACGCTAGGCATGGTCCTATTTTTCACCCAAACATGTCAAAACAGTCGGAGCTACATTGTATCGACGATATCCCTGAAGAGTCCAAAGTGCAAAAAGGCAGCAATCTTTGACGAGATGTTACTCAAAAATTGTGTCACTTAGAAACATTCCGTCTGAGGCAACGTGATCATGTAGAGTGCCTCTACAATAACCTCTCTCAATTTTTTATAGTTCTGAGGCATTTGCCTGTGGTGAAAGGTTTTCTGCTGCCCCAAAAATTGTCAGAAGGAGGCAGTGTAAAGTTGCAAAGGGGTGTAACTTTCCTCCTGCTCGTGATGTGACCAAACTGACTGTTCCAACGCGTCTGAATGGGTACATTTATGCTAGGCATGGTCCTATTTTTCACCCAAATATGTCGAAATAGTCGGAGCTACATTGTACCGACGATGTCCCTGAAGAGTCCAAAGTGCAAAAAGGCAGCAATCTTTGACGAGATGTTACTCGAAAACTGTGTCACTTAGAAACATTCTGTCTAAGGTAACGCGATCACGTAGAGTGCCTCTACAATAACCTCTCTCAGTTTTTTATAGCTCTGAGGCATTTGCCTGTGGTGAAAGGTTTTCTGTTGCCCCAAAAATTGTCAGAAGGAGGCAGTGTACAGTTGCAAAGGGGTGTAACTTTCGTCCTGCTCCTGATGCGACCAAACTGATTGTTCCAACGCGTCTGAATGGGTACATTTACACTAGGCATGGTCCTATTTTTCACCCAAACATGTCAAAACAGTCGGAGCTACATTGTACCGACGATATCCTTGAAGAGTCCAAAGTGCAAAAAGGCAGCAATCTTTGACGAGATGTTACTCGAAAACTGTGTCACTTAGAAACATTCTATCTGAGGCAACAGGATCACGTAGAGTGCCTCTACAATAACCTCTCTCAGTTTTTTATATCTCTAAGGCATTTGCCCATGGTGAAAGGTTTTCTGCTGCCCCAAAAATCATCAGAAGGAGGCAGTGTAAAGTTGCAAAGGGGTGTAACTTTCGTCCTGCTCGTGATGTGACCAAACTGACTGTTCCAACGCGTCCGAATGGGTACATTTACACTAGGCATGGTCTTATTTTTCACCCAAATATGTCGAAACAGTCGGAGCTACATTGTACCGACGATATCCCTAAAGAGTCCAAAGTGCAAAAAGATAGCAATCTTTGACGAGATGTTACTCAAAAATTGTGTCACTTAGAAACATTCCGTCTGAGGCAATGCAATCATGTAGAGTGCCTCTACAATAACCTCTCTCAATTTTTTATAGCTCTGAGCCGTTTGCCCGTGGTGAAAGGTTTTCTACTGTCCCAAAAATCGTCAGAAGGAGGCAGTGTATTAAGTCAGGATGAAAGCCTATTCACTCTAGGTGCCTGTTTTTGACCAAATCACACATGTGCCTTGAACAAGTGATGCTACAAGTGGTGAACAAAATGGGCGCCTTGAAGAATTGAGCCCTCCAAATCACACATCACCCCAAAAGGGTAACTGTTGTGACCAAATCACACATCACCCCATCAGATTGGGGACCCCCTCTTTTCTTGCTTAGGTGCTTTGCACAGGAGTTGTTATGTGTCATTTTGGCCAAGGTTTTCTGGAGCAGTGAAGACATTAGGAAGGGGATGATCGTTTGGATAGTTTTGAATGCTTTATTTATCCTTGTTTAAACTAGGCGCTCACTGAGGATTGGAGTAGCCTTTGCACCCTCACATCACGTTAATCGGCATTTCAGAGGCAATCATAGTATAGGAAGATTTGCGCCTTGAAGAAGAGAGTTATCTGGTGAGCACTTAGGAGTTCTGGCACCTAGGGGAAAGGTCTAGGTAGAGCGCCTTCAGACTTTGACAGTGAAGTGCCTTAAGGAGTTGGATGATGTTTTTGCCTAGAGTGGAGATGATGTTTTTAGCGCCTTAAGGATGATGATGGAGCACCTTGGAGTCAGGTTAGTCTGGAGCACCTTAAGAAGGTAAAGCACTTCAAATGTAAACACAAGTGTTTTGAGCACCCTAATGAGAAGTTGTCTTGGCACCATAAGTTGTTCAAACCAAGATATGTGCCTTGGATAGTTGCAAAGACCTAATTTAGTGCCCAAGGTTGGAAGACTCTTTGTGAGCACCTAGTGTTTGAAAGCTCTTTGTGTTTGGTGCATTAAAATGAATTTGGCACCTAAGTAGTATTGAAACACTCAACTGAGCGCCTAAAGCCCATGAGAGAAGTGATATGCGCCTTGATAGGAATATCATGGAAGATGAGTTTACTGAATGGCGCCTTGAATGACTTGGTTGATTAAGTGTTTTAGTGCCTAGATATGGGATGAATCATTGAGCGCCTTTGGTTGAGATGATGTCAGCACCTTTGAGATTATAACACCTTGGAGTCAAGTTCGAAGGAGCACCTTGAGAAGGTAAAACACTTCAAATGTTTTCAAGGAATTAGAGAAGTCACTTAGTGCCTAGAAGGAATTCCAGAGCAAGAGGGTTGGAGTGCCTTGAGCTTCAAGTCAGACATGCGCCTAGACCTCTACACTTTAGCAAGTTGAAGCCCTCTGAGCCTTGATAAAGTGAGAATGCCTTATAGTGAATATGCGCCTTGGGCAAGGTTGAATACAAAGTTGAGGAGTATATCATAATGAGTAAGTGCACTGTAGGGTTAGATGATAAAGACTAGCACCTTGAGTGTCTTGGTCAAAATTTTGACGTGAGAAGTCTTGCAAGATCAAACCCTAGAGTGCGCCTTAGAGAGAACCTATTGATCCTTTGCTTTGACAAGATTTGGGCACCAGAATGATCCTTAATAAATGGAATGTATCTATACCAATTTTGCACCTTTAGGGAAGTGATGGTGTCTAGATGAGTTTTGAGTCCCTTTGAGTGTTGAGATTGTTAGAGATAGGTGCCTTGATGAATGAAATGTGCCTTGAAGACCATGTGCGCCTAGAGAAGATAAGTGCCTAGTTGAGATAAAGAGGTGTTTCTAGCACCTAGGGAAGAAGAGAGGTAAGTTCAGGGAGATAAGTGCGTCTAAGAGTTTTAGCGCCCTCAATCAAATTGTACCTTTTTGCCTTGGAGAATATAAGGTGAGGATTTGAGTTGAAAGTTTGAGAAAGTAGATTGAGCACCCTGTGTTGGAGGAATCAAGTTGGATAAGCACTTGAAGAACTTGCATTAAGTGTTTTAGCGCCTTGGTATGGTTTGGAGCGCCTTGTTGAGGAGATACCCTGATTTAATCCAAGATAGAGCACCCTAGAATTGAATATGCACCTTGTTGGAGGAATATATGCGCCTTGTTGGAGAAAGATATGCGCCTTGAATGAGAGTTTGTGTGCCTTAACCAAGAATGATGATTGAAGTCACAATCTCATGTTTGTGCGCCTAGGTCTAGAAGCAAGATTTGAGCGCCTTAGGATAGGGTTTTTTGCACCTTGTCTTGGAGAGTGAATTTGCGCCTTGGATGATGTTGAAGCGCCTTGGGATGAAATGCGTCCAAACTTACAGAGGGCCTTCAGTGAGGGAGTTGAAGAGAGTGCTTAGAGGAAGGATAGCCTTAAGATCAAACTAAGTACTTAGAAACCTAAGATTAGCACCTTATTTGAAGTTATACACCTATTCTGGCGCCAGAGAGTGAGTTTGAGTGTGAAGAAGTGAATGTCTGCGCCTTGAAGGGGATATAAAGGGAAGATGATGCACCTTGATGGGCTGATGATGGAAATTTGTGCGTTGGAGCTAAATGTGCACCTTGAATCTAAATGATATTTGAGTGCTTAGAGGTAAATAGGGGCGCCTTTGAGAATTCTTTGTGCTTTAAGGAATGGATTGTGGCGCTTTGGACTAAGGTAAGTCCTGAGCACTTCCAATGATTTTAAGGAGCGCCTTGAAGGAGATAGTACCTAGAGAAGAAAAGATGTCAAGTTTTAACACCTTGGAAGAAATTCCAGATAGTGGCGCCTTCACAGGGTTTTCCAAGTTGGCGCCTTGGTTTGGGATGATCATGCTAAGAAAGAAAATGCGCCTTCAGCAAGGTCACATCAAGTCCAACATGTCAATACTCTTCATCACTAATGTCATGTTGAAATTTCAAGGCATCTATCCATTCAAGTTCTTTGAGGAATATCTTGCAAGTGTACTTCATCAATGATAGACATTCATCCATCCGAGTTTCAAGATCTCTCAATCTTCAAAGTTTCAAAGTCCACAACTCCAAGAGGGTCACTCCAAGGGTCGTCATGAAGGATCACTTCATCTTTGTCTTATCATCAAGCAAGGCTTCATCCAGTCCTAGAGAGATCTCTACTTCATGTCATCATCATCTACTCTTAAGATGATAATCCTTGGAAGTCAAGTGTTTCAAAGATTCTTTGAGAAATTGACAAGTTGTAACCTAGGCGCCAAAACCCCTGAGAATCCTCCTATCTGGCGCCTAGTTAGAAGAACACTAATATTGCACCTAAGTGAATTTGAGTGTCAATATAGAGTCATCAAACCCCACCAGATGTTCATCCATGTCTCTACCACCTCAAGGAAGCACCCAGCTTAGGATGGCACCTAGTCTGGTCTCTACTACCTTCAGTTGGCACCTAACCCTAAGAGTCTTGCAACTATGACATTCATCCATGCAACAAGTAAGGTGATGCTCCCTTGTGATATTGTGAGGTGTTGACATTCAGTTGACATCATTGAGTTTGATTGAGTTGATCAAGTGTAGACGCCATTGTAAACATCAAGGCTTCAAGGCCTTTCTTTTGTATCTCCATTGAATAAGTTGTAACTTCATGCTATTGAAAGCATTATCCATGTAATAAGACATTGCAAGTTGATTGAGTCAAATAACTAGACAAGTACCCAACTCTAAGGTTGATTCATTCAAGTAGTTATCTTTGATGTATATCTTTGTGTTGTTGAAGTAGTTGATGAATTGATAGCAAGTAAAATTGTTTAAGTAAGGAAAAATTTTCGTAGAACTAGTTGGGTATCTTACTGTCATGTCCCCATTTCTGGCTTGATCATCAAATGAAGAATGAGTTAGCCTATTCCTCATTCCCGGAGGCTAATTCGAAATAATGAGGGAATGAATTGGTTTTTGACTAACTTAACTTTTGTTTTTTGCAGGAACAAAGTCAGAAACTTGAAATTAGTTAAGTCTGGATGCTAAACTTGACTAAGGCAGGACTCATAGAGTCAGGGCACACTTTCTTGCTTGCTCAATGTCAAATGTGCGCCTAACCAAGAATCATGGAGCTTTGAAGCACTTTAATCACATCAACTAGGGCGCCTAAGTGCATAGAGGTACAATGAATCTTCCGGAGAACATGGATAGACAACTAAGTCTCCAACTTGAGTCTTCTAAGTGAATTGGATGATGAAGAGAGTCTAGTTATTTTGGACGCTAGTATCAGGATGAATCATCCAAAATGGGTGCCTAGAACTAGAAGGCGCCAATGCATGAGTTCAAGGATCCTCCATTGGAGCACCTAGCCCAGATGGCTATAGATTGAAAGTTTTAAAGCTAAGTGATGTCTCTTAGGTGAATTCCTAGCCTAGGTGCATGTGTTGGGAAAAACTCTTTGGCTCTGGCACCTAGAATTGGGAGCTTTGTAAGATGCACCAATTGATGAAACATTTCCATTTTGCGCCTAGAATAGAACTCTCTCACATATTTGAAATTGACTTGATAGAAGGAGATAAGTCTTAAGGACTAGTTTGGCACCTCACTTGCCTATCTCACCTTTGAAATGCGCTTTGGTTGATGATCATCATTGATGGCGCCTAGTGAAATGAAAACCTATTTGCATCTCCAGAGGATCAAAATTGGATTAGGAGATCATCCTTGCAGTTGAGATTGACAGAGAAGTGTTAAAGGAATCACTTCAAATGGGCACCTAAGCTAGTTGAGGCGCATATCAATTCCACTGTAACTCCAGACTGACGCTTAGGATCCAGTCATCTCCTAAGGCGCAGTTCCATTCACCCATGACCTCGCTTGGCATCTAAAACTTGGAAACTCCTTTGGAAAGCTCCTGTTGCACCTAGAAGCATGAGTTTGGGATATCAACTTGCAAAAGGCTTAGAAACTCTTCAAAGATGTTAGGCACAATCCCATGGCACTGGAGCTCAGTTTTGGTGCCTTCAAGGAATAGCACATGAAGGAACTTGGGAGGTCAGGTGCTTGTAAAAGGGAACACCTTGGAACATCTTCCAGGGGTTGAAGTAGTAAGAAAACATCAAGTGAGTCTAGGCGCACTCCCTTGTGTGAATAGTTTAGCTCTGGCGCCTAGCCACAGAGTGAGCCAGAAGAAGTAGTTTGGACATTAGAAGATAGACGCTCATTCTACAATGAAGCATTCAACCTTCCTAATCAACAAAGACTTGAAAGAATTGACAAAGGAAGCCAAGGCGCACCTTCTACTTGTTTCCACCTCCAGAATGCGCTAACCTTGAAAGGGGGTTCAAAGATGTTTGTTAGACCTTTTCACTCAAGGCACTCACCTTAGGCACACTTTCTAAGTCCTTGTCACCTCAAGGAAACACCTAGTTTGGAAGGCACTTGCCCTGTTCTCCACTCCTTTCAATTGGCACCTAGAACACAGAATGCATGAAAGGAGCGCCTAGACTCCAGAGGGCTCATTTGGGCACCTAGCATTTAAAACACTTTCTTAATGATGATGTTTTGGCACCTACACTTGGAAACAATCCAGAGCATCCATAAACTCTAATTGGCGCCTAATGTTGACAAGGCGCAACTTCAGGAGGAGGTCACCTCAACTTGGCGCCCAAGTCAGAAAAACCTGTAAATCCTTCAAATATGCGCCTACCTTGTGAGGTGATGAGTTGAACATTCCAAATCTTTGCCTGTCCTTGTATTTCCATTGAATGAGTTGTACTTTATGCTATTGAAAGCATTTTCCATGTAATAAGACATTGCAAGTTGATTGAATCAAGTAACAAGACAAGTACCCAACTCTAATGTTGTTTCATTCAAATAGTTATCTTGATGTATATCTTTATGTTATTGAAGTAGTTGATGAATTGTTAGCAAGTAAAAGTGTTTAAGTAAGGAACAATTTTCGTAGAACTAGTTGGGTATCTTACACTTACACCATGCCTATCCATCAAACATCACAATGCAATCAAAATCCTAACAACATGCCCATGATCCAAGATCAAGTGCAATCATGCAAAGATATTATCAATCACAAGCCTATTAAGAATGAACTAGAGTCTTCTAGTACCATACTTTTCCATAAAACACCATCATGTAATCCATGGCCTATCAAGCCTATCAAAGAAAATGCAAACATCCTATGTAATACAATCAGACTTTAAATATTTGAAGTAGCCATCTACAAATATTCATTCAAAAGTGGATTTATAATGCAAGTATGGATGCCATCAATAAAAAAGATTTGTATTAACCAAATATCCATATAGGCATACATCAATATCTGTTGATATAAGTATAACATATATACAAAATAGCCATATAGGCTTACAAGAATGCCATATAGGCATACAATGTCAACTATGTACAATACAAAATATATGTCCACAAATGCCATATAGGCATACAACAGAGGAACACAATAAAAAGTCATTCCCCTCTGGCTGGTGAAGAGAATAAATCACGAGCAGCCTTTGATCTTCTAGGGGATGGAGACATGCATGTGGGTGGTCTACTACGAACCCGAGGGCTACTCCTCCTATTTAGTTCTTCCTGCACCTTTACCTGTTACAAAAAAAAGTATAGACATTAATATATAGAAATTACATGTTATAAAAAAATGAAACATTTAACAAAATAATCACTTACCGCTAACATATAATCTGTCTCCTCACTTGCCTCAGTAGCAGGAATAGGCCCTGGTGATGTCATGTCCTATAGAAACCATCCAGATAGAAATTAAACTTCAAATCAATAATCTTTTGATTTTTCAAAAATAGACAACTATAACAATGAATGTAAATTGAAATTTACTAATCTGCCTCATACCCCTGTCAATGCCATAGAGCTATGAATCGCAGAGGCCACACCCTGCTCCATTGCCCTATGAACATGGGGAGGTGTATCCGTAGCCTGCATCATCTAGAAATAAAACAACATTATTCAATTACGAAAACTATAATAGTGATGCAAATCATGGCTCCTAACATACACACACGTTCATCTAAACATGGAAGTACACACAATAAAACACACAAATCACATACAAAAATTTAGTAAGTACAATTCATTCATTAAACTATTTATTTTATTACCTCTGTAAAGCTTTGAAGTCCACCACCACTGGCAGGTGTTGCCATGAAATCTACAGTGTTAACCTATTCAACAACCAAAATCAGAAATTAGAATACCATTCATATAACGATGCTATTCACATGTAATATTTATAATTGTTTACTAGTTACATACCTCGATAGTAGATGATCTAGTGAAAAATGTAGGTGGAGAACCACTGAAAACTGCGTCGACGCTATGACCCTGAAATTTCATTAAAATCATCAATTTAAATTAGTTAATCTCGTATTTCAAAACTGAAATTTAATAAATTAAATTCAATAAACTTGCTAATATTTACCTGAGTATCAAGGCTGAAAGTCTCACTCAGGAGGGTATCTGTCATCACCATCTGCTCAGTTGCAGATGTAGCCTATGCACCTGCGTCTTGACTGTCCATGGGGTCATAACCACAGGTTGACCCGCAAGCCTGGCAAGTATGCGGTGGGACCCTACTCCTCGCACTATCTCCCAACCCACTCTGTGTTGCAGGATCGGCATGCTCTATGATGCTCTGGGTCAAGGCACTAATCGACCTCAGTGTATCGACCTCAACACTCTCCTTCACAATGGAAGGGATAGAAACATGCTCATGGGCTGGTCTGCTGATTACTCGTCTCACTACCTGCTGTGGGTCAAGACGTGCCCCTGGTCTATCCTGTGCTGAGCCCCCACCTCTACCCTAGAAGTCCCGCATATCAAAATAGTTTGGCACTTTATTGAGGACAAACTCGCAGTAGAGTTTCCTCAAAAAGTATTGTGGGACCTCATTATTATTGCATGGAGGATGGTCAAAAACCATCCACCACCTCTGCCCGAAATTGTCCCTTATCGCTTGGTTGTTACACCAATGGATAGGGAACCTCTTGCATGTAATGGGTGGAGGTTGATTTGTTTGTGGATTTGTGAAAATTCAACACAAGTCTAATTTTGTAATTTGTAATTTTTTGACATCTTGGTATGACAATTTATCTGCATAGTAATCTCTAAACTCTCTCTTTTTATTGGTCCAACTAGTTATTTGCTTGCTAATTGAATTTACATTTGATAACATAGACTCAAGAGATTCGGCAAGCGTGGACCTATGCAAGGTTGAAGTGGAAGGATCTTTCAACCTTGCAATTATATCTTCAATTTGTTTTTTGTTGTTTTTAATTTCCCCCATTATATTATCTTGTGTTCTAGGGTCATGTCGAGGAATGAATGGAGGAGGTTGTTGTTCTGCAGGTATTTCCTCCTCAGGATTTTGTGGATTTTGAGGAGGAGGAGGAGGAGGAGGAGGTGCATTAACATTTCCTACAATTAACGAAATATACATAAAAAATCAACAAAAACCTACCTATTTAGGAAGAAATTCAAACAAAAAAACAAAGATAACTCACCCCTTTGGCATGCTCGACGTCGCGGCGGCATTTTGGCGATGAATCGACAAGCTTTTTGTGTTGATTGGCGTTTTGTAGAATGCGAGCGCATTTTTGAGGGTTTTGAAGCCGAGGGTAGAGGAGAAAAATAGAATGAAATGAAATGGCATTGCTTTTTTTTTTAATTTATAACAAGTTATAACGCGAGCGCGTTATAACGCGCTCACGTTATGGCTCAGTAATGATGAGCCTGAGGCTTGTCATTACCAAGCTATAACGCGAGCGCGTTATGACTTAAATTTTTTTGAAAATTTTTTGGCCACTTTTTGGCCCCCCATCTTCTTGCACTTACCCTATGCTGTCATGAAATATAGGCATAAACTGATACACTGGAATCTTTTCAATAACAAATTCACACCTCTTTGCTTTTTTACCATCTTTTGTATTGTATGCCACTATTTTATACTTGCCAAACTCTACTAGTTCGTTTCCAACCACGCGTGTTCTTTCCATATGTTCACATATTGGCAAATGTTGTAAGCCACCGCAATGATGACATGTGCCATCCAAGCATAATTTCTCGTAGAATATTTGACCTTCCTCTCTTTCACATAAAATTCTTGATATGAAGTCTCTTGAAGATGTTGGTGGGGC
This sequence comes from Cunninghamia lanceolata, assembly GCA_027924645.1. NCBI lineage: Eukaryota > Viridiplantae > Streptophyta > Pinopsida > Cupressales > Cupressaceae > Cunninghamia > Cunninghamia lanceolata. The sequence continues at coordinate 686,374 of BSBN01001373.1, forward strand.
ACATATGGCACAACCCTGCAAAACATTGTTAGTATGCATATCTAAACATATAGACCTATAAGCATCAAAATGGTTAGAAAATTCAATATGTAATCTACAACAAGTAGTGCGTGTGTGATTTATCTTGACATAGAAAGGTTTTATCATTTCAAAATATCTTTGACAAATTTTAATTTGAGGACACTTCTCTAGAAATTTACCATAAAACTGTGTTTGAGTCTCATCCAAAAAATGCTTTGGATGTGGCTCACGGTTCTGACTACCGATTCTCCTTCTTACCACATCCCTTTGGTTTAGAGATACCCTTGTGTAATTCTTCCAAAAGTCTTTAATTAGTGATCTCAATGCTTCAATAATTGGTTTATCTTTTCGTGGTAGTCTCCCCGAGAACGCCCATAATTCATTGGCATTAGTGTCCTCAATTATTTGGCATCTTCCAACGGCTTTTGATAATGTTTTCCTATTAATTCTCAATTCTTGACTTGTCTTTCTAATGAGATGAGCTTTCCTCGTTTGACTACTTACTATAGTTGATGTAATCACACGCCGTGTTGCATTACTATCTTTTGTGCGTGAGGTGTTACCCACTCTCTCATACGCACTCATTAGATTCTTGATAATAGATTTTTCACTTGAAGCCTCTGATGTTCTCAACCCAAGAATCTTCATGATGGACCTATACTTTATACTTCGCATCATTTCAATGAATAATTGACATCTTGCAGTCTCATTTAACTTTTCAAAGAACAATCTCCAAATCTTATGAGCATATCTTCTACAAGTGCATTTTGGAATCTTAGCTTCCATTAACTGCAAAATATTCTCATCAATTTCAATCAAATACTTTGGCTTTCTATGCAAAATTCTAGGTGGTGTTAAGTTAGGTAAATTCATCTCAACATTAGGAATTTCATCAATATTTAAATGAGATGGGCTAGATGGCATACCTTTGATCGAAGATGGAATAGATGACATACCTTGAGGTTGAGGTGGGAATGATGGTGTACCTCCTTCATCACATGTGAGTGATGATGCACTCTCAACTTGAGATGTGGTAGATGGTGTCCATACATGTTGACTTGCGGTAGAGGACGTGTCTCCAACTATGGTATTCAAATCTCTCATAGCACGAAGTTTTTGCATTCATTCTCTTTGTGCCACCAATACCACATCTCTTTGTGATGGTTGTGGTTCCTCTTCAATTGGTATGTCTTCATTTATCGTGTCCAATTTCCTCTTCTCACGAAGTTCCCTCATAGCCACTGCTTTCTTTGCATTCTTAGCTTCTATCTCTTCCTGTGTTGGTTTAATTCTTGATTGTTTCCTCGGCATGATAGAGAATTTGTCTTTAGCATGATAAAGAGACCAATAGTACTTCCTAAGAAATGAATACAAGATAATAGTGGGATTGTATTTTTATTATGTTGTAAGGATTTATTCTTGTATAGTTTGACATCATGGTATGCTAAGGTCTATTTATTACACATAATTATTAAAGAGCCCAAGTGTAGAAAATATACATGGCATCATGTGAGATTGTAGGCTGCTTTCTTGATTGGGAATGTGTCTATTTTAAACATGTATGATACAGCATGATAAAGTATTCAATCCGAATTAAGGAAAATGTAAAGAACATGCATGTAGAGACTTGACATACCTAAAAAATGAAGATTCGAATGGAGAGAGTAGCTCCAATTATGTAGTGTTTTTTCTTCTTGCATCAAACTCATCAACAATTTGAGTTTTTCACCACTTGCTTCCATTTCAATGTTAAATTGAATAAAACTCAAATATAATTACTAACAACAATATTATTAACCAATCTATAATGTTAAATTCCTAAAATTAAAACACAATTAACATTGCAACACTACAAAAATTGAAACTTGAATAGATATATATCAAACTTGGTGTGAAAACTATGTTATTTCCTCCTGCTCAAGTTGGCAGTGCAGAAAAGGTGGTGGAAAGATCATGCAAAGGTGGTACAATGTGTCAAATGTGCATATGAACTTCCCAACAGCATGAAAGCACTTCTTTTTTGTTGGAGCACGCACAGAATCAATATGAAAATAGAGCATGTGGGCCTAGATCATGAGGGTCAACACTTTTTTACCATTTCTATAGCAAGACAAAACGCGAGCGCGTTATAACGCGCTCGCGTTTTGTCTTGCTATAGATTGATCACATCTTGTGCATTTCTCTTTCCAAACCTTCCCCTTCAGACTTGAATGACCACAAGGTTTTTGAGGGAGAACTTTTCCTGTTTCTTGCAAGAGCTTGCTAGATGCTCCACCATATGATAGGCATAACAATGAAGGGGCAAGCCCTCATAATCAAGTTCTTGATAGAAAATGCCCATTGAGGAAGAAAGACAGATCTTCTTTGGAAGCAGAAGTTCTAGTTTGTGACAAATCCTTATCCAAGCATAAATAGCAGGGGTTCTATCAAGTGATTGTCAATCCACTTCCACAAAGTCTTTTGAAGACTTCCTGATTGATTCCAAAAAATCCACACCCCAAAACTAGAGAGGCAATCAATATAATCGAACCCATAAATCTACATTTGACGATAGAAACCCTCAACACTATACCTTAAACCCTAATCCCTCAACCCTCCAACCCTATCCCTAATCCTTATACCCTCCACACTCTACTTTAACCCTTCACTCTAATCCCTCATCCCTAAACCCTAAATGCTATCCCTATTCCTAAACCCTCAACTGACTCGATACTATACCTTAAACCCTAATCCCTTATCCCTAAACCCTCCAACCCTATCCCTAATCCTTATACCCTCCACACTCTACTTTAACCCTAATCTCTTGACCCTCAACCCTATCCCTAAACCCTTGACCCTCGAACCTCAACCCTCAACCCTTAACTCTGATCCCTCGACCCTCAACCCTATCCCTAAACCCTAAACCCTATAGCCTCAACCCTCAACCTTCAACCCTCAATGTCAAATCCTAATCCCTCAACCCTAAACCATATCCCTAAACCCTCAACACTATACCTTAAACCCTAATCCCTCAACCCTCAGCCCTAAACCCTAATCCCTCAACCCTCAACCCTATCCCTAAACCATTGACCCTCGAACCTCAACACTCAACCCTCAACGTTAAACCCTAATCCCTCAACCCTTAACTCTGATCCCTCGACCCTCAACCCTATCCCTAAACCCTAAAGCCTTAACCCTCAACCCTCAATGTCAAATCCTAATCCCTTAACCCTTCACTCTAATCCCTCAACCCTAAACCATATCCCTAAACCCTCAACACTATACCTTAAACCCTCAACCCTCAACCCTAATCTGTTATCCCTCAACTCTAATCCCTCATCCCTAAACCCTAAATACTATCCCTATTCCTAAACCCTCAATAGACTCAACACTATACCTTAAACCCTAATCCCTTATCCCTAAACCATCCAACCCTATCCCTAATCATTATACCCTCCACACTCTACTTTAACCCTAATCCCTTGACCCTCAACCCTATACCTAAACCCTCGAACCTCAACCCTCAACCCTCAACATCAACCCCTAATCCCTCAACCCTTAACTCTAATCCCTTGACCCTCAACCCTATCCCTAAAGCCTCAACCCTAAAGCCTCAACCCTCAATGTCAAATCCTAATCCCTCAACCCTTCACTCTAATCCCTCAACCCTAAACCCTCAACACTATACCTTAAACCCTAATCTCTCAACCCTCAACCCTAAACATTATCCCTAAACCCTAATCCCTCAACCCTCAACCCTAATCCGTCATCCCTCAACTCTAATCCCTCATCCCTAAACCCTAAATGCTATCCCTATTCCTAAACCCTCAACCGACTTGATACTATACCTTAAACCCTAATCCCTTATCCCTAAACCCTCCAACCCTATCCCTAATCCTTATACCCTCCACACTCTACTTTAACCCTAATCCCTCGACCCTCAACCCTATCCCTAAACCCTCGAACCTCAATCCTCAACCCTCAACGTTAACCCCTAATCCCTCAACCCTTAACTCTAATCCCTCAACCCTCAACCCTATCCCTAAAGCCTCAACCCTAAAGACTCAACCCTCAACGTCAAATCCTAATCCCTCAACCCTTCACTCTAATCCCTCAACCCTAAACCTTATCCCTAAACCCTCAACACTATACCTTAAACCCTAATCCCTCAACCCTCAACCCTAAACCTTATCCCTAAACCCTAATCCCTCAACCCTCAACCCTAATCTGTCATCCCTCAACTCTAATCCCTCATCCCTAAACCCTAAATACTATCCCTATTCTTAAACCCTCAACCGACTCAACACTATACCTTAAACCCTAATCCCTTATCCCTAAACCCTCCAACCCTATCCCTAATCCTTATACCCTCCACACTCTACTTTAACCCTAATCCCTCAACCCTCAACCCTCAACATCAACCCCTAATCCCTCGACCCTTAACTCTAATCCCTCGACCCTCAACCCTATCCCTAAAGCCTCAACCCTCAACGTCAAATCCTAATCCCTCAACCCTTCACTCTAATCCCTTAACCCTAAACCCTATCCCTAAACCCTCAACACTATACCTTAAACCCTAATCCCTCAACCCTCAACCTTAAACCTTATCCCTAAACCCTAATCCCTCAACCCTAATTCATCATCCCTCAACTCTAATCCCTCATCCATAAACCCTAAATGCTATCCCTATTCCTAAACCCTCAACTGACTCAACACTATACCTTAAACCCTAATCCCTTATCCCTAAACCCTCCAACCCTATCCCTAATCCTTATACCCTCCACACTCTACTTTAACCCTAATCCCTCGAACCTCAACCCTATCCCTAAACCCTCAAACCTCAACCCTCAACCCTCAACGTCAACCCCTAATCCCTCAACCCTTAACTCTAATCCCTCGACCCTCGACTCTATCCCTAAAGCCTCAACCCTCAACGTCAAATCCTAATCCCTCAACCCTTCACTCTAATCCCTCAACCCTAAACCCTCAACACTATACCTTAAACCCTAATCCCTCAACCCTCAACCCTAGACCTTATCCCTAAACCCTAATCCCTCAACCCTCAACCCTAATCCGTCATCCCTCAACTCTAATCCCTCATCCGTAAACCCTAAATGCTATCCCTATACCTAAACCCTAAACACTATCCCTATTCCTAGACCCTCAACAGACTCGATACTATACCTTAAACCCTAATCCCTTATCCCTAAACCCTCCAACCCTATCCCTTAACCCTTAACCCTATCCCGAAACCCTTAACCCTTGAACCTTAATGTACTCAACCCTCAACGTCAAACCCTAATCCCTCAACCCTTAACTCTGATCCTTCGACCCTTAACCCTTAAAAATTGAACCCTAAAACCTATCCCTACACGCTCAACACTCGACACTATATCTTAAACCCTAATCCCTTAACCCTCATCTCAAAGCTTCAACCCTAAATCATTAAACCTTTAACCCTAAACCCTATCCCTAATCCCTCTACCCTCGACACTCTTATTTAACCCTAATCCCTTGACCATTAACCCTATCCCTCAACCTCAACCCTCAACCCTCAACCCTCAACTCTCAACATTAAACCCTAATTCATCAACCCTAAACCCTAATCCCTCAAACCTAAACCCTATCCCTAAACCATCAAACCTCAACACTATACCTTAAACCCTAATCCCTATCCCTCAACCCTTAACCCTTAAAACTTAAACCCTATCCTTACACCCTTAACACTTGACACTATATCTTAAGCCTTAAACCCTCATCCCTAAAGCCTCAACCCTCAATCCTTAAACCTTCAACCCTAAACCCTATACCTAATCCCTCTATCCTCGACACTCTAACCCTAACCTCGACATTAAATGCTAATCTGTCAACACTAAACCCTATCCCTAAACCCTCAACCCTCAACACTATACCTTAAACCCTAATCCATCAACCCTAAAACCTAATCTCTCAACCCTCAACCCTAAACACTATCAATAAACCCTCAACCCTCGACACTATACCTTAAACCCTATGGGAAAAGCTTTGTGTATGGTACATCCACAGTGAGTAATTAACAATTGAAATAAGAAGGATGATCATTATGAGAAAAGATTTGCATTGGGGTACATCTATGTTTCTTGCTGTCCACCCCGCACTTAGGGAAGGTATATATTGTTATGAAACAAGAAAATAATCTTCCATTGTTTACTGGCTCTATCCATAAGAACTACTAAACTATACCTTAAACCCTAATCCCTCAACCCTAAACTTTCAACCCTAAACCCTATCCCTAATCTATCTACCCTCAACAATCTACCTTAAACCTAATCCCTCGACCCTTAACCCTAAACGCTATCCCTAAAGCCTCAACCCTAAACCCTAATACCTTAAGGTCCTAAACTCTAATCGCTTATCCCTAAACTCTAAATCCTATCCCTAAACGCTCAACCCTCAACCTTAAACCTTAATCACTCAATCCTTATCCACCCCTCTCCTCCCCTATCTGGCTCACTCCCATCTCTACCCTCCTCTGCCCTTGACACTATACATACATAAATATAGGCATACATAGATACATACATACATATAGGCATACATACATACATACATACATACATATAGGCATACATACATACATACATGATTAATAGACTTCAATAGAAAAAAAATTAAGGGGAACATAACGCGAGCGCGTTATAACGCGCTCGCGTTATGTCTTGCTTTGGGAATCCCAAGCCTTGGGCTTGGGATTTGCTTTGGATTTCTAACCCAAAGGCTTGGAGTTCCTTTTGAACAGTCACATACGTGTTTTTCCATATTCTTCAAGATTTCACATAATTTCGTTCGTGCTAACCCTCAGATTTGCATGTGTTTCAAGGTCAAACAAATCAAACACCTAGGTAATGTTAGGCTTTCTTTTAGCTATTTGACGATGTGATTTTTTTCACATTTTAACAATGTTAAGCCTTTCATTTTTAATTTCTTTTGTTTGTGTGTCCGTTTTTGGGCAAAAACCACTGTTTGGTCTTTTTTCAATTGTAAATTAACTATTCATTGAAATTTAAAAAAAAATACATATTTAGAAACTAGACTCCATTCTACAAATATTAAAAAAAGAAAAAAATAATTTTCAATTAGTTTTCAAAATTTATAGGGGTAGCACGGCCAAAATTCTATTTTTTAGGATGTGTCCACTTTGAAAATTAGTAAAAAATCAAATATTCATCAAAAAATTATCAGAAAAATTAGGCATAAACTACATGCTATTAGCTAATTTCTCACTAAAGTGATTTTAAAAATACCAAAAATAAGTTGACCTTTTGAGGGAGCCACAAAACATGCTATGTTATATTTTTTTGATAGAAACAACACCAATTTCTATGGCTCCTTCTTTTGAACCCCTTAATCTATGCCATTCAAAAAAAAAAAGTAGTAGTTTAAAAAGTAGACTCAGAGCACTACGAACATTGTTTTGGTTGCATCTCCAAATTTTGAGTGTAACTATGCTTAATTTCTCATCCAAGGCTAGTATTTCCTGATTTTAGAAAAAAAAAAGTGGCCACTTAAGACCCCTTTTTGGCCCCCCATCTTCTTGCACTTACCCTTTCTTAGTTGATATCCTACTCAAAATCCAAATTTTCCTAACTAGGTCAAATCACACTGCTCCTAGATGTTTATGCCATATGGTTGAATCCAAAGCCTAGATGAAGGAATTGCACAATATCAATGCTTTCCAAACACCAATAGCTTGTAAAAGCAAAAAAAGTAAGAAATGATAAAAAATAAAATATACACTAACAAAAAAAACACCAAATTATCATTCCCCACACAATTCAAAATGGAGGTATCATTTAATATGAAATTGCACTTTTTAGAGATGAAATCCTTAAATCAACTGCTCTTACAACAGCAAAAGCATTATGGATCAAGGAAATACAAAAGGAGTGCATTGTGACTATAGAGTAGAAAATTGCATACCCTTGCAATTTCAAGCTCTATTTTGGACCCACTTTGGCATTCATATCCCCTAGCATTTTTAGAGGCTCATTTAACCCTTTCCTTAACCTCTTTCCACCCATGATGCCATGGTCACACTTGTATTCATGCTTTCCAAAACTTCTTTTGTACAAAATTAATCTTCTGCCGCTTGCCTTTTCCTAGTGACTAGACCTTTCAAGAGTCATCATTGCCTGGACGCAAATGCCGCATGCGGATGTCCGCATGATGCGCTAGCGTCCATCGACTTCCTATCATACAATAGTCATTTTTGGAGCATTTTTCCACCATGCTTTGTGTTCAGGTCTTTGGTAACCATCCTGACACGAATCCAAATGGGTACCCAAGGCCTTGGATCTTCTATTTTCCCTCTCATACCTCATTTTTTGAATCCATCTTTGGAATCTTATCAATCTATCAATTTTTCAAGATCTATCAATCTTCTGACACTCCTACAACACTCTTTGGCTCTTACAGCAACATTCTCTTTGGCTGTTGGCATTCAAATATGTTGTGGGAATTTACAACAGCATCAACAAGCATTCTCCGAAGGTTCTTTAGTACCTGTTGGGTTTTGTCCTTGGCATTTTACCTTACACGAGGTGACTGTGTTCCAACCTCCTTATTTATTTCTGTTTCTATTTGCAAAATCCATAGCTGTGTTCCAAGCACCTCTTAAGGTTTTCATCTCCTTTTGTCTAATCTATCATATACACTAGTTTATTTCTCTTTGTAGACTTGAGAGTAATATTCATAGCAGGTCACTAGTCCTAGATGCACGTCTATTTCGACATCTGGATAGAAAGTCACATTTTATCAGTTTCCAATTCATAGATGTCATACAAATGATAGTGCATCATGCAAACATCCATGAGCCACGCCAACATCCTTGCCAATCAGCTCCAAATTTCAATGTCAAGTTCCTCTTTGCTTGTTATTTACAATTCTAAACTTATTTTGTCAAATTTGTATTTCAAATTTTGTAAATCAACATCTTTTCCATTAGCATTTATGTTTTAGCTTTGTGCAAAACATTATTTTGCAAGTATAAAACATAGTAGGATAATCTAGTCTAAATTTGTCCTTTCTGTTAGAAAGTAGCAAAGAAAACTTATTAAATGTAAGTGCCAAATATTCCTTTCTAAGAATTTAGACATCATTAAATGGCTACAAGAAGGAAATTTTGTACCCTTTAAAAGAAATGTGATTAATAAGAAAATCTATAGAAATATTGATTAAAAATCTAGTGGCCAAAAAACAAAAACCACATTATACCATAGCTGATTGTGATGCTTGTTAAACTAGCAAGCCGAGAAATACTAAACTACTTGGCCTCTTCCAACCATTAAGTGCCCCAAATAGCCCCAAATAATCAATGGGAGTTAATATCCATGGGTTTTACTACAAGATTGACTATGGCAAAAGGAAAAGGAAACAACTTCATACCAACCCCCAAGAACAATGATTCGGCTTCTCAATTAAGAGACCTTCATGAAAGTGGATATAAATTGCAGAACATTGTCATAGTACCTCACAATGCTCACATCATTCCTCGATTAAAATGTTTCCCTTCAAGACCCGGTGTATGAAACATATAGTAACAACAATTAAAAAAAAGATGATGTTAATATTTAATATTCTCAAGAATAATCTATCTGTAGCCATTGTTCATATGTAATGTCTTCTAATATTCTTTCCATTTGAAAGAATTTTCAGTATCACTTTATATATCCAAAAAACATGAAAGATAAAAGGAAATTTAGAAGTCAATCCTGGCCTGCACAGCAGTTTCTGATGGCAAAGTTTATGTATCTTGAAACTCAAAGATTACTGTTTACAATGTAGATAATTGCTTGGAATCAGATTCTTTTGCATTGTATCATAAGCATGTGCTGAGTGGAATAATGGTGATGATGCTGATTTACTTTAAGACTCAATTTATACAAACCTCTAAACAATAGTGTTCCAATAATTGCATAAATGGAAGATCAACTTTGCTCTAGATTGGTAAAGTTTGCTGAAGGATTTAGCAAGAATCATAAGGAAGAGCTATTTTTTGTTTCAGCTATGATAATGGCCATGCTAATAATGACATGGCCGAAGCTGTCTAGAAATGAATGCATATAGCTCTAACAGAGAGTTTCAGAAGCCTATTGTCAAAGACTCAAATGCTTGCGACTTAGACTTAGTGCCAATCAACAAACATCGGACTTACAACACCAAAGATTGAATAAAATATCAAGCAACACATTTCTCTCTTTCAAAATTTAAACTGATTAAGATTTTAAATTTCCTACTATTAAATATTTTGAAAAAGGTTGTTCTGAAGATAAACTACATGACTGTAAATTGAATTCTGTTGTTATCTTGAGACAGAATATTATTTTGGTCTATGGTAGTCCAGTTACGGGCTACCTGCTTTTTCGATAGTCATACATTAGGTGTAAAGCATTATTTTGATCTATGGTAGTGTCTAGTTATGGGCTACCTGCTTTTTTGATGCAGCTAGATGATATACTCAGACATTAGATGTAAGGCTGCTAGACTCATTTGTAATTTAGTACCTATTGTCAAATCAAACTCTCAAGCGCTTACAACTTAGTTTTAGTGCCAATCAACAAAGATTGGACTCACAACTCCAAAGATTGAGTAAAATATCAAACAACTCATTCCTCTTTCAAAATTTAAACTAATTTTTAAGATTTTAAAATTTCCTACAGTTATTTTTTAAAAAAAGTTGTTCTAAGATAAACTGTGTGAGTATAAATTGAAATCTGCTGGTATCTGGAGACAGAATATTATTTTGGTCTATAGTAGTGTCCAGTTATGAGCTACCTGCTTTTTTGGTACTGCTAGATGATATACTCAAACATTAGGTAATAGGTGTAGGGCTGCTAGACTGATTTGTAAATTCGTACCACTTTAAATTGTTTTCTTGGGCTTTTTAAAAAAAAAATCTGACATTACTACATTAAGAGCAAGCAAAGTAAAAGTAGTAAACAAATTTAGTTAAAATTGGATCACTTTCTTTCCAAGGCCTTCATGCAATCTTACAGATAAACAAATATAGAATGACATAAACATAAGCATATCACCAGAAAGTTTAACAGTTGAGAAATGAACCCAAACAAACAAATGTTGTGTTAAAAAAATATACTAGACAGGTATCTACGTCAAACTTATGCCTCATAAGCACTATTTCCACCGTAAATAGATCAATTGATTTTTCTGGTTTTTGAATGTAAGGCAACTACAGAAATATAATTCACAAGTAAATTAGGCATGAAATATAAAACTATATATAAATGTACATTGCTATTGTGGGTAAGAGATTAAGTGCATATATCTTATACTAAGATTTTCTATAATTTAAATTTAATGTTGATTCTTTCATTTGTTTGTAGAAATAAAAGAAAAATAAACTATCATGATCTTACAAATAATCAAAACTGGTTGATAGAACTATAAAAACAACCAGCTAACACACCTTTAGCAAGGAGATGTCTAAAAACAACACACATATCAATGATTCAAAACCCAACGTGCACTCACTCATTATGCTCAATTGTTATTATATTATTACCCACACAATTATTGGTAAATGACATGTAAACACTACTATGCTTTAATTTATGGGTGCATAAATGGATTGGAACTCATCCCATTAAAAGTTCAAAAAGAGATGGACTTAAAATTAGTGGGGATCATGCAAATTAATTAGGTTGTGACGATCAAGCTGCAGAAGCAATCAATCCAACAAAGCACTCCCATTAAAGAAACAAAATCACGACAGATTTTGCAATCAAAGAAGAAGATATTATGATGGATTTTGAGCATAAGGAAAAAAATGCAAAAGGCTGGGAACCAGTCTTGATTTTGCTTAAATGATGTCCTCTTTACTATTAGCAGTTTGACTTGTAGTTCTTTGATCAAAATGGGTTTGTTTACGCGTGTTTGTCAAGGTCTGTTGGCCTTCTTCATGGTATACTCAAATGAAGTTGAAAATTATGCTTTCAAATCTGCTCTCAAGCCGTCCGGCAATTGTAAAAAATTATGTACCATGTTTAGTAAATTTGAAAAAGAACATGTGTACATTATTTTATGCATATCCAAAAAAAAATATATACATGCACGCATTTTTGTGTATATGTCCATAGAAATTATACACAATTACTCGGGGCAAACGGAACATATTTGTGTATATCAAAACTGTGTAAGACAAACCCAAAAAAGCACATAGCTAATAGGAAAGAACAAATTTAATGTGTAATTTAAGCACCTTATGAATGAAGAGCACAACTCTACAATTCCCACAAGTGACCACCAAGATGCGCTTTCTACTCACTACTGTCGCCGCAACCTTCATTTTTACAAGCTATTTCGGCTTTTTGCTACGCTTCGAACAAAAGAGAACAATAATTTTTATGGCTATTGAAAGCCAAAGATATTTCAAACACGTACGAATGGTGGATGTCTATTGAAAAAAAATAAAAGTTTACATGTATCATATATAAACGTTGAGAATTGTCATATCCATACACATCCAACCAACTTCAATGCATATGTACATTAGATTTTAACAATATCGATGAAATATTGTGTAATATTGAGACTTTATTTTATATTTGAATTCAATAAATAAATAAATTTTGTAAATGAAGTTTCACAAATAAGGGTCTAGTTCCAAATATGAATTACAAAACAAAATTTAAAATGATTACATCTTGACAAATACACAATGTCATCTACTATTAGTACGGCTAAATCACCTTATTCAATCATGTCAAAGAATTGAGAAATTAGAAATATAACGCAATCTGGAAGTGAAAAAATGCAAACATTTTAAACTCTCATAATGTTAACTAATGTCATTATAACATTCTCTTAGGTCCAACTAAGCAGTCAAAGCCTATTCATTAGGATAGCCACCTGCAGATCGAGAGTAGGAGAACTTTCTACATGTGCTAGTTAAACAATCAAAACTTATTCATTACAACAATGAGTTACGAATCAATAGTATGCAAACTTTTCACTTCTTCATCTGCTCATTTTAGTATAAATCAAACAATCTTTGCTCGACTCTCACATTGATAAAAAAAATCTAACTTATTCCGCAGATTTAGAGAATGGAGTCGTCAAGGAAGGAAGGTGTTAAGAAGAAGAAAATGTCGAAGACCAAATGAGATGATATTGTGTTTTCTGCCAGTAGAATTGCAAGATATTTGTAAACATGATATCTTGAAAACACAATATCTTGCAAGATATTTGAAAACACAATATCTTGCAATTGTACTAACGGAAAATACAATATAAGCTCATTTGTTCTTCAACACTTTTTTTCTTTCTAATGCCTCCCCTACTTGACGACTCCATTCTCTAAATCTGTATAATAAGTCAGTTTTTTATTTTGATGTGAGGGTTGAGCAAGGATTGTATAATTTATACTAAAATGAGCAGTAAGAAGTAAAAAGTTTGTCTATTGTTCATCCATAGCTCACTGTTGTAATGAATAAACTTTGATTACTTAACTGACACATGTGGAAAGTTCCCCTACTCTTGATCCGTGGGTGGCTACTATAGCAAATAAGCTTTCACTACTTAGCTGAACCTAAGAGAATGCTTCTTAGAATGACATTAGATGACATCATAAAAGCTTAAAATATTTGTATCTTTCACTTTTAGAATGCGTTATATTTATAATTTTTCAATTCTTCAACATGATTAAATAAGGTGATTTAATCATATTAATGATAGATGACATTGTATATTTGTAAAAGACATAATTATTCTAAAATTTGTTTTGTAATTAATATTTAAAATCAAAACTCTATTTTTAAAACTTCATTTACAAAATTCATTTATTTATTGAATTCAAAAATAAAATAAAATTCTAATATTATAGAATATTTCATTGATATTGTTAAAATCTAATGTACATATGCATTGAAATTGATTGGATATGTAAAAATGTGACAATTCTTAACGTTTATATAATGTATGTAAGAAACAATTTTCAGTCACCACTACTTGTACGTGTCCAAAACATAAAATCTTTGGCTTTTAATAGTCATAAAAAATATCCTCTATCGTTTATAGTGTTTTGTACTACCGCACAACCCTCCGGCATTCAGATTTCTTCCACTCCTTGTAGCGCAAAGATGCCCAAAACCTGTCAAAATCAAATAAGCCCGTATCAAAAATGAATATGAGCTTGTTCCACCACGACACTCTAGGATTTCTATAGCTTTGAAAACTTCTGGTAAATCTTTGCACTCTTACACATTTATTCAAGATGAATAACAAGGAAGAGCGTGGTTTCAAGATTTTACGCTAAAAAGCTCACGCTAGCTCGAAGACGCCTCGTAACGTCTGTTTTAGAGCAACCTGAGTCTGAAAACCGTTCAAAAATATTATCATAGAATTCACTGCGCACACTATAAGCCTTTACATAATCAACCACATTTTGAACATCCTTAACCTTCTATTAAAAAAAAAAATGGCATTAAATTTCCTTTCAAAAGTACACCCTTGTAAAATGGAACAAACTAAATGGGTACAGTGGAATTTCTTCACAGTTTGAAAAATAGACTGATAAACCCTCGTTTCACACGAGGGTCCTCTTAAATTTATGAAATTAAAAACCGAAACGACCACATGCTAGCCCTTATAAATAATTACCCAAACTGGCAACTAAAATGGCCTAAAAACAATTAATAAAACTCAGAAGTTACTTCATTATTCATACTGCCCGACTAATTGATAAACAATTTTCTACACCATTCAAGAAATCAAAAGCAAACTCAACTGCATTTGAACTCCCCACCAGCCAAGCTGAATTGAGGCGACAGATCCAAGAAAACACATCAAACAGCACTTCTTTTTAAAAAGAGGAAAAGAATGGGAAGGAACTCACAACTTTCTTAGACATCAGAAGGTCGCAGCGTATGCTTGTTAAAAGGGAGAAGCCAATTCTTTCCCCCATATTGCCTTCACAAATGTAATTAGCAAAAGGGACTCTGAAACTAACTTGGAATAAAATAGAATGTTCTTAACCAAAGACAGCCTAAGGAACAGACCAACCGTGTCTGTGCCTCTTTCCAATATCATGCCATTACTGTATTTGGAAAGACAAACGCTGAGGTGTCGAGCATGCCAAGAAATGTACAACTGCCGTCTCTCACCGCCGCCAATTTATCAAATGACGGCTAAAAAAGTCTAATATTTTGTCTAATTTCACCTTGTTTTATGAGTTGTTTAATTAGAATTGTTAAATTAGTTTCCAAAAAAAATTACTTTTTTATGTGAATTTTCTATTATGAATTTTGATTAAAAAGTCTAATATTTTGTCTAATTTCACCTTGTTTTATGTTTTTTAATTAGTTTCGAAAAATATTTAATGTGAATTTTCTATTATGAATTTTGATTAAAAAGTCTAATATTTTGTCTAATTTCACCTTGTTTCATGCTGTTTAATTTGTTTCCAAAAATATTTACATTGTGATGTGAATTTTCTATTATGAATTTTGATTAAAAAGTCTAATGTTTTATGTAATTTCACTTTGTTTAATGAGTTGTTAAATTAGTTTCCAAAAAAATTTATTGTGAATTTTCTATTATGAATTTTGATTAAAAAGTCTAATATTTTGTCTAATTTCACCTTGTTTTATGAGATGTTTAGTTAGTTTCCAAAAATATTTACATTGTGATGTGAATTTTCTATTATGAATTTTTATTAAAAAGTCTAATATTTTGTCTAATTTCACCTTGTTTTATGAGATGTTTAGTTAGTTTCCAAAAATATTTACATTGTGATGTGAATTTTCTATTATGAATTTTGATTAAAAAGTCTAATGTTTTATGTACTTTCACTTTGTTTAATGAGTTGTTAAATTAATTTCAAAAAAAAAAACATTTTTATGTGAATTTTCTATTATGAATTTTGATTAAAAAGTCTAATATTTTGTCTAATTTCACCTTGTTTTATGAGTTGTTTAATTAGTTTCCAAAAAAATACTAAGTCTAATATTTTGTCTAATTTCACTTTGTTTTATGAGTTGTTTAATTAGTTTCCAAAAAAATACTAAGTCTAATATTTTGTTAAAAATACTTGTGAATTTTCTATTATGAATTTTGATTAAAAAGTATAATGTTTTATGTAATTTCACTTTGTTTAATGAGTCGTTAAATTAGTTTAAAAAAAAAACATTTTTATGTGAATTTTCTATTATGAATTTTGATTAAAAAGTCTAATATTTTGTCTAATTTCACCTTGTTTTATGAGTTGTTTAATTAGTTTCCAAAAAAATACTAAATCTAATATTTTGTCTAATTTCACCTTGTGTTATGAGTTGTTTAATTAGTTTCCAAAAAAATACTAAGTCTAATATTTTGTCTAATTTCACCTTGTTTTATGAGTTGTTTAATTAGTTTTAAAAAAAATACTTGTGAATTTTCTATTATGAATTTTGATTAAAAAGTATAATGTTTTATGTAATTTCACTTTGTTTAATGAGTTGTTAAATTAGTTTCCAAAAAAAATTTACTTTTTTATGTGAATTTTCTATTATGAATTTTGATTAAAAAGTCTAATATTTTGTCTAATTTCACCTTATTTTATGAGTTGTTTAATTAGTTCCCAAAAAAATATTTACATTGTGATGTGAATTTTCTATTATGAATTTTGATTAAAAAGTCTAATGTTTTATATAATTTCACTTTGTTTAATGAGTTGTTAAATTAGTTTCCAAAAAAAATACTTTTTTATATGAATTTTCTATTATGAATTTTGATTAAAAAGTCTAATGTTTTTGTAATTTCACTTTGTTTAATGAGTTGTTAAATTAGTTTCCAAAAACAATTACTTTTTGATGTGAATTTTCTATTATGAATTTTGATTAAAAATTCTAGTGCTTTGTGTAATTTCACCTTGTTTTATGAGTTGTTTAATTAGTTTCCAAAAAAAATAACTCTTGATGTGAATTTTCTATTATGAATTTTGATTAAAAAGTGTAATGTTTTGTGTAATTTCACCTTGTTTTATGAGTTGTTTAATTAGTTTCGAAAAAAATTACTTTTTGATGTCAATTTTCTATTATGAATTTTGATTAAAAAGTCTAATGCTTTGTGTAATTTCACCTTGTTTTATGAGTTGTTTAATTAGTTAAAAAAAAAACTATTTGATATGAATTTAGATTAAAAAGTATAATGTTTTGTGTAATTTCACTTTGTTAAACAAGTTGTTTAATTAATTAGTTTTCAAAAAAATTGCTTTTTGATGTGATTTATCTATTATGAATTTTGATTAAAAAGTCTAATGTTTTATGTAATTTCACTTTGTTAAATGAGTTGTTTAATTAATTAGTTTCTAAAAAAAATGTTTTTGATGTGAATTTTCTATTATGAATTTTGATTAAAAAGTCTAATGCTTTGTGTAATTTCACCTTGTTTTATGAGTTGTTTAATTAGTTCCCAAAAAAATTACTTTTTGATGTGAATTTTTCTATTGTGAATTTTGATTAAAAAGTCCAATGTTTTGTGTAATTTCACCTTGTTTTATGAGTTGTTTAATTAGTTCCCAAAAAAATTACTTTTTGATGTGAATTTTTCTATTATGAATTTTGATTAAAAAGTCTAATGTTTTTTTTTTTGGATTGAAGATAGTCTAATCATATTATCAAAAATATATAAGTTTCATTACAATTGGTGTGGCCAAGGTGGTCACCAATCCCAATTTACTGTCTAAAATCCAATAGTAGTATAAAATATTTACATCTTACAAAGCTTGAAATATGTATCCTATCTTATCAAAAAGGGATATATAGCTAACCCATCACAAAATTGAAGTAAGTCTTTTGGTACTAATCTCTTGCCATATAAGAAACTAGTTCAACCCTTATAGTATCACTTTCTGGGATAGAACAATCTGGTTTAGGAGCATCATGGCCTACTCCATGTCTGTCCATATAGATCTTGGCTTCATCAAAATCATTAAGAATATCAGGCAGAATGACTGAGTCATGAGGCACCACCTCCTGAGAATTGACAGTGTTACCTGCTTCGAACAAATGCATGCCTTTGAACTATAGTAACAAGTCTTCCAGCTTGGATTTGAAGGATTGTCTAGCTCTGTCTATATCCAGCTGTTTTATATGAGAGAGAGAGATATTAGGAACTTGTGAAGAGGAAATACCTTTATCTATCCCCATGGAAAGTTTAGCCAATTGATCTTCCACATAGACTGCTACCTGCAAGTAGATATCAAAGTGTGTGAGTCTACTATTAGACCCAGCAAGGGTTCTAGGTTTTCCCTGAAAATGATCTTCATT
Organism: Cunninghamia lanceolata; assembly: GCA_027924645.1. Taxonomy (NCBI): domain Eukaryota; kingdom Viridiplantae; phylum Streptophyta; class Pinopsida; order Cupressales; family Cupressaceae; genus Cunninghamia; species Cunninghamia lanceolata. The sequence continues at coordinate 704,676 of BSBN01001373.1, forward strand.
CCTCTTTTTCCACAGTATCCACAAGATTTTAGTAGTCAATACTAACCAAAAAACTTTGTGCTTAGCTTTAAGACCAGGTAGATGACCAAATATAATCCCTTTATATTTAGAATCAGATAAGGACCAACTGGGAAAACTACTAAGAAACATATTCCAAACTTGAACAACAAATGGAAAGTCAAGGAAAATATGATCACAACATTCATTAACATTACACAACCTACACAAAGCCTTATTAAAACCTAATTGCAATTTCTTCAATCCTAACAGCCATCTAAAACAACCCTTTTTTGGTTCCAAATGTTTAGACCAAAATGACAAAAAGCAGACCCTAAAGTGATGACTACTAAGATCACATTCCCATTCCTTAGCACAATACTCAAAGATCTCATTAGAGTCACTAAGTAGTCTGTATATTGTTTTAGCAACACAACCTGACAACATGCCTCATCTTTCCATCTGAGCCTGCTCACCCATTCCTGCACACATAAAAAGATTGACTTGGTAGGAATGACTGAGGAGGCAATCAACAACATAGAATAAGTTCTCTTCTGAAAGTCTTTCACCCCATATTCTTCTTTCAACAACTCCCAACTCTTCAATCCAGTGGGACAGAGTAAATCTTCAAAAGAGACCATGCCCATTTTATGCCACTTGTGCCTAGAACAACCTTGGATAACGGCCAAGGGCTTTTCCTTGTAGTTAAGGGACCACCAAATGGAGTTATGAAAACCCCAATGCCTCAAAGTTTCATCACTGCTAGGAGGGACAAGGTGCCTACAGTATTCCCAAGCCCTCCAAATGGATGCAAAAACCATTGAGCCAAAAGGCTTCACTCTAAAATTTCCAAACAAAAGGTCTAGAGGATGCAAATTTTTCCAGTTCGGGGCAATTTAAGGATAGGCTAGTTTAATATTGTTCCTTACAAGAACTCTCCAAGGCTCAAATCCCTACAAGGAGTTTACAATCCATTTTGTCACTAGAGCAATCCCTTGCAACTTCAAGTCTTTCAATCCTAGCCCACCATGATCCTTGCTAGAGCAACACCACTTCCACTTAAATTGATGTTTTTTACTATGCCCTTTACCATCTGACCATAGAAAAGACCTGATAGCCTTATGAATGCTTTTAGTCAGCATATTGGAGAAAAGACACATTGAGGCATAGTAGATAGTATAGGCTGAAAGGATTTTTTGACAAACTTGAAATCTGCTAGCAAGAGAAAGTGCCTACCTATTCCAGCTGTTAATCTTAACTTCTATTTTAGAAAATAGCCAACTCCACATCTGCTTGAGGGAGGGATCCAGAGCAAAGGGGATACCAAGAAATCTGACAACCTTTTTAGGCCCCCCCACTACCAATCATCCACTCCTAGCCATTCAGGAGGGGAATCAGTCCAACCAATCAGAACATATTTTATTCAAGGAGATCTTTGCACCTGAGCCTGAACAAAACATCTTCAATCTGAGCTTGAGGTTATCTAGATTTTCTCTTTCTAGAACTGGATACAGGGTAGTGTCATCAGCAAACTACATATTGAGCAAGGAATTACCATCTGGGAGACTGATTCCAACAAATCTCCCAGGAATCTTATTAGTTCTCAACAAGTAAAACAAGGCTTCAGATGCAATTACAAATAGGGTTGGAGCCAGAGGGAAGCCTTACCTAATAGATCTCCCCATGAAAAAGGAGAGGACAAATCCCCATTAACTTCAACCTGTGTTGAGGCATCTTTAAAAAGTATTTCTACTATTGTTAAAAATTCCTGAGGAAAACCAAAAGCTTTAAGAATGCAGATTATAAAAGACCACTCTATCCTGTCATAAGCTTTTTCAAAATCTAAGAGTAACATCCCTACATTCTGCCCAGACTCCTTGGCCCAATGTGTGGCTTCCCAACTTGTAATGAGATTTTCAAGTATGTATCTACCTTTTATAAACCTAGTTTGGGTTGGATTGATTATTGCAGGTAGGATATCAACTAGTCTCCTTGCCAACACTTTGGCAATAATCTTATAAGAAACATTAAGTAGAGTTATAGGCCTCCAGTTCCTCAAATTAGATTTTTCACCCCCTTTGGGCAAGAGTTTGATTACTCCTCTATTGATATCCTTACCTAAAGACCCATTACATATAGCCTCTTGATACATTTCAAACAAATCACTGACAACCCAATCAATGTTAGTTTTATAAAATTCTATTGGTAGCCCATCAATTCCAAGTGACTTGCCATCACTCATAGACACAATAGAATTTTTAATTTCTTCTTTGGATATGCTTTGTTTCAGCCTCTCTGCCATTTCCAGATCAATTCTCTTAGGACATACTAGGGAACATAATTCTTGAGCCTCTGCACAAGCAGCGTTATTATCTTCAGCTTTAAATAGGTTATCATAGAAATTTTTAAAAAGAAATTTGATATCATCCACACTTGTGTAGCTAATGCCATCTTCCACAATAGACTCAATGTGTTCTTGCCTAAACTTTCTTTTCAAGAGATTAAAAAAATATTTGGAGCCTTTGTCCCCTCCTTGAATCCAATTCAACTTTGCCCTGAGTTTGGTACTTTGAGCTCTTAATGTTTCAAATATCCTAAGCTTGTGTTTGGTAGTGTTCAAAACTAAGTTTAATTCCTTATCAAAGGGAGCTTCATGTAGCTTCAATTCATAGTTAGTATACATCTTCTGGAGGTCCCTCTCCTCCTTCCTCCTTTCCATTGTTGCTTTCTTACCACAGATTTGAAATATCTCTTGACATGCCTTAAGAAGATTAGACCAATAGTTGATGAGATTATTTTGAGCATGAACTGCCTTCATGATAGCTCTGACTGACAAAATGCCTTGCCTACAGTCTTCATTATCAAGCAACCTTATATTTAGTTTGAAAGGGCTCACCAATTTGGGTTTGGATCCCATATTAAGTCCAATAAGGGAAATATCTGCACGAATCATGTGGTGATCAGAAAGTGAGCCTGGTAAGACCTTAACCACATTATCTCCAATTAGGTTTTTGAATTGAAAAAAGTCTCTGTTAACATACATTCTGTCAAGCCTACAGTAGATCCTTCTATTACCTTCTTGGGCATTACACCAAGTAAACCAGATTCCATAGCTTCTACTCTTGGCTCCTTCCAGGGGATCAACCAATTTAAGAGACTTTTTGAAATTGATCCAGAAATACTTCTCATTTCCTTTCCAACCTACATTAATACCTCCAGCCTTATCCTCTCTATTTTCCACCATGTTGAAATCTCCAACCACAATCCATGAAATCTTGGGGAGATGAATAGAAAGTCATTCCCACAACAAGCCCCTTGCTCTATGATCATTAGAGGCATATAAAGAACAGATACCAAATTTCTCACCCTTCTTTTCAAAGCAAGCCCAAACAGCCCTATTGCATGGAGAGAAACCTGATTGTGTTAGAAACTACACCCAACAAGGACTAATGAGAATAGCAGTACCACCTTTACCTTTATTATGCTTAGTATGAATTTTTAAAGAGTCTTTCCATATAAATCTAAGCACATTATCTAGTTGGAAATCAGTGGCTTTTAATTCCTACAACATAAGGAAATCCAAGCCCTTATTTTTATTTACTAAATCCCTTATCGTATACTTCCTATTTGGGGATTCTAATCCCCTTCCATTCCAGCTTATGAATTTCATTATAGACAGTAGGCCTTAGAATCTGCTCATCAGTTATTAAGCCAACTCCTTGGAGACACCCATCTTGTCAAAACATTTGGGAAGATTCCCTCCCTTCACTCTTTTGCATTCTACTCCTTTCCTTTTTACATACTTTCTCTTTTTCCTTTCCCCAACCTCCTTGGGGCAACATTCAATCTCTTCCCCTTCCATCTCTTTTAGGGGGGTCTTTGATTGGGAGGGAAGCCCAATTTCTTGTACAAGATCTTACATTTTTTTTGCTAATAACTCTTCACTATATTTCAACACCATAAGCTACTGAGCATTCTTTTTTTCTGGGATAGCCATAGGGGCTCCTCCTTCACTTAGAGAATATCTTTTTCTACAAAGCCAAGAGAGACTCCAACAGAAGCCTCAACCAAGCTTTTAGAGATTGGGCTAACCCCCCCGCCAGAGATGAATCCCAAACAACCTTTTGCTCTTCATTGAGGGGCTTGACAGGAGGAGAAGGACCTAAATCAACGGAAACCCTAAGGGGAACAGGGAGGACAAGAGGATACTTACACACCTCATTCACACTAGCCTCCCCAAAAACCACATTTTACAGACTAACCATAGGAGATGGGAAGGGAGAAACTTCTCCCACATCTGAGGCTCCAATAGAAACATCATTTGAAACAAAATCATCAATGGCTAACTTGTCCAAACTATTCCTTACCTCTCTTAAGGCCCCATCCAATGGTTTGGGGGTAGGTTGGGAAGGCTGAGGGTACAGAGCCGACTCAGTCACCACATGCATAGGCTCCTTTACCTCAGTAGCTGGGACAACTCGATGCCCACCTCCTCCCAACACAGAGTTACCCTTGGAAGAATCACTAGTCTCAAACCTATTGCCATTATTTTTTTTCTTTAAGAGAGGGCAATCCTTCCTTTGATGCCCATCTATTTTACATAGAAAACATGAGTTTAGACCCCCAAGGCCTACAACCAAACACTCTACAACTTGATTCTCAAGATTAACCTAAATGCAGTCAAGGATACTTATTCCAGGCTTAAGGGACACAAGGACCCTAGCATCCATATGGGGTAAGGACATTTTGGTATCTTCCACTTTCAAAACCTTCCCCAAAGATTCCAACAGTTTGGGGAGAAAAGCCCATAGTTGCAGAGGAACATTTTTAATTAGGAGCCAACGAGGTACAAAACAAAATTTAATGTCATGCATAGATGCCTCAGGAGACCATTGGAAAAATTTAAACAGAGCATTCCCTACATTCCATATTTCTCTCAAGAGTATCTTTTTTTGCATAGTATGATTCTTTAATATAAAAAAAAATCCCCTTTGATATCATTATGCAAAATGAGACAGAGACACCCATCTTTTTACCCCACACAATAAACAACCAATTATCAAAAAACTTCCTTGCAGGCAATTTTTCTATATCCAAGCAAACAAAGAACAAGGCCACATGTTTAATCCTATTTTCTTCTACATTAACTATCGATTGCATACCATTATTAGGATGAAGCACCAATTTGCATTGCAAACTAGAACCCTTACCTTGCTCGGGGGCTTCCTTCCCTTCACCATAGCTGCACCCGCCACTTCCAGTGCCCTCTCTACCCTCCTCTAGTGCCTGAAAGAATGCATCTTCAGGTGGAGTGGCAGCATGATTAATGTTGAGTGCCTCCTTGAAAGATTTACCTGCAACTAAATTTCCATCCGGCCGAGGAGTAAATGCCTCAGCCGACATCGTGCCTTGAGAGACTACTCACATGTGCGGGACACCCAACTTCCTACCCACCCCAGGTGGGAAGACCAAAAAAATTAAATTAAAAAAAACAATGGTAGGAATAAAGATCAAATAATTAAGACAAGGTTAACCAAAGCACCTAGTTTGTATAGAGCACTACCACTGAACAAAAGTGAACAAATGCATAACAAAGAGGATGAAGAAGACCAATAATCAAGGCAAGGGCGCTGCAAATTGTTCAAAGAGGGGAACCAGAACGCTCGAACAACTTGCAAACCCCTCCGTCTCCTTTCCAATATTGCCAAATGTCCAATATTTTGTGTAATTTCATCTTGTTTTATGAGTTGTTTAATTAGTTTCTAAAAAAAATTACTTTTTGATGTGAATTTTCTATTATGAATTTTGATTAAAAAGTCTAATGTTTTATGTAATTTCACTTTGTTAAACAAGTTGTTTAATTAATTAGTTTCCAAAAAAAAATACTTTTTGATGTGAATTTTCTATTATGAATTTTGATTAAAAAGTCTAATGTTTTATGTAATTTCACTTTGTTAAACGAGTTGTTTAATTAATTAGTTTCCAAAAAAAATATTTACGTTGTGATGTGAATTTTCTATTATGAATTTTGATTAAAAAGTCTAATATTTTGTCTAATTTCACCTTGTTTTATGAGTTGTTTAATTAGTTTCCAAAAATATTTACATTGTGATGTGAATTTTCTATTATGAATTTTGATTAAAAAGTCTAATGTTTTTATGTAATTTCACTTTGTTTAATGGGTTGTTAAATTAGTTTCCAAAAAAATTACTTTTTATGTGAATTTTCTATTATTAATTTTGGTTAAAAAGTCTAATATTTTGTCTAATTTCACCTTATTTTATGAGTTGTTTAATTAGTTTCTAAAAATATTTACATTGTGATGTGAATTTTCTATTATGAATTTTGATTAAAAAGTCTAATGTTTTATGTAATTTCACTTTGTTTAATGAGTTGTTAAATTAGTTTCCAAAAAAATTTACTTTTTTATTTGAATTTTCTATTATGAATTTTGATTAAAAAGTCTAATATTTTGTCTAATTTCACCTTGTTTTATGTTGTTTAATTAGTTTCCAAAAATATTACATTGTCATGGGAATTTTCTATTATGAATTTTGATTAAAAAGTCTAATGTTTTATATAATTTCACTTTGTTTAATGAGTTGTTAAATTAGTTTCCAAAAAAAAAAACTTTTTTATGTGAATTTTCTATTATGAATTTTGATTAAAAAGTCTAATATTTTGTCTAATTTCACCTTGTTTTATGAGTTGTTTAATTAGTTTCCAAATATATTTACATTGTGATGTGAATTTTCTATTATGAATTTTGATTAAAAAGTCTAATGTTTTATGTAATTTCACTTTGTTTAATGAGTTGTTAAATTAGTTTCCAAAAAAAATTACCTTTTTATGTGAATTTTCTATTATGAATTTTGATTAAAAAGTCTAATATTTTGTCTAATTTCACCTTGTTTTATGAGTTGTTTAATTAGTTTAAAAAAAAAATACTTGTGAATTTTCTATTATGAATTTTGATTAAAAAGTATAATGTTTTATGTAATTTTACTTTGTTTAATGAGTTGTTAAATTAGTTTCCAAAAAAAATTACTTTTTTATGTGAATTTTCTATTATAATTTTGATTAAAAAGTCTAATATTTTGTCTAATTTCACCTTGTTTTATGAGTTGTTTAATTAGTTTCCAAAAAAATACTAAGTCTAATATTTTGTCTAATTTCACCTTGTTTTATGAGTTGTTTAATTAGTTTAAAAAAAAAATACTTGTGAATTTTTTATTATGAATTTTGATTAAAAATTATAATGTTTTATGTAATTTCACTTTGTTGAATGAGTTGTTAAATTAGTTTCCAAAAAAATTTACTTTTTTATGTGAATTTTATATTATGAATTTTGATTAAAAAGTCTAATATTTTGTCTAATTTCACCTTGTTTTATGAATTGTTTAAATAGTTTCCAAAAATATTTACGTTGTGATGTGAATTTTCTATTATAAATTTTGATTAAAAAGTCTAATGTTTCATATAATTTCACTTTGTTTAATGAGTTGTTAAATTAGTTTCCCAAAAAATATTTTTTTATGTGAATTTTCTAAGAAGTCTAATATTTTGTCTAATTTCACCTTGTTTTATGAGTTGTTTAATTAGTTTCCAAAAATATTTACATTGTGATGTGAATTTTCTGTTATGAATTTTGATTAAAAAGTCTAATGTTTTATGTAATTTCACTTTGTTTAATGAGTTGTTAAATTAGTTTCCAACAAAAAGTTACTTTTTGATGTGAATTTTCTATTATGAATTTTGATTAAAAAGTCTAATGTTTTGTGTAATTTCACCTTGTTTTATGAGTTGTTTAATTAGTTTCCAAAACAAATTACTTTTGATGTGAATTTTCTATTATGAATTTTGATTAAAATGTGTAATGTTTTGTGTAATTTCACCTTGTTTTATGAGTTGTTTAATTAGCTTCCAAAAAAATTACTTTTTGATGTCAATTTTCTATTATGAATTTTGATTAAAAAGTCTAATGCTTTGTGTAATTTCACCTTGTTTTATGAGTTGTTTAATTAGTTTCCAAAAAAAAAAAACTTTTTGATATGAATTTTCTATTATGAATTTAGATTAAAAAGTATAATGTTTTGTGTTATTTCACCTTGTTTTATGAGTTGTTTAATTAGTTTCCAAAAAAAATTACTTTTTGATGTGATTTTTCTATTATGAATTTTGATTAGAAAATCTAATGTTTTATGTAATTTCACTTTGTTAAACAAGTTGTTTAATTAATTAGTTCCAAAAAAATTGCTTTTTGATGTGAATTTTCTATTATGAATTTTGATTAAAAAGTCTAATGTTTTGTGTAATTTCACCTTGTTTTATGAGTTGTTTAATTAGTTCCCCAAAAAAATTACTTTTTGATGTGAATTTTTCCATTATGAATTTTGATTAAAAAGTCTAATGTTTTGTGTAATTTTACCTTGTTTTATGAGTTGTTTAATTAGTTTCTATAAAAAATACTTTTTGATGTGAATTTTTTATTATGAATTTTGATTAAAAAGTCTAATGTTTTATGTAATTTCACTTTGTTAAATGAGTTGTTTAATTAATTAGTTTTTAAAAAATTGCTTTTTGATGTGAATTTTCTATTATGAATTTTGATAAAAAAGTCTAATGTTTTGTGTAATTTCCCCTTGTTTTATGAGTTGTTTAATTAGTTCCCAAAAAAATTACTTTTTGATGTGAATTTTATATTATGAATTTTGATTAAAAAGTCTAATGTTTTATGTAATTTCACTTTGTTAAACGAGTTGTTTAATTAATTAGTTTCCAAAAAAAAAGATTTTTGATGTGAATTTTCTATTATGAATTTTGATTAAAAAGCCTAATGTTTTATGTAATTTCACTTTGTTAAATGAGTTGTTTAATTAATTAGTTTCCAAAAAAATTGCTTTTTGATGTGAATTTTCTATTATGAATTTTGATTAAAAAGCCTAATGTTTTATGTGAATTTTCTATTATGAATTTTGATTAAAAATTCTAATGCTTTGTGTAATTTCACCTTGTTTTATGAGTTGTTTAATTAGTTCCCAAAAAAATTACTTTTTGATGTGAATTTTTCTATTATGAATTTTGATTAATAAGTCCAATATTTTGTGTAATTTCACTTTGTTTTATGAGTTGTTTAATTAATTTCTAACAAAATTACTTTTTAATGTGAATTTTCTATTATGAATTTTGATTAAAAAGTCTATTGTTGTTTTATGAGTTGTTTAATTAGTTTCCAAAAAAAATACTTTTTGATGTCAAATTTCTATTATGAATTTTGATTAAAAAGTCTAATGTTTTGTGTAATTTCACCTTGTTTTATCAGTTATTTAATTAGTTTCCAAAAAAAATTACTTTTAAATGTGAATTTTCTATTATGAATTTTGATTAAAAAGTCTAATGTTTTGTGTAATTTCACCTTGTTTTATGAGTTGTTTAATTAGTTTCCCCCAAAAAAGATGTGAATTTTCTATTATGAATTTTGATTAAAAAGTGTAATGTTTTGTCTAATTTCACCTTGTTTTATGAGTTGTTTTTTTTTTGAAAAAGGGGGTAAAAATTTATTAATAAAATAAATCAACAACACATAACCAGGAGGGCAACCACCTCCAGAAACAATAGAAGTCCAGAACAAAACACCATCAAAACAACCAGTCAAACTAGAACAAGGGGGACATCTAAAACCCCAAAGCTCCAAACAGGAGCCTCAACTATCCATCCATATCCGCATAGATCAACCTTTCTAAATTTTGAACACCTTTGTGCGACAACTGATCCCAACTATCAACATTCCAAGCTCCCTCCTGCTCTGAACCCCACTTGGCCAAGCAATCAGCCACATAGTTCTATTCCCTAGGGACATGGACAAATGAAATAAACTCCATCGAGTGACTCAACAAACTAATCTATCGAACCATTGATGCTAATTACCATTGCACCCCATCCACTACCTGCTCATTCAAAAAATTAATCACCACTTGGGAATCACATTCGTAGATAACCCTACGCCATCCCAAAGCACACCCTTTTTCTAGAGCATAAAGAATAGCAAGAGCTTCCATCAAATTATTAGTTTGATGTCCCTTATAGATAGATAAGAAAAAAAGGACAACACCATGGTCATATCTTCCTATCCCCCTATCCCAGCATGACCAGGATTCCCCTTGGAAGAACCATTCGTGTTGATCTTAATAATACCTGGAGGTGGAGGGGATCACTGACCATCTCTTTGAATCTTGCTCTTAAGTTGACCCCTTTTCTTTGACCAAGTAGAGCATGAACCTCCAACAACTAGACTCATATTTTGTGCAATCTGTAACTCCCCAATGTCTAATTGAGTAGAGAGATCACACTTAGACACAAGGGTTTCTTGAAGCATACTAAGAATACTTTACCACATGTGCTGGACCACCAACTTCCTCCCCTGAAAAATCCTTTGATTCCTTTCCAACCAAAGCTACCATAAAATAAAAGAAGGACCAATATTCCAAGCCACTTGCAAAAAAGAAGCTTTAGCGAGGGTCTACCCAAACTTCTCCAAAAATCAACTAAAGATGAAGCATGAACATAGGCCTGCTTCCAACCATTCCACCAAAAGTGCTAAATCTCCCAGGCATGAGGACACTGAAAGAACAAATGAGCCTGAGACTCCTCCCCCCCATTGCAAAGGAAACAAATGGATGGCCCCTGAAAACCCCTTTTCTGAAGATTATCCCAAGTGAGACAATGATTTTGAGAAACCAACCAAAGGAAGTAATTACATTTAGGTCACCCAAATTTATTCCACATAAACTTCCACCAAGGAGATTCCATCTCCCCAAACTTCTGCCTATCTAGCACCTGATATCCATAAGCAATAGAATAGACACCTTTCAAGTTTAGACTCCAGGCCAGAGAATCATTCTCCTTCAAGGAACTACAAACTCTACCAGCTAGAATATGAACTAACTCCTCCCGATCTACCAATGAACCCCCCATGCAGCCACTCAATAGAATCCTTCCATCTAAAAACCTCCACCTGACCCAAAGACTGAGCCGATTTGAAATGACCCACATGACTCCAACCTGCATCAAGAAAGAGGTTGCACAAAGGTTGTAAATGTGGAAATTCTGACAAGATAGGTGGATGGCCATCCCAAGAGTCATGCCAAAACAATGCCTTAGAAACCCTATTACAAATCCAAAACAACCCTTGCTTAACAAGGTTAGCTCCCCTTTTGAGAGTACCCCAAACCATGGATCCTTTACCAGAGAGAGTAATCCTAGGCATGTTAGCACTTTCAAGTCCCCCCAAATACTTGTAGTTGAGATCTTAGCCCAATCCTGATCCTAACAAATGTACTACCTCCAATATAGCTTGGCAGCTAAGGCCTACCTAGTAAGACTAGCATGTCAAAGACTAAGACCTTCCTCTTGTTTTGGCCTACAGACAGCCTCTCACTTGACCAAACTCCACTTTAAAGATTCCAAATTTCCAGCCCATAAGAATTGTCTAGACAAAGCATTAAATTATTTACAAAACATCTATAAATGGGAAGAGCTTGAATCACTAATTTTATTAAAGTAACCCTCCTAGAAGAGGACAACCATTTACAAGTCCAATGACTAACCCGCTTAAGGAACTTGTCCAGGTTATCTTGCCAGAAACCCCTAGACACACTGCCAACATTAATGAAGATCCCAAGATGGACAAGAGGAAGAGTCCCAATCTGGAATCTAAGAATCCTAGCAATCCTATCCTGAATACACTGAGGAGTATTAAAGAAAAAGATGAAGGACTTGTCTTCATTAATATTTTGACCTAAAGTAAATAGATAAATATCCAAAGCCTTTCTTAAGTTAACTGCTTCATTGACTTTAGCTAAACCCATCAGAGTAGTGTCATCAACAAATTGTAAATGAGAGTGAGGAGACAAAATGCTGCCCCAACTCCAACCTTGGATCAAACCTTGAGCCACATGAGATTTTATGAGTCTCCCTAAACCCTTAGCCAAGAGGATGAACAAGTATGGAGCCAAAGGGTCCCCCTGTTGAAGAACCCTTGAAGCACCAAACAAATCAGTAGGCTCACTATTAATAAGCATAGGAAAAGGAAGTCGAAGTAACACAGCTCATAACCTAGTCCACCTAGTTAGATATAAATCCAAAAGCCAACAACACCTTTCAAAGAAAAGTCCATTTAACTCGATCATAGGCTTTGGCCATATCCAGCTTAGTGAACATTACTTTCTCCTTAGACACTTCCATTGAATGAATATACTCCGTTGCCACAACCACACCATCCAAGATTTGTCTATTAGCAACAAATCCCCCCTACTCCTCTGAAATCAACTTGTTAAGCCAAGGTTTAAGTCTTTCTATGATCAGCTTCATGATAATATTATAAACCACATTACACAGAGCTATTGGCTGAAAAAAATTCAGAGAGTTAGCTCCTTCCCTCTTATGGATAAGAACCAAGAAAGTAGCATTCAAAGATTTCAACATTTGCTTGCTCCTGTGTGACTCCCTAATCACCTCCAAAAGAACAAATTCAATAATCTCCCAAAATTCTTAAAAAAATTTAACTAGAAAGCCATCTGGTCCAGGAGCCTTTCCATGTTTTAATTGAAAAACAACCTTCTCTAATTCCTCCATAGTGATGGCCCTACAAATGGACTCATTCATCTCATTTGTCACCAAAGGAGGAATGCAATCCAGAACACAATTTTCCTCCTCCATAGCTAAAGGGGTGTCCTTCATAAACAAAGAAGAGAAGAACCTAGAAGCCTCAGCTATAATCTCACGGCCAGAAGAAAGAAGAACCCCTTGGGAGGACATCAAGGAAGAAATGCCATTCCCAAGTCTCCTATCATTGATGACATTATGAAAGAAAGAGGTATTTCTATCTCTTTCCTGGAGCCAGTCAATCCTTGATTTTTTCTTCCAAAAAATCTCCTCTCCCAATTCCCACTCACCTAACTCCTATAAAGCTTATGTTTCATCCCTAAGATTCTCCATAGTGAGACCAAACTCTCTAATCTAGCGAGTAATACGATCCAATTGAGATTGAGCTGCCACCTTAGGCTGAAAGATATTCCCAAAATAGTGTTTGTTCCACTTCTTAAGCTGAAATTTCACATATTGCAACCTCTTAACAAAAGAGTACATAGCAGTACCAAAAGATGACTTTCCTTTCCTCCACTACCCATTCATATGATCTTGAAGAGAAGGTTCATGAAGCCACATCAACTGAAACTTAAAGGAAGGATTCTTAGCTAATCCAAATAGGGAAATTGATAGTTTAATAGGCTAGTGATTTGATCCCCACCAATCTACAATCTCAGAACTTGTGGCCCAAGTACTGCCAATCCAGAAACTAGAAAACTGTCTAGCCTTTCTGAGATACAGTCAGCTCCACATCTTCTATTGTTCCAAGTAAACAAGCCATTGGAGGGCTTAACATTCAGAAGGTTTAGTCCAAAAATATTATCTCTAAACATCGTAGAAGCATAATTCAATCTATCCAATCCCCCCTTCTTCTCATCTAGACTAACAATCACATTAAAATTCTTGGCCATAATCTAAGGAAATAAGGGAGCTAAGGACCTTACATACCAAATATGAGACCAGAGATAAAGCTTTCCTTGAACATCAATAGGAGCATAAACATTGGTGAAAAAAATATTCTTTCCTGATTCATAACTAGGCGCAACCATTGACAAAGATAATTTACTAGAGATCCACTAGATAGGAGAAACCTTATGCGGGTCCCATAAACAAACTACTCCACCAGAACTGCCCTGAGCTCCAATACACTGCCACTGACCTCTACCCCTTAAACTAGAAGCTATGCTAGCCATACTGTCCACTGACAACTTTGATTCCTGAATAAAGACCAAATCAAGATAATAAACATGAATCAACTCACGAACAACCTTTTCTCTATAGATGTTGTTCAACCCCCTTACATTCCATGAAATCACAATCATCTGTGAGAAGCAGTAAAGTGGGAGTCAATGGTTTTAACTAACCCTGATTCCACCAAATTCTCACCTATCAACTTAACTTTCTCCTGATCCTTCTTCTGACCCATCTTAGGGGGCACCTCTCGAGTAGCCTTTTTGAGACTCTTCTATTGAATCCCAAGGGAGGGTTGGGCACTACTACCGACCTAAGAAGAAAGAGCTGGCTTAACTAAAGGAAGGCTTGTGGGATCCTGAATCAATCCATCTTTAACCTCTACGACCTCTAATTGCATCACCAGTACCTGATCTATTTCCATCTAAGAATCAACAACCCCTTCTAGAATGATATCACAATAGACACCTTCCTTTAAGCCTTCCTGAGTCCTCTCCATGGGGCCTAGCCCATCCTGCATCTCCTTTGTGATCATCCCCTGTTGCTCATCCTCACCTAAGGCATCAAAATGGTTGAATGATCCATCCGTCTACCTATCCTTGAGAGTTCTCTTCCGACCTCTGCTTTTATTCCAGGGCTTTATAGAAATAAACCCCTCCTTGTCTATCTCACCAAATGAAGCAGGGGCCTTCCCCTTATCCATCTTAGGAGTAGGCCTAGAATGCTTATCCGACTGGGACCCTGCACAATTAATTTTGGGGCACTTCTTTTGCAAATGCCCATACTCATGGAAGATACAACACCGAAAAGGGAGAGCCTCATAATCCAACTATTGAGTCCATGAGGAAGAGCCTAACCTAATTTCCATAGAATCTGGCAAGGGTTTGTTTAAATCAATTTCAATGCAAATGCGAGAAAAAGAGATTACCTTTTTATCTAATGTCTATTGTGAAGGGTCCATCGGTTTGCCCAACAACATCGCAACCATATGAAGAATATCATTCCTACATAATTCTAGCGGGAACCAAGGAAGCTGAACCCACACTGAGATCCTGGAAGGGAGCTCCTCTGCCAGATTAAATCCTATGTACCAAGGCTTAATAAAAAGCCCAATTTGATTATGAAAGTACGGGCCCCCTTCAAACACCTTGCTATGATCCGTCAAGTTAGAGAAAACTACTAGAAAGTAATTATTAGCTACCAACATAATCTCCATATCCCCTTCAGGATTCCAGGTACTTCTCATCCAGTATTCAATGAAGGGAAAAGAAACTCTGATCCCCATAAACTTGCAAATTAAGGCATGATTTGCCAAATAAGTCACATCCTCCTCTATAGATTCTGGTTGAATTACCAATATAGGTCTTTCCTTGCTCCTTTCAAGGTACCCATTCACCTTAGACACTCAGGGGCTTCTGAACAAATCCACACGTGCTTCCTTCAAATCATGCATCGACTTTGAAGGAGAGGTATCCTCCCTATTGAGAGCCTCCCGAAAAGAAACCCTAGGGGCATCATATGGCTCCGTGCCAAATCCCATGGCAACCGAGACAACAAATGCTAAAATCTAGCCAAAGAAAATAGCACAAAGGCTGCCTTGCAATCATAAATTACAAAGTACCATAGAAAAAAAAATTCAATAAAAACTGACCTAGTGAACCCCAAATCGCCCCTACAAAACCCACATACAAAAAAATGCCAGCAAAAATTAGAAGCCTGCATGAACCACCCCCAAACAGCAATAAATGACCACCAAAAGTAGAAAACCTGTAGCTAGGATAGCGCTCAGCTTTTCCTAGCATGCAGAACTCAGACGTGCAGTGCTTCATATTCATATGTTGATGCGCAGTGCTCCATCATCTTCATATGAGTTGTTTAATTAGTTTCCAAAAAAATTACTTTTTGATGTGAATTTTATATTATGAATTTTGATTAAAAAGTCTAATGTTTTGTGTAATTTCACCTTGTTTTATGAGTTGCTTAATTAGTTTCCCAAAAAAATTACTTTTTGATGTGAATTTTATATTATGAATTTTGATTAAAAAGTCTAATGTTTTGTGTAATTTCACCTTGTTTTATGAGTTGCTTAATTAGTTTCCCAAAAAAATTACTTTTTGATGTGAATTTTCTATTATGAATTTTGATTAAAAAGTCTAATGTTTTGTCTAATTTCACATTTTTAAATAAGGTGATTAGGTTGTTCACTCTTAAGCTGTCTTCTTAATGATATGTAGGTTGCACACTCCATGTTGCAATGTCATTTTGTCTCTACCACCCTATTATTACAAAGTAGGTATGTTCTCATTTCCTAGTCCTCTTTAGGTGTTGTTCACCTATCGGTCCTGCATCTAAAATAATGTGATCTCGTCTTTAACTAAACTATCAATATTTTTTCCTTCACTTAATTTCTAATCCTATGTAGACTTCCTCATCATGGTCCCATGTGGGGTTGAACTCTTTGATATGGTATGCTTTCTTCTGACTAGGTTGCTTTGTTCACATGGTAGTCTTGAATGCTTCTCACATCCTTGTTTATTTCATCGTTAATGTTTGGATGTGCTCTTGCATATTAATGTCTCATTTACTCACTTACTTCTTGTTATGTTTTGTCAACATGTTCTTCATTATGTTTAGCTCTTCCTCTATCATCATTTTGGGTCAACAATAGTTCTTCATACTTTGTGTCTTTTTAGATAGCTTAACATTTGAACCATCATTGATGCCTCCAATGGAAAGTATTTGTTTTTGTATTTGTCAAATGTGAGACACCACTACTATGTGTGACTTGCAAATGGTAGCCACATATTCTGGTGAAGGAAAAATAGAATGGAAGTCAAAGTGAAAGAACTCATCCAAAAGATTTTTTTTCACATTGGGTTCACCAAAGTATATACTTGTCAAATGTGACTCAACACTATTGTGCATGACTCAAAAATGTAGGCATTCATGTGTTGCTTGCATTGATTGAAAAGGTGGAAGATCACTCCTACTCATGTGGAAAGAGTATGTGGAGTGGTGGGGAATTTGGAAGGCTACCCTCTCCATGAGGAAGGAGTGCCTAATGAATAGTGGTGATGTTGGGTTAAGGTGTCATGCTACATGTAATGCGTTGACTTCTTTGCATAAATTATTGACATTTTGTTGAACAATTTCAAAGAGAGTGTCACAACAAGCAATCTTTCATTCAAATATTATGTTTAAGTGTGCAAGTTTGATTGTTAACAATAATTTTTTTTTTGGATTTATTCCAAGGCTCAAGTATATTCTTCTACTTTTGTGTCTATAAGAGTAGATGAATGCTCTCTTAGCCCTCTCAAAGTAGCTTCCACTTAATCCTCTCTCACTCTTAGACACATAGGCCCCTAATACTCTGAGTGTGACCATAAGCAAAAGAAATGGTTTAAACGTAAGGTCCATGTATTTTGTGACCATAGTCACACTTATTGTACATTTATAAGTTTGATACCTCGTCACTATAAGGATTCATATGTTGACACTGGATTAGATGCATAGGAGTTTGTCCATTGCTTTGTATAGATGTTACTACATACATTGAATATTATACTTTGGATCCATGCCATTTAGGTAGTTGATATTTGCTTTATACAATTAATATTAGTTACAAAACACATTACTATATGGTTTTTAACCAAGCATGTAGTTGGTATCCTTTAAGCACTTTCAAATGAAATTTAATCTAACCTAATTTAGTTCTAACAATATATATTTTAGAGAAAATTGTTTAAAGAACAACTTGGTTTAAGTTAGAACCACTCACAAATCAAGATGAACCACTCTTAGGGGAAAAAATAAGGCCACACACTCTCCCTGCTCAACATCTACTTAGGTGCCACTAACCTATGCCATTCCACTCTAATAATCTAAAAAGAAAAATTCCTCATAGAAACAACAATATATAAGTGATATTACAACAAATTATACCTAATGTATTAAGATCCATGAATAAGTGATTTCCATGATAGACACCAACTATAATGGGTACAACAAAGTCTCTCTCAACATGTTACGGTGCATGTACTTAATTTGGAGATTCTTGCCTTAAACAAGGATCATATCTTTGGGGGCAAGTCCTGGCAATGTGCCCCACCTTTCTACAACCAAAGGATGCAACATGGTGTAGAAATCAACTAGATCAAACTCTATTATTTTGAGAAGGTCAAAATCTATTATGGTGTTACACACTTACCATGCCCTCAACTATTGGTCCTACTTGTGTAACATGTTACAGTTAGTTGAAGATGATCTCTAAGTTATCATTCCAGGTACCATAGAGCAAGTGAGTGAGGTCCAAGACCTCCTTTAGGTAGGGTTTGCCAGTTTGCAATCAGATTATTACATACCCACCTAATCGACTATTAAAGTTCATGAAGAATTTCTAAGTTCCAATCTCATGTGGCACCTCCTACTACACAAATCAAAAATTTTAGTAGTTATTCACTCTAACATGCTTGAAAGGCAATCCTATGATACCAAGGTCAAGACCTCATAGTCTTCTAGGTAACATATTTATATTTTTAAGGTCATGTTTTTGTGATTCTTATTTTGTGGTTTCATGTATTTTTTCTCTATTTACTGGGTGCTTAGGATGAAGTTTGCATAGTGTTTTTCATAGGCATTGTTATGTTGCTTATATTACTCCATGTCTAAGTGTTGGTGTTGTCTCGTATGAAAGCTCCTTGGATTATATTGTTATTGATATTGGTATTGATTAATAAATTGGTTTAAAGTTTGGAGGCTAGGTTTTTTTCCTAAAAGGGTTTTCTCAGACTCATAGGATATACACCCTAGTAGTTAGTCTAGTCTAGGTTGTAATCAAAAGTGACATGGTAATTTAGGTGGATGCATTCCCTTCTTGGTTATGAGAACTTGCAATCTCACCGTAACCTCAATAGCACTGCACATTGATGCCATTAATGAATAAAGGATAACATCTTACCACATGCTTGGCATAGCTTGCTACTTCTTGTCATCCTACTCCTATAAAACTTTTTCATATGAGTGCTTAACGGAAATATACCTAGCTTCATTAATGTCACTCTACAACCTTGATGTAACATGTGAGATTGTCCTCAAGTTCCCTACTGCAAATAGAATCACTATCCTACTTTCATACCATGTGATTTCTCGGATAGTTTTTCTAGAAACCCCAAAATACTCAAAATTTAATTTATAATCATATTTTCCCTTTTTGTCTATATGTCATGTAAGGTGGAAAAGTAATTAAGCTATCCTAGGTTCATTCCTTTTAGTATTTATATAAAAAAAACCTAATTTAACAAGTCAGTCAACATATTTTTAATACACATATTAACAATGTATAAACAACAACAAGGATACAACACATTCACCTACATTTTCATGTCATTTCAAACTTACACTAAGGGGTCCAAATATCCATCTTTTCTACAATTCAAAAGTTACGATTTATAGCATGAAGCATTTACATACTTTCTTTCTCAATGAATTGACAAATCTACACAATTAGATGAAATTGCAAGCCTACAATTAGAATATCACCAAATGTCCAATAGATGACCTCCTAGCCCCCTCAATGCAATATGGCTAATGGGAGATAACTACCTACCAATCATATAGTGATCTCAACCACCAAAACCTAGATAGGAGGATTATTCAAGGATTTTACTGTTATGTTGAAAATTGTCCTATATATATGGTGCAATTTCTCATAGTTTAGCTCCTCTTCTTTGGTGTCCTTTCAACCTAGTTTATTTCAGACCTTCCTAAACCTTGATTGACTTATGTCTAACTGAAGAAATGTTGTGTTTTGGGATAAATGAAGACTGAAGGTGAAAAAGAAAGTTTGGATTTGGGATTCTTGGATCCTCTTAAGGTAGATTGGATTGGGAAATCAAATCTTGGAGTTGGGCACTCATGCCCTAGTCTTGCTCTATTTCATGGGGTTTTGAATTTTGGCGGGGTGTCAGCTCCAGTCGTGCATTTCGGGATTCCATTTTTGAAATTTTGTTTTTCGCACGATGTCAACATCTTATTTTGAAATTTGAAATTTCTAAGGTTAGATATTTAAAGACATTTGAAAATCATTTTAAAACACACAATCTATATGTAAGATTTATGCCAAAACTCTACCAAAACTACCATTGAAGGTCAGCAACTTGTTGAAGCTATTGAAGTTATTTGAATTTGCTATCATGGAGACATTTGATGGAGACTAGGAATCAATATCTTGAGACTATATTGATCTTCCTAGGGTTTGTACACATTTTGTATGATTGGGAGAAGGGTTGAAGCCTCCAACATCAAGCTTGGAATTCCTTCGTGGAAATGGCTACCTCACCTTCTTGTTCATGTAAGTCTTCGTTGTTTTCATCTCCTTGAGGTGAAGTTGTGTTTGTTTCATTGAGTGAAGCAAAGTGTTGATCTTTCCTTGATGCTTGAGTCATCTAGGGTTTTATATTTCTGCATACACATTTTGTTAGATGAGCACACACATATGCAGATCTTTATCCTTGGCTATTGTTGAGGTTGGAATACCAAAAATGAGGCTTGATTGAGGCAAGCTCCTATATAGCCACAACCTTCTTTCTCCTCCTTTTGCATGTGCAGGTTGAATTCGGCAAGATCTGACAAAAAGGAGTGACATGAAGACGAGTATTGTAGACACAGTCATCACATAGTTTCAGATTTTGAGATTGCAAGACTTTTGGGACATTACCACTTGCACCCCAGTCCAACTGGATATCTTCTTCATGATCTGGAATCCTTTGGAGATTGTAAGATTGTTGTTACAGAAGACCCTGACAATCAGAAACTTTCGGGACACTACCACTAGTGCCCTAGTCCATCAGAGCCTCTGTTTCTGGGTACACTTTCTCTGTACTGTTTCCTCTACATTTATGTAATCATTTCATTTGTATATGTGTCAGAAATGAAGTTATTACAGTCTGATTGATAATTTAGGGTTTCATGCTTAGTGAAAGATACTAGCTTGTAAAAACCTGATCAAAACAGTCACACATACCCAATTAGCAAGAAAAGGGAACATAAGAAATCAATAGTTTATCCATAAACTTATTCCTTGCTTCTCTAACGCTTTAGTGGTGAAAGTGTGAGACTTGAAGTCTTCTATCTTGATTCCCCATTTTTAGACTAAACATTTACAATAAAAAAGCACCTCAAGAATCTCAACATTTGGCCACAAAGATCACACAAATATTCAAGGATCTAGGAATTTTCATAATAAACCATTCAACGGTTCTTATTAAGGGGGAGAAAGAAAGGGGGTACTTTCCATTGAAGATCATGGATTTAAGGGAATTGTAACCCAATGGTAAAGTATAAGAACAACCATTATATCCTCTTAACTTAGATTAGATAGAAGCATTAACCCAATAATATCCACATTGACCAAATACATTTTAGAGTATGTGCATGGAAATGGGGGACCAAAAGGGGGTCAAAAGTGGCCATTTTATTGAAATCAATAAAAACTAATCTTTGATGAGAAATTGAAGATAACCACACTCAAAATTAGAAAATGTGATAAGGACAAGATTTGTAGTGCTCGAAATCTAGTTTCTAAACTACTATTTTTTTCTTAAAGTGCTGGAGATTAAGAGGTTCAAATAAGGGGAGCACACAAAGTGCTCATATTTTTGTTAGAAAAATATAACATAGCATCTGGTGTGCTCCCCTTAAAATGTTGACTTTTTAAAAGTATTTCACAAATCACTTCAGTGGAAAATTAGCTAACTTCATGTAGTTTATGCTTGATTTTTCTGTTAATTGTTTAATGAATATATTATATTTTATGAATTTTCAAAGTGGACACATCCTGAAAAATGAAAATTTGAGCATGCTCCCCCCTAATTTTTTTTTAAAACTAATCAAAATTGATTTTTTTAATGTGTATAGAATTGAGTCTAGAATCTAAAAATATAATTTGTTTCAAATTTTCACAAATGCATAAAAAATGACACCAAAAATACTAGACATAGGTTTTCTGCAAAAAAACACATTAGCAAAAGAAATTGAAAATGCAAACCTTAATGTTATTAGAATTTAGAAAAAATTACATGGTTATAAAGCTAATAAAAATCTTGAAGTCATCTTGGAATTTATTCATATTAACATTTAAAAATGTGTAAACCTGATGGAGAGTACGCTCGGGATTTAATTAATTTTCTAGGTTTTGTTGAAAACATGTCTTTAGCATCCAAATGGTAGGTCCAATCCTTTAGGTTGGATGCCCAAGGCAAATCCAACCCTAAGGGTTGGAATTTTCCAAAGCACATTTAGACTGGTTAAAACGCTGACCAACGACCTACAAAAAGGCATATCATGTGATTTTGGCCCACATTCTCTACTTATTCCCTTGTTCTACATTTTTTCCTACATACAAAGACACTTTTGATGCTTTTGAGGATTTGCAATGATTGGTTGACAAAATTAGTTCTCTTTTTGTTCTTGTATCAATGTAGAAGATTCCAATTACATGTTTTTAAATTAAATTTGATATTACAAATCATTATTTTCATGTTTTGATGAATTGGAATATTGGATTGACAAAATTAACTAGTTTTTTGTTTTACATTGACAAAAAATATTCTAATTACATGTTTTGTATTTAAATTTGATAAATTGTTAGTCATTTTTTGTGGTTTTTGACCATTTATTTTAGATTGATATAGAATTCAATATCATGCCAAGGAAATGACCGAAAACTCAAACATTGGAGGAATGTGAAGCCGATAATGCAAAGAAAAGAGAACAAATGAGTCAACTTCGTGAAAATAAGAAATTGAACTCCATAATGAAGATCAACCATCTTTGCCAATTGAGTTGGATCACGAAGTATCCAAGAGAAAAATATTTAGAGAAACAAAGGGAACAAATGTAAAACCTAAAACGTGCAAGTAAGAAATTGAATGCGAGAGTTGAAGGTATGCCATCTTTGCCATCTCAATTTGATACTATAGAAAATTTTCAATCACCAATTGAAAATGATGATGCATTTTCAAATGTGGATATAGATGTTACACCAATTGATCAAATGTTGAATGAGAAAAATTTATCTAATGATTCAAGTTTTCCATTGAGAACACCTCCTAGAATTTTTCTTAAAAATCATATGTTTTTATTGAAATTGATAAGAATATTCTAAAACCAATGCTTAATAAGATTCTTGAATGTACTTGTAGAAGAAATGTGAATAAGATATGGAACATATTTTTTGAAAATATAAGTGAAATTGGAAGATGTCAATTATTTGTTGAAATGATAAAAATCTTAAGTTTAGGCCAACCATGAAGATTCTTGGTCTGGGAACATCAAATAGCAATAGTGAAAAATATATTGTAAAAAATCTAATCAATGCATATCAAAGCATTGGTTTCACTTCACACACAAAAGATAGTAATGTTGCACTATGTGTCATTACATTAACTATAGTGAGTAATCAAACAAATAAATCTCACTTGATTAGAAAAACAAGTCAAGCACTAAAGATAAGTAGAAAGTCATTGGGAGGCGTGGAAGAGTTGATGACTTGAATAGAAATAAACTATGGGCATTTTTTGAGACTCCCACGAAAACATAAAGTAATAGTTGAAGCCTTAAAATCTCTAATTGAGGAATTTTGGAGAAATAACACAAGAGTGTCTCCTAATAAAAGGACTATTGTAAAAAAGAGAATTTGTTGTCAAAATCATGAGCCACATCCAAAGCATTTTTTAGATATGACTCAAACATACTTTTTCTCCAAATTTGTAAAGATTTATCCTCAAATTCAAATTAGTCAATGGTATTTTGAAATGGCAAAACCTTTTTGTCAAAATAAATCACACACACACAACTTGTTGTAGAGTTCACATGGAATTTTCTATGCATTATGATATTTTTTGATAAATATGTGTATCTTTGCATACTAATGATATTTTGTAGGAGTGTATGATAGAAGCTCCACCTAAATCATCAAGAGAATTCATTTCAAGCATTTTTTGTGAAGAGTATATGGATAGTTGTTTTATAAGAAATCATTTTGGATGGAACATGTGATAGTTGTGGTGGTTTGCAACATTTGAGAACTTGTGTACACATGGAGAATACACATGCAATTGGAAATGAACTAGTACTTTTTGAGAAATATAAGTCATTGGCATACACTCGATTAGATGGTAAAGAGGCAAAAAGGTGTGAATTGGCGAGTGAAGAAATATCAGTATTTACATTTATGCCTATTTTTTCAAGAAAGTATAGTGTATGAGTATGCAAGGCATACACATAGAGCTCGATGGTTGGACTTGCAATTCAAGTTACACAAGAATACATTTCCTCTTCATACAATCATGTCAATTGTATACTTTGTAGAGAATTATACACTACACACACAAAATGAGGTTCAATCACAATATTACAACTCCACTCAAGTTGCTATATTTGTGCATATAGAATTGATTCATGCACCTGACATTATAGAGGAAGATAGAAAGATCTTGATGGAGTATCATTTTTATATCAGTGATGATCACACACATTCTACAGAGTTTTCACAAGGTTGTTTTTAGATATTCTATGGTAATTTGAGTAGCAAGAACATCATGTTTGGTCAGCATATCATATGGTCAGATAATTGTGCATCACAATTTAAGAATTCACAAATGTTCTATTGGTTGAGTAGGATGCATATGATGAGTGGTGTTCAACATATATGAAATTTCTTTGGGGTTGGGCATGGAAAAGGGGAGCATGATGGTGTTGGAGTATTTATTAAAAGAGTTTTAGCATGAGAACAGTTGAAGTACAAAGATAGTGCAAAGTTAACTGATGCAACATCCATCGTCGAATGGTGTAACTCTACAATAGGTCTAAGTAATTAAGGTAAGTCTACAATTCATATATTTTTTGTTTGATAGAAGAAGCTAACATTACAAAATATGAAGATTGTTGTACAATGACAAGATCGAGCGAGTTCCACTCTTTTAGAAGCTCAAATACAGCTTCACGGACTATTCATTCAAGGAAAATGACATGCTTTTGTTCATCATGTACATATTTTTCTTAGAATGAGTGTGAGTCAAAAGAATGGGTTAATGAAGGGTGTGCTATAACTTTAAGCCCACTTGAGACTATCAAATTCTAGGAGCACTACAACTCATCCAAATAAAATCATCAATTGACTTGGACCATATTTCAAATCTAGTTGAACTATGTATTATAGACGCATTACTTAATGAAAATTAATATATTTTAGATTAAGATGTAGTATTGTATCATGTATATTGAAGTAATCTTTTTTGTGCAATTTAATGTCAGGCATGTTTATGTAGTTATTGTAGATGAAGATAATGATGAAGGAATATATTATTATTTATGTTGTTATGTTGAGGTAAAAAAGAAATTGACAGCCCTTGTCATAGATGGAGAAAACATTGAGTATCCTACAAGATCGGTGGTTGTTATTGGAACATGGCTTAGAAGGTATCCAATGAAGAAGTTTGATGTGTGGTTGTTCGAGGACTTTGACACACATAAGAAAATTCTTCATTATTCTAACCTTGATGTGGCATCAAATGTTGAATTGATAAAATATGGGGTTAGACTGTTGAATAAAAACTCGTGAAAAGTTTGTAAGTCTGACCATGAAGCAATACTTGACACAATAAAAAGTAGAGTAGATCCACATGGTTCATTGGATTGAATTAGTGGAATGACACAAAGGTATGTTATATGTACACCTTGTAAGTTTTGTGATTTGATTACATTTTTATTTTCATTTATTTATGTATTTCTAGTATAGTTATTAATGTATATTAGTAGTACCATACAAGCTTCCACCTTCTCGTGGTTGGTACTGTTAGTAGAGAATTTTATATTCTTGAAGGAAAAAGAAGATTAAAAAATTAACAATAAACTAGTATATCCTCATTTCACCTTCTATATTTTTGACATTTTTTCTTACCTTAATTTCACCTTCTATATGTTTGACATTATATGTTTAGCTAGGAGAGAGAGGGAGTGAGAGACATGTTTGGCATGATTTGGTTATCCTCATTTTAGCTTCTACATGTTCAACACGATTTTCTTATCCTTATTTTATCTTATATGGGCCTAGCATAACCTTAGGGGCAGAGAGAAACTTAGGGAAAGAGAGAGAGAGAGAGAGACTTAGGGAGAGAGGAAGAGAGATATAGAGAGAGAGAACAACAATGTGGGAAGAAAAAATGATGCAACTTATAGTGCTTAATCTCTTGTAGCCCATTATCATCCTAATACTAGTGACAAAGACAAGTAAAGTTGTAGCACAACTAGACCTTGCCCATTGTTTTGGTGAACCTTCCAAAAATGTTATTTTTGATGGGTCAAATGGCATGATCATCGATCAAAGAGAGAGAGAGATGTTTGGCATGATTTGTTTGTCCTCATTTCACCTATAACATAGTTTCCATGCTTTTCATATCCTCATTTTAGCTTCTACATGTTTGACATGATTTGGTTATCCTCATTTCATCTTATGTGAGTCTACCACATCCTTAGAGAGAGAGAGAGAGAGAGAGAGAGAGAGAGAGAGATGTTTGGCATGATTAACATTTCACCTTCTATATGTTTGACATTTTTCCTTACCTTAGTTTCACCTTCCTATGTTTGACATTATATGTTTAGTTGGGGGGAGACAGAGAGTTTGGGAAAGAGTAGAAGTGAGGAAGAGAGGATGAGAGAGAGACTTAGGGAGAGAGAGATACTCGAGGAGAGTGGAAGTGAGAGAGAGTGTGTGTGTTGGTTAGGGAAATAGTGGAAGTGAGGAAGAGAGGATGAGAGAGAAAATTATGTTGTCTTTCCTAGACACCAAAACCTATTGCCACATTTCCTACACACTTCTCTTTCTTATTTTCACAACACATACTTAGTATTCCTAACACTTACCCTATCTTTTTTGATATCTACTCTAAGTTCATTGTTAGTTTTCCTTGCCTTCACCTTTTCTTCCATCCCATCCTTAGATTTTCTTATCCTGTGCCATAACATCTCCCATTTCCCTTGCCTCCCTTCTTGCATCCTTTATTGATTCTTACTTTTTCTATTAGTAGTTTTCTACCCATCCCATGGTCCTTGATAAAATTTTAGTCCTAAACTTAGACTCTTCTCAACTTTAAGTTGATCATATCTTGGATAGATTTTTTCTTATATCCCATTTTCATTTGTTTCCTTTGCATTTATATCCCTATGATTTGAAGGCTCTCATGCTCTTTTATGCCACTTTCTCTACCACTATCTCCCCTTTACCTTCTCCTCCCTCTGTTACACTTATTATACTCCTTGCTTTAAATGATGACATTTGTCTCACTATTCCTTCCCCACCCTCTCCTCCTTCTATGAGCATTCCTACACCTATCGGGTCATGATAGCATGATCATTCCATGTTCCTTATGATATTTACTATGCCTTTGAGCCTCATCTCTCCTAATTCCTATTGCAACACAAGCAATCTACTAAGAGGAGGGGGTGAATCAGTAGATCAATAAAACTTAAAACTTCAAGCCTCTAGAATGCAGATCAAATTAACTTTCAATGCATTAACATCAACAACAAGAAAAGGATATTGCACACATGAACACCAGATATACATGGAAAACCCATATAGGAAAAACCATGGTGGGGGAATGCTACTAGGATCTATTGTCCTAATCTAGCCTCACAAATGAAACCATTGATTACAATGTTTAAGAGCACCAACTCTAAGGAGTCACCAAACCCCTAATTTAAGAGCACCAACTCTAAGGAGACTCTAATCCCTAGATCTGAGCACCAAATCAGTCCACAAGAGGTACTAACCTCACTATTATGAAGCACCAACTTCACATAGACATAGAAATGAAATACATCAAATATTACAGTATTGATTGCAACTTGTTCTACTCCCATTCTGAGTAGTCAATTCTGATTTTGTATTGATATTCTGATCAACTTAGCTTACAACTTTGATTCACATTACACCATTTTACACTCTACACTAAATTCTTCTCACGCATTACTCATCTGCAATCTATTACAATTGCTTTTATATATATTCATTCATTTGCATGTCTGCACTCCAGTTTATTTACATGTCTATACTCTCGCTCATTTGCATGTACAAAAAATCCACTTTCCATGTGGCTTTGTGCATGCAACAAATCAAATTTTCTATTGTTTATCCATCATTAAAAAACAACCATAGTCATAGTTCTATATATATCTTTGCGCATGCAAAAAATTTGCTTTTATGCATTTTTTTCATTGTCATCGCCATGCATCCACTGTTAGTCTTTAATAGTTAATTAAACATCTAGTTTATGCACCAAAAATAGCCATTAATACATTTTCTTTGTTGATCTTCCTTTTCCATTGATGAATTAATCATTTCACTAACCTTGGCCTTAAACTCCTTTATCGACGAAATTATCATTTTTCAAACCTTAGCCTTTAACCCCTTTATTGATGCATATTACTATTTACAAACTTTGCCTTTGTCTTCTTTATCAAAAAAAACTAATTTTGATGATCTTTACAACATCCCCTTCTTTATCAGTGAAATCTACCTTTTACAAACTCGTCCCTTCATGACTTTGTCTTCGGCGCCTTTTCCTTTATCGGCAAAAATGTCAAACCATGAACTTTGACCTTTAATGCCCTTTGTTGTCTAGTCAATGAATCGGTGAAATATTGAACTTGCAAACTTAGTTCGTAAAACAAAAGTTTTATCGATAACCAAGCCTTTTCTCTTCAAGATTTCTTTTCAATGCCTTCGTTGTTGGCGAATCAACAAATTTCAAAATTGGTGAATCATCAAATTTTGAAACTTACAAACTAAACTTTGGCTGAGACTTAAACATTTTCTATCTTACAAGTCTTCATCAAAAACACTTCCCCTTTCTCTTAGGTTAGTGAATTGATGAAAAATAAAACTGGCAAACTTCACTAGTTTGCGAACCAAACTTTTTGTTGACTAAAACCTTAGTGTCTTTTTCTTCCCTTTTGCCTTAGAAAATTTTGCTTCTTTACACTTCTCGTTTGCCATACACACTTTAATAACAACACCGACTAAAACCTTAGTGTCCTTTTCTTCCCTTCTACCTTAGAAACATTTTCTTCTTTACACTTCTACTCTACAATAGACACTTTAATAACAACACTTCAACAAATTCCTTTGACATTAATGACAATATTTCAACAATCTTCCCCTTTGTCATTGATGAAACACTTATGCATAATCTATCCTTAGTGATACTCTATTCCTTATGCATTAACATTGCTCTAGCTCTTATGCATTTGCTCCCCCTTACTCTAACTCTCCCCCTTTGTCATCAATGGCAAAGGGAGGTAATCAACCTCTTTTCTGATAGTGACCTACTACTACCAATACAAGCTCCCCCTGTCTGTACTTCTTCTCCTCACCATGTCACATCAACCTGTGATCATCTAATTTTCCATCTATCTACCTGCTCCCCCTGAGAGGTAGTCACTATCAAAACAAGGATGAAAGATATGCCTTCTCCCCAGACAAATGTTACAACTGTGCTTCTACTTGAGAAAAGAAGGAGCAATAAATCCTAGCTTCCACCTGAGATATTCAAAAGCATCCTTTGGAAGTGGCTTTATGAAAATGTCTACAATCTGATCTTGTGTGATGACATACTCCAACTTTACTTCATGATCTGCAACCTTTTCTCTCAAGAAGTGGTATTTAATGGAGTTGTGTTTTGTTCTTGAATGCATCACATGATTCTTTAAAATATTGATTGCACTTGTATTATCACAAGAATGGAAATAGGATCATTAAAATCTACCTTTATGTCATTGAGAGTCCGCTTCATCCATAAAACTTGTGTGCAACATGAAACAACAACATATTTTGAATCAGCAGTGGACAATGTAACTAAATCTTGCTTCTTTCTAAGCTATTATACCAACCTATCACCAAGAAAAAAAGCTCCACCACTAGTGCTTCTCCTATCATCTGTATATGTTATCAAAGTAAAATCATTATTTAGAGGATACCATAATCCATAATCCATGGTACCTTTCAGGTATCTAAAACTTCTCTTCACATCTTGAACATGAGATTCCTTAGGAGCAGCTTGGAATCTAGCCACCATGCATATTGCTTGCATGATATCTAGTTTGGATGTAGTTAGGTATAGTAAGATACCTATCATAGATCTATACATTGTCTGATCTATATTAGGTGATTCATCATTCTTGCTCAACTTGTATCCTATCATCATGAGGTACTAATAGGCTTACATTCTTCCATCTTGAACTTCTTGAGCATTTCCTTTGCATACTTGGTTTGGGATATAAATATACCTTTATCTAATTGTGATATTTGTAAACTAAGAAAGAAAGAAAGTTATCCAAGCATGGACATTTCAAACTCTTTCTGCATTAGATCAACACATTCCTTGCACATCCTATCATCACTACCACCAAAAATGATGTCATCAAAATATACAACAATCAACATGTGCTCACCTTTTGATTTGAAGTACAAGTTGCTATCTGCACATCCTTTTCTAAATCCTTGTTGTTGGAGGTAACTATCCAGCTTAGAATACTAAGCCCTAGGGGCATGTTTTAGACAATACAACACCTTTTTCAATCTACAATCATAATCTTCTTTCTCTGATAGCTGAAATCCTTCAGGTTGCTCAATACAAACTTATTCATTAAAGTTCCCATTTAGGAATGCAGATTTAACATCCATTTGGTAAAATTTGAAGTTCTTATAAATAGAGAATGCCAAAAACATCCTAATGGCTTTGAATCTTGCTATAGGTGCAGATGTTTCTTCAAAATCTGTGCCTTCAACCTGTGTGTATCCTTTACAAACCAATCAAACCTTATTCCTCACAACTTTTCCACCCTCATTCAACTTGTTTTTAAACACCCATTTTGTACCTATTACATTATTATCTGTAGGTCTTGGAACCAATTCCCAAGTTTGATTTTTCTCTATCTAATTGAGCTCATCTTCCACTGCATTGATCCATCTTTCATCATCACTAGCATTAGTAAATGTTTTAGGTTCAATCTTAGATAGTAATCAGAAATTTACTTGTTCATTTGTCCTTGCAAGTTTTTTCTAGTTTGCACTCCATTCTTGTCTCTGATTATTTTTTGTTCAAGATGATCTTTTTGCACATATTTAGCAGGTGCCTTAACGATTAACCTTTCAAGTTCTTCTTCAACAAGAGCATCTTCTTCTTCTTCTTCTATTAACCAATCCATCTGAGCAGATGTCTTTGCTATGTGATAGATGCAGCTAGTCCTCATCTACCATGATGTTAGAACTTTCTACAATTCTATGAAATCTCTTATTTTAACACTTATATGCTTTGGATTTGCTAGAATATCTAAGAAATATGCGTTCATCACATCTTGAATCAAAGCTTCCTAAGCCATCTTCTTGTCTTTTGATGCAACATCTGCTACTAAACACCTTGAAATATTTGATAGAAGCAAGTTTGCCATACCATAATTCATAAGGTGTCTTATCAGTGTTTACCTTTAATTGCACTCTATTTAAGACATACGTTCTTGTGTGTACTGCATTTCTCCAGTAAACATCAGGTAATTTTGACTCATTTCACATATTTCTTGCCATCTCTTTTACAGTTCTATTTTTCCTTTCCACAACTCCATTCTGCTATGGAGTTCTAGGTGCAGGATATTGTCTTTTTATGCCATCTTTCACAGTATTCCATAAACTCATTGGAGGTGAATTCTCCACCTCTGTTTGATCTTAAGCATTTGATTGTCAGACCACTCTCCTTTTCAACCATAGATCTAAAAGTCTTAAATCTCTCAAAGGCTTCTGGCTTATCCTTAAGAAATGTTACCCATGTCATTCTTGAGAAATCATCAACTAATAACATGAGATATCTCTCACCTTTTGGTCCTTGTGTCTTGGTTAGACCACTTAGGTATGTATGAACTAACTCCAAGAGTCTAGAAGTAGAGTATTCTTTTGTTTTAAAACTAGACCTTGTCTGTTTCCCATGCTGACATTCCTTACATATTGTATTTGTTGGCTTGGTGATTTTAGGCATGTGCCTAACTACATTTATTGAACTTACCTTCACAAGGTTGTCAAAATTGTTATGTCCCAATCTTCTGTGCCACAACCAACTTTCATCAACCTATCCCATCAAACAACTTCTTCCTTGAATCTCCTTGAGATTGTAAAGATTATTTTATGTTTTGCTTGCCTTAATAACTAACTTACCAGAGCTTGCCTTCCTGATCTCACAACCTTTTGCATTAAATGTCAAACTATATCCATTATCACACATTTGGCTTACGCTAAGCAAATTGTGCTTTAGTCCTTCAACATAATAGACGTTGTGAGTCTTGGCTCTTCCATCAATACTTAATATTTATTTACCGTAGATCTCTATAGATGTGTTGTCACCAAAATTAACTAAGCCTCCATTCCATTCTTGCATGCTTATAAACTTACTTTTATCTCTGGTCATGTGATTCGAGCACTCATTGTCTATCAGCCATGGATTTTGTCTCTTAGCATGAAATGTTGTCTATACTATCATAGATTTTTCTTTCTTCTGATCATCCTTATTCTCCTTCCATACCTTCTGAGTCTCCATATCCTTATCCATAAGGGAGTTTGATACATTATCCTTCTTAGGAGGCACATTCTCCTTTCTTTCCTATTTGTTAAATTTTACAAAATTTGTTTTGATCATAGCATAGTATTTTACAAGAAGGGGTCCTCTGTATCTCTTCTCCTTCATATCTCTAACTTTTGTGAAGCCATCATCTTACTTCTTCTGCTTCTTCACTTCAGTCTTTTTAGGAGATCACTAGATTTAGAATGCTAACCTTCTTCAGATCCTAATCCAGTCATGTTCTTTGGAAATCTATAATTGCTAATTATTTCATCAAGCATGCCACTGCTCTTTTCAAATTTCATACTTAGGTTAATTTGATTCTTAGCCTTTTCTAACTCTTTTCTCAAAGATGCAACTTCAGATTTGAACTTTAGACATTCTTTAGATTTTGCATTCAATTCAGATTTTGTAACTTATTCTATTCTCTTGGCTTCTTCCACTTGTGTCTTCAAATCAACAATTAACTCTTTTGATTCTACAAGCTTCTTAGACACCATATCTTCTTGAAGTTGCAACTTTAGTTTGGAGTTTTTCTTCCTATGTTTTTCAATCTCTTGTAAAGCACATACTAGCTCTCCTTCCAAGTCTACTTCTCCTTCTTCTTCATTCTTAGGGTCTTCCAAATCAGTATTGTTCTGATCTTTATCAGTATTCTCCACTATCATAAATAGGAATTCATTTTCTTCAGCCTTAGAAACACCTTCATTATTGTCTTTTGAAATGGGTCTTTCTTCAGAGGAGTTATTGTAACCTTTTATGTATACTCTTCTTGTTCTTCTAAAAATTCTTCTTCTTTGGATGGAACTACTTGTTACTTTTCTTATTATCAAATTCATCACTTTTATATTTTCCTTCAAAAGGACATTTAGTAGCAAAGTGACCAACCTTTCCACAATTAAAACACTTAAAAGGTAACTTACCTTTATACTTCCTAGATCCTCTCTTCAATCTTCTTACAAAATTGGCCTCTTCCTTGTCTATCTCAAATTCAGGCTCTACATTCTTTGCCTTCTTTGATGCCTTAAATGCAGCTTCTCTCTTGAAAATCTCAGTACCACTAGTCCTCATTTCATAGGAAGAAAAAATACCATGTAGCTCATCAACAATTATCTTATCAAGATCTTTTGCTTCTTCTATAGCAGAGACTTTAGAATCATACCTGGAAGGTAAAGATCTAAGTACCTTCTTGAAAATCACCGACTCTTTTACTTCTTCATCAAGTCCTCTCATAGTAATCACAACTTCATCAACTTTGAGTAGGTAATCAACAATCTTTTCTTCCTCTCATTTTCAGGCTTTCAAATCTTCCTTTAAAGGTCTGCATCTTGGCTTGTTTCACCTTTGTATCTCCTTCATAAATGCTCTAAAGCTTATCCCAGATTTCTTTGGTAGACTTGCATTGCATCACTTTCACAAATTCAGAGTTAGCTAAACCACATAGAATTGCATTATTAGCCTTAGCATTATTCTTACATTCCTTCTTACCCACCTGGCTTGTTGGAGGAGTTGTAAGAGTAGTATAACCATCCTTAACATATTGTCATACATCAAACCCTATTGAAGTTAGGTAGGTTTCCATCCTTATACTCTAGAATGCATAATTTGTTCCATCAAACAATGGTGCTTTGTTTGAGTGGGATCCTTCTTGATCAGCCATGTGTTCAATCTCCAAGATCAACCTTAGCTATTATGCTTCTTCAAGGAACTTGGCTTTGATACCAATTGTTAGAACACAATCAATCTACTAAGAGGGGGGGTGAATTAGTAGATCAATAAAACTTAAAACTTCAAGCCTCTAGAATGCAGATCAAATTAACTTTTAGTGTATTAACAACAACAACAAGAAAGCATGCACACATGAACAACATATATACATGGAAAACCCAATATGGGAAAAACCATGGTGAGAAAATGATGCTAGGATCTACCATCCTAATCTAGCTTCACAAATGAAACCATTGATTACAATGTTTAAGAGCACCAACTCTAATGAGTCACCAAACCCCTAATTTAAGAGCACCAACTCTAAGAAGACTCCAATCCCATGATCTGAGCAGCACCAATTCAATCCACAGGAGGCACCAACCTCATTGTTATGAAGCACAAAATTCACATAGACATAGAAATGAAATACATCAAATGTTACAATATTGACTATAACTCACTCTACTCCTATTTTGAGTAATCAATTCTGATTCTGCATTGAAATTCTAATCAACTCAGCTTGCAACTTTGATTCACATTACACCAATTTACACTCCACATTGAATTCTTCTCACACATTACTCATCCACATTCTATTATAATTGCTTTTATATATATTCACTCATTTCAAGGTCTACACTCCAATTTATTTGCATGTATGTACTCTCGCTCATTTGCATGTACATAACATCCACTTTGCATGTGGCTTTGCACATGCAATAAATCAAATTTTATGTTGTTTATCCATCGTTAAAAACAACCACAATCATAGTTCTATATATATCTTTGTGCATGCAAAAAATCTATTTTTATGCATTGTTTTCATTGTCATAGCCATGCATCCACTATTAGTCTTTAACAGTTAATTAAACATCCAATTTATGCACCAAAAATAACTGTTAATACATTTTCTTTGTTGATCTTCCTTTTCCATCAACAAATTAATCATTTCACTAACCTTGGCCTTAAACTCCTTTATCAGCGAAATTATCATTTTTCAAACCTCAACCTTTAACCCTTTATCGACAAATATTACTATTTATGAACTTTACCCTTTGTCTTATTTATTGGTGAAAACTCATTTTGATGAAATTTACAACATCCTCTTCTTTATCAGTGAAATCTATCTTTTATGAACTCATCCCTTCATGACTTTGTCTTTAGCACCTTTTCCTTTATTGGTAAAAATGTCAAACCACGAACTTTGACGCTTGAGCCCTTTATTGCCCAGTCGGCAAATCGACAAAATGTCAAACTTGCAAACCTAGTTTGCAAAACAAAAGTTTTTCTGATAACCAAGCCTTTTCTCTTCAAGCTTTCTTTTCAATGCCTCCTTCATTGTTGGTGAATTGGCAAATTTCAAAAGTGGTGAATCGAAAAATTTTGAAACTTACAAACTAAACTTTAGCCAAGACTTAAACATTTTCTATCTTCTAAGTCTTCATAAAAAAATTCCCCTTTCTCTTTTGTTGGTGAATTGGTGAAAAACAAAATCAGCGAACTTGCTAGTTTGCAAACCAAAATTTTTGTTGACTAAAACCTTAGTGTCTTTTTCTTCCCTTCTTAGAAAATTTTGCTTCTTTACACTTCTCCTCTACCATAGACACTTTAATAACAACACTGACTAAAACTTTAGTGACTTTTTCTTCCCTTCTACCTTAGAAACTTTTGCTTCTTTACACTTCTCCTCTACCATAAACACTTTAATAACAACACTTCAACAAATTCCTTTGACATCAATGACAATATTTCAACACTTCCTACCATGTTGTACCTCTTGCTTTTGTTTATAAGACCTCTCTTCATTCTAAGGATGACATAATTAGTCTTGAGAAACATGTATTACACATGATGATTAGGTTGCATGCTTTTTAGATGCTATATTAGATGAGTTACATTGCGATATTGATGTTGATGTTTCTCCTTATTCTTATTTTTGTACTCCTATATTAAGCCTTCCCCTCTAGACATGAATCCACTTCATTGTGATTCTATGCATGATCTCTCTTCCAAGAAACCTTTACCAACTTCCCCTTCTATAAATCCTCCCCCACAAGATTATGACATATTAATTATAATAATGGTGTCTACATCATTCCTTGTGTTGTTGATAAATGACTACTAGAGATTATGACATATTGTTATATAGTAAAAGAGAGATGAATGCATGCATGTATAACAAGATCAAAACCCTCTACCACAATAACATTCTAGGACAAGATTGAGCTAAATCACAACCAAGGAGAAGGTTGACTCAGCTATAGATCTTGTGCTCCTGATTTTCTATGGAAAGGTGAGATTTAAATGAGCCTTTATCAAACCCTAGGTAAAGTATGAAGGAAACCCTAGTTCTAAGATAATCATCTTAAAATAAAAATCTAGAAACTAAAAGTACAGAGAGGATCAGTAAGATGTCAAAACCTATCTTCCAAAAGTAGATGTGTCAAAGGAAAAATTTGGCAACCGCCCAAGTCCAGATGTTGGAATCTCCTAAAAGTTAGAACTAATGAAATGCTCCAGATGATGCCTAAAACTCAGATCCAGAAGCTTGAGGCCTTGTAGACTAGGGCGGTGACCACCCAAGTCTAGTTAGAGGGATATTTTGGCACTATTTCTAGATCCTAAAACTATAATGTTTGCACTTCTTCCCTGTAGCTCCACTTTTCCTAAAAATTGTACCTATAACATGCACACAAGATGAAAAGAGAGGGGTTTGGGGGTTGTGGTGTTTAGGAGTTTGCCTTAGTCAAGCCTTGGGTTAGCATTCAAGCTTTCCCAACACCATTGTTAATGAGAGGGCATGCTCTTGCAGAGCAAAGGCCAAAGATAATCCAAATGATGAAATGATTCAAATGATTCAAATAGAAATGATATCACCTTGGAGGTGAAGCCTTTGGGAGAATGAAAGCTCTTCAACTCACAAGGAGATGGATGATGATGCCATAGCTGCAACTAACACACAAATACAAACACAAATTTGCAACAACAACAACACAATGAATGCCTTGAATGCTCTTTGCTCCAATATCATAAGTTCACATTCTCCATCTAGGTGTAAAATGAAGTGATAAACTCACTTGAATATGCTTTCCCACGAATATTTATGAATTTAAATCATAAGAGCTAGCAAGGAGAAACATTTTGGAAGGGTCCAAGTTGACATACCAAAAGTTAGCCCCAATCAATTAGGATAGACTTGGGCAGTTGGCACCCAAGTCTAGGGGCCTAAATTAGGTCAGGGATAAGTTCAAATAGGTCTCAAGGGTCCCAACATGTCCTAGGTGCTAGGAAGTTTCCTTTGGGATGATCAATTATATAATGTAAAATTAAGTATAAGGAAGAAAATAGGACCTAGGAGCTAAACTAAGAAGTAAAAAGGTATGTGGCCACTTTTTACTCCATAGCATTTAGCCCCCACTTTAATGTATGTATGACATTTTGATCCATACATGCATTCATGTATGGTCAAAGCACATCAGACACATCAAACACACCCTAAGTTTGAAGACTATCTCTAGTTCCCAAGCTTAGGCAAGCATAAGAAAACACTTAACAGTCACATAAGACACAATGAATACAGTAAGGAAGCACACAATACATGGAGAATATAGTGAAACATGCAATACATGGAGAAGACATGAATACAATCACGAAATACATGAAGAAGACATGATCAAGCAATTACACACACACACATATAAAATGCTAACTAAAGTAAACAAACACACATCGTGGGGAGGGACTCATCACCACACAACTTTAGACCACACAAAAACACACAAAAAATGAATAGTGTAAGGACAAACTCATCACCACACAACTTTAGACTATGCCACAAACACACAAGACACACAGAGAAGACACTTAAAACACATGGAAAACACAAAATACACAAGCACCACATAGTATGACATAGCCACACTATACATCTTATATATGGAAAACACGAGCAATAGGGAGGAGCTCAGCACTACTCCACTATATAAAACATGCTAAACACAATTGACAGTTGAGCTATGCTACCACAACCACCAAAGACACACTTAAGGGTGAATATCTCAAGATCCAACCCTGCCTCATGATGAGGACTTTGTATAAAAGGATGTGTACTAGCTCAAGAGATACACCATCCCACCTTACAATGAGGGATTTGTATAAAAGGATACACACTAGATCAAGAGATACATCATCCCACCTCACAATGAGGGCTTTCTTGCTTTGTATATAAAAGGATGTGCACTAGCTCAAGAGATACACCATCCCACCTCGTGGTGAGGGCTTTCAAACATGCTTTGTCAATGTCAAAAGATAATTAGATAAATACCATTATATATGCCCCCACCTTAAGGTGGTTGATCCTACTTACCGACATCAAGCACATTAATGTAGAGTGAAAACACACAAGGGAACAAGAGCTCTCACAAAGCCCATGCCCCCAAAGGTGACATGTGCCACGATCACTGAATGTTCCCAAAAACACATCAAGATTAGTTTATAAGATAATGGACAAGATATAAACTTTGGTTAGAAAATACTTCTCTAAGATAACAACCAAATCAATTCATGAAAGCTATGTATAAATCATATCACATGATAGATGAAGACTACACTTGCAGGTTCGGTACTGAGTATAGCCGCTGGGCTATACTGCAGGTATCTCAGAATTGAGTGTATCAACAAGGTGAGATACAAAATGTTCAATCCTAAGTGAATTGAAGCAGATTGAGAGTATTGTAAAATTTTTGTTACAAGAAATTTCACAACACAGAGTAATTCTACTAGCCAAGCATCAGATATATATATCAAACCCATCTTCATATATGGAATAGGTCCATTTTTGCTTTCTTGCTAAAGGGACACATAGTCCTTATCAGTATTTATCTGTTTTCATCATCTACTAGATAGTAGAGCCACTGAAGAATATAAACAATAAAATGAGAGAGGAGACAAAGTGTTTTAGGAACACCACACAAGAGGATGCCCCCAAAACACCCTCTACAACCCTATACCCCCAAGGCACAACACACAACAATAAAGTAGAGGAGAGGAAAAGTAGAAGAATGATGAAATAAATAGAAGAATGATCACAATAGTAGTAGTCTCATTGTATCCTTTATCTTACAAGAGTATCAAGGGTCATCCAAAGAGACCTAAACAACATATAGCCCAACACAGGGGGAACACAACACCATGCTAACAACATATATATCTAGGAGGAGGCCACCCTTGAGAGCAACTAGAATAGATGCTACAACGAGTGTGGGTAAATGAGAGGGATATATTTACCTGTTTTAATGGGATATTTCCTTGTAGATAATCCATGTCTGTTATTGAAGGATATATCATATTTAGTCTTGAACTTGTTGATATTGTACTAGCATTAGTATAGTTATTCGCTATCCACTTAGTGGGTGGAATAGGTGAATTGTTTTACTTGATCTTGACATCCATCCGTAAGGGATTTAATGTGAGAGACCTTTCCTCATCCATAGTGCTTCATCTTTAGGACAAAAAGCATAGGAACGAAGGGAAGGTAAAGGGTTTTGAGGAGAATTATTGGTGATTATATATTTAGTGATGTCCAAAGGGTTTGAACATTTAACCAAAGGAGGACTATTCATGGCCTTTGCATCCTTAGTGATATCCAAGGTACTTGAATATTCAACTAAAGGAGGAAGATCAAGGGTCTTCACTTCCTTAGTGATATCCAAGGGACTTGGATATTCAACCAAAGGGAGGAGTTTGAGGGTCTTCACTTCCTTAGTGATATCCAAGGGACTTGAATATTCAACTAATGGAGGAAGATCAAGGGTCCTCACTTCCTTATTGATATCCAAGGGACTTGAATATTCAACTAAAGGAGGAATATCAATAGGATTATCCATAGAGACTTCATGCACTATGGTAGGGATAGAATTAGATGAGTTCTCATTATCTATCCATGGAGTGTTCTTCATTAGAGGGGGTTCTTCATTCACTAATGATTCATCTTTTGAGGGGAGAACATTGGAATGAAAAGAGGGTAGGGTGATGTTAAGAGATGTGTCAATGAATTAATCCTCTTTCACCAAAGTGTCCTCATAAGTGGGAACAACTTTGGAGAGAGTTCATCACATGTATTAGAAGCTAGGTCCAGGGCATGATCCTGATCTTTAGCAATAGGAGGCATAGTGGAATGTGCAATAGAGATAAAGTCATCTAGGGCTTCATCTAACATATTGAAGTCACCACTACTAAATGATGCAACATATTTATTATTATCTATGAATTTAGTGAGATCATCTAATATTGAAGGATATGTTCCCAGACATTTGTGAAACTATCAAAATCAGATATATAACAAAGGATTTCATATGTGGAACACATAGAAATATCAACATCATAAATATATGTAATTTTTTTTAAGACTTGAGGATACTCGTGAGTAAATTTGGAGAAATTATCAATGTCTATGATGTATGCAAATAATGCTTCCAAAGATGAATAACAAGAAGAATCCATGATGAAAGTATGATAACTCGTTGCACACCTAGACACTAGTTTGAGGAAATCAGGTTTTTGAGAACCAATAACACACCAATTTCACTACAAAAAAAGTAAGTATAGTGCTACACAACAAGGCAATGTGATTGATTTAAAAGTTTTCTCAAATAGATGTGAAGAGAGTTTGTAAAACCCTTGTTGAATACACACTATTGTAATTAAAAACATGCAAATTTTCAAAGTAAAGTATTAAATGGTGCAAAATTTTCAAATGAGTAATGAAAATAAGACTTAAATGAATGATATATCTGAATTGAAAGATGTTTATGATAGTAGAAAAATCTGAAATGAGATTTTTACTACCAACCCTAGCTATGCAAATGACTAGGTTATAGGAAAGATGCAATTTTCAACAAAACCCTAGAAAATGAGATATACAAATGCAAGGTATGAAATCATGAAATGATTAATTGTTGTAATTTATCTCAGATCTGATGTAAAAATTAGAAAATTACATGCTTCCAATGATATGCAAGGAAAATAATGTAAAACTATGTTATTATGCAAGCCTAGAATGCTTATTTTTTCATTTTTTTTTCAAATGTATACAAAATTGTTCAATGCAAGATGGTAGATATGATATGAATGAATGCAAGGATTGATTACAACACTCAATAAGATGCAAGTTCAGTAAAAACATGGATTCACCAAAATGTTATATAGTAAAAGAGAGATGAATGCATGCATGTATAACAAGATCAAAACCTTCTTCCACAATAACATTCAAGGACAAGATTGAGCTAAATCACAACCAAGGAGAAGGGGACTCAGAAATAGATCTTGTACTCTTGATTTTCTATGGAAAGATGAGATTTAAACGAGCCTTTATCAAACCCTAGGCCAAGTATGAAGGAAACCCTAGTTCTAAGATAATCAGTTTGAAACAAATGATCAACAATAGAAATCTAGAAACCAAAAGTACAGAGAGGATCAATAAGATGGAACTTGTCTTCTAAAAGCAGAGGTTTTGGAGGACAAATTTGGCAACCACCCAAGTCTAGATGTTGGAATCTCCCAAAAGTTAGAACTAATGAAATTCTCCAGATGATGGGTAAAACTCAAGTCTAGAAGCTTGAGGCCCTATAGACTAGGGTGGCACCTGCCCAAGTCTAGTTAGAGGGATATTCTGAAACTATTTTTCAGATCTTGAAACTATAATGTTTGCACTGCTTCCCTGTAGCTCCACTTTTCCTGAAACCTATACTTGTAACCTACACACAAGATGATAAGAGAGGGGTTTAGGGGTTGTGGTGCTTAGGAGCTTGCCTCAGTCAATCCCTAAGTTAGCATTCAAGCTTTCCCAACACCATTGTTAATGAGAGGGCGTGCTCTTGTAGAGAAAAGGCCAAAGATAATCCAAATGATGAAATAATTCAAATGATTCAAATAGAAATGATATCACCTTAGAGGTGAAGCCCTTGGGAGTATGAAATCTCTTCAACTCACAAGGAGATGGATGATGATTCCATATCTACAACAAACACACAAATACAAAAACAAATTTGTAACAACAACACAATGAATGCCTTGAATGCTCTTTTCTCCAATATCATAAGTTCACATTCTCTATCTAGGCATAAAATGAAGTCATAAACTCACTTAAATATGCTTTCTTGCTAATATTTACGAATTTAAATCACAAGAGTTGACAAGGAGAAACTTTTTGGAAGGTCCCAAGCCGACATACCAAAAGTTAGCCCCAACCAATTAGGAGAGACTTGGGCAGTTGATGCCCAAGTCTAGGGGCTTAAATTGGGTCAGGGATAAGTTAAAATAGGTCCCAAGGGTCCCAAAATGTCCTAGGTGCTAGGAAGTTTCCTTTGGGATGATCAATTATAATATAAAATTAAGTATAAGGAAGCGTATGGACCTAGAATCTAAACTAGGAAGTAACAAGGCATGCAGCCACTTTTTACTCCATAACACATATTATTGATAATCATGGTACCTAACTGACCATTACATTTTCCTAACTTAGTGTACACATATCCCTGATTGGTGTTCTTGTCCCTATATAGCTTCATCTATTCTATTCACTCTTATCACACTTCATACCTATTCTTCTACTATATACTTATTATTTAGAAACTAGCTAGCTCTATCACCTACTCATTACCTTTGCCTTTTTCATGAGGCAACTCTATGATTATGTCATGAGAAGCATTACCTCATATTGCTCCCTTTTCCAATGATCATACACATTTATCCTAGCATGTTACTATATCAAGCACTACTTTGCCCATTTATGGGGGCATTAACCTATTCCACTAGCTAGCTAGGGGCATCATCCATGTCTTGTTTTGGGCCTAACTTGGCACCTTTATTGGTGGCAATGACATATCCATTATCTAGTTATCCATTTTTTTTGTCTGGCCTAGCCTCCTTCATAGTTTGAGTGGCTACCACATAGCCCTTTTTGTTGGGTAGCAACCACATTGACATTTTTATTTTTACTTTTTGGCCTAGCATGGTCCCTTGTTTCATTACAATTACATAGCCATTATCTTTTACCCATCTTTTTTGAGTAGTGACAACAATGTAACCATTTCCTCTCTTATATCTTGATTATTGTACACACATAGAGTGCCTTGACAAGAAGTGATGTTCATTTCAAAATACTCCATTCTCCTTAAGAGAGAAAAGGGGATGATGTTCATTATGGATCCATCATTAGCTAGATTTATTTTGATGCAAGTTTCATAGATCCAAACTTGTAGGTATAGGGCAGGATCCCCTCTTTTAGTTAACTTGTTTGCAAGCATGTTCTTAAGATTGAAGAATCTCAAATCTTACAATTTAGATTTTTGAGGGTTAATATCAAATGGCCTTCAAGATGGATGCTTGATGAGTAAGATATTTTTTAAGAGGTCTATGAATGAAATGTTAGTGATTGTGCTCTTGAGATCATCTATGACATCATGGGGCCAATAGGTTCTATGATATGGATTGCAGAAATATTATGTCCATGTTGTTCAATTGATTAAGTTGCATGGGTCTCTCAGCCTTCATCATTATAGACTAACTCAACTAAAAATAACATTTTAGTGTGCCCCTTTATACCCAATTGGATGGAAAAAAATAGCCCTTGTAGGGTTGAGACACTTGTTGATCTAGATGTAGAGGGGTTAGATAAATTAGGTTAAATCATATTGTTAGAATGTTGGTGTGGAGAGAATGGATTTTGATAGATCCATAAATTTTGAATTTTTAGGAGTAGTGGACCCATGATGACTACCATTATTTGAAACCTCATGAGGGTGGAGGAACATTTTGATGAAAAGGTGTTATTGTTCCTTTGGGAGTTTGGAGATGAACTAATTATAGTCTCGATAGGTTTCTATATCATGTCCTCTAGTCTTGTGGAACAAGTAGAATTTTTCAATATCATAATATCTAGGTCCTTTGTAGGGGTTGTATCAATTTCATTGAAATTATGATGTTTTGTTGTCAATTATCTCTCTAATATTAGTTTTTCCTTTGAGGGTAGTCATTTTGAGAAGGACACTCAACATTATTGTCCATCTCATATACTTTCTAGTTAGCTTGATTTGGGTAAATTATTATTTGTATTATAGTTGTTATTGTTGTAATTGTGATTGTTGTTTTGGTTGCTATTACTTTAGGGGTGGAACATCCTTGAATCCATTTTTCATTGCACTTTTTTTACTTCTTAGCATCTTGGTTGT
Source organism: Cunninghamia lanceolata (assembly GCA_027924645.1). Classification (NCBI taxonomy): domain Eukaryota; kingdom Viridiplantae; phylum Streptophyta; class Pinopsida; order Cupressales; family Cupressaceae; genus Cunninghamia; species Cunninghamia lanceolata. The sequence goes on from BSBN01001373.1 coordinate 749,107, forward strand.
AGAGGGATTATTACTATTGTTATTGTTTAAATATTGGTTATTACCCTAGTTTTGGATAACCAACCTTCCATCAGTTTCATACATTCTCCCTTCACTATAAATAGTGGATTAATCAATTCATAGGGAACTTTCTAGCATTTTTTTGTAGGACTTGTAGAAATTTAGATATGGAGGTGGTTAAGAGGCCCCCTAGTTTAGATTATTTTGAGTAGTGACAAATGGATTGGAATGGGTTCATCATCTTGGAGATTGTGGTCTTGTATTTAATTGTGTCAAGTTTTGAAGTGGTTTCTCGTCCAAGGGGTTGAGCTTAATTAGTTAAAATGTTGGGTTCTCATTGTGGAGACCCAAGTTCAAATCCCCATAGGGACATCCAATGTGGAATTCTAAGTTGTGACTCTTGGTCTTCCATGGTTGGCTTCTAATGTGGATGTGGTTTCATAATAAAAAGTGGATTTCTAAGTAGTGACTCTTGGTCTTCTTTGGGTGATTTCTAATGTGGTTTCTCGTAAGGAGCTTGTATTAGGTGATTTCTAATGTGTTTTCTCGTAAGGAGCTTGTATTAGGTGATTTCTAATGTGTTTTCTCGTAAGGAGCTTGTATTGGTCTCATGTTGATGCTCATATAAGCAGAATATTTGTAAATGATATGCAATTAAAAAAAGTGGTTTCTCAACACCCTTGCCTTGAGTGCCGTAATTTGTTACACTAAGGTGGTAATAGATTCTCTTGGGTTTCTTTGTTAGATTTATTTGCATTTAATTGGGGTGAGTTTTATTGATAACTATAATGGTATCCATGAATAAACTTTCAAGACCTCATGAAAAGAAGATTAAACAATAGATTGCATGTGTACCAAAGGTGTGAAATAACACAACATTCCTTGAAATATAACCCATTGAACAACTACAGCATACCTACTACTCAGATAAATCTATAAACATGTGGAGACACTAGCACTATGAGGAAACTTCTACTTTCAATGCCTTCCCTTGACCTATAGCACCATATCAATGTTGGGAATTAAGGTGTCCCAACCTTGGTAATTCCTTGCATTTATTATTGTAATGTAATTTATTTACTTAGCCTATGTTGTAATTTTGTTGCACATCCTATTTTGTCATTTAGTGTGAAGTGGCATGATGAGTTGTCACTCCACTTATAAGATGACTAGGATGGTCAACACACTCCATGTGGAGATAAGCATCCCTTTTGTGTGGTAGAGGTTTTTTGCCATGTGTCGGCATCTTGACTAGTGTGTAAGTGAATCTTGACCAAAATAGTTATGACATTCCTATGATAGAATCTGACATGTAAGAGTCAGAAATAGAAAGTTCTATGACAGGTGAAGACATGTGTCATAGGGCATCTTGGAAGAAGGCATCCTTGGGTGTCCCAAGGAGGGTTATGACATGTTGTAAGAGCATATGCTATTTATAGCCTGCGTATGACAAATTCTCTTATAGTTGTAAGAATTGACAACTATGATAGATTCTATGACGGTTGTAAGTGTCGTAAGAGTATTTGTAATTGCCCAATTTGGGAATAGGTGACCTCTTTGGGATGGGGTGATATGAAAAGTGTCATAAACATCTTACAGTGTTGGACAAGTGTCCATAGGCATGGGTTTTGGGCCTTGAGGCCATGTTGGATGCCCATCTCAAGATAGAGCCATTTTTACCTTGTATATTCTATATAAATAGGTGCTTTGGAGAGGAGATGTATTATGTGATTGACAAGTACTGTTATGCTACCAGATTGTCTCCACATATGAGTGTCAAAGACTCCTACAATAGCATTGGCTTTGTAACTATATTGTAAACCTCATTATTTAGATAATACATTTGAGTTGTGTTTTGGAGTGTGGGGTTTTTCACTCGTAAGGGTTTTCCCCACATATATCTTGTCTCTCTTCTTCTATCTTACATTCTTGTGTATGTGTTTGTTGCAATATCTCTATTAGTGGGTTAACATTGTTGTAACTATAAAAATTAAAATGAATTTGCACTCATCTCTCCTCATTAGATTAGTGTAGGAAGCATTTTTCACACACCTAGCTTCCTTTCAGTTGGTATTAGAACTTGATCACCTTTGGTCCTAGTTGTTGGGCAAGGGTTTTTTGAGCTAATCTTAGGTTGAGTGGGAGCTTTGTGTAGAGCATTTTGTAATCTTGTTATAGGGAAAGAGATTGCAGGCACATCTGGAAGATTAGAGGTGGAGAAATTCAATGGCACAAATTTTGAGTTATGGAAACTTAATATGGAAGACATGCTTGTTGATCATGACCTATGGGAAACCGTATCTGATGTAAAACTAGCTGCAATGGCACAAGTTGATTAGGATCTCAAAGATCAGAAGGCTATGGGTCTCATAAGACTTAGTCTAACTAATTCTGTCCTGTTAAATGTCCATGAGGAGAAGACCACGAAAGATCTTTGGAAGAAGTTGGGAGATGTTTATCAGGCCAAATCCTTGGTGAATAAACTTTTTTTGAGAAAGAAGTTGTATTCTCTGAGGATGGAGGATGGAGGATCTATTATAGATCACCTGAATGCCTTCAACATGTAATTGCACAATTGACATCTGTTGGTGTGAAGATGGAGAAGGAGGATCATTGTATGACCTTGCTTTATTCTTTTTTGGACTCGTGGGATCATCTTTTTATGGCTATTGGAAGCACCACATCCACATTCACAATGGATGAAGTGGTATCTTTTCTATTATCTGAAGAGATGCGGAGAAAGTCTTCTGAGGTAGACAAAGAAGCTCTTGCAATTCATGGAAGGCCCAGGGAGAAAGGGAAAAAGAAGGACAAGAAAGCTGAGAAGGGCAGATTCAAATCTTGTGGGAGATCCAAATCTCCTGGAAAGTCCAAGGCTCTCTATTGGAACTATGGAAAAACTAGGCATTTCTAAAAGGAATGCAAGGAAGAAAAGAAAAAGAAGAAGAAGAATGTCGCAGATTAAGATTCTGACAAATCACAAGATGATGGTGATGCCTTCATCGTAGCCCTGGCCACCCATGCATCTAATGATGTGTGGTTGATAGATTCTGGTGCATTATTCCACATGACCTCGCATCGAAGCTGGTTCATGAAGTATGAAGAGTTTGATGGTGGAAGAGTGTACCTGGGTGATGATTCTCATCTAAAGATTGTTGGTCATGGAAGAATCTCAATCTGATTCCCTAATGGATGAGTGAAGGGGATCACTGGGGTTATGCACATCCCAGGCTTGGCACGGAACCTACTTTCTATAAGTATGTTGAATGATACAGGTGTGCAGGTTGTCCTTTCGAAGGATGGATGTAAGATGACTAGGGGATCTATGGTGCTTGCGAAGGGTACTCAGAGAGATACTTTGTTTCAGCTAGAGGTAAGCACTTCACAGTGCAATAGTTCTTCTGAATCAAAGAAAAGAGCTACAGTCACTTCATCCCCACCATCTGAACAAGCATTGAAGAAATTTATTGTAACACATTTTGATGGTAGTGCACATGCTTTGGAAGTTAAACTTCCTACTGAAGAGACTATGTTATGGCATTTGAGATATGACCACATTGGTGAGAAGGGTCTTAGAAGCCTAAAAAATAAAAACTTCATTGAGGGGTTAAATGATTGTAATCTCAAGTTCAACTTTTGCGAACATTGTGTATATGGAAATCAAAACCATGTTTAGTTTTACTGTAGTTCTCAGAAGTCTTCTAGTGTATTGGATCTTATTCATTCTGATGTGTTTGGTCCTATTAATGTTCCTTCTATTTCCAAATTTGTATATTTTGTATGTTTCATAGATGATTATAGTAGAAGGACATGGGTTTATTTTATCAGAAACAAGATTGAATTCTTTAGTTAGTTTAAAGAGTTTAAAGCTTTTGCTGAAAATCATACTAGTAAAAAGATTAAGTGTTTGAGAATTGATAATGGTGGTGAGTTTTGTTTGGCAGAGTTTGATAAGTTCTATAAAGAGCAAGGGATTGAAATACATAAGACAACTCCATACACCCCACAACAAAATGGAGTTGCAGAGAGGATGAATAGGACACTGATGCAGAAGGCTAGGAGTATGCTTAGGGGAGCAAGCCTCGAACAAAAGTTTTGGGTTGAAGCTATAGCCACTACTTGCTACCTGGTAAACATGTCTCCTACATTAGATCTTGTTGGTAAGACATCTATGGAGGTGTGGTCTGGTAAGAAGACTTTAGTTAGACATCTTCATGTTTTTGGTTGTGAGGCATATGCACATGTGCCTAGGGAGAAACTGTCTAAATTGGAGAATAAGGCTGTTAAGTGTATTTTCATTGGCTATGGTGTTGCTGTGAAAGGATACAAGCTTTGGGATTTTGTGGCTAAAACATTGTTGTATAGTAGAAGTGTTATCTTTAGAGAGCTAACACCTTCCATTATTTTATAGCTAGAACAGACAGAAAAGAAAGATGTGGTTCAATTTCCTTCTACCACTGAGAAGACTGAACCGATAGATCCTATGAGATCTGATGATGAGGAAAGCTCTAGCAGCTCTAAAAGTTTAGAAGAAGAAGTAGAACCTCAACCCCAGCCATTAAGGAGGTCTACATGAACAAGGAAGCAACTTGATAGGTTTGGCTATTCACTACTTGATTCTAGTTGTGCTTTTTCCTTGCTTACTAACACTGATGAGCCTAGAACTGTGATAGAGGTTATAGGCATGAAAGATTCAGGTTCCTAGAAGGAGGCCATGGAAGATGAGATGGCTTCTTTGGAAAAGAATAAAACATGGGACTTGGTGCCTTTGCCTAAAGGACCGAAACCTGTTGGATGCAAATGGGTGTTCAAGAAGAAATTCGGTGTAGATGGCCGTGTTGAAAAGTACAAGGCCATACTAGTTGTGAAGGGATAATCACAAGTGGAGGGAATTGATTATGGTGAAACTTTCTCTTCCATTGCAAAGATGACATCTATTCGGTTCTTGTTATCTCTTGCAAAAACTTATGACTTAGAGGTGGAGCAGATGGATGTGAAGACAACATTCCTTCATGGTGATTTGGAGGAAGAGATTTACAAGTCATAGCAGAGTATTACATAGAGAAAGGTAAAGAAAATTAAGTTTGCACGTTGAAAAAGTCTTTGTATGGTTTGAAGCAATCTCCTAGGATGTGGTACTTGAAGTTTGATGCCTTTGTATTGTCAGTTGGATTTTTGAGATTGAAATCAGATCATTGTGTGTATTATAAGTTTGACAATGCGCATTCTCATTACTGTACTGTATGTTGATGATATGTTGTTAATCGGGAATGGTAAGAATATGATTTCTGATTTGAAGTCTCAGTTGTCAGCAAAATTTGAGATGAAAAATCTAGGGGTAGCTAGGTACATTATGCGAATGGAAATCAGAAGAGACAGAGCTAACAGAAGACTTTGGTTAAGCTAGAGTAAGTATGTAAAGACCGTGTTGGATAGGTTCAGCATGGTAGATTATAGACCATTATGTGTTCCTATTTCTTTGGGGACAAAATTATCTGTTAATGATTGTCCAAAATCTCCTAGTGAGGTGGAGGACGTGAGCAGAGTACCTTATGCTAGTGTAGTTGGCAATTTGATGTATGCTATGGTCTGCACAAGACCAGACATTACCCAACCAGTGGGAGTCCTTAGTCGATTTATGGCTAAACCTAGATGGGTACATTGGGATGTAATTAAGAGAGTGTTCAGATATTTGAGGGGTACTTCTGAGTATTCCATATGCTATCATGGTAATGTTATAGGACCTCTACATTCTATTTTTATTTTTAGATTCATGGATTCTGATTGGGTGGGTGATATTGATAGAAGGAGATCTACCAGTGCCTATGTGTTCACTATGTTCGGTGGTGCAATTAGTTGGATGAGTAAGTGACAACCTGTGGTTGCTTTGTCCATGATAGAAGCTAAGTATATGGCAGCAACTCATGCTTGTAAGGAAGCCATTTGGCTTAAGTGATTGTGTTCAGATATTGGTGTTGATGCAAGACAGATTATGATTTGTTGTGACAGTCAAAGTGCAATTTGCTAAGCAAAGAATCCAACTTTCCATGCCAGAACAAAGCATATTGATGTATAGTTTCACTTCATGTGAGACATGGTAGAGGATGGGAAGGTGAATTTGGAGAAGGTAGACACTTTGAAGAATGTTGTCGATGCATTGACGAAACCAATGGGCACAAAGAAGTTCTAACGGTGTTCGGAGTCTATGGGCCTCTCGGCCTATAGCAGTTAAATCCTGTTATTTCTATTATCTTTTACAAGGTGTTCAACAAGTGGGAGAATGTTGGGAATTAAGGTGTCTCAACCTTGGTAATTCCTTACATTTATTATTGTAATGTAATTTATTTACTTATCCTATGTTGTAATTTTGTTGCACATCCTATTTTGTCATTTAGTGTAAAGTGGCACGATGAGTTGTCACTCCACTTGTAAGATGACTAGGATGGTCAACACACTCCATGTGGAGATAGGCATCCCTTTTGTGTGGTAGAGGTTTTCTTGTTAGATTTAGGGTAGACAACTAAGAGGGGGGGTGAATCAGTTGTCCAAAAATTTCTTCCAAATCAAATACTTAACTCCACACAAGCATAATAGTAAATCAATCATGAAAGCATAATGCAACAAGTTAAGAGGAGATACACATTAACACATATAACACCAAGATTTTTTACGTGGAAAACCTAGTTAAGGGAAAAACCACAAGATGATTAACCCAAGATAATATTCTTTGTTAGAAGAATAGAAAGAACAAAATGGCACATGCCAATTAGGGCTCACTGCCCGAGCACATTGCTCACAAGAGGCTCACTGCCTATAAGAGACACACTGTCTACAAAAGAATAAGTATCACATACTTGAATTGGCAAATAGCATCTTCACCATGCTTGAGTCAGTTCCATTTAAGACCAAACCTTTTGCTCTGCCTTTCACTCTTCTCCTCACTACCACACACTCATCTCCACAAGTCCACACTAAAATGAATTCACAATCCCTTATTTATATATGATACCAACTTAGGAACAAACATCCACAAGAACATCCGCAAGATGTAAAATTCATCCAGTCGGCCAGTCACATAAAGAACACCATCATCCAAAAGTTATTCTTCATTTCCAGGACCCCAATTCTAATGCGGACCATAAACACGAACTAAGCATGATCCAAGGACTTCCACAAACTTGCCTGAAACACCAAGAACATCCGTACTTCCTCTACTTACTGAAATCTTTCTCTCCTTCATCTGGAACCTCAAGAACACAGTCTGCCATTACTGTCACAAAGGAATAGATACTTGTAGACCTTCAAACCATGAACCAATCTAGTTAACACACCACACAGACTTCCCCAACGCTTCCTCAATTCCGCAGAACTAGAGAATGCATTTCTGGATCTCACCAGACCTATCTGTATCACTCTGTCATTACTGAACATCTGCCGGAACCGGTTTCACTTGAACTGCCATAACCTCTTCATATCTTCATGGGGATCTTTGAAATCTATACTGCAACATCTTAAGACATATATCTCCAAACCCTTTAATATGCATCCTCTAATCCTCATCTTATCTTTGTCTTTTACCTTATGTCATTACTAATCTTCACTATTCCTGATTGAGACTAATTTTCTCAATATCATCAACACACAACTCATCCAACCTTATCATTAATGTAATAGAAGTATGTTGACATCAATGACAACACCGGTTAGGCCCATACTTGTAGCAATGTCCCCCTTTGTCATTGATGGCAACATATGATGTGAAAAACTGTTTTAACCATCAAGACAAGAAAAACACCTTACTGTCACAATTCCCCCTATCAGCAATAACCATTCACATGTCTTCTCTCCTTTTACTGCTCCCCCTTTGATCAGCAACCACTTGTTTTTCACATGTCTTCTCACCCCTTTGACATCAATGGCAAAGGGCACATACTTGCAGTTCCACTACTTCAGAACCATGCCTGCTACTCCCCCTGAGTAGCAGCTCCCCATCATCAGTCTGGATCACAAGATGTGACTGTGATATCCACCAGAATGATGCACATCAGTGCATCTTAGTTCACCACCACAGGGGCAATAACCCCTAACTTCTCCCTGAGATACTCAAAAGAGTCCTTAGGTAGAGGTTTAGTAAAGATGTCTGCAATCTGATCCTTTGAAGGCACAAACTCCAATCTAACTTCATTCTTGTTCACTTGCTCTCTCAAAAAGTGAAACTTGATGGATACATATTTAGTCTTTGAATGTAACACCGAATTCTTGGATATGTTTATTGCACTTGAATTATCACAGAAAATTGTGATGGGCTCCTCATATTCTACTTTGATGTCTCTTAACATCTGTTTCATCCACAAAACTTGAGTGCAACTACCTGCTATAGCAATATATTCTGCTTCTGTAGTGGACATAGATATTGCTTCTTATTTCTTGCTTAACCAAGAAACCAATCTCTTCCCCAAAATGAAAGCTCCACAACTGGTACTCTTCCAGTCATCCACATCTCTTGCCCAATCATCATCTGTATATGAATGAAGAGAGAAATCATGATCTCTAGGATACCACAACCCATACTCAAATGTCCCCTTTAGATATCTAAAAATCCTCTTGATTGCCATAACATGAGATTCTTTAGGATCAACTTGGAATCTAGCAACAAGACCAACAGGCTGCATAATATCTGGTCTAGTTTGAGTGAGATACAACAGTCCTCCAATCATTGACCTATATTTTGTCTGATCAACCTTGGGAGAGTCATCATCTTTGCTTAACTTGCATCCAGTTGCCATTGGAGTGTTCATTGGCTTAGAGTCTTCCATCCCAAATTTCCTCAACAATTCTTTCACATATTTTGACTGAGAAATGAAGATTCCTTCCTTTGTTTGAGTAATTTGTAGACCCAAAAAGAAATTCATTTCTCCAAGCATGGACATCTCAAACTCACTTTTCATTTGACTTGCAAAAGTTTTACACATACTATCTCTTCCTCCAAAAATGATATCATCAACAAATACTTCAATAGTTAAGATATTGTCATGATCAATTTTGAAATACAAATTACTGTCAGCAGTACCTTTGTTGAAGCCAATCTTCAAGAGATGCTTATCCAATCTTTCATACCAGGCTCTTGGGGCTTGCTTCAGTCCATACAGTGCCTTTTTCAATTTGCAGACCATGTCACCATGATCAGACAATTGAAATCCATCCGGTTGCTCAATGTACACTTCTTCTTCCAAATTACCATTTAGGAAGGTAGATTTGACATCCATTTGATACACCTTGAAATCCTTAAAGGCAGCAAATGCAAGAAATAATTTGACTGCTTCAATTCTTGCCACTGGAGCAAAAGTCTCTTCAAAATCAACTCCTTCAATCTGAGAGTAACCCTTGCAGACCAATCTAGCTTTATTTCTGATTACTTCACCAGCTTCATTCAGTTTGTTCCAGAAGACCCATTTGGTTCTAATCACATTCTTGTTTCTAGGTCTGAGAACAAGATCCCAAGTGTGATTTTTCTCAATTTGGATTAGTTCTTCCTCCATTGCTTTTGACCAATTTTCATCATTGCAAGCTTCATTCACTGTCTTAGGTTCAATCTTTGAAATTAGACAATACTCATCTAAATTTTGAGCAATTGTCCTCCTTGTTTGCACCCCTTTTCTTTTGTCACCTATGATCTAATTTTCAGAGTGGTTTAGAGTTACATACCTTGGAACTTTGGGAGTTTCTTGCACCTCTAACTCTAGATCAGTCTCATTGAAACTTATCTCTTCTTCTTGACTTACCGGATCAACTTGACTTTGTTTCTCATAAGAGGCTTGGATACTTTGAATCTAAACACCATTCTGATCATCTTCATCATACTCATGAATTCTTGAGGGTCTTTCAATTTCTTCATCAACCTTCACATTTACACTTTCTACAATCTTTCTCAGTCTCTTGTTGTAACACTAGTATGATTTGCTTTGAGTTGAGTAATCCAAGAATATTCATTCATCACTTCTAGCATCAAACTTTCCTAGATCTTCATCCCTTTTAATGTAACATCTACTACCAAAAACTCTAAAATATCTCACAGTGGGAGTAATGCCAAACCAAAGTTCATAAGGAGTTTTACTGGTATTTTTTCTAATTTGAACTCGATTGAGAGTGTAAACTGCAGTGCTGACAGCTTCTCTCCAATAGATCTGAGGAACATTTGCTTCCATCATCATGGTCCTGGATGCTTCCTGGATGGTCTGGTTCTTTCTCTCAACTACTGCATTGTTCTGTGAAGTTCTAGGGGTAGATAACTGTCTCTTTATTCCATGTTTCTTACAAAAGTCTATGAATTCACTGGATGTAAATTCCCCACCTCTATCAGACCTCAGACATTTCAATCTTAATCTGGTTTCATTCTCCACCATGGCCTTGAATATTTTGAATTTCTCAAGTGCTTCTGATTTTTCTTTTAGAAAGGTTACCCACATCATTTAGGAATAGTCATCAATTAGCAACATGAAGTATCTATCACCTTGGATACTCCTAACTCTTGTTAGACCACAAAGATCGGTATGAACTAAGTCCAATAGTCTGGTAGAAGACAATTCCTTACTTTTGAATGTGACTGCTCAGTTTGCCCAACTGACATTCTTTGCACAAGCTATTAGTAGGTTTCACTAATTTTGGAAGATCTCTTACAGCCTGAGTATTGCTTATCTTGATGATATTATCAAAATTCACATGACACATCCTTTTATGCCATAACCAACTTTGATCAATTTGAGCAAATAAGCAACTTTTACTAATACCAACCAAGTGGAAGATATTACCTTTAGTTTGAGCACCAGATGCAATCTCTGTTCCAAAACTTTCAAAGATCTTACATTTTCTATTCCTAAATATGAGATCATAGCCTTTGTCCACCAGCTGTCCAACACTAAGAAGATTGTGCTTTAATCCTTCAACATACAGTACATTAACGGTTTTATTCTTTCCATCAAGAGAAATAGTTCCTCTACCTCTAATTCTACCAGCAGAATTATCTCCAAATTTTACAATTCCTCCTTCATACTTTTCCAAATTTAAGAACTTATTCTTGTCACTTGTCATATGGTGAGAGCATCCACTGTCAATGACCCAATCATCCTTTGCTTCAACTTGGGCAGCTAGAGCTCTTTCTTCAACTTTATGATTTACAGATACAAAGGATATTGCTTCCTCTTCTTTGATGGCAATAAACACCCTTTCATTATCGGATTTGTTTCCTGACTCTGATTCATCATCTATTACTCCTTCATTATCATCTTCTTTATGAACATAGTAACAATTCTTTTGAAACCTTGGTCTGTTAGGATTTGGTCTTGAAAATCTTTCCAAACATCTTGAGGCAAAATGACCAATTTTATTGCAGTTAAAACACTTAAAAGGTAATTTCCCTTCATACTTACCGGATCCTCTTGGTAGTCTTTTTGCAATAAGAGCTTCAAGATGAGCAGTTTTAGCTTCTTCTTCTTCCAAGTCTTTTCTTGCTTTTTCATACCATGATAGGTTCCTTGAAGATTTTTCTCCCAGATCAAACCTTTGTTTCCCTTTTACAGAGGCATTGGCTTTGAATGCAGATTCAGTCTTTGGAGGATCATCTCCAAACTTGGCCATTTAAAAAGCAGCCAACTTACCAACCAACTGATCTCTTGTGACTGTTGTGTGAGCTCTGAATTCTTCGATTGCAAAAGCCTTGATTTTATAAGAAGTAGGAAGAGATCTAAGAACTTTTCCAACAATCTCATCTTCACTCAAGGTTCCACCTACATTTCTAGTCCCACAAACCAGCTCATTCACTCTTGGCATAAAAGAGGTGATATTTTCATCATCTCTCATCTTCAGTTTTTTAAATTTCCCTTTTAGACTCTATAACCTTGCACATTTAACATACTGGTTTCCTTCATGCAAAAGTATCAGTTTATTCCAAATCTCAAAGGAAGATGGTAGATCAATAACATTTGAGAGCTCTGAGTCAGATAATGTGCTTAGAAGAGCTTTTTTGGTCTGCAGATTGTTTTCAGCATCTGTGATTTCATTTAGGGTTGTTGGACCACCCAGTGGAGGTACATAAGCTTTTGTAACCATGGACCAGTATGCAAATCCCATACACTGCAAATGACATTTCATGCGACCTTTCCAAAGAGCAAAGTTAGTTCCATCAAACTTCAGACTATCCTTCTTGTAGGACGACATCCTGGATCTCCTCAAGTGGTTAAGCTCCTTTTAGAGGAACTTAGCTCTGATACCAATTGTTAGATTTAGGGTAGACAACTGAGAGGGGGGGTGAATCAGTTGTCCAAAACTTTCTTCCAAATCAAATACTTAACTCCACACAAGCATAATAGTAAATCAATCATGAAAGCATAATGCAACAAGTTAAGAGCATATACACATTAACACATATAACACCAAGATTTTTGACGTGGAAAACCCGGTTAAGGGAAAAACCACGGGGTGATTAACCCAAGATAATATTCTCTATTAGAAGAATAGAAAGAACAAAATGGCACATGCTAATTAGGGCTCACTGCCCGAGCACACTGCTCACAAGAGGCTCACTGCCTACAAGAGACACACTGTCTACAAAAGAATAAGTATCACATACTTGAACTTGTAAATAGCATCTTCACCATGCTTGAGTTAGTTCCATTTAAGCCCAAACCTTCTACTCTACCTTTCGCTATTATCCCCGCTACCACACACTCATCTCCACAAGTCCACACTAAAATGACTTAGCAATCCCTTATTTATATATGACATCAACTTAGGAACAAACATCTAAGTCAGAAAACATCCACAAGAACATCCGCAAGATGTAAAATTCATCCGGTCGGCCAGTCACATAAAGAACACCATCATCCAGAAGTTATTCTTCATTTTCGAGACCCCAATTCTAATGCAGACCATAAACACAAATTGAGCATGATCCAAGGACTTCCAAAAACTTGCTTGAAACACCAAGAAAATCTGCACTTCCTCTACTTATTGAAATCCTTCTCTCCTTCATCTGGAACCTCAAGAACACAGTCTGCCATTACTGTCACAAAGGAATAGATACTCTTACGGACCTTCAAACCACAAACCAATTTAGTTAACACACCACACAGACTTCCCCAACGCTTCCTCAAATCCATAGAACTGCAGAATGCATTTCTGGATCTCACTGGACCTATCTGTATCACTCTGTCATTACTGAACATCTGCCAGAACCGGTTTCACTTAAACTACCATAACCTCTTCATATATTCATGGGGATCTCTAAAATCTCTACTGCAACATCTTAAGACACATATCTACAAACCCTTTAATTTGCATCCTCTGATCCTCATCTTATCTTTGTCTTTTACCTTATGTCATTACTATTCTTCACTGTTCCTGATTGAGACTAATTTTCTCAATATCCTCAACACACAACTCATCCAACCTTATCATTAATGTAACAAAAGAATGTTGACATCAATGACAACACTAGTTAGGCCCATACTTGCAACATTTCTACCATGTGTTGGCATCTTGACTAGTATGTAAGTGAATCTTGACCAAAACGGTTATGACAGATTCCAATGACAGAATCTATGACATGTAAGAGTCAGAAATAGAAGATTCTATGATAGGTGAAGACATGTGTCATAGGGCATCTTGGAAGAAGGCATCTTTAGGTTCTCCAAGGAGGGTTATGACATGTTGTAAGAGAATATGCTATTTATAGCCTGTGTATGATAGATTCTCTTACAACTGTAAGATATGATAGCTATGACAGATTCTATGACTGTTGTAGGTGTCGTAAGAGTATCTGTCATTGCCCAACTTGGGAATAGGTGACTCTCTGGGATGGGGTGATATGACAAGTGTCATAAACATCTTACAGTGTTGGACAAGTGTCCATAGGCATGGGTTTTGGGCCATGAGGCCATGTTGGATGCCCATCTCAAGATAGAGCTATTTTTGCCTTGTGTCTTGTATATAAACAACTGCTTTGGATAGGAGATGTATTATGTGATTGACAGGTACTATTATGCTACTGGATTGTCTCTAGATACGAGTGTCGAAGACTCTTGCAAGAGCATTGGCTCTATAATTGTATTGTAAACCTCATTGTTTAGATAATACATTTGAGCTGTGTTTTGCAATGTGGGGTTTTTCACCCATAAGGTTTTTCCCCACATATATCTTGTCTCTCTTCTTCTATCTTACATTCTTGTGTATGTGTTTGCTGAAATATCTCTATTAGTGGGTTAAAATTGTTTAACTATAAATATTAAAATGAATTTGCACTCATCTCTCCTCATTAGATTAGTGTAGGAAGCATTTTTCGCACACCTAGCTTCCTTTCAATCAACATGAGAGACATAGTTTGAACATTTGATTGATGTCCTAGAACACATTGGATCAAGTGAGAACACCTTTATATTAGGGTCATGCTAAAGAACCAACTATCAAACTTTTTCATCAATAAACAAGGAACATATAGAGTTTCATATGTCTACATGAGCCTCATAGGATCATGCCATTTGTCCCAATCCAAGGATGTAGCCAAGTAGACCAACACTTATTCTTTACAATTAATTTACCAATGGCAGAAATGATACAATCAAACTTGATTTCTTATTTGATGAAAATATCCTTGATATTTTCCATCTATAGGTTAGGGAAAGCATTCCTTATTCAAGTAAGAAGCCTCTTACATAGATTCCCCCTTCAACAAACTTACAAACTTGCTAGGAGTGAAATTTTGTATTTCATATCTTCTGTGGCTGAATCGACTACACCAACATGTTGGGGTTAGTAGGTGAATGCTATGGGAGGTGTTTTTTCAGTGGCCAAACCTCCTAGTCATTCTCAGCTACATCAAATGGAGACAATCTATTAAGAGACCTAAGACAAAAAAGGTGCTAGACTTTAAATTGATTGTTCTCTCAAAATGTGGCACATAGAAATGTCTTGTTGATGTATAGGTGGATGTCAGGCCCACCTACAAATACCCACCTCATTTTTTTAAAATCAATTCCATTTTCCTATGGTGGCAAGGAACACAATGTTCCAAAATGCTTTAATTTCATCCAGTGGAAAGGTGCTAGGTGTGAAATTTTGCTTTCTGTACTTCTTGGGGCTAAATCAACTATGTCAATACATCAGAGTGGTGGGTGAATGCTAGGGGAGCTCTCATTTTGTATCCCAAGTGTCCCAATCATTCCAAACTATAGGCTTCCAACAAAGTCTCTTAAAAGACTTAAGAGCAAAAAATACCAATATTCGATGGAGCTTTTCTCAGAGTCTGTGGCACCTATTGGTACTCAGACATGTAGCTCCACAAATCCTAAAGACTCAACACTAAGACCTAAGGATAGGGAAATGCCATGCTTAGGAGATGGGTAAGACTTATAATCAAACAGTGGCATGAATGGCCAACTTTCTATGAGTGGGTAAAATCACCTTCATATTTAGGCTCTGCTAAACCAAGGGGGGTGTTCCTTGAGCTCTGATAAACCAGATTAACAACTAAAAAGAATAAGATCCTTAAGAAACCATACCCAATGTGTTATGAATCCAAAAATGTGTTAGTAAACTCATGTCAACACTAGTTGCATATGGACCTACAGAGCTCTAATAAGTAGATAAAAAATCATGCTTACCCTGCACCATGAGACAACAACTATAATATGTTTTCCCCATTTGATAAATCCATTTGACATTACATACATAGGTGTAAGAGAGAGAAACTCACGTGCATGATTTAGGAATGGGATAGATATTCATATTTAAATAATTTTAAAAGTGTTGGCCCTTCCCTAATTAGACCGATGCATAATCCATTGGGCAACAAGGTCAAAAGTTTGCAAAGAAGGAAAAATGCAATAGTGAAAACATAACTAGAATCTTATGTGCATCATCATACAATGCATATATCACATATCATGAAATGGATGTCCTTAGTGATCCAAACAAAACTACAAATACCCATATAAAATAGAAAGGAGGAGCATCACAAAGCATTGCAATGATTTAAAGCACTGTCACATACTTCTCTAACTTATATTTCATTCATACCAACAAATGTGGCAAGAGAGGATGAGTTAATGGGTTCAAACACCCTCCTGAATATTTACAAACTACTTGGAGACATCCATCACATGCATTTGTCTTTAATCAACATCCCTATGCTTTACAAAATACACATTTCCTCTTTTACAACATTGGACTATAATAGTTGATGCCCTAGAACACTAAAAAGGCGCTTACAGTCCAGAAATTGGTTCAATGACCAATCCCCCTATTACATCTTAAAAACATGTATATATAGCAATACATTTATTATGCATCTTGGGCATGGGTGTTGGACTGGTCAACACATTTCCAAGTTGACCATGCTAATTATGTCATGTCCATATGTGGGTTTGGAGCAAGAACAAAGAAAAAACAAGTCCAAATGCCCATGCTTTATGACATAATCATGTCTTGGGGGAGTCCACAATAGTCCTTAAGCAAATGGAGGCCCTTAGATATTCAATTAGGTCAAAACTGGACCATAAATGGTGTCATGGATCGTGTAGGGGAGTTTCTGAAATAGTATGCATTTCAAACTTTATGCCATTGGAAAAATGTAGAAACCTGAGGGGGTCCTAGATTTGTGGGAGTTTCAAGGTGTTTAGGATATGCAGGCCTAGAGGGGTATCCAGGATATGTGGAGGAAGGAGAAACATTTGGATGTGGTAGAAAGTGAGGGGACCAGATGTGGAGGAATGGAGGGGTAATGGATGTATCCGCATCCAGGTCAAAGACATGCAAAAGAGACTTAGGAGGTTTTGTAGGGAAAGACAAGTGGAGCGGATGAAAAAGTTAGAGGAGCATCTGAATGTGGGAGTCCATGGGGGTCTAGGATATGTTTGAGTGGATGAGGAACCTTTGAAGAATAGGGCATGAGGGAATTGTGGGAAAATGAAAGGGGTCTAGAAAGTAGAGATGGAAGGAGGAATGAGAAAAGAGGGGAGTTAGGGGAGATCCCGGATTTATAGGTTTGGAAAGTGGATGCAGATATATCCTCATCCATCTTGACCCTCCACCAAGAAGATTAAACATGGAATGTGGGGAATCGAAGAGGGACACGAAGCGGAGCCAGGAAAGGCATCTAGATGTGGATTAGAGAGGAGTATTTGGATACACAATGAGGATGCATGATAGGACTTAGAAGATTTGCAGGGTGTAGGAGATAAGAGGATGCCAGGAGAAAGGGGGAAATGAGATAAATCTAGAACCAGTAAAAAGTCCCACAACATCCCAAAGGGACCATAAGTTCTGCAAAGTCTAGAAGCATGCATAAGTTTTACAAAGGAAGAAAGTGGAACTAATGGGGGAAAATGGAGATATACTGAAGGGGATTAAACCTCCACAAAGTCCAAAAGGGGATGAAACTTTTACCAGTGATAAACATATCAAGGAAAGTTAGGAATTTATCAAAATTTTGGCATCATGGGGATCTAACTAGGGCATGGGGAAAGAGCATAATATCGAGGGACACAACATGGGGAAATTGGAAATTTTAGCCACATGCCAACATTGGCTTTGGTTGGGGATGTGTGCCTCTTGCAGGCACAACAAGAATCCAACTATCTCTAGGAGTAGACCAAAAAATCAAAAAGGGACAAGGAGGGGAGGGCAATGAAAACACAAAAAGAGTATATACACTCGGGAAAACATCCCCATAGTGACTATTGTAGTGTCTTTGCTATGTCTAGTAAACTTGGTGGTAATCACACAATTCAAACGAATAACCTACTAAATGGTCCACTATAACCCTTGAAAAGACCTTCATTGAATTATCGACTAGGGCTAGTAAGCTTGTGATGGCACTGGCACTGTATGTGCTTTCAAAGATCAAACTAACTCATCTAGTATAGTATCATAAGTCAAAACTACTCAATGACAAAAGAAAGTAATGTTGCTACTGTTGCTATGGATACTTGCAATGTAAGATTGTAACAATGAGTGTCAAGAAATGAATTCTAAGAATTAGCTTGGTATTGATAACTTATCCTATCCTCTAAAGTATCACAAGTCAAATGAACTAAAACAACTTAGGAATCTAATTGATCTTGCATTCATGAAATAACTACTACAACAATAATAACATGCAAGAAATAAATTGAAGGACAATTAATCTAAGCGGCCCTTGCTCAGGTGACTACCTCATTGCTTTTAACTCAAATCTAGTTTCTCTAGATTAACACAATCATATTGATTCTAACTCATTCATTACACAGTCTTTTCAAATCACATAAAATCTCGCTGAACTGTAGTATTCATAAACTCATAATCAAAATGACAACATTGTCTACATAAATCTAGAAAAGATTTAGATAGCTATATCTACAACATAACAATCTATTCAACTTGAAACTTAACTAACAACTTAACTACCTCGACCACAAAGCCATACATATAGGCATGGGGGAGTTTATTGAAATAGGTATCTTAACTAAAATCATAAAACACCACTCTGTACAAACCAGAGTGTGATGAATGCTAACAATAATAACTAAAAAAGAAGGAAAGAAGAGTCCTAATAAAATTGGAACTCTTTGCTGAAACAAGGGAATGTGGAGTAGTTGAATCAGTCATGTTGGTCTTCTAGCTGCAACATAATGCTTCAAACTTTCAATCATCTTTATTGATTACCATCACGATGCATGATTAGCTTCATCAAGTGTCTTCATGTCGTGGTTGCTGCACTTAGTTGAGTTTGGAACCTTCCCTACTCTGCTACTTGGAAATGCTATGGCTGCGAGCTGCACCTTACAATTGCCGCAGGTTACAATCGTTCTTCTTTAGCTGCATGAGTTAGTTCGTAAACATGTACAAAATACTAACAACCATAATCAACACAAACATTCTCTACAATCCATACATTCCCACACATAACATACATTTTTCATCATATCATAATCATATTTCCATATACTTAATAACCAGGTTCGAGCCTGCATAATGATCATAAGGGATAACATAATATAGAAATATGTTTAAAATAATGTATAAGAATGTTTTTCAACTTGCATAAAACTATAAGAAAACATGTTAATAACTAGGCTCATCAACTATGTACAAAAATAGCTATAACCAATGACATGGAAGCACAAGGACAAAGATGTATGGTTTTAAACAAAATTTAAACACATGTAGGCCATACCCTATAGAAAAGATCCATGGCATCAAGGCATGGACAAAGTGATGGATGCCACTTGCCTCTGTCAAAGACAAGCCTATTGAAGGAGCTAATCTCCCTCAACCCTTTGATACACTAATCACCTAATAGTAGGAATAGAAATAGGGGAAATGGAGATATCCCGAAGGAGGCAACACCTCCGCAAAGTCTAGGAGGGGTGAAACTTTTGCCATTGATAAACGTATCAAGGAAACTTAGGAATTTCTTAGGATTTTGGCATCATGGAGATCTAACTAAGGCATGGGGAAGGAGCACAATATCAAGGGACACAACATGGGGAAAATTGGGAATTTCATGCACATGCCAACATTGGCTCTGGTTGGGGATGTGTGCATCTTGTAGGCACAGTGAGAATCTAGCTATCTCTGGGAGTAGACCAAAAAGCCAAAAAGGGATGAGGAGGGGAGGGAAATGAAAACACATAAAGAACATATGCACAAGGAAAAACACCCCCACAACAACTATATACAAAAATAGATACAACCAATGACATGGAAGCACAAGGACAAAGATGTATGGCTGTAAACAAAATTTAGACACATGCAAGTTAGACCCTGTAGAAAAGATCCATGGCACTAGGCCATGGACAAACTAATGCATGCAACTTGCCTCTATCAAACACAAGCCTATTGAAGGAGTTGATCTCCCTCAACCCTTTGCTGCACTGATCACCCAATGGTAGCAATAAAAATACCCTACATGCATGCACATGCAAACTACAACTATTCATCCCATCATGCTAAAAATGGAAGGGACTATCACCAGGACATGGTAGCCATAGATAATACATCCCATCATCATGTTGACCTGAATAGAAATACTCACCTTCAAGATCCTTATTAGCATGATGCATATCTAGACCTTCATAAATATCAGCATGAAGAAAAATATCCTCCTAAAATCAAGTTGAAGTGCATCTTGTTCAAGTGTGGCCTTAAGCTGGGCTATGTCATATGACTATTCACGTTCTTGCAACCCAGATGCACCACAAATGCTAATGTATTCCTTCATGATTGAATCAAAGACTTGATTCAATCCATTTCTGCATTATTAGCATATAGATTAGAAGTTTGAGGCATTTCAAGTGAAGACTCACAATATTCAAATTGCCTCACTATTTTAAGCTCTTGAATACAACCTGCTACAAACAAACTACTGTCAAAAAATTTATTAATGATATGATCTTCTTCACCCTCATGCAAGCAAGAACCTTGATCTTCATGAGAACACACAACACCTATATCAACATGCTCAACCAAAGAGCCTAGAAAAGGCATCTTCAATGCAATTCAAATCAACATGAGACAATTGCTCCAAACCAAGTTCTAAAAATTCATCAAGATTCAAGGCTTCATGCCTTGGAATGGAAACATAATCATGCACACCTTCACACTCATCCTTCTTCTCATTTGCAATAATGAAGGTGTGGACATCATCCTTAATAAAGAAAGGAATCACATCTAAGAATAAAAAAATATTTCATTTCAACTTCCTTACTTCAACAACATCAAGATTATTGCTAGGAGGAAAGAAACATGGGAGTTCACCAAATGAACATACATCATTTTCAAGACCATGAACTGACCCAACTAAGCATGAATTGTTGCAAAGAAATGCCTCATCATCTACATTACTAGCATACAACACTACACTACCATGAATTTCACTCCCTCTAACCACACTATCAAATTGATTTGAAGTTGTATCCATTCCATCTGTAGACATCCAAAATTGACCGAATCTTTCATTATTCCTAAAATCCATAATTATCCCTAATAAGTCCTAAATATCCCATTTAATCTATTATTACCCACATGTGATTTAATTAATGTTAATTAATTAAATCCTTCATTTTGACATATCCCGTAAATAATAAATTAAAATTAATTTATTATTTACCTATGAGCTAATAACCTCCCAAAAATAATAAATTAAATAAACTTAATTTATTATTTTAATCTTAAACACGTTAAAAACCCTAACCACCTTTTACCTACCTTACCGTTCACCGAACCAAAAATCCGTTCAACCTCTTAAACCAAATTTCACCAAACTTTATAAAAATTAAACTCATTTTCATTTATGACCCCGACAACATTTACATTGGAGTTATGCGAATATTCTGAGCAACCACATTTCAATATTTTGGTAACATCTATATTTGTTTGGTTTTCATAGTTTTATCATAATCTTTTCTGTTGCTCTTATTATAGATTTTAGGGTTTATAATAGTTTCAAATCTTTATGCAAAAATCTATATTTTGGCTGCATACAATGGTGAACCCGACGTGAACACATCTTCTGATAATCAATTGTTTATTGTGCAAGCTACAGTTGTTGAGTTTGTGCAGGATTGGTACATTTTCATGGGTTTCAAAAAGTAATTTTTTGAAATTGTTATTTAGTTTTTGGGCCTTTTGGCCTGGCCGAACAGTAGTATTGTATGATTTGTATCCTCTTTGTGAAGTTTTTACTCCTGTCTTTATCTTCTGTGTGAATGTTTTTATTTACTGGATTAATGTTTGTATGCAGGATACATAAAAGCATAACCTTTATTTACATTCTCTAGTTAATCATTGTTTCGTATGCAAGGCATTTGTATTAGTCCATAGAGCCTAGTCCATACATGTTTGAAATTTCTTTGTTCACTCGCTTTTGATTATTTTGTCTTTTCTTGCCGGATTGGGTATTACATACCATTCACCCTTTTGTGGAGGATTCTCTCACAACTTCAAACACAAATTCTGGTAACATTTATAACCCTATGCTTTTGCTTCACTCCTAATCCTTAATCTGTTTATTGTTAGGGATTCAAAGTCATTTTCCAATAATCCTTTTGGTGGTGTTGTCCACTTTGAAACAATGTACTTGATTTGCTAATGATGCCATAAACTGTGCTATCCTAAAAATCTCCCGTGACATTTGAAACCATAACATTGACAATGGTAACTGTTGTTGTTTAGCATCATTGGAATCATGCTGCTTAGAGAAAGATATCCATGTTTATCAAATATTAAGTGATCACATATATAAATTGCTAGTTTTAACATGAATATCGGATATAACTTTTAAATATCAAACTAGCTACTCACATAAACGTGTCATACATACAGGAAATTTTATGAAGTTGTCTGCTGTTATTGGCATGTGAAACCTTCATAGTGCTCAAAATTTATTTATTTATTTATTTTTTTCCCATGCTGTGAACATCTTGCTGAAAATAAATTTGTACTAGAACCAGAAAAATTTCTGAACTCGTTGGCTGTCCCTACTGGTGTATTTCTTGAATCCCCTAGGGGTGCAAGTGCTAGTACTTAGTTTCGACAATTTTAATGGTTTATGCTAATACATACTTTTGTTTTTATGAGCACAACATGTTACAACATTAAAATCTTTTTCTTTTTAAATGCTAATTATTTGAAATTTGACAGGATGGGTGCAACAAAAGGTATGACATAGGCTATATTTGGATGAGTGCTAGTAGAAAATGGTAGTTTTATTTCTGCTTTGCTACGAATAGTAAGAGTCTTGTTGCAATCTGATTTTACTTCATAAAATTCATTTAGGGTGTTTACATTAAACGTGGTCAGCAGGGCATCTTACTTAAGATTGAATCTTTATCATGACTCGTGGGTTTTGACTCTGACTTTGATTAATGTTTTTATCTATGCCTGTTGGTGATCGCAAACCGTTGAAGTTAGTTAGGGTTGGCTTTCTTTACTTCATGTGTTCATCTTTAGCAGTCACATTTGTTTCAAAACTTAACCTCAACGATAATTAAGTCCTTCTCTTGTAGCAATTAACACATCAGAGAGAACGGGAAGTTTTAAATTGCCATGGTTACTTCACCATCCAATATAACAACAATGTCAAACTTTGACCACATGTGATCAACTAGCATTAACTATAAGATAACTACCATGAGAAACTATTGCATGTCACCAAAACTGTCAACATCACTGATCAAATAACCACAGAGAGCGCCAATTTTTAGCCCTTAGAGGTTGTTTTCTTCAAATAATCATAACTTTCTTGTTTCTCATCGTATTTTCACGTTTTTGTAGGCATCGGAAAGGGGATTCAGAGAGATTCACATTAATATAATCCATTTACTCAAATTCATCTTCAAATTTCTAGATTTTTTGGTCTTGTTCTAATATTTTCATTACAGCTATACGCCTGTCAAAGACAAGTTTTTCAAACTACTAATTAGTGTGTTGCAGGTTTGATTGCTAAAGAATCTAATCTTGAAACAACGTGTCTTCTTTTTATAGATTAGATCATATCATAAGCAAGGGTTAAAATTAACAAGTGTTTGCGATGTCTTGTGGCTTGCAATTTTGTTATTGAATGCGTATGCTCTTCTCTTGCGTCATTCGACGATCTTGAGAATCAAAAGCATTTTCTTTGACATTTTGTATAACCACCCACACATTTGGATTTGGAATTAAAATGAACCCCATGTGAATGTGAGGCAAAGGCGTTGTGTATGCTCTCTCCTTGCGTTTCATGTGATTTGGGAGATCAAAAACAACGTGTTTTCCTTGCTTTTGTTATCCTTAGAGTGGGCCTGCTCTTGAGACACATCTGCAAGGAGAACTCATTTGCGACCCCAAGAGGGACTTTCGTCCGGCCCACTATATAAATTGACGATAAGGCGAAAGCCAAGTCTAACCAGTATTAGTGCTTACTGTACAGTGCTAGCTTGAAAGGAGGTGTACCTTGTGTATATTAAAACTCCTAGTAGGGTTAGTCAAAGCCTTTAGTGGCTTGCTGGACGCTTGTAAGGTGCCGGTCCCTTGGATATTCACTAGAACCCTTTTGTGTAGTGGCCAAAAACCATCTACTTGTTGATACAGGAGGAAACTCTGATAGTCATCCCATATTTTCACGGCTTATGGCAGAGATAGTAAGGTACCTCAGGATCTACGCGTCCTAGGACCTGGAACTTGGTGTGCCTGAGAAGTGAGTGCACTATAAGGAGGAGCCCGTGCCCCAAGTTCCTGGAGCTATACACCATAAGTAGGCGCGGCTGGGTAAAACCAAGTGGGAACTCAACAAGTATTGTCCTTTCCAAGCCTAAGATTGTGCAGGTTTACAAGTGTTTGCAAAACATCAAGGTGTCATAAAAAACAACCAATCAAATTGTCATGTGTCATATATGATTGTGTGCATACCTAATCATCATCACCATTACAACTTGTCTCCTATATCATCAACCTGACTTTCAGAATTGAGAACCTATCATCCTTTTGTGTCGCATCTCAAGTGGAACCTTGTCACTTTGAATCCTAAGAAGCTCTTTCAATTGATCCATCCATTTCCCACCTAGTCTAATCCTTATTCTTCAACATCAAAATGGTTGTAACCATCAACAAATCTAGGACAAATCAAAAACCAAAACTCATACTCCGTGGAGGCCCTCCTAGATATAATAATGATGAGAATTTGGTAGATCATGATGCATATTTCGATACCCATGAACCATATATCTCCCCATTTTGGCCTCCACCAACATCACTATCATCTCAAGAATATGAGGAAATACAAGAGCCTTGACATATCTATGATGATCATTATCCACAAGAACATTCTTATCATCTTAACACAACCCAAGATTTTCCTTCCATACCCTCAACCTCACAAAACTATAATCCTACCCATGTCTCAACTTCGACATCCATTAATCCCCAAGTCCTTCAGCTACAACAACAACTCGCTCAATCACTACAACAAGAGGCAGATCTTAAATTTCAATTAGCACAACTATCACAATTATCTTCACAATTTCAACATCCTACCATGTCAACACCCCAACTCTATGAGTCATCTCCATCCACCTCATACAAATCTTTATCACAACCAATCTACCACTCATATCAACCCAACACATCCATACCTCAAACCTATTCAACAATAACTTTACCTCAAACCTCACAGGTCCAAATCCCTACCCATGCTTCATCTTCACACATACCATGTCCCCTCACCTTATATCTTCAACAACAATGCCAAAAAAAACAAGCCCTCCTTCAACAACAACAAATCTTAGCCCAAAAACTACAACCTTCATTTAACACATCATCCACCATACCTTTATCCATGCAACAACAACAAATTCCATCTAATTTCAATCCTAATCCATTGGCCCCCCAGCCTTCTCATTCATCAATCCATTTGTTACCTTCACCACCATCATCCATACAACATCAACAAATTCAACCTAAATTCTATAAGTCACCCCCATCATCATGCCAACCTAGTCCCTCCACATCAACCAATCTCATGAATATTCTTCAATATCCATCTCAAAATCCTCCACAACATGAGCATACTAGAACTAATCCCTCCTTGCACCAATATCAAGAAATCACAAGTCATCTTAATAATACTCTTGACAAGGGAGATACCACCTCAAGTTTGGAATCATACACCAATCCATCTACTAGTCCTCCTCATCCATCTATCCCTATGGAACCTCCATCATATAATCCTTCCAACCTTCCAAATCCTACTCCATTAAGCCAATCCCGAACACCCTTAAAGTCTAAACCATCAATTTTTTCACCTAAACCCAATCCTATGATCCATCAACCAAAACCCTATGCTAATCCCACTCCTATCACGCCTAATCCCATTATCCCTCCAGTGCATTCTAATCCTACACCTTCCACCCTTATTATCCATCCATTATATTGTGCATCCACTCGTAGACTAATGAAGGATGTGATCCATTGGCTACTAGCAAGGAATCAACCACCATCCTCATGCCATCAAATCCCTATCCAAGAACCTTTAAATGTCATGCCTATTTCTCCAATCCCGTCTTCTAGTCCACAAATTATCCAAGAACCTTCAAATGTTCTTGAAGATCCACCTGCCATAAGCCTAATTCACTCTCCACCATACATTGAATCTATCCAAGAAACCTCCATTCCTATCCAAACTCAAGATTTATGTCAAGGGTCAAATCTAAAGCATGATCAACTTTGCCCCTTACCAAATCAAGATCAAAGCTCTTCCTTTCCACCTGTTCATAACTTATATCTTTTTTATGATCAAGATATTATCTGTGATCAAGAGCTTCTCACTTCCTCCACTCACGGTCCCAATACTATTCATGTTCAAGAAACCTCCACCATTCTTATCCATCATCCCACAATATCCACTTCCCTTGATGAGACACTTGGTCCTCACAAGCACATAGATAATCAAACAAATACATTGAATCTTCATGAGCATAATGAGCATAATCAAGATCCTATTGCTCCTTCACCATCTCATACTGATACCATTTCAAATCCACCATCATGTCCTATTGTTCTTACTACCTTCCTAAATGAATGTTCTTCCCTAGGAGGGCAGCCACCTTTATTGGCCACCTCATCCTCCTCATCCAATAAGGAACCCGTGTCTTGTATCCTCAAAAATAAGCATCCCATTGCACATCGTATGTTCCAAAACATGAATTATCAAGGTAAAGGCTTAGGCCTTCATGAGCAAGGCAACTTGGAACCCATCCATGTCAAAGTCTCCCCAAAACCGTATGGTATTGGTTATACACCCCAAGGTAAGCAATCTCAAGATGTTGGTACCACACTCCCACCTCCTAAATCCACTCCATCTAAGCCCAAACTAGGTGCACCTCATCGCACCCATAAAACATATGTTTCCATTCCTCCTCCATTATCCTACAAACCCCAAAAGCATATGACCATTCATCTTCCTCCATCCACATTACCTCCACTTCTACCTACTCCTAACATCCCTCCATCCACTTTACCTCCACTCCTTCCAACTCCTAGTATTCCCATCCTCCAATCTCCTAATCACTTTAGCGACAAATCCATTCATACATCCCGTTCCCATACATCCCCTACAATTCCTAATCATGATCAATAATTGCACACATTGAATACACATGAAGCTAACCTAAACACCCCTATGGGATTCAAAAATAAAAATTTGGATGTCTCCACCCATAAAGCAAAAAATCCCAATAATTCTCATGCCATATGGCACAAATGTGAAGAATCAAAGCAAAATCAAAATTCAAAAATGCTACCCAAGTCCACATCTCAAAAGGATAATTTCAAAACTAAAATGGCTTGGGTCCCCAAGCCAAACAATACCTAGTTCAAATGGATCATCCACAATTCTAAAATCCCAAATATCCCGCTCCCTATCACAAAATCCTAAAATTCATAAGTCCATTTGGGTTCCTAAAGATCTAAATAGAAAAATCCCTAAGATAACATCTCCATTACTCCCAAATCCCCCTTCCAAGCTTCAAAATCCATTTCAGTGTGTGCAACCGTTGGTCTTGGTTCCCTTCCATTCCACAACATTCCCACGTACCTCCATCTCCCCATCTTCCATCTACTATCCTACTTATTTCTTCCATCATGTCCCTATGGTCCATGCTTTTGCATAAGTCCTTCATATCTATCTATTTATCTCCATCCTACTTCACTATCCTTCTATCCTAGTCCACATCATAATCTGCTACTCCTTATCATTCCTTGCATGAACCTTTCATAATCCACATCAAAATCCATTCCCTCTCATGCAAATTCCTTATCAACATCTATGAGCATAACGACATTTGACATGGTCTGTGAGTTATCCATCCTAGGACATTTCTATGGGAACAAAATGAGTCCCCATCTATTCCATCTGACTATCCCCTACCTAAGTCAAAAAAAAAATCAAAATAGTAAAGAGAAACCATTTCATGCAATGGTGAAAACTTGGTAAACAGGCACCTTGGATAAGTACCATGATGAAAACCTGGCAAATAGGCGTCATGCGTAGGTGATTATCTATGTGCTTTACACTTGGGGGCATGTTGTCACATCTCTCCCATCTCATATCCTATCTACCCATCGCATATCCTATCCTATCATTTTCCATCTTATCTTGATAGCCTTACCCATCATATCTGTTGTACCTTCCTTAACTGCACCATCCATCTTCCCTTCCTCCTTTTTGATCTTGATGAGGATAGGGGCAAAATGTTGAAAAATGCTTTCAGACACCTCTTGTCATAATCCCAATTCCATCCATCTATTTCTAAAAATATACTCCATACATCCATCTATATCCTCAGTTCATTCATCCCTTCCATCCATTATCCCTATCATGCATTCTATTCAGAATCACCTTGTTAAATCTTATGGCATAATATCTAGAGTGGGGGCCAGTTATTCCTATGCAATGTAGTCCTTGAAGATCACATCCTAGGTTCCCTCCATCCATCTATCATATATTTCACATCCATTATCCTTCTATCACCACTCCTGGTATCCACCCTATCTTTATGCTATCACCACTCCTTATATCCATCCGTACTCCTACCGTATCCTAATTGTCCATCCTTTTATCCACCCATCCAATCCTACATTTATCCCATTACCAATCTTTTTATTCCTACAAGTTTGATCCTATCGCCCACATTCCCTGTTGTTCATTCCCATTCATTATTGATCCTTGCCTTGTTTGGTTTTCCCTTGTCATTGGTATCTATCCAAAGGCTATCTACACACAATCCCATGCCAACAATCCACAAAAAATCATACCATTTGAAAAGTCAAAAAATCACAATATTCCTAAAATACAAAAAAATCAAATATCCAATAAAATCAAATCAATCAATCCATCCCCTCAACCAATCAAATCAATTACATGCAAGTATCCTTCCATACCAATCAATGTCAATCAATCAGGTCAAATTATCCAATCACATCCACGGTCTTGTTCCTAGCCTTGTTGTGAACCTATTCAATCATCATCATCAATGGGATATATCGTTCCCAATCCTAGTGTTGTTCTCGGGATATATCATTCCCCTACCAACAACACGATCCTTGCGTTGTTCTCAGGATAAATTGTTCCCACATCAACAACGCTATCAATCAAATCCTTGCGTTGTTCTCGGGATAAATCATTCCCACATCAACAACGCTATCAATCAATCATCATCATTATTAGCATTAATCAATCTAATCGATCATTGGTTCTTAGCTTGATAGGGGTAGTGCCTTGTTTGTTTTTGAATCATTTGTGCATGCTTGCTTGTTTGCTTGTGTGTGTTATCTTTTCATCTTGCATTTGAATCACATCCATATCATTCCAGCTAATATTCATATCTTGTGTGTGTTGGAATAGCTTTTTGCATTATCTTGTGCATCTAAGGTCAACACATACCTTTTTTGCATTAGGACTTTTATGCCCTAAGTTTACTTCCTCATACATTAGACAAGGTTGTATTACGCTGGGGCACAAGACACATCGTCACCTTGGTCTTTCTCCCTTGGTGCATAACATCAGGTGCCATATCAAACATCAGGTTGCTCAACATTTGATCAGCATAACTCCTTCATCCTTCTTTCTATTTCCTTTCTCAAGAGCCTATCCACCTCCTTTGTCCCTACATATCCTCTTGAGGGGGCATTATCTACCAATGCTTCATTTTTATGAGCCCCATATAAACCCCAGCCTACCCAAGATCCAAATCTAAGCCTATGTTTTAACTTTCTTTGAAACAATATTGCTTCGCAACATTGTCTCAAAGAGGGGCAAAATGTAGACATCCAAAATTGACCGAATCTTTCATTATTCCTAAAATCCATAATTATCCCTAATAAGTCCTAAATATCCCATTTAATCTATTATTACCCACATGTGATTTAATTAATGTTAATTAATTAAATCCTTCATTTTGACATATCCTGTAAATAATAAATTAAAATTAATTTATTATTTACCTATGAGCTAATAACCTCCCAAAAATAATAAATTAAATAAACTTAATTTATTATTTTAATCTTAAACACGTTAAAAACCCTAACCACCTTTTACCTACCTTACCAGTCACCGAACCAAAAATCCATTCAACCTCTTAAACTAATTTTCACCAACCTTTATAAAAATCAAACTCATTTTCATTTATGACCCCGGCAACATTTACATTGGAGTTATGCGAATATTCTGAGCAACTACATTTCAATATTTTGGTAACATCTATATTTGTTTGGTTTTCATAGTTTTATCATAATCTTTTCTGTTGCTCTGAGTATAGATTTTAGGGTTTATAATAGTTTCAAATCTTTATGTAAAAATCTATATTCTGGTGCAAACACCATCAACACCAGCATTTGTATGATTTGACCCACCACCTTAAACAACATGAGTTGCAGGTTTATCACCTTTAGCATTAGGAGATGGAAAAGTATTGTTAAGCACTAATTGAACAACATTGACCCAATGAAAATCCTCCATCATACTTCTTGGTTTATATTTGAGGGGAAGTAAGCCTGCACTAGGGTAGAAGGTCTAAAAGTATAAATCTATGCACACATTATCAGTAGGTCTCCATTCATCTAGAGGGGCATTGATTAAACTGACAAACCTATCATTAAAATGTGAAAGTAACTTAGCATCTTTCCTCCTAAGGCATTCTAAATGTTGAGCAAGGGAGTTAGGGTCATAGACATGTGCATCATGTGCATCTAACTCACTAAAGTCAGAGATAAAATCATCTTGTTCATCATAAAACATTATTTTTGTGACCTCTTGTGCACTCACAGATGCAAGTTGTATGTGGGAATGATCGATGTCTAAATCAAGCATGATTATGTTGCTCACCAAGTCTATAAGTTCTTGTTCAAATGAGTTAGAGGAATGCATAGCTGGTGGACCATTTTGGGTTTCAAACACATGATCATTTGTGCACTCAGATGAGGTATCACTATAGTAGTCAGAATCATACTCATGAGCATAGCTCATTGGGGGTCTAATCCAATATGAGTCAAGTGAATGCCTTGGTTTTGACTCCTCTTAAAACCAGTGATTCATGACTATAAAACATACATCATACTGAAACATAACTTCAAACTCCTTCCAAAAAAATAACCTTGTAGAACAAACTCTACTTGAAGCAAGGAGAGAAGAAATTTTTTAAAATATATTTAATGTACTGTTGCACCAGATAGATGAAATTTGTTGCATTGTTAGTAGATAATAACAATATAAAAAACATTGTATAACATTACAGAGTCACCACCTCACTGAATGAGGAAATCCTTGAAGCAATAGAATCACTAAGGTTGAGAAATTGTTGGGTCTAATTACCAACATACTCTTAAATTCTTCAAACCCTTAACTTTTCCCTGGAAACAATGTCAGTTTTGTTGGTACTCAAACATACAACTCCAAAAATCCTAAAGACTCAACGTCAAGACCTAAGGCCAAGGATATGTCATGCTTAGGCAATGGGTAAGAATTATAATCAAACAGTGGGATGAATGGCAAACATACCATGAGTGGGTAAAATCACCTCCATCTTTAGGCTCTACTAAACCAAGGGGGTGTTCCCTAAGGTCCGATAAACTAGATGAACAACTAAAAATCATAAGATCCTTAAGAAATAATACCCAATGTGTTATGAATCCCAAAATGTGTCACTAAACTCATGTCAACATTGGCTGCATATAGAACTACATACGTCCAATAAGTAGATAAAAAATCACTCTTACCTTGCACCATGAGATGACATCTATATTGTGTTTTCCCCATTTGATAAATCCATTTGACATTACATACATAGGTGTAAGAGAGAGAAACTCACATGCATGATTTAGGAATGGGAGAGATATTCATATTTAAATAATTTAAAAAGTGTTAGCGCTTCCCCAATCAGACTAGCGCCTATTTCATTAGGCAACAAGTCACAAGTTTACAAAGAAGAAAAAATGAAGTAGTGAAAACAGAACTGGAATCTTATGTGCATCATCATACAATGCATATATCACATCTCATGTAATGGATGTCCTTAGTGATCCAAACAGAACTACAAATACCCATAGAAAATAAAAAGGAAGAGCATCACAAAGCATTGAAATGATTTAAAGCACTGACACATACTTCTCTAACTTTTATTTCATTCATACCAGCAAATGTGGTAAGAGATGATGAGTACATGGGTTCAAAACCCTCTTGGATATTTACAAACTACTTGGAGACATCCATCAGATACACATGCCTTTAATCAACATTCCTATTCTTTACAAAATACACATTTCCCCCTTTACAACATTGTACTACATCAATTGATACCCTAGAACACTACAGAGGTGCTTACAGTCCAAACCAACCCTTTATTACATCTTAAAAACATGTATATATAGCAATACATTTACTAGTCATCATGGGCATGGGTGTTGGATTGGTCAACACGTTTCATAGTCAACCATGTTGATTGTGTCATGTCCATATGCGAGTTTGGAGCAGGAACAGAGTAAAAACTAGTCAAAATGCCCATGCTTGATGATAAAATCACATCTTGGTGGGGTCCACAATAGTCCATAGGTGAATGAAGGCCCTTAGATCTTCAATCGAATCAAAATGAGACCATAAATGGCATCTTGGATCATGTAGGGGAGTTGTTGAAATAGTATGCATCTCAAACTTTATGCTATTGAAAAATGCAGAAATTCAAGGGGTTCTTGGATTTGTAGGAGTTTTAGGGTGTTCGAGGGGGGGGGGGTGTTCTTAATGCATTGTGATAGTTGATATCATGCTTTCCTTTCTTACTACAAATTAAATATGTTATGTGGAAAGGAAAGCATGGAATCAACTATCACAATGCATAACACATGAACACTAGATTTTTACGTGGAAAACCCAAAAAGTGAAAAACCACGGTGAGAATTAGCTCACATATATATGAATAACAATACCGATTACAATTAGGCTCACTGTCCATAATAGAGAATGCTCACTATAGGTGGCTCACTGCCAAAGGACTCACTGTCCTGAATAGAAGAGACAGAAGAAAGGATGGCTCACTACCAAATATGAACTGCTAGTAGTGCATTTGACTCATGCCAAAGATACAGTTCCACTGAAGGTCAAACTACTGACTTGACACACTTCATCTTCACCACAAACTTATCTGATTCATTTTCTCATCAAATTCTACTCAACCATACACACTTCTTTTGCACATACGCACACAAAAATCACACCTTCACACAAGAAATCAATCTTGTATATATACGACTTTCAACTAAACCATCAATTAGGTCGGCAGGGAGATGTATCATATGAATCCTTAACTTGTTAGCCAAAAACACAACTCAATTCTCTTTGTGGAGAGAATCAAAACGTGTAACACATTGAGATAGATCGACATGACCTATATGTTGATGATTACTTTTACACATTCATAACAAAAGTTAAAATTCACAAAATGAACCTAACTGTCTTGAAAGATATGAAGAAATCAATTAAGATTACTTAATCCCAAGTTTTTGTATGGTCAGGTCTTGACCTTGTGGACAATTCAGTAGGTTAATGTGAAGCTGTAATATGCAAGGGGCCTTACTTGATTTAAGGTGTTTAATGACTCACTGGACTTGAATTATGCAAAATATCACAAATATTAACATTTTTCTTCATTCCTTTGTATAAATTTGTTACTGTATCACAAGCTTTATATGATTTATATTAACACAAGCCTTTCTCAAATGTTATGAAAACTATCAAATATCAACTTAGTTGTTCATTTTTCCTTCAAATATTAGACAATCTCCTTTAAATCTCTGCGTTTAAGCTAAGTATTTCAAATGTTTGGGAAAAGTTAGAGAAATCTAAATTAAACTTCATTCTGTTACAGGATCTAAATGCTCTGTTATTCATGTTGTAAGCAGTACAACAAACTTGATTAAATCCACAAACTAAACCTTTAAATGTAAACCCTAAGTATTTTCCCGAACATACATTCAAGATTGCAATCTTTTGGAGAGATAATATTTCAAATATAAAGAATAGCCAGAAGACACTTTGAATATAGACGCAGAATTCCAGATTCATTTATATTGAAAACACACAATCATATATGATTTACAATGTATGAATGACTCCTTGCTTCATTAATCAACTTATAGAAAACTTACAAAATGTCTTACAGATACATTAAGGAAGCTAGATGTTCCACGCATTCCTTATTGCAGACACAAGCAACCTCCTATTCTAAACTAAATGCTCTTCTATTCAAATGCTAAGACAAATTACAACTTCCAGCTCTGCTCTACAAATCCTTGCGTCCGTCCCTGTGTAAGTCATTACAAAGTAAAGGGGCTTAATATATAGATTTGATTATCCCCAATACGGCCACAAAACCCTAGTCAATTAGTGGTCCACACTTCAAGTGTAGCATCAATCGGTGGAAAACAAATCCCGCCAAAAAATCTTTGAACAACATACCCATACTGAGCGTAAAGATGCCTTTGAAAACCCTAACAACCATCAAAATATCTTCACCATTAAAATATCTTCTATTGCTTTGCCCTTTTAATATTGCTTCTTTCCACCTGCATATTCCTTTTCATTGAAGTCCTTTACTCCTTTCGCTCCTTTTGTGCTCCACCGCCACTCTGTGATGTCATCACCATTAAAGCTCCACCTTTAATATACCTGTAAACCTGCCAACAGACATAAAAATGGATTATAAAAAATTCACGTTGCTTTCACCAATTTATACCTCTTCTGAATGTCAAATTGACATTAATTATAGTAATTAATGCGCCAAACATTCTACCTTTTATCTCAGTATTTGCTTTTTTAAACTTTACCTTTTTCTCCCATGATGCCTTTATTTCTTTGTATCTCGCATATGTACATCGTAAACATACAAGAATTCAAATATACAAAGAGTTTTCAATATTTAACTTCTTTTCGCATCTGGTTTGTATCTTCTATTTGCATTCGTCGTGTTGCATATCGGCTTGTATCTTTCTCTTTGCATATCGGCTTGTATATCAAAGATATACATTGTTATTATGCAAGTCCGTTATGCAAGCGGTGGGACCCATCCTACTTTTCACTTGTATCTATACGATGCATATAACCCTTGTATCAAACCCTTAGATACAAGTTTGGATACATACAAACTCTTTTGTATGTCCTTTAGGACTTCAACTTTTATAAACTATAGTTTACTTACCTTTCGGCTCTGCGGCATGCATAAAGTGCAATGCATCCTCTGATATACATTGAGGTACGATTCATTCTCTATATTAGATTTTAATCTTTCCCTGAAATTTGCATTGTATGTATATTGAAATGCATGTCTCTAAAATATACATACAAAGCGCGACACATACAACAACTTAACCTTATTTCATGATCTTTTTGGTTCCGCGCTATGTATACTCCCATTGTATGTTTTGCTTTCACCAAACATACAAACCTAAAATACATTCAATGGACTCAACCAATTATTCATTTAAACTTTGAACACCACGGGGCCCGACTTGTATGTAAGAATAAAATGTTACCGAAATGCATACAAGTATAACGGATGCAAAAAAACTGACAACTCCTTTTGCAACTCATACAACGACCTGATTTACAAACAACCTTGTATACGAGCGACCTTGTATACAAACAACTTTGTATATACAAAACTCTTTGTATATGCAACATACAAACCCTCCCATAGTACATTTTCCCAAAAACATACATAGCTTACAAAATATTGGGAATTTTAACATGGTTCAAAAAGCAACCCTCACTCATTTTTGACAAGGAATTCACCCATATTCAACTTTGGTACTCAATGTTATTTTTTTTCTTTATTTTCGACAAGGTTTGTAACTTTCACTCTCTTTTCCCTTTTACCACCAAACAGACCTACACACAAAAGCAAAAGCCACAGCCATAGCAGGGGTCCTCATTTTTCTAAGGAGTAAAATGGGGCATGTTGTGAGCATCACAACACTATATTTTCTCCCATGACTCTATTCCAAACATGTCTTGACTCTGCACAATCTCAACACCTTTAGGTCAACTTAATTGGTGAAGTAGCAATAACATGAACTAACTGTTAGTTCAT
Organism: Cunninghamia lanceolata; assembly: GCA_027924645.1. Classification (NCBI taxonomy): domain Eukaryota; kingdom Viridiplantae; phylum Streptophyta; class Pinopsida; order Cupressales; family Cupressaceae; genus Cunninghamia; species Cunninghamia lanceolata. The sequence goes on from BSBN01001373.1 coordinate 785,244, forward strand.
AATTCAACATGCGGACCACAAAAATGCTTACCATTTGAATCATACACACTTCTGATATCCATGACCTCTTCCTCAAAACTACATGGCAAGATATTCATCTACGGTGGAATGTAGAGCATTCCAATCTATCACTGGCACTGTCATTACATTATCATTACAGAGTTCGGTACTTTGTCAAATCTATCTTTCACTCTAGAGGATTTCAAGACCTGAATTTTTGGATTTAGATTCCTTTGGTATGCACCATCACTACCTTACAATTGTAGAGAAAAACTCTTTATAGTAAAGAAATGTGGATTGAAGAACTATGGCCCTGTCATAGTTTCTATTTAGTATATGCCTTAGGAAAGTCTTCAACAAGTTGTACTAGCTGTAGAGCACCAAAATGAAGTAATATCATGCTTAGGTGTTATAAAGGGTAAAATTTGGATAGTTGAGTTTTTGGTAGTTTTGTGTACGTATCCTCCTTTCACCCTTTCATTCAAGGACCTAGGGTTGAGTTACAATGTACTATCCTACCCTAGGTCACTGTGAGATGTAGGGAAACTTGGATTTTTATGATTTGATTGCCAATTATCTTCTCTTATGCTCAGTTATACCTTAAAACCCTAATTATGCAAATACAACAATAAACAGACAAATAATGGAAAATGCTACTACAAAAAGATGTAAAATGACAAATAACTGTGCACCTATTTTCAGGGTTCAGAGGCAGAAAAGTCAGGGACTAAAGAGTGGGCAACCAAGTCCAATACCCTACTTTTTTGTAAGATTTGCAAACAAGATCTGCAACCTGTTCCTGTTGTATTGAAGATTTTCCCATCACGAAACTTTGAGGACTAATGAGAAGGCACCCAAGTATAGGGAGCTATTCTCTTCTTTGATCTACAATTCTAGCACTCTGTTGTACCCTCCTGCAACTTCACTTTGTCCAGATCTGACACCTGTAACCTACAATCATGAAAACTTTAGGAGGGGAATGTGGTGTTTAGAGGCTTGCCTCAGTCAAGCCCCGGAGAGACATTCAAGTCTTCCAAACACCATTGTTAGATAGAGAGTGTGTGCCCTTTGGAGGCAGAGGTAAAAACCAAATGATAAATGCTCAAAAACACAAATGAATGTCACCTTGTAGTGAAGATCTCATGGGAGGAATAAACTCTTCATGCAATGAGGAGATAATTTCTCAAATTTACAAATAAAAACACATAGACAACACAAATATGCTCTTGCAACACAATGGAAGTCTTCAATCACTTATAGAATGCATAAAGTTCACAATAACAATCTAGTTTACAAATGAATGCCTAAACATACTTTTATATGCAACTACAAACACTCCCACCAAGAATTTCGTAATTCAAACTTACCATGTCAGCATAGGACGCAAATAACGGTCACAAGCTAACACCCAAAAATTAGGACTGACCCAAAACAGGGCAGGACTAGGGCGTGGGCACCCAAGTCCTCCCCCCTATTTTGGGCAGGGGTTATCTCAAGTGGTCCCCCTAGGTCCTATTTGCCAAGACACTTAGGGGTTTTCTCATTGGGATGTTGAAATATGATGTAATATGTCCTAAATGCACACTAAAGACCCAAAAGCTAAGCCTTATGAGGAAAAGCCCCTAAGGGGACATTTTCCAACGTTACATTTAACCCCCACTTTAATGTATGTATAAACATGAGGCCAATACATGTATTAAAGTACGGTCAACAAACACAGCGAATACGCCAAGCACGAAGAAGACACACTAGACACATTGAAGACAATGACAGACACACAAAACACGAAGAAGACAATTATAGTCACGTAGAACATGGAGAATACATTAAATGTAAAGAAGACACATTAATGCATAGGAGATAGGAATGATTTCTTTTCTTTTCTTTTTCTCATATATATGAAATGCAGATGCAAGTATAGGAAAGTAAACAAATCTCCCATAATGCAGGATGTACTCATTGCACAAGTCTTTAAACTACATATATAAGGCAACACACACGCAAGACATGCAAAACCTCCAAAAATGAAGGATGTACTCATCGCATAGGTCTTTAAACTGCATATGGGGCAACAAACATGCCAGACAAAGAAAGCACGCCAAAATACACACTTTGAAGACACGGAGAAAACATGGCAACCAAGCAATGGAGTGCCCCTATTTCTAGGTTCAACAGCATCTCAAGCACATTACAGGCACACACCGATGATTGGGCTTCACCACAAAAAAACACCGAAGATGTTGGGAATTAAGGTGTCTCAACCTTGGTAATTCCTTGTATTTTTACATTGTATTTATTTATTATTTGCCTATTGTATTAATTGGATGCAAATCCTATGTTGTCATATTGTGGGAGTTGGCACGATGATGTGTCATCCTGCATGGCATATGACCACATGTATTTTTGTCCTCACATAAGGAGATAGGCATCCCACTTAGTGGTAGGAATATTTTGCCATGTGTCGGCATCTTGGATGTTGTGTAAGGGAATATTGACTGTAACGGTCATGACAGATTCCTATTATGAAGTTATGACATGTAAGAGTCAGAAATAGGAGATTCTATGACAGGTGAAGACATGTGTCGAAGAGCATCTTTGAAAAAGGCATCTTTGGGCACCCCAAGGTGGACTATGACATGTCATAAGAAAATATGCTATTTATAGCCTATGTATGAAAGATTCTCTTACAGCTGTAAGTTATGACAACTATGACAGATTCTATGACGGTTATAAGAGTCGTAGAAGCATCTGTCATTACCCATTTTGGGAATAGGCAATCTCTTTGTGATGGGGTGACCTAACAAGTGTCAGGAATATTCTACAAGGTTGGACAAATGTCCATAGGTGTGGGTTTTGGGCCATGAGGCCATGTTGGATGCCCATTCCAAGATAGAGCAAAAATTGCCTTGTATATTCTATATAAACAGGTGCTTTGAGGAGGTGATGTACTACAGGTTTTACAGGTACTATTATGCTGCTAGATCATCTCCAGATATGAGTGTCGAAGACTCTTGCAAGAGCATTGGCTCTATGTTGTATTGTAACCTTCATTTTTTATGTAATACATTTGAGCTATGTTTTGGAGTGTGGGGTTTTTCAACCGATAAGGGTTTTCCCCACGTATATCTTGTGTCTCTCTTCTTCTGTCTCACTTTCTTGTGTATGTGTTTGCTGCAATATCTCTGTTAGTGGGTTTAACATTGCTGTAATAATAAGGATAAAACTAAATTTGTACTCTCCTCCCCTCATTAGATTACTGTAGGAAGCATTTTCTGCACACCTAGCTTCCTTTCAGTTGGTATCAGAGCCTAGCTAGTTTTGGTTCTAGCTACTGGGTAGGGTTTTTTTGAGCTAATCTTAGGTTGAGTGGCAGTGTTGTGTAGAACATTCTATATCTTGTTGCAGAAAGGAGATGGCAAGCACATTCGAAAGGTTAGAGGTTGAGAAATTCAATGGCACTAATTTTGAGTTGTGGAAACTCAAGATGGAGAACCTACTTGTTGATCGTGACCTATGGGAAACCGTATCTGGTGTGAAACCTATAGCAATGTCACAAGTTGATTAGGACCTCAAAGATTAGAAGGCTAAGGTTTTAATAAGACTCTGTTTAGTTGACTTTGTACCGTGGAATTCCCATGAGGAGAAGAGCACGAAAGATCTTTGGAAGAAGTTGGGTGATGTTTATCAGGCTAAGTCCTTGGTAAATAAATTTTTCTTGAAAAAGAAGTTCGCTCTAAAGATGGAAGACAGAGGATCTATTGTGGACCACATGAATGCTTTCAACATGATCATTGCATAGTTGACATCTGTGGGTGTGAAAATGGAGGAGGAGGATCGTTGCATGACCCTGCTTTGTTCTTTGCTAGATTTGTGGGATCATCTTGTCATAGCTATCGGAAGCACCACTACCACTTTCAAGATGGAAGATGTGGTGTCCTAACTGTTATCTGAAGAAATGCAAAGGAAGGCATCCAAATCAGACAAAGAGGCTCTTGCAGTTCATGGAAGACCCAAGGAGAAAGGGAAGAAGGATGAGAAAGCTAAGAAGGGTAGATCCAAATCTCCTAGAAACTCCAAGGCTCTCTATTAGAATTGTGGCAAGTCTAGGCATTTTCAATAGGAATGCAAAGAAGAGAAGAAAAAGAAAAAGAAATCAGCCCCAAATTTAGATTCTTATAAGTCACAAGATGATGGTGATGCCTTCATCGTAGCCCTGACCACCCATGCATCTGATGATGTGTGGTTGATTGATTCTAGTGCATCATTCCACATGACCTCGCATCAAAGATGGTTCATGAAATATGAAGAGTTTGATGGTGGAAGAGTGTACCTAGGTGACAACTCTCATCTGAAGATTGTTGGTCATGGAAGAGTCTCAATCCAATTCCCTAATGGACGAGTGAAGGGGATCACTGGAGTTATGCACATTCCAGGCCTTGCACAGAACCTGCTTTCTGTAAGTATGTTGAATGATGTAGGTGTGCAGGTTGTCTTTTCAAAGGATGGATGCAAGATGACTAGAGGATCTATGGTGCTTGTGAAGGGTACTAGGAGAGGTACTCTATTTCAGCTGGAGGCATGCACTACACAGTACTCTGACTCAAAGAAATGAGCTACGGTCACTTCATCCCCACCATCTGAACAAGCAGTGAAGAAATCTGTTGTAACTAGTTCCGATGGTAGTGCACATGCTGTGGAAGCTAAGCTTCCTACTGAAAAGACTATGTTATGGCATTTGAGATATGGTCACATTGGTGAGAAGGGTCTATGTACCCTAAAAAATAAAAACCTTTTTGAGGGGTTAAATGATTGTAATCTCGAGTTCAACTTTTGTGAACATTGCATTTATGGAAAGCAAAACTGTGTTCAGTTTTACTCTAGTTCTCACAAGTCTTATGGTATATTGGATCTTATTCATTCTAATGTGTTTGGTCCTATTAATGTCCCTTCAATTTCAAAATTTGTATATTTTGTATCTTTCATAGATGATTATAGGAGGACATGGGTTTATTTTATCAGAAGCAAGACTGAAGTCTTTAGTCAGTTTAAGGAGTTTAAAGCCTTTGCTCAAAATTAGACTAGTAAAAAGATTAAGTGTTTGAGAACTAACAATGGTGGTGAGTTTTGTTTGATAGAGTTCAATAAGTTCTACAAAGAGCAAGGGATTGAAAGGCATAACACAACTCCATATACCTTGCAGCAAAATGGAGTTGTAGAGAGGATGAACAAGACACTGATGGAGAAGGCTAGGAGTATGCTTAGTGGAGCAAGCCTCAAACAAAAGTTTTTGGTTGAAGCTACTACCATTGCTTGCTATCTGGTAAACAGATCTCCTACATCAGCTCTTGTTGGTTAAACACCTATGGAGGTGTGGTCTAGTAAGAAGCATTCAGTTAGGCATCTTCGTGTTTTTGGTTGTGAGGCATATGCACATGTGCCTAGGGAGAAATGGTCTAAATTAGAGAACAAAGCTATTAAATGTATTTTCATTGGCTATGGTGTCAGTGTGAAAGGATACAAGCTTTGGGATCCTATGGCTGAAATAGTGTTGTATAGAAGAAGTGTTATCTTTAGAGAGCTAACACCTTCTTCCATTGTTCTATATCCAGAACAGATAGAAAAGAAAGAGGACGTGGTTCAATTTCCTTCTACCCCTTAGAAGACTAAACCAATAAACCCTATGAAATCTGGTGATGAGGAGAGCTCTAATAGCTCTGAAAGCTCAAAAGAAGCAAAATCTCAACCTCAGCCATTGAGGAGGTCTACACGAATGAGAAAGCAACCTAATAGGTTTGGTTATTCATTACTTGATTCTAGTTGTGCTTTTTCTTTACTTACTAACACTGATGAGCCTAGAACTGTGAAAGAGGCTATGGGCATGAAAGATGCAAGTTCCTAGAAGGAGGCCATGGAAGATGAGATGGCTTCTTTGGAAAAGAAGAAACCATGGGACTTGGTGCCTTTGCCTGATGGATAGAAACCTATTAGTTGCAAATGGGTGTTCAAGAAGAAATTCAGTGTAGATGGTAGTGTTGAAAAGTACAAGGCTAGATTGGTTGAGAAGGGGTATTCACAAGTGGAGGGAATTGATTATGGTGAAATTTTCTCTCCTGTTGCAAAGTTGACACCTATTCAATTTTTTTTATCTCCTACAACTGCTTATGACTTAGAGGTAGAATAGATGGATGTGAAAACAACTTTCCTTCATGGTGATTTGGAGGAAGAAATCTGCATGTCACAGCCAGAGCATTACATAGAGAAAGGTAAAGAAAATTTGGTTTGCAAGATTAAGAAATCTTTGTATGGTTTGAAGAAGTCTCCTAGGATGTGGTACTTGAAGTTTGATTCTTTTGTGTTATCGATTGGATATCTGAGATCAAAATCAGGTCATTGTGTGTATTACAAATTTGACAATGATCACACTCTCATTATTGCATTGTATGTTGACGATATGTTGTTGATTGGGAATGGTAAGAATATAATTTCTAATTTGAAGTCTCAGTTGTCAGCACAATTTGAGATGAAAAATCTTGGGGCATCCAGGTACATTTCGGGCATGGAAATTAGAAGAGAGTAAACAAAAAACTTTGGTTAAGCCAGATTAAGTATGTGAAGACCGTGTTGGATAGGTTTAGCATGGCAGATTATAGACCATTGTGTGTTCCTGTTTCATTGGGGACAAAGTTCTCTATTAGTGATTGTCCAAAATCTCCTAGTGAGGTGGATTACATGAGAAGAGTACCTTATGCTAGCGCTATTGGTAGTTTGATGTATGCCATGGTCTGCACAAGACTAGACATTGCCCAAGTAGTGGGAGTCCTTAGTCAATTTATGGCTAATCCTGGACAGGTACATTGGGATGTAGTTAAGTGAGTGTTTAGATATTTGAGGGGTACTTCTGAATTCCATATGCTATCACAGTAATGCTATAGGACCTTCGCATTCGGTTTGTATTTGTGGATTTGTGGATTCTGATTGGGTAGGTGACATTGACAGCAGGAGACCCACTAGTGCCTATGTGTTCACTATGTTTGGTGGTGCAATTAGTTGGATGAGTAAGTGACAACCTGTGGTTGCTTTGTCCACTATAAAAGCTAAGTACATGGCAGCAACTCATGCTTGCAAGGAAGCCATTTGGCTTAAGAGATTGTTTTCATATATTGGTGTTGATGTAGGTCAGATTACGATCAGTTGTGATAGTCAGAGTGTGATTTGCCTTGCGAAGAATCTAACTTTCCATGCTAGAACAAAGCATATTGATGTACAGTTTCATTTCATGCGAGACATGGTAGAGGATGGGAAAGTAAATTTGGAGAAGGTAGATAGTTTGAAGAATGTTGTAGATGCATTGACGAAACCAGTGGGCACAGAGAAGTTCAAATGGTGTTTGGAGTCTATGGGCCTCTCGGCCTATAGTAGTTAAATCCTATTAATTCTGTTGGCTCGTACAAGGTGTTCAACAAGTGGGAAAATGTTGGGAATTAAGGTGTCTCAACCTTGGTAATTCCTTTTATTTTTACATTGTATTTATTTGTTATTTGCCTATTGTATTAATTGGATGCAAATCCTATGTTGTCATATTGTGGGAGTTGGCACGGTGATGTGTCATCCTACATGGCATATGACCACATGTATTTTTGTCCTCACATGAAGAGATATGCATCCCACTTAGTGGTAGGAATATTTTTCCATGTGGTGGCATCTTGGATGTTGTGTAAGGGAATATTGACTGTAACGGTAATGACAGATTCCTATGACGAAGTTATGACATGTAAGAGTTAGAAATAGGAGATTCCATGACAGGTGAAGACATGTGTCAAAGAGCATCTTTGAAAAAGGCATCTTTGGGTGCCCCAAGGTGGACTATGACATGTTGTAAGAAAATATGCTATTTATAGCCTGTGTATGACAGATTCTCTTACAACTGTAAGTTATGACAGCTATGATAGATTCTATGGCGGTTGTAAGAGTCATAGAAGCATCTATCATTACCCATTTTGGGAATAGGTGACCTCTTTGGGATGGGGTGAAATGACAAGTGTCAGGAACATTCTACAAGGTTGGACAAGTGTCCATAGATGTGGGTTTTGGTCCATAAGGCCATGTTGGACGCCCATTCCAAGATAGAGCCAAAATTGCCTTATATATTCTATATAAACAGGTGCTTTGAGGAGGTGATGTACTATAGGTTTTAAAGGTACTATTATGTTGTTGGATCAACTCTAGATACGAGTGTTGAAGACTCCTACAAGAGCATTGGCTCTATGTTGTATTGTAACCTTCATTGTTTACGTAATACATTTGAGCTGTGTTTTGGAGTGTGGGGTTTTTCATCTAATAAGGGTTTTCCCCACGTATATCTTGTGTCTCTCTTCTTCTGTCTCACTTTGTTGTGTATATGTTTGCTGCAATATCTCTATTAGTGTGTTTAACATTGTTGTAATAGTAAGGATAAAATTGAATTTTCACTCTCCTCCCCTCATTAGATTAGTGTAGGAAGTGTTTTCTGCACACCTAGCTTCCTTTCAGAAGACACACTTAAGGTTTGAGTTAGTCACAGAGCCACTCCCCACCTCCGTAGAGGACTTTTCAAAATGATAGGATGATGTAATCTAAACTAAGAAATACACCATCCCTACCTCTATAGAGGGTTTAAGATAAAAAGGATATACGTGATATCCCACCTCCGCAGAGGGCTTAAATGATTGATTGATTGATTGCAAACAAACTCAGAGTGCAGGATGCACTCATCACACAAGTCTTTAAACTACACCTGAGGACAAGCACATTGCTAACATCTACAACAGACAGCTTACCTTATATATGCCCCCACCTTAAGGTGGTTGATATCATGCATCGATATCAAGCACGTTAAGGTAGGAAGAAAACACACAAGGGAACATAGACTTTTGCAAAGCCCATGCCCCTTGAAGGTGACATGTACTTTACGATCACCAAATGTTCCCACAAACACATCCCTGTAAGAAACATGTTAGTGTCCATAATCATGCTAAACAACAACATCAATGCATATGATTAACCACACAAAGAGCCAAGGTTATACTATGAATTTAGAGTTTGAATTATAACTGTGGGGCTATATCATGAAGATCTCTGAATCGAGTACCACCAAGGCTAGATTCAAAGACAAACAAAGTGTGCAGAGCATCAGTATTGTTATGATTTTTAAATGAGATAATGACATCATCAAAATCACTATGCGGAAGCACAAGTATTTCCACTAGCCAAGCATCAGATAAGATATACAACCCCATCATCATATTAGGAACTAAGTCCAATTTTTGATTTCTCGCGAAAGGAATGCTAGGTCCGCATCAGTATAAACGTTTTTCATCATCCGCTCGCTAGATAGAAACACTAGAGGAAGGGAAACAATAAATAAGAGAGGAGAAACAAGTGTCTTAGGGACAGTTACCTAGGAGGGTGCCCCCAAGTCACCAACCGCAACGCTATGTCCGTAAGACACAACACACAACAATGAAATTACAGAGAGAGGCAAAATAGAAGAATGATGTTACAAATAGAAGAAGGTTACAACAGAGGTGGTCTCCTAGTATCCCAGACCTTACAAGAGAATCAGGGGTCATCCTAGGAGGCCTAAACAACACATAACACATCATGGGGGAAGCACATCACAAGAGAGACAAAGGGTTAGAAATAATTACATGTAGCACCATCGTTAAGAACATACATATCTAGGATATCTATCATGTTGATTTAGTCTTGCTGATATTGTATTAACATGAAGTTTAGGATGACAAGAGGCTTTATTTTCTTTAAAAGGATTATATCCAATGCCACTTGAGTAATGTGTTGAAGTAGATTCTATAGGTACTCGAATTCCTTGTTGATTTACCCCACATCCCTTACCTACATATTCACAATTGTTATAAAGGATTTTAAATCTTTGACCATAAAGGGATGTCATTTCCTTAGAAGAAGGTGAAGCCTTAAAGGTATCATAATTTGTGGTATAAGTGAGTATTGTTTTTATTTTCTACCGAGGGGACTTTAGGTTTCTTAGGTGCTTCAAAAGATTGCTTAGGTGAGATCAATGCTACTTTTGATGTGTCAAGGCTATTAATTTTATATTCCCCTATACTACAAGGATTAAAGTCTAATGAACCCCAATCATCACCAACAAGTGCATTCGATAGTTGAGAGTCTTGCACAACATTATTTGTGGCTAAAGGCATTGATGAACCAGCTTGTAAACTGTTTAAGCTCATATTATTGTAAACTAGTTTTTACTTTTCAATGTGTAAGCAGTTATCTGGTTCAGGATCGACATGAATAGTATGAAGTTTACATTTGAATATAAATTTGATTGCACAATGCAAGGTGGAAGGAACTACCCCCAATGCATGAATCTAAGGTCTACCAAGAATCATGTTGTAAGATAAAGAACAAGGCATGACATGAATCAGGGTAGGCACAAGCACAAATCCTACTTGTATAGATAGAGTTATAGTGCCCACGGATTGTCCTCCAACATTATCAAAGCCACGAATGTTAATGCCATTTTGTTTGATTTGTGATGTGTCAACCTTGATTTTGTGTAGTAGGTCAATGCTACAAACATTAAGAGCTGATCCATTATCAATCATAACTCATTTTACCAATGTTTTATTTATTGTGATAGAGATTATAAGTGGATCATATTGGTTTTGAACTTTAATTGACAATAATTCTTATGGCTGAAAGAGAATATCTATTTTTGTCGCATGCATACTATCCAATATGGCCGATACATCATTAGGCTTAGTAGTAGGTGGGACAATCACCTTTTGCAAAGCTTCTTGGAGCATTCCATGGTATGTAGGCGATGTTTGTATTAAATCCCAAAGAGAGATCTTAGCCAGAGTAGCGCGAAGCTGTTCAACAAGATCATACTCTTGATCGCTTTTATGAGTAAGACGTGGTGGTGGAGGGAGCATAGGTTGAGAACATGGAAGAGAGGTAGGCACATGAAGTTCTTGCTTACTTTTCTTGTTATTATGAGTGTTGTATGTGTGAGCAATCACATTTTTAACACCCTAATTTCTTTGAGTAATTTGCTTTGTATAGTCATAGATGTAATCGGGAGGTCTAGGTGTTTGTTGAGCACCTTGGACAGTAATCACCAGTTTTAATTAAGAGGGTGCACTAAGTGTCCCTCTAACAATCATCTTGGGAATATTTCTACAAATTCTATTAATAGTTATTAAATTGACACCATTTCCCTCTTGATTGTACCCAACATCCATCCCTAAAGGATTTAATGTGAGAGACCTTTTCTCATCCACTAATTCTACATCTTAGCCAGGGAGAGTAGTGGGATGAGAGGAAGGTATGGTGTTGTTAATTAGACTAGGGATATCCATAGTCTCCTCATCAAAGGTTCTCGAGTTTTCAATCAAAGGTGTAAGATCTAATGGGTTTTCATGCACCATATGATCCTTAGGTGAAAATGATTTTTCTACCCATGAAGAGTCCTTCTTGAGAGGGAGCCCTTTATCCACTAATGTTTCATTTTCCAAAGAGGGTAGGGTGATATTCAAGAATGTGTCAATATATTCATCCTCTTATGCTAATAGATCTTCATAGGAGGAATCATTTTCTATGTCATCATCACATATTTTAACTATTAATTCCAAAGCATTAAGAGAACTTTCACCTTCATCATTCTTAATGTGTTTCGTCAAATCTTCTACTACCCAAGGGTATGTATTCATGAGAGATGTGAAGTTGTCAAAATTAGATACATAGTCAAGTATCTCAAATAAAGTGCATTTAAATATATCCTTGTGATACATAGCTTGTAAGTAAGTGAGGACATGAGGATTCATTTTAAGAAATTTGTAAAACTCTCGAAGTTTTTGATATATGCATGTAAAGATACCAAAGAGTAATGAGATGAAGATGCCATAATTAAATGTCTTGTAACATCAATGTAAAGTCAGATTTTAAAATTTTTTCACAAGTATGCAAAAGACAAGTGTAAAACTATGTGCAAAAGTGACCTAAATGTTTGATTTTTTGTAATTTTTTTAATGCAAATATATGAAAGAAAAGGTGTTGTGAGGATTTTGATCAGGTGAAGCAAATAATATGTCTGATATCAGTCCAAAACAGCAATAAGATCCTTCACAACACACTCTTGATGCAAATCTAAGATGATGACATGTCAAAATATACTAAAATAAGTGGGTTTTCACCAAATCTCAATGCAAAAGAGCATGACAAAGGGTGTTGTGAGGAAAATGATGGTGGACAGAAAATAATATAAGTAATAATAGACACCTAATTCCAAAATATCAGTCACAACACAATTATAGTGTAACTCAAGGTCAAACCCTAGTGAAAATATAACAAAAATGGGTAATTTTTCACGGTTTTTCCATTCCAAGACCTAGAAAAATGGGTGTTGTAAAGAATTTTAGGAGGTGTAGAGAATAATATTGATTATATCAGTCACCTTAGTCCATAAAATTTGTCACAACACGCTTATGGTGTAAACTAGGCCAAACCCTATGGCAAAATTAGCAAAAATAGGCAATTTTCGGTGTTGTAAATAATTTTAGGAGGGGAAGAAGATAATACCATTTATATCAGTCAATTAGTGCAAAAATATTCTTTACAACATGCCTATAGTGCAAGTTTAGAGAGTTGATAAGTCCAAATCTAGTGAAAATCGATGTTTTTCAAGCCCTAGATTTGAGATCTTGATGTAAAATGCTATATGAACGTTTTGAAAGCTGATACATGATGAAAATTACATTCTCTCAGATTTGAAAAGGATTTTCACGCTCTAACATGCAAAATGTAAGTGCAAATCTAATGAAAAATCAATGAAAGTGCTAGTTTTTGTTGAATTTTTCTATGCAAAAATGTAAAATTTTGAAATCTAAATGCAAATTTGTTCTAAAATGCAACACTAAAGCCAAATTCAAAATTGAATGAGTCTAAAATTAGTAGAAAAATATGAAACAAGATTTTACCTATAAACCCTAGATTTTGGAATTACTATGTTATATGAAAAATGTAAAATTTCCAACAAAACCCTAGCAATTTTATGATGAAAATGCAATGAAAGATTTTTAAATTTTATAATTTCTACAATTTAAATCATATCTAATGCAAAAATCAGAAATTTGATGAAATTCAAATTAATCCCTAGAATGCAATTTTTTTTTTTTCCAATTTTTTAATTTTTTTGTAAGTTTTCTAATGCAACAAGATGAATGACTATAGGAATGAATGAAAATCACTATAAATCTGAATAAAAACACTTATCAAGGTGCAAATAAGTCCAATAACATGGGTTCACCAAAATGTAAAGGGTAGAATTTGGATAGTTGAGTTTTTGGTAGTTTTGTGTATGTATCCTCCTTTCACCCTTTCATTCAAGGACTGAGGGTCGAGTTACAATGTACTATCCTACCCTAGGTCACTATGAGATGTAGGGAAACTTAGATTTTTATGATTTGATTTCCAATTATCTTCTCTTATGCTCAATTATGCCTTAAACTCTAATTATGTAAATACGACAGTAAACAGACGAATAACAGAAAATGCTACTACAGAAATATGTAAAATGACAAATAACTGTGCACCTATTTTTGGGGTTCGGAGGTAGAAAAGTTGGGGACTAAAGAGAGGGCACCCAAGTCCAATACCCTACTTTTTGTCGGGATCTACAACCTGTTCCTACTGTACTGAGATTTTCCTGTCACGAAACTTTGAGGACTAATGAACGGGCACCCAAGTCCAGGGGGATATTCTCTTCTCTGATCTACAATTATGACACTCTGTTGTACCCTCCTCCAACTTCACTTTGTCTAGATTTGACACCTGTAACCTGCAATCATGAAAACTTTGGGAGGGGCTTGTGGTGTTTAGAGGCTTGCCTTAGTCATGCCTCAGAGAGACATTCAAGTCTTTTAAACACCGTTGTCAGATAGAGATTGTGTGCCCTTGGGAGGCAGAGGCAAAAACCAAATGATAATTGCTTAAAAACACAAATGAATGTCACCTTGTAGTGAAGATCTCATGGGAGGAAGAAGCTCTTCATACCATGAGATGATTTCTCAAATCTACAAATACAAACTCATAGATAACACAAATATGCTCTTGCAACACAATGAAGGCCTTCAATCACTTCTAGAATGCATAAACTTCACAATAACAATCTAGTTTACAAATGAATGCCTAAACATGCTTTTATATGCAACTACAAACACTCTCGCCAAGAATTTCATAATTTAAACCTACCGTGTCGGCATAGGACCCAAATAACAATCACAAACTGACACCCAAAAATTGGGACCAACCCAAAATAGGGTAGGACTAGGGTGTGGGTGCCCAAGTCCTCCCCCCTATTTTGGGCAGGGGTTATCTCAAGTGGTCCCCCTAGGTCCTATTTGCCAAAACACTTAAGGTTTTTCTCATTGGGATGTTGAAATATGATGTAATATGTCCTAAATGCACACTAAAGACCTGGGAGCTAAACCTTATGAGGGAAAAGCCCCCAAGGGGACATTTTTTGACATTACAGGCGTATTATCCATCATACTACACTTAGTAGCTTCTCTAGATCAATACTTAACTAGACCAACACAATTGTACCTGTATACCTTATTGAACCTCTCCGAACCAACACAACTATGTCTTTACCCTTTGTTTCCCTCAATGACAACATTGCTTACTTCCATGCTCATCATTCTCTTCATCATCATGCTTATGTTGCCAACAAAGAATTGACCTCAACTCAGCTCTGAGTATAAGTTGCTTGACTCTCAAAAGAGAACTTTTTCTATTGTGAAGAAAGCCCTTTCTCATTTGCAATATCCTATCAAGTTGAGATTTAATGTTGAATGTATAGAAAATCTCAAATGGATGGATGGATCCAATTTCTTCAAGGTGGACTCTTTGAGAATATATAAAATGATGACTAATTCCCAAGAGGTTCTTAAACATGTCAATCTAGTCTAGAGTTTGAGTCTTGATAGTAAGGAATGGTCCAAGTCCCTTAAAGCCTGTTGGTGTAGATTTCTTGAGCCCAAGAAATGTTTCTTAGATGGTTACTTTTCTTAAAGAAAATTGTTGTTAGTGTTCCTTGTTTCAACTAATGTTCTATTTGTGATTGTATTGAAAATGTTGAGCATATTTTTTTAAGTGTCTATATGCTAGAATATAGTGGTCTATTTTTATGGGTAATGTCCTTGGGTGGGATATAAGGGATAATTTGACTCAACAATAAATTTTGTGTCAGTATGTAAAAGGTCTGAATGTCAAATCTAATTTTTTTATTGTTTTATCCACTAAAATTTTATGGTTTTTATGGAAAAGGAGGAATGACGACCTATATCAGAATGAAAGGAGGTGCCTTACGGAGTATCTTAGTAGACTCACCATCTTCAAAAATTTGTGTATAGGTTACTATGACACTCGAGTTCCCCACAGAAAGGTTCATTGAGATAATTGATGAAGGGTTAGCTACCATTTTTAGATCAGATGTCGAATATGCCAATTTATAGCCACATGATTTGAGGAAGGTGGATGAAAATTTTCACAAGGAATAGCGTGATTTCCAGAATCTATATTGCAAGCAACACAAATATGAGCTATTGAGGGATGAAGCAATTAGAGACTTGGAGCTTTACAACCAAAACTTTGATAAGAGTTGCAGTGATAGAGTATCTCCTCCACTTGGTAGGTTCAAAGGGATAGACTCATTTAAAGAAAGTAATAACAGGGTATTTGTTAACAAAGTGAAATAAGGAGCTGATGATTCTCAAGCTATTTTGGATGTGGATCTTGATCAGACAAGACAATGTCAAGTTGTTTCTTGTTATCTTAGCCACTTTTATATTTTGTATCTACGGACTACATTTTGTATATTTTGTGATACTCCTCAAACTCAGCTAGTGGTTTACACCAAGATTTTGTATTGGTTCTATGGAGTTAGCCTTGTGTGGCTGATGTGGTTTTCCACATCTATACTATAACCTATATTTTTATTAGTAATAGATCATTAATTTAAAAAAAATCCAAACTATTTGATCACGCCAACAAAGAATGTATTCTTGCAAAATACATCAGTGACATTCAACATAACCTTGCTAGGAGCCATAATTTTTATTCTCCACCTTGTGTGGCCAAATTGACTATGCCAAAACATCAGTGTGGGTGAGTGAATTCTAGAGGAGGTATTTTTTAATACCCCAAGTGTCCAATCATTATGGACTATAGGCTTTTGACAAAGTCTCTTAAGATCCCTACGAGTAAAAAACTATCAATCTTTGGCGAAGTAGTTCTTAGAGTCTATGGCACCTAGGAATGTTTTGTTTGAACCTACAACTGCATGTGGGGTCCATCGACAATAAATTTTCTTAGTTTTTGTCAACTCCAAACTATTTGACCATGCCAACAATGAATGCATTCTTGCAAAATACATCAGTGGCAGTCAATATAACCTTGCCAAGAGCCATATTTTTTGTTCTTACCTCATGGGGATGAACTAACTATGCCAACACATCGGGGTGGGTGGGTGAATCCTAGGAGAGGTCTCATTTCATACGCCAAGTGTCTCAATCATTCCAAACTATAGGATTCCGGTAAAGTCTCTTAAGAGCGCTGAGAGCAAAAAACTATCAATCATTGACGAAGCAGTTCTAAGAGTCCATGGTACTTGGGAATGTTTTGTTTAAACCTACAACTACATGTGGGTTCAATCCAAAATAACCTCTCTTATTTTTTGTCAACTCCAAACTGTTTGATCGCACCAACAATGAATGCATTCTTGCAAAATACATCAGTGGCATTTAACATAACCTTATTAGGAGCCATATTTTTTGTTTTCCACTTCGTGGGGCTGAACTGACTACATCAACACATTGGGGTGGGTAGGTGGATTCTAGGGGAGGTCTCATTTCATACCTCAAGTTTCCCAATCATTCTGGACTATAGGTTTGTCAAAAAGTCTCTTAAGAGCCCTAAGAGCAAAAAACTGCCAATTTTTTATGGAGTAGTTCTCAGAGTTCGTGGCACCTCAAAATATTTTGTTTAGATATATAGATGCATCTGGGGTCCATCCACAATAACCTCTCTTAGTTTTTTTCAACTCCAAACTATTTGACCGTGCCAACAATGAATGCATTCTTGCAAAATGCATCAGTGACATTCGACATAACCTTGTCAGGAGTCATATTTTTCGGTCTCCACCTCGTGGGGCTGAACTGACTATGCTAACACATTGGGGTGGGTAGGTGAATGCTAGGGGAGGTATCATTTCATACCCCAATTGTCCCTGTCATTCTAGACCATAGGCTTCTGGTAAACTCTCTTAAGAGTCTTAAGAGCAAAAAACTATCAATCTTTGATGGAGTAGTTCTCAGAGTCCATGACACCTAGGAATGTTCCATTCAGACCTATAGGTGCATGTGGAGTCCATCCACAATAACCTCTCTTGGTTTTTTCAAATCCAAACCATTTTATCATGCCAACAAAGAATGTATTCTTGCAAAATACATTGGTGGCATTCAACATAACCTTGTTAAAAGCCATATTTTTTGTTTTATGCCTCGTGGGGTCGAATTGACTACACCAAAATGTCAGTGTGGGTGGGTGATTCTAAGGGAGGTCTCATTTCCTACCCCAAGTGTCCCAATCATTTCAGATTACAAGCTTCCAGTAAAGTCTCTTAAGATCCCTAAGAGAAAAAAATACCAATCTTTAATGAAGTAGTTCTTAGAGTCTATGGCACCTGGGAATGTTTTGTTCAAACCTAAAATTACATATGGGGTTTGTCCACAATAACCTCTCTTAATTTTTATCAAATCCAAACTGTTTGACCATGCCAATAATGAATTCATTCTTGTAAAATGCATTAGTGGCATTCAGTATAACCTGGTCAGGAGCCCTATTTTTGTTCTCCACCTCATGGGGCCAAAATTATTGCACTAGCATGTTGGGGTAGGTGGGTGAATTCTAGGGTAGGTCTCCTTTGTACCTAAAGTGTCCTAATCATTCCAAATTATAGGATTTCAAAAAAATCTCTTAAGAGCCATAAGATAAAAAACTATCAGTCTTTGACAAAGTAATTCTCAGAGTTCATGGAACATAGGAATGTTTCATTCAAACCTATAGCTACACATGGGGTCCATACATAATAACCTCTCTCAGTTTTTATCAACTCCAAACCATTTGATCGTGCCAACAATGAATGCATTCTTGCAAAATGTATCAGTGGCGTTTAGTATAACCTTAGTAGGAGCCATATTTTTTGTTCTCCATCTCCTGGGGCTGAACCAATGGCATCAACACATTGGTGTGGGTAGGTGAATTCTAGGAAAGATCTCATTTCATACCCCAAGTGTCCCATTCATTCTAGACTACAAGATTTTGATAAAGTCTCTTAAGAGTCGCAAAAGTAGAAAAAATTACCAATCTTTGATGGAGTAGTTCTCAGAGTTTGTGGCACTTGGGAATGTTTTGTTTAAACCTACAGCTACACATGGGGTCCATCCACAATAAACTCTCTATTTTTGTCAACTCCAAACTGTTTAGCCTTGCACCAATGAATGCATTCTTGTAAAATGCATTAGTGACATTCAACATAACCTTTCCAGTAGCCATATTTTTTGTTCTTTGCCTTGTAGTGTCGAACCAACTATGCAAATACATCAAGGTGGGTAGGTAAATGCTAGGGGAGGTCTCATTTCATACCCCAATTGTCTCAATCGTTCTGGACTACATGCTTTTCTCTTTTCCAGAATCTTGTAGTCTGGAATGATTAGGACAATTAGGGTATGAAATGAGATCTCCCCTAGAATTCACTTCCCCACCTTAATGTTTTGGTGTAGTCAATTCAATCTCATGAGGTAGAGAATAAAAAATATGGCTCTTGACAAGTTTATGCTGAATGCCACTGATGTATTTTGTAAGAATGCATTTGTTGGTGCTGTGGTCAAATGGTTTGGAGTTGACAAAATTTGAGAGGGGTTATTGTGGATGGACCCCATATGCAGTTGTAATTCTTAACAAAACATTCTCAGGTGCCATAGACTCTGAGAACTACTCCATCAAAGATTAGCAATTTTTTACTCTTACGACTCTTAAGAGACTTTATCAGAAACTTGTAGTCTAGAATGATTGAGACATTTGGGGTATGAAAAAGACCTCCCCTAGTATTCTCCCACCCACCCTAATGTGTTGGCATAGTTAATTCAGCCCCATGAGGTAAAGAATGAAAAATGGCTCTTGATAAGGTTATACTGAATGCCACTAATGCATTTTGTAAGAATGCATTCATTGTTGGCACGATCAAATGATTTGGAGTTGAAAAAATTGAGAGAGGTTATTATGGATGGACCCCACATGTAGCTTTAGGTCTAAACATAACATTATCAGGTGCCACAAAATTTGAGAGAGATCTTAAGAGACTTTGTCAGAAGCCTATAGTTCAGAATGATTGGCACACTTGGGGTATAAAACAAGACCTCCTATAGAATTAAAACACCCACCCTGACATGTTGGTGTAGCCAGTTCAGCCCCATGAGGCAGAGAACAAAAAATATGGCTCATGGCAAGGTTATGTTGAATGGCACTGATGCATTTTATAAGAATGCATTCATTGTTGGCACAATCAAATGGTTTAGATTTGATGAAAATTGAGTGAGATTATTGTGGATGGACCTCACGTGCAGTGGTAAGTCCAAACAGAACATTCTTAGGTTCCACAGACTCTGAGAACTGCTTCGTTAAAGATTGGTAATTTTTTGCTCTTAGGGCTCTTAAGAGACTTTGCTAGAAACTTGTAGTCTAGAATGATTGGGACACTTGGGGTACAAAATGAGACCTCTCCTAGTATTCACCCACACACCCCAATGTGTTGGCATAATTGGTTCATCCCCAAGAGGTGAAGAATGAAAAATATGGCTCTTGGAAAGGTTATGCTGAATGCCATTGATGTATTTTATAAGAATGCATTCTTTGTTGGTGTGATGAAATAGTTTGGAGTCAACAAAAAATGAGAGAGGTTATTATGTATGAAACCCATGTGAAATTGTAGGTTCAAACAAAAAGTTCTTAAGTATGACAGACTCTGAGAATTTGCTCCATCAAAGATTGGTATTTTTTTACTCTTAGGTCTCTTAAGAGACTTTGCAAGAAGCCTATAGTATAAAATGATTAGGACACTTGGGGCATGAAATAAGACCTCCCCTAGAATTTAGATTCCCACCCCAATATGTTGGTGTAGTCAATTTGGTCTCACAAGGCGGAGAACGAAAAATATGGCTCCTAGCAAGGTTATGTTGAATGTCACTGATGCATTTTGCAAGAATGCATTAATTGTTGACATGATCAAATAGTTTGGAGTTGACAAAAAAATGAGAGGTTATTGTGGATGGACCCCATGTACAACTATAGGTCTGAATGGAACATTCCCAAGTGGTACAGACTTCAAGAACTATTTTGTCAAAGATTGGTATTTTTTTTTCTCAGGGATCTTAAGAGACTTTGCTAGAAGTCTATAGTCTAAAATGATTGGGAAACTTGGGGTTGAAAATGAGACCTCCCCTTTCATTCACCCACCCACCCTAATGTGTTGGCACAATCAGTTCAACATTAGGAATTGCAAAATGCAAAATTTGACTCCTAGCACCTTTCCACTGGATGAAACTAAAACATTTTGGAACATTGTGTTGCTTGCCACCACAAGCAAATGAAATTGATTTAAAAAATAAGGTACGTATTTGTAGATGGACTTGACATCCACCTATACATGTAAACAAGACATTCCTAGATACCAAGGTTTGAGAGAACAATTGATCCAAACTCTGCCACCTTTTTTGTCTTAGGGCTCTTAAGAGTTTGTCTCTGTTTGATGTAGCTAAGAATGGCTAGGAGGCTTGGCCACTAAAAAGTCACTTCCCCTAACATTCAATATCCCACCTCGACGTGTTGACATTGCCAATTTGGTCCTAGGAGGTGCGAAATAGAATATTTCACTTCTAGCACCTTTCTAGTAGATGAAACTAAAATGAAAGCTATGTTGTAATCTCCATTTTTAGGTCTTTCTCTTATAGTGACAAAAAAATCATACACAGGTAAAATATTGACTCCTTTGGTGATGTGTACATGATGCTTTCTCACCATTATCAATGATATATGCTATAGGAAGTGTTAGGGTTAGCCGGCAGAAGATATCAATTAAATGCAAATAAAGATTAAATAGAGGAATGGAAATACACAGAAATAATAACAGCGAGAGACAAGTTTTAACGTGGTTCACCCAAACTCGGGCTACATCCACCAAATAGAGAGTCCAATATTATTATCTAGTAAATCAAATCGATTGCAATCAGCAATCCCTGCAACTCAATACCACTACAAAATGCTACAATACAATGTATCAAAACCCTGACCCTTAGCCGCTTTTTATCAAGCTTTCTGTCGGTTACAAAAATAGGGTTTTCTTATGTCGGTCAATGAAAAAATAACTCCCGGTACTTTATAAAATAATAAAAAAACCATGTGAGGTTTCGGGGGCATTGCCCCTAAGCCCCCATGGGGGCGCTGCCCCTCAACCCCACCCTATATCGCGAGCTACCCCTAGACCCCGCAAGGGGCGCTGCCCCTTGACCCCGGAGGAATTTGGGGGGAAACCGCACTGATAAAAGTGGGGAAAATTTAACCTCCAAGTCTGATTAGGCTCCATATAACAACAATCTCCCACTTGGAGACTGATTAGACTCCACACCATATCATCTCCCACTTGGAGACTGATCATAACACCACTAACCCTATAGCTCCCACTGGAAATAAGCACCCTAGACTTTGCTATTCTATTTTTGTTGTTTTCAGTCGAGAAGACCAACCGAAGCTGAAGATGAGCTCAACTTTTCCCTTGACACTGCCTTTGTAAACATATCTGCTAGATTGTCATCTGTATGTATCTTTGTCAGTTGTAACTTTCCATCATCCAACACCGACCAAATGAAGTGATACCTCAACTGTATGTGTTTGGTCTTTGAATGCAAGGCAGAATTCTTTGCAAGATGTATGGCACTTTGGCTGTCTGTAAACAAATAACTGTTAACCTATTGTGTGCCCAAGTCATTCATGAAAGATGGTAGCCATATCATCTCCTTGCGTGCCTTTGTTGCAGCTACATATTCTGCCTTTGTGGTGGATAAAGCAACCACCTTTTGCAACCTGGAAATCCAACTCACTGCTGTTCCACCTACAGTAAAGACATAACCTGTAGTACTCCTCCTAGTATCAATATCCCCTGCAAAATCTAAGTCTACATAACCTGCTAAATCAATATTAGAGCCCCCAAAACATAAGTGTTTATTGGATGTACTTCTCAAATATCTGAGAATCCATTTTATCGCATTCCAATGCTCTAGTCCGGGATGACTCATATACCTGCTAATGACTCCTACAACATGTGCAATATCTGGTCTTGTGCATACCATGGCATACATTAAACTTCCTACAGCTGAAGCATATGGTACCTTGGACATTTTCTCTTCCTCCTCTTGTGTCTTAGGACACATCTCCTTAGTCAATCTCAAATGACTAGGCAAAGGTGTGCTGACAACTTTTGCATTCTCCATATGGAATCTCTGCAACACCTTTTCAACATAAGTAGCCTGAGATAGAGTCAATTTTTTGTTCTTCCTATCTCTACAAATTTTCATACCAAGGATTTGTTTTGCTGCCCCCAAATCCTTCATATCAAATGACTGTGCTAACTGCTGGTTTAACTCTTATGTGATCCATGTTAGACCCAGCTACAAGCATGTCATCAACATATAACATAAAATAATGTAGCTATCATTATCCAACCTCTTAAAATAAATACAATGGTCAGAATTACACTTGTTGTAGCCTTGCTCATCCATAAAATTGTCAAATTTCAAATACCATTACCGAGGTGCTTGTTTTAGGCCATACAAACTCTTCTTCAATCTGTACACCTATTTCTCCTTACCTTTGACCTCAAATCCTTGGGGCTATTCCATATATATCTTCTCCTCCAAATCACCATGGAGAAAGGCAGTTTTCACATCTAGTTGTTCTAAATGCAAATCTTCAGCAGCCACAATACTTAAAACAGTACAAATAGAAGTCATCTTGACAACTGGAGAAAATATCTCATCAAAATCAATGCCCTTTTTCTGTGCAAATCCTTTTACAACTAACCTGGCCTTAAATCTTTTCTTACCTCCATCTTCCTCTTTCAGCCTATAAACCCATTTATTTGGTAAAGCCTTTTTACCTGTAGGTAACTTACATAATTCCCAAGTCTGATTTTTCAGCAAGGAGTCCATTTCTTCTTTCATGGCAAGCTCCCACTAAACTTGTGTATCCACCTGCATAGCTTCATCATACCCTTCTGGTTCACCAACATCTATTAACAAAATAGAATACAAAGAGGGAGAAAACCTTTCAGGAGGTCTACTTATCCTTGTTGACTGTCTAACATTCACTGGAGTTTGTGGTATTTCTGGTTGCTGTTGCAGAGCATGAGGAACCACTGGAACATCACTATTTGGAATATCATCCAACACCACATAATCCTTTTCTTTCTTCTCATGCTACAGCAACTGATCTTTGTACAACACCTTCTCATTGAATATAACATCCCTGCTTTACACAATTTTCTGATTTTCAAAATCCCAAAGCCTATAACCAAATTTATCAATGCCATATCCAATGAAGGTACAATTTTTTGATTTTCCATCCAGCTTGGTTCTATTTTTAGAATCTATATGTGCAAATGCTTCACATCTAAAGGTTTTTAGAAAAGAATAACTCACCTTCTTCCCTGTCCATGCTTCCTCTGGAATACCACAGCCCAAAGGAACTAAAGGACCTCTGTTAATTAAATATACATCAGTGTTGATAGCCTCTGCCCACATGTTTAAAGGCAGCCCAGCATGCAATCTCATGGTCCTTGCACACTCCATTATTGTCCTATTCATGTGTTCAGCCACTCCATTTTCCTATGGAGTCCCTGGAAACATTTTCTACCTATGAATTCCATTAAAGGAACAATAATCTTCAAATTCTTTGCTGCAATACTCACCGCCATTATCAAATCTGAGACATTTTAATCTTTTACCCGTCTCATTCTCAACCAAGCTTCTCCATTTCTTAAATGTTTCAAATACATCAGATTTTTATCTAAGGAAATAAATCCAGACCTTCCTAGTTGCATCATCTATGAATGTAACATAATACCGAGAGCCACCGAGAGAAGATACCTGAGTTGGTCCCCATACATCTATATGCACAAGCTCTAATTTTTTATTTTTCTTTTGCTTCCCATCCTTGAGAAAACTAACTCTCTTTTGTTTGCCATACACACAACTTTCACAGAAATCCATATTAATACATTTCAGACCTGGTAAAACTTTCTTAGAATGAAGTACCTTCATACCTTTTTCACTCATATGCCCAAGTCTGTTATGCCACAGTGTTGTCTCAGAACCTGCAACAACTTTTTCAGTCTCTTCCTGCAAACCTGTAGCACCTGTTTCTGAACCTATTTATTTTTTCTCTATAACAACTAAAGTAGAAGGAACAGTATGACCTGTACAAAGATATAAGGTGCCTACTTTCAAACCTTTTGGTACTACTAAGGCACCTTTTGAAACCTTCCAATTTTTATCAGTAAATGTAACAGTGCAACCTTGTTTAGTTAGCTACCCTGCTAAAATTAAATTCCTATTGAGCCTTGGAACATGCCTTACCTCTTGTAGTAGCCAATAATTCCCATTCTGCAACTTAATCTTAATTCTTCCCTTTCCAACAATCTGACAGGGTTCGTTATCTCCCAAATAAACCAGCCCAAAATCCCCTTAGACATAATCAAGGAAATAACTTCTATGGGGTGTAGCATGAAATGAGGTCCCTAAATCTAAAACCCATGAATCATCAGTATTATCCAGGGAAAGAATCAAAGCATCATCTTCAGACTTATTGGTTACCACATTTGCTTCCTTATTGCCTTCTTATTTGTCTCCTTCTTTGTTCTTCCGAGACCAGCAATCTTTCTTCAGATGACCTGGTTTTCCACAGTACCAGCAATCTTTCTGTCCTCTGGTTTGGGATCTTTTGTCCTTTGATTTTCCTCGTGACTTCCCATGACCTCCAAAACCTTTTTCTCTCTCCTTTGATCTACCCCTGCTTTATGCATTCAAAACACTGCCTAATTTGGATCCACTTGAGCTTTTTCTACGAATTTCCTCACTCAGAATAACACCAACAACATCATCAAATTTCAGGGTATTTGAACCAGAAACAGAGTTACTAACTGCCATTACCAAACTATCCCAGTTTTCAGGCAATGAACATAATATCAAGAGAGCTCTAACTTCTTCATCAAACTTTACATTTACAGAAGTCAATTAACTGACAATCGTATTAAATTCATTTAAATGATCTGTCACAGATCCACCTTCAACCATTTTTAGATTAAACAAACGCTTCATAAGAAATACCTTATTTGAGGCTGAGGGTTTTTCATACAATTTAGCCAAAGCTTTCATCAGACCGTCTGTTGTCTTCGCTTCCGTTATATTGAATGCCACCATTGGTGCCAGGCACAACCGAATGGTTCCCAGTGCCTTTCTGTCAAGAAGATTCCAATCCTCATTAGACATTGTTGCCGGTTTCTTGGATACTCCTTCCAACAACATCCATAAATCCTTTTGATAGAGGTAATCCTCCATATGCATCTTCCATAACTGATAGTTCTGCCCATTGAATTTATCAACCGTCAATTTACCCTCGTCCGCCATTGCTCCCACTCAACCATGAGACTTTCTTGTAGACGATAATCGAAACACAACCTCACTCTGATACCACTTGTTAGGGTTAGCCGTCAGAAGATATCAATTAAATGCAAATAACGATTAAACAGAGGAATGGAAATACACAGTGTTGTACCCAACCAAATTTTTTGCTTCATTAAGGCATTTTGAAACAAGTCTAGAAAATTTTTCGTCAAAAAGTCAAAAAAGCAAAATTTCTAAAAATAGAAATTTCTAAAAATAGACGTTGAGTTAGGTTTTCTGGGTTTCTTGAGATATGGATGTTGGCAAAACTTTCTAAAAATAGAAAGTTTCTAAAAATAGAATCTCCAAATTAGGTGTCGCGCTCGATTCTCATTGGTTGATTTTGCTTCACGATCGGCGCGGTTCAGACAGAATCTTCAAACGACCAAGTTTTCTCTACTGGGTCATTTTTGCTTTTTCACAAGGTGAGGCATGAGCTTGAAAGTCATCAACATAGAAAAGTTCACCTGCCAAAACTCTTTGATGAGTTTCCAACACTGTTTCAACGACGCAAAATTGATAAACGGGCGTCGACTCGACGATGCACGCAAAACAATGCAAGATGGATCCAAGGTGAATGGAAAAGTTGGAAAATCATAAAAATGGCTAAGTCTGGTGAAACTGGGTGCCCCAAGAGGCTTGGGGTGCCCATCTTCTCTTGTGTTAGTTTTTTTTCACGTTTTTTGAGAAACGTCGAAAATGCTTCCTTCGGCTCTTTTCCAGTTGGTCAAACTTGGTCAAACTTGGTCAAAAGTCAGTCAAAGCTAGGATTTCATCACAGATATGTTTAGACTACTCAGATCACCCTCCATCCCACCTCGACAGTCGTTAGAACGACCGAAATCTAAGATTGAATAGGAGCCGTCGGCACAGAAATCAAGAAAAGGTACAAAATTGAAAATTTTTCAAAAATTTTCTAAGTGTTGACAAACTGGGCGCCCCTGGAGACTTGGAGCACCCAAACTCTCCAGTGTTAGATTATTTTTGATGTTTTTCTTGAAAAACGTGAATCTCCTTCCGTCAGCCCGCTCCGGTTCAATGTTGATCAGTTTGGCATGTTTTTCGAGGCAAATAGAAGGTACAATCAACTCAGTTTTCATCAGGCTTGCATATTTTCTAGATCATCAGACTCATTTTCATCCCAGTTGATAGAAATCGACAGCCAAACAAGGGTCCTGTGCCACCGGAATGCGCACGTAAACCAAGAAATTGAAAAAGTTGGAAAAATTGAAAAAATGGCTAAGTGTTGGGAAACTGGGCGCCCCAGGAGGCTTGGGGCGCCCAACTTGAGCAGTGTTATAATATTTTCATGTTTTTAGTGTTTTCTAACATGCCTTGTTACCAATCTTCGCCTGTTGACAGTTTCCGGGAGGTCAAACTTGGTCTAACGATGTCAGATCGTCGAACAGAGACAGGGGATGGAATCTCAGTTGATCAATCTCCAAAATGTCAGGATCAGTTAGCTTTTTCAGTTCATGATGACATTTTTCCACCTTGTCAAAGTTGGAGACAGGCCATATTTGAGTCAAAACAAGTGTTGAAGTGTCAAAAATGAAGAAAATTTTGTTAACACTTCTTCCAACTCACGCATTCGATGACATCATCAAAGAAGATATTTTTTGTCATCTTGCACATGAAGCCATAGGCTCCTACAAAATAGGGATTCTTCCTATTCGAAGACATCCACTCGGATTTATGCTTTAAAAGATGTTCTTCATGGATGAGGATGAAGTTTTCTTCTCACACAAGTAAAGTTGCTTTTTCGACCAAAAGATTTATAAAGACAAGCTTTGGGCTTCTTTTTTTCATTATCTTTTGCAGGTTGCATCCAGAGGAAAGATTTTATTTTTCTTTCAACAAAGATTCGAAGACCCAAACTAGATGCTTTTTCAGTGTTCTTCATAGATTCAGGTTGAGGAAGAAGAGAGGCTTGCTTTTTCAGGGTCCTTGTTTCAAGGGGATCATTTTTCAGAAATCCAACCAGAGCTTTTTCAGTTTTCGTTGAGATGGGTCCATCTAGATTATTATCCTCTTGAAGATTGGGAGTTGTGCTTTTTTTTGGGAAACTATTTTTTCCTGCTTTTTTGAGAAAATCTCCACTTTTTCAAAATCTGACGATCTGGGTTGCTTCAAAAGAGAATTGCCTACAAAACCCATGTGCCAACTTTTTTCACTCAGAATCAGCTTTTTTTAGAAGAAATCAGCAAAAGAATATTAACAGATGACATCACCAAAAAGCTAGAATGTTGATGAGGATGCATTCTAAAATAAAGCAGCTTTAAATCAGATGCTTTTTGTTTTAAAGCATGTGCTTTCATCCTAATCTCATCCATTCTATATTTAGAAAGAAATCACTTTGTGATAGATGGAATCTTCTTTGCTTTAAAGCAGATTGCTTTAAAGCATTTGTTTTTTGTATCTTTGTCTTAGAATAGTAATAAATCTTGCGAGTTGGCAAGTTAGGGTTAATCAAGGAGATTTTAGGGTTCCCTACTCCTTTGATTTTAGTATAAATAAGGGCATCCTTGCCCATTGTTTGGAATGACTTTTGTGATAGTAAATTTGCTGTGCCTATTCTAGCCTGCAAACATTATTATTCTAGGTGTTTGTTCACTTTGTGTCCATTGTTCTCCGGTGTTTGATTGCTTACTGTATGCCTACCTTTTGCTGCAGTATTGCTGTCCTGGAGTTGTATTAAACTTTGTGATATTGAATAGAAGTCTCATGCCTACTTTGCTCTGATATTCTATATCGATTCATTAAGTTATCGTCGTCAGATGTGTATCTTCTGCAACTTTCATTTTCAGCTTTCATCATTAAAGTACTTTTAGTCTTGTGGTGTAAATCTGGAGGAAAACTGCTTTAGTTTTTGTGTTAACAATCATTCCTTGTTCACTTTCAACTTCCTTTGCTCTGGATTTACTCAGGAGGTTGAAAGCGTCATTAGTCTATGCTAGTTGTAGTAGAAGTTTTAAAAAAGGAAAAAACCTCTTCTGCAACGTTTAGAGTTTTATAACCTTGTGCTCATAGCTAAGAATCAAAAAGAAGATAGGTGAAGTTTCATTCAAGTTATCTTTTCAGCGAACATTAGCAAGAAAGGGAACTCCCCCTTCCAATAGGAGAGCAATTTATCTGTGCATAGATGTCCATTTCCAAATCGCATACCAGAGGTGCGAATTGAAATGCCAACAGTTTTTTGGCACCCACCGTGGGGTACGAGGCATAAAACTTCAAGCAAGCTTAGGCTTATGACACGGTAATGACTCTCTGGCATCCTTCTACTTTAGTTCAACAACCAAACCTTACACCACCTATTATTCAACCAAATCTTGTACGAGTGGAAGGAGAGCAAACGGACATCATTAGTAGCCTTAGAAGTTTCATATTTGCGCAAAAGGAAAGTCCTGATCAATGGAGAAACGCGGCTGCTATCCTTGACGAAGAAGAACACAAAGTAGATCTTGTAGCAGGAAGACCAGTACTACCACCTCCCGCATGGCAATAGATAATCCTGGCTCATAGGGTTTATTCAAGAAAGGGAAAAGGTGGTGCTACAGATCCTTTCTTTCAAGATCTTGATTCTGCAAAAGTTGGAGAAGCATCCAACATAGTTTGAGAAATTCAGATAGTTCCTGAAGTCAAGCAGGAAGAATTACAAGAAGAACTAGTAATCCAGCCTAGAGCAATGGGTGATGCAAATAACAACAATCACAATGATCCGAATCAAAGGTGACCGCCACCATTGCCTTGGGGTAATAACATTGGACCTTTGGCCCTACAAGCACATCATGATTTACCAAAGGGGTCAAGGAAGCACTTTCCTCGGTTCCATGGTGATGGAACTCAACATCCTGATGAACACATCTTTGCATTCACAACAGCTTGCGCTATTTTGCATGTATCACATGAAGATGTTGTCGTGCGTCTCTTCATTGAGACTCTCGCGGGAAATGCTGCTGATTGGTTCAATCATCTGGAACCAGGAATCATTACAAGTTGGGCAACTATGAGCGAGAAATTCTTGGCAAGGCTCAAGCCTGCCGAAGATGGTCACAGATTGTTCACCCAACTCTCAAATTCAAAGATGGAAAACAATGAACCAATGAGGGAGTTTGTGGCAAGGTTTAATCGCCTAGTTACACATCTTTCTCATACTCTTAATCCATCTCCATAAATTCTATTGAGCAGTTTCATTAACGCTCTTCCTTCTGAGATAGCCTTCTTTTTGAGATCGGCTAATGAAACAGAATTATCTAATGCACAAGAAAATGCCATCAAGTTAGAGGACGACATGATTACCTCTGGTAAGATGAAAATGGATTCAATCAGGCTTCTAGTTCAGAGTTCTGCAGATCCACTACTACATAAGGTAGAAAATGAAGTGACTATCATGAAGAGACAGTTGCCTACTCAGGGGCAACCCGCGCAACAGCCTTATCAGTCATCGCAACAACAATATCAACCACAGCAATAGTATCAGCCTCAGCAACCATATCAACCTAAGAGGAACAATTTTCAGCCTTCCAATAACTATAGGCCCAAGTTGCTAGCACCACCACCAAGGCAAGTAGTTGATGCTGCTCAAAATGTAGTGTTTTGTTCCTTTCACGAGACTGATGCACATACTAGAGCCACGTGTCCTAAAAATTTAAGGATGAATCAAATCATGGGATATGCTGATGCTGCACCTATTTCAAACATTGTTCCTTGCCCAAGTGCGAATGTTGTCTTACCACAGACGGACAACTTCGATGGCGACTCTACCATAGGATACTTCCAGAACGAACCCGTTATAATGAAGGAAGAACAAGACGATTTTCATCAATATTCTCTTGCAATGAATTATGAAAATCTTTCAACTCCTGTGTTTACACGTACTCAACATTTTAAAGCACAGAAGGAAGGAGAGGATAGACAAAGACCAAAAGAAAAGGAGAAGGAAGTGGCTTCCACTTCCAATGCTCAGCCATCACGCAAAAGTGTTCAAACTACTCAAAATTCATCTTCAACAAATTTTGATATAGTAGATTCCATGATGAAGACAAAGGTGCAGATTTCTCAGCTGGATAGAATAGTCAAGTATGTCAAGAAAGATACTATCGTGCAGCCCACATTGCTAGAATCTTCTGTTTCGACAGGAGAGAAGCCAAAGCCCTTCTATATTTCTCTGTATATATGAGGTTATAAATTGAGCAATTGTATCATTGATTCAAGAGCCTCAGACAACGTCATGCCTTTGCAGGTAATGAACACTTTGGGACTCTTATGCACCAAAACGCATGACAAGTGTTATTCGCTTGAGTCTAAATCAGTGCCATTAGTTGGATAATTGAAGGATGCTCAAGTTCGATTAGCGGCTTGCCCAGAGAAGAAAATAATGATGACTATCTTGGTAGCTGACATTCCAGCCAGTTATGGGATGCTACTAAGTAGAAGTTTCTGCAAAGATCTTGGAGGAGAAATACAATTGGATTGGTCATTTGTGACCATTCCTTTAAAGAAAGGTAATTTCAAATTGGAACCAGAAACCAAGTCACGGTTCACAGTGGTGAAATCTCAGGATCCTCAAGCACAAGTGTTATATCAAGAAACGGGTCCTGGTACATATGTTATGCTATCTGAAATAACTGAAGAAAATCAGGAAGTTGTCTGTGCAATTGACAAATCAAAAGAAGATCCAAAGATATGGACTTTACAATTTGATGGAAGTTATTCAGTCACCGGCTCGGGAGTAGGGGTTGTGATAATTTCTCCTGATGGTCGTTTGTATCCTTTTGCATATCGTTTACAATTTGAGTGCACAAATAATACGATGGAGTATGAGGTGCTTTTGTTAGGTCTCAAGAATGCAAAGGATATGGGTATTAAACTACTTAGAGTTGAAGGTGATGCAGAACTGATCGTGAAGCAGGTCAGGGGACAATTTCAATTGAAAAAAGATCGCCTTCGACATTACAGATATAGGGTGTGGAATGCAATCGATTGGTTTGAGGCCTTTGACATCTGATATATCCAACACTTGGAGAATAGCAAAGCAGATGCCCTAGCAGTATCCACTTCACTTTTCATGCCTCATTTTAATTTTTGTCAGAATGCATTTGCTATTGAGCTAATATACAGGCCAGCCATCCTTGATAATTGTGACAATTGGCAAATCTTCAAAGATGATGACCACATCAAAGAATTTCTCGTTATGGAAGATAATTTCAAGGGGCTTTTCTTTGAGGGAAGTTCAGCTCCTTTCAGAGAATCAACAATTAAGATAAAAAATACTGAAGACAACAAAGATGAATCTGATTCATTCCTCTCATCTTTTGAAGGTTGGTTTGAAGAAACTTCGGTGGAAACTCCAAGGGATGCGAAAGCAGTGGAAGAGGCGGATTCGGGTATTATCTAGTTGAAAGGAAATAAAATCCCTAAGGGTCTTGTATCCTTGGAGGATATATTTGACATACATGATAGGTATATCCAAAATCAAAGAAGAATGGATGATAAGACCTTTGCAGAGCATCATCAGGTGAACATTGGTTCAGACACCTAGGCTTGTTAATATAGGCAAGTGTTGTACAGAGGAAGAAAGCGAGAAGTTTATCTCTTTTTAGACAATACCGAGATGTTTTTGCCTGGTCATACAAAGACTTGAAAGTCTTCACACCCATTGAATTGTCTCACACCATTCCATTAAAACTTGATACAAAGCCTTTCAAGCAGAAACAAAGATATTACAATCCACGGATTCAAGATATGATTTATGTGGAGATCCAAAAGATGGTGGATGCAAAGATAATATTTCCAATTCAGCATTCAACATGGGTGTCAAACATAGTTCCTATGCGCAAGAAAAATGGCAAAATTAGAATTTGCGTGGATTTCAAGAACTTGAACCAATCATCTCTCAAGGATAATTATCCTCTGCCAATCATGGAGCACACACTGCAAACAGTCACCGGTTCAGAGATGTTATCATTACTTGATGGTTTTTCTGGATATAACCAAATTGCTGTGGCCCAGGAAGATCAGTTCAAGACAGCTTTCACCACCCCATGGGGTACGTTTGCTTATGAAACGAGGCCTTTTGGCCTCATCAATGTTGGTGCCACATTCCAGAGAGCTATGGATTTGTCATTTGGAGATTTGAAGAACAAGTTGATTGTTGTTTACCTCGATGATCTCACTGTTTTCTCAAAAACATGAGGAGACCATTTTGACCACTTGGTGAAAGTGTTCGAAAGATGTAGATATCACAGGATTTATTTGAATCCTAAGAAATCCATCTTTGCAGTAACGGAAGGTAAACTGCTGGGCCATATTGTTTCCAAGGAGGGAACACAGATTGATCCTAGTCAGGTTGATTCTATCAGAAATTTGTCTCTACCAACAAGCAAAACTGGTGTGCACTCCTTCTTCAGTAAAATAAATTTCATACGAAGGTTTATACTAGATTTCTCAGAGCTTACAAAGGATATATCAGCTATGATGAAGAAAACATCTACTTTCAAATGGAAAGATGAAGGTAAGAAGGCGTTTGTCGCAATCAAGGAAGCCATTAGCCAAATGCCAGTGTTAGTCCATCCTGATTTTACTAAAGACTTCATTCTTTACTATTATGCATCTGAACATACCATGTCTGCCATATTGACACAAAGGTTGAATGAAGATGTTGAGTCTCCAATTGCTTTCATGAGTAGCAGTTTCAAAGATAGTGAGATGCGGTATTCTCAAATAGAAAAGAACGCATATGCAGTCATGAGAGCGGTAAAGAATTTTAGATTCTATATTTTGTCTGCTCACACAACGGTATATGTTACTGATCCAGTAGTTAAGAGTGTGCTAACTCAACAGGAGATGGGCACTAGGAGAGGTAACTGGGTCACAAGGGTCCAAGAATATGATTTGGAGATTAAG
Source organism: Cunninghamia lanceolata (assembly GCA_027924645.1). Classification (NCBI taxonomy): domain Eukaryota; kingdom Viridiplantae; phylum Streptophyta; class Pinopsida; order Cupressales; family Cupressaceae; genus Cunninghamia; species Cunninghamia lanceolata. The sequence continues at coordinate 819,005 of BSBN01001373.1, forward strand.
CCAACAAAACATGTCCGTGGCAGAGGTCTATGTCAATTGATGGCAGAAGAGAGTGATCTAAAACACCAGACTGATGGTGAATCTGAAACTGAAACTAAAGAGGATCTTCCTACAGTCCTATTTATTGATTCTGCTGATGAATGGTATGTAGAAATTGTATACTATTTAACTTACAGAGATTGTCCAATTCACATGGACAAACAACAGAAGAGAACATTAAAATTGAAAGCACAAATTTTTGTGCTTTGCAATGATGTTCTATACAAGCAAGGGCTTGATGGAACACTTTTGTTATGCGTCAACAAAGATCAACAACAACTTTTGCTAGATGCATTTCATAGTCAAGCATGTGGGGGTCACTTTTCATCAAGAGTTACTACATTCAAGATCCTGCAAGCACAATTTTATTGGCCAACTATGTTCCGCAAGGCATATGAATGGGTGTCAAAATGTCAGATCTGTCAACAGTTTGTTGGCAAACTCAAGCTAGCGGCCATTCCCCTCAAACCAGTAATTATTGATGGTCCATTTCAGCAATGGGGATTGGATTTTGTTGGCCCTATCCACCTGCATTCCAGTAAGGGGCATATTTATGTCCTTACAGGTACAGATTACTTCACTAAGTGGGTTGAAGCTATTCCAACCAAGCGAGCTACCTCAGAAGTTGTTTGTGACTTTCTGAAAGAGAACATTATTTCAAGATTCAGGGTACCACGCAAGATAGTGACTGATAATGCGACATGTTTCTCATCTGAAGAAGTACTAGAGTTTTGTTATGATCATGGCACCATGTTGTCACATTCATCAGATTATTACCCTCAGGGTAATGGACAAACTGAATCGTCAAACAAAAACATAGTCACTATCATACGCAAGCTAGTTGATTCTAATCAAAAGGCTTGGCATAAGAAGCTTTATGATGCTCTTTGGGCTGATAGAATCACCCCCAAGAGAGCTATTGGTAATTCACCTTTCATCATTCTATACGGTACAGAAGCAATGCTACCTATCATACTAGAGTTGTCTGCTTTGAAGCTGGCGACCACAATTGAAGATGATGTATTCAAATATCCTATTGAGAAGCGCATCCTATATTTGATGAAGCTAGAAGAAGAAAGGGTGGAGGTCGTTGATAGAATCACTCATCACTAGGAATGAGTGAAGAAAATATTTGATAAGAAGGCTCGCCAACGAGACTTCGAGATCGGTGATCAAGTCCTACTATGGGACAAAAGACATGAGCACAAAGGAATGCATGGAAAATTTAATTCCTTATGGCTAGGACCATACAAGATCCACGAGTTTGTAGGAGAGAATACTTATATTCTCACACACTTGGATGGTAGACTCCTCCTGCTACCTTACAGTGGATTCTATTTAAAACACTTCATCCCCTCAGGGATGGAGTAACTCCAAACACTTTTTGTTCTCGTGATGTGTTTCCCCTTTCTGTGATGTGACCGTTATTTCGTAATGTTTTTCCCCTTTCCATAATGTGACAATTGTGTTCCTTGTGTGTTGTGAAGTTCCAACTCCCTAGGTGATTTTAGGAAGTCTGGTCTTAGGTGATGTAGGAGAAAAGTCTTGTTCTAGGTGATTAGGAATGTAGCCTGACTCTATTGCCCAATGGATAAGGCACTGGTCCAACTTGCAAAAGTCTAGAGATTCTTGGTTCTCCTATGCCGTAAGTATCCGCCATGGTCCCTAGACAGAGCCAATTGTTGTACCCAACCAAATTTTTTGCTTCATTAAGGCATTTTGAAACAAGTCTAGAAAATTTTTTGTCAAAAAGTCAAAAAAGCAAAATTTCTAAAAATAGACATCAAGTTAGGTTTTCTGGGTTTCTTGAGATATGGATGTTGGCAAAACTTTCTAAAAATAGAATCTCCAAATTAGGTGTCACGCTCAATTCTCATTGGTCGATTTTGCTTCACGATCGGCGCGGTTCAGACGGAATCTTCAAACGACCAAGTTTTCTCTACTGGGTCATTTTTGCTTTTTCACAACGTGAAGCATGAGCTTGAAAGTCATCAACATAGAAAATTTTACCTACCAAAACTCTTTGATGAGTTTCCAACACTGTTTCAACGACGCAAAATCGACAAATGACCGTCAACTTGACGATGCACGCAAAACAATGCAAGATGGATCCAAGGTGAATGGAAAAGTTGGAAAATCATAAAAATGGGGCTAAGTCTGGTGAAATTGGGTGCCCTAGGAGGCTTGGGGTGCCCATCTTCTCCTATGTTAGTTTTTTTTCATGTTTTTCGAGAAATGTCAAAAATGCTTCCGTCGGCTCTTTTCCAGTTGGTTAAACTTGGTCAAAAGTTAGTCAAAGCTAGGATTTCATCATAGATATGTTCAGACTACTCAGATCACCCTCTGTCCCACCTCGACAGTCATCAGAACAACTGAAATCTAAGATCGAACAGGAGCCGTCGGCATGGAAATCGAGAAAAGGTACAAAATTGAAAATTTTAAAAAAAATTTCTAAGTGTTGACAAACTGGGCGCCCCTGGAGGCTTGGGGTGCCCAAACTCTCTAGTGTTAGATTATTTTTGATGATTTTTCTTGAAAAATGTGAATCTCCTTCCGTCAGCCCATTCCAGTTCAGTGTTGATTAGTTTGGCACATTTTTTGAGGCAAACAGAAGGTACAATCAGCTCAATTTTCATCAGGCTTGCATATTTGCCAAATCATCAGACTCATTTTCATCCCAGTTGATAGAAATCAACAGCCAAACAGGGGTCTTGTGCCACCGGAATGCACACGCAAACCAAGAAATTGAAAAAGTTGGAAAAATTGAAAAAATGGCTAAGTGTTGGGAAACTGGGTGCCCCAGGAGGCTTGGGGCGCCCAACTTGAGCAGTGTTAGAATATTTTCATGTTTTCAGTGTTTTTTGACATGCCTTGTTACCAATCTTCACCCGTTGACAGTTTCCGGGAGGTCAAACTTGGTCAAATGATGTCAGATCGTCGAATGGAGACAGGGGATGGAATCTCAGTTGATCAATCTCCAAAATGTCAGGATCAGTTAGCTTTTTCAGTTCATGATGACATTTTTCCACCTTGTCAAAGTCGAAGATGGGCCATATTTGAGTCAAAATGAGTGTTGAAGTGTCGAAAATGAAGAAAATTTTGTTAACACTTCTTCCAACTCGCGCATTCAATGACATCATCAAAGAAGATATTTTTTGTCATCTTGCACATGAAGCCATAGGCTCCTACAAATTAGGGATTCTTCCTATTCGAAGACATCCTCTTAGATTTATGCTTTAAAAGATGCTTTCTTCATGGATGAGGATGAAGTTTTCTTCTCACACAAGTAAAGCTGCTTTTTCGACCAAAAGATTTATAAAGACAAGCTTTAGGCTTCTTTTTTTCATTATCTTTTGCAGGTTGCATCCAAAGGAAAGATTTTATTTTTCTTTCAACAAAGATTTGAAGACCCAAACCAAGTGCTTTTTCAGTGTTCTTCATAGATTCGGGTTGAGGAAGAAAAGAGGCTTGCTTTTTCAGGGTCCTTGTTTCAAGGGGATCATTTTTTAGAAATCTGACCAAAGCTTTTTCAGTTTTCGTCGAGATGGGTCCATCTAGATTATTATCCTCTTGAAGATTGGGAGTTGTGCTTTTTTTTGGGAAACTACTTTTTTCCAGCTTTTTCGAGAAAATCTCTACTTTTTCAAAATTCAACGATCTGGGTTGCTTCAAAAGAGAATTGCCTACAAAACCCATGTGCCAGCTTTTTTCGCTCAGAATCAACTTTTTTTAGAAGAAATCAGCAAAAGAATATCAACAGATGACATCACCAAAAAGCTAGAATGTTGATGAGGATGCATTCCAAAATAAAGCAGCTTTAAATCAGATGCTTTTTGTTTTAAAGCATGTGCTTTCATCCTAATCTCATCCATTCTATATTTAGAAAGAAATCACTTTGTGATAGATGGAATCTTCTTTGCTTTAAAGCATTTGTTTTTGTATCTTTGTCTTAGAATAGTAATAAAGCTTGCGAGTTGGCAAGTTAGGGTTAATCAAGGAGATTTTAGGGTTCCCTACTTCTTTGATTTTAGTATAAATAAGGGCATCCTTGCCCATTGTTTGGAATGACTTTTGTGATAGCAAATTTGCTGTACCTATTCTAGCCTGCAAACATTGTTATTCCAAGTGTTTGTTCACTGTGTGTCCATTGTTCTCCGGTGTTTGATTGCTTACTGTATGCCTACCTTTTACTGCAGTATTGTTGTCCTAGAGTTGTATTAAACTTTGTGATATTGAATAGAAGTCTCATGCCTACTTGGCTCTGATATTCTATATCGATTCATTAAGTTATCGTCGTCAGATGTGTATCTTCTGCAGCTTTCATTTTCAGCTTTCATCATTAAAGTACTTTTAGTCTTGTGGTGTAAATCTAGAGGAAAACTGCTTGAGTTTTTGTGTTAACAATCATTCCTTGTTCACTTTCAACTTCCTTTGCTTTGAATTTACTTAGGAGGTTGAAAGCATCATTAGTCTATGCTAGTTGTAGTAGAAGTTTTAAAAAAGGAAAAAACCTCTTCTGCAGCGTTTAGAGTTTTATAACCTTGTGCTCACAGCTGAGAATCAAAAAGAAGATAGGCGAAGTTTCATTCAAGTTATCTTTTCAGTGAACATCAGCAAGAAAGGGAACTCCCCCTTCCAATAGGAGAGCAGTTTATCTATGCATAGCTGTCCGTTTCCAAATCGCATACGAGAGGTGCGAATTGAAACGCCAACACACAGAAATAATAACAGCGAGAGACAAGTTTTAACGTGGTTCACCCAAACTCGGGCTACATCCACCAAATAGAGAGTCCAATATTATTATCCAGTAAATCAAACTAATTACAATCAGCAATCCCTGCAACTCAATACTGCTACAAAATGCTACAATACAATATATCAAAACCCTAACCCTTAGCTGCTTTTTATCAAGCTTTTTATCGGTTACAAAAATAGGGTTTTCTTATGTCGGTCAATGAAAAAATAACTCCCGGTGCTGCCCTTGGACCCCGCAAGGGGTGCTGACCCTTGACCCTGTCTTGGGGGCGCTGCCCCCAAACCCTCGCAAGGGGCGCTACCCCTTGACCCTGTAGGAACTTGGGGGGAAACCGCGCTGATAAAAGTGGGGAAAATTTAACCTCCAAGTCTGATTAGGCTCCATATAACAACAGGAAGGTCATTTATTACTACAAGACAAACACATCTTTGATTTCGAAGATTATTTTATCCCTTAGTTATTGTATAGACATGTGGTTGGTCAAGGATTCGTGAGGAGATGTATTGGGCTCACATTTATGGCTCTACTCTCCTTAGGTTGACCTACTTCCAACTACTATTGTTGCATATTGTATAAATATATTTATGTTTCAATTGAAATCTTCAAGCTATGACAACCTTGAATGAGTTGAGACAACCAATTATCCATTGAATGAGCTGAGACAAATAATTGTGTTACCTATTTTATTTATGGTGTTGCATGTTATAGGATAAATTTAAAATAACCTATGTAATATTAAATTTATATTCTAAATTATATTGTATTTAGTAAACATATTCATTTAACACACACACACACACACATAAATCAATATAATAAATGAAGTACTATTGTAACTAAAAAATAAAAGAGATGCAAATGAAAAGTGCTATAAGTTAAAATACTAAAATAAAAAAGGTGAGGAATAGAAAGAATTAATTCATGCAAATTATAGAGCATGCAATCATGTAGTTCATGGGGGCTATTTGTTTTCAACATGAAGTGGTATTCTTAGAGCATAGATGGTGGGCTCATGGTGAAATTTCTTATGTAGGAAAGTGGTATAATGAAGAGTAGTTTTTCTTCATATCAAATGTATCTTTATTGATTTATGTTCATATTAGAAGCATTTCTCAAGTTGATTAGGTGATGGAATCAAACTCTATAATTCCATTTTTAAATCAGAAAATGAATTTGATCCAAAAAATTGGGTCTTAGTGCTATGTGTTAATTGGAGAGTGAATTCATCATTGTATCAGTGAGAAGGGGCTACGATAATGGCTAAGGATGATCAGAGATAGAATGGGACATCTTCAAAAAGTTTGTTCAAAGTTTTAGACCCAAAAATAATCCAAAAAACCTACTTTGATGAATTCATTGCTTACAACAAGAGGTGAACATGTTGTTTACCATGGTGAATTATCAACAATGGTTAAACACATCATAGAACAATTGGTGAACTCTTCTTGATGCAAACAAGTGAAATTCAAAGCATTTGACTATTTGATCTTCCTTTTTGGCATTTGGTTTTTCATCTTATCAAGGTTAGGAGGTTGTAGGAAGGTCTAGTTACTTTTATATGTTGGGGAAGTAGATATCTCTCATGTATGGTGTTTGTATCCATATTCATGACTATGTGAGTGCATAAATTTGAATTGAAGTGGGAGTGTGCTATTAGTAATAGAAGCTCTCAAATCAATGTACAAGCTTGTTGATGCACATTAGCACTCTAAACAATTGTAAACAACTTGTTTATAGTGAAACAAAGGGTATTTCCTCTCCAGATATGGATTTTTCACTCTAAGTTTGGTTTTGTCCAAGGAAAATTGTATGTGATCAACTTTTTCTATGTTTCCATTACTATTTTCTACATATGTGTGCATGTGTGAAGATCTCTATATTTACTTGATTTACATGTCTTTCTGTCTATGGACCTATATGACATCCATGCTTAAGTGGTTAATAGTGCACTTTAAGGGTTTATTGGAGTTCTTTGCATAAAGCATATGTTTGCTAATATCAAACTAAGATTTAATCCCCTAGTTTATGGATCAAATGGTATCAAAATAATTGTATCATTTAGATATTTGTTTGTTGTAAGGGTTACAAGTCTATGTTATTGTAGAAACCTAAAATCAACCACTTATTGTCTTGACACTATTCAAACCTAATCAGAACATCATTTAACCACTTAATTGGATAAATCCCCATTTATTCAATTAAGTATCCAATTCCTCTTCCGACAATGATTAATTAAGTATCCAATTCACTATTCACCTATACCTTCATCTATACCTATTCCTAGCATAAATGATGAATTAATCATTTATCATCCATCTTCTATAGTCCAACATTAGATAAATATTTCTATTTATCTAAGATCCCCTTTCCCATCCCATGAATTAAATAAATATTTCTATTTATTTCATTCCCTATTTTGTGCACTTCTGATTAAGTTGCCTAATCCACTTAGCTAACGTAATCTCATATTGTACATTCCTAATCATACTTAATCCTATTCAAATCCCTCAAATCCTCCAAAATGTACAAAGGTATGGCCTTTTGTACATGACCACATGGGTCTCTTACAAAGGTACAAACAAGTCCTTTGTACAAAAGGTCCTTTTGTCCTCCTTTGATCTCATTCATCCCCTTCTTCCAAGACTATCCTCCACCCTTGATCTTGCCTTGATCAAAAGACAGCCTTTATCTTATAACCAAATCATGCCACTTGGCAAGCTCTCACCAATCCAAGCCTCTCATCTATCCTCAACCATTCATCTCCAACATCAATCTTATCCCTTCATAGATTATCCCAAAAATATATAAATAGCCATCAACCCAAGCCATTTTCAAGACTCCACGAAATGCAATGTTATGATATCAAATTGAGGAGAAATCAACAATAAAACATCAAAGGAGCACATCCAAATAACAAAGGTTTGCATTTAATTAATTATTTTAACTTCATATGTTTGCATTCCTTTCTTGCTCAATCTTGAGGTTGCATTAGTTAGTGAGTAGAATAGGCTAATATTGCTTTAGTTTGTTCTATTTCAAGCTCACAATATAGTGCATTTTGAGCCCAAAATTGAATCAAGGAAGTGGTTAAGGACAGAAAAATGGTGAGAGAAGATAATAGAGCAGCTAGATTCTAAATGTTTGAAGAAGATGTGGCCAAAATATACATTATGGAAGGAAAGCTTGATAGCCCAGAGAGTATGATCCATGCCTTGATAGCAAGAATAGTCATTTAAAGGATCACCAAGAAGAAGGTGAATCTAAAAAGGTAGGTGTAAAGCAAGGGGAGTCTACTAAATTAGAGAAATTCTTCAAAGTTGAGGCCAAGATCAATATCTAATTTTTCAACCTATAGCCTAAATGTAATTTATGGAATCAATCATTGCATGTTGTAGTACTATAAAGGAAGGGTTTTCTTTGTATGAACTATAGGAAGGTATTGTCAAGTTGGGTAGTTGCATGATTAGATGTCTCCATGACTATTAAGAATTTCTTAAGGGATCCTGCGATACAATTTCAGTCATGTCACATTTATTGTTATGTATGCTTCAAGAATTAGTTAGTTTTATAGAACAATAAAATGTTGTAAATATTTCACAATAATCTTTTTCTTAATGCATGTGAGACATTCTTCACTAGAGAGGTTCATGGAAATGTTGAAGAACAAGTAGACAATATAACTTTTTTAAGCATGATACATTATCTATCTTGTAACCATAATTGATCATCATATATATAATATAAAATCTTATATACATAATATCATGAAAATTCCATATAGTGTATATATAATGTCTTGTAGGCATGTACAAACAAAGTCATATAGGCATGTACAATGATATACATAAGTAAAATAGAAATGCATGTTTACAAAGCCATATAGGCATACAACAAAATGTCCCAATATCAAAAGTCACGTGTAGTGCTATCAAATAGTCGATGACCCTTGCTTAGCCATGAAGGTGGAGAAGCAGTTGACGACTCATGCTCTCTCATCCACTAACTAGACCTCCTCTCATAAGTTTTTTGAGCCTCCACCTATTAATATAATTAAACAATATCCACATTAATATAGAAAACATGAAATATACATGACAAATAATCAATCACTTAGCACAAACCAATAATCCCTCTCAATCATTCATTGTGTCTCCTCATCTATAGATGGATGGGTTGGAGTTGTGACCTCCTATGAGAAGCATGAAGAAGAAAATTAGAGTAAAGATGAATATCATTTATGTACATTAAATGACATGAGATAAAACAAGAAATACATAATGACATTTACATGTTACTGGCTCATACATTTGTTAAAGGCATTGAAGATAAATAAAAATTGTAGTAATACCCACCTCCATTGTCTCAAGAATATTAGGAGTAGTTTGAATTGAGCACTGTCATCAATTGAAAATAAAACAACTCTATTTGACTAAAATCTACATAACATTATTTAAATGCATAATGATTAAAAATAGTAAAATTTACCTTAGTGAAACTAGATCTATGATTGGCCCCACCAACTCCTTCTGATGTTGGAGGTTCAACATCCACCTATTCATCATCAAATTATTATTAAATAAGATTATAATTTATATATGACAAAAAGTTTACATGTACTATATTTACTATCTTGCTACAAATTACATACCTATCGACTTAATATCACCTCATAAGCTTGCATTAGATGGCTAACAGACGTAAGATGAATACTTTGACCTTGGAATTTCATAATACATACAATTTGTTGAACACCTAGAATACTGAGAGGGGGGTGAATCAGTACTCTCTTAAACTAATTAAGCATAAAACATTTCAATCCATTTAGCATATTCAATTGTAGCAAAGTAAGTTATGCATGAAACATGAAATCATAAACCATAACACATAGACACCAGGATTTTTATGTGGAAAACCCAAAAAGGAAAAAAACCACGATGAGGATTAGCTCACAATATATTATAACTGGTTAAGGTTTTACAGAAATGCTCACTACAGGTGGACTCACTGTCCAAGTGGACTCACTGCCCACTAAGAAAGAAAGAGAGAAAAGAAAGAAAAAAATGGCTCACTACCAATGATGAACTTTACAATTGCATCTACGTGTTGGGTGAATATTTTGTCTTCAATTAACTGAAGGAAAAATGATTATATCAACCATAGTGTAATAAGATAAATCTCTCCTCTCAGCAAGGGGAGGTTCCCTATTAACTATTTATAAACTTATTTACACTAAAAACTAATTTCATGGTGGAACCATGTCATCCATTTCTCTTTTTTTAGAAATGATGCTTACAATATAAAAGAGTACTTTCACAATACAAATCAAAATAACCAAGAAATCCATGAGAGCACAAAGTCTATCATTGCTCCTTTTATTGATTTACAATTTAGAACCAAGTAGGATAAGATGTAGCTCAAATTCTTCACTAAATACTATGACAAAACATATGATCACAAAAGATAATAGTACTTCAAAGTCTTTCCAATATCTTTTACTTCAAAACATAAAATCACAAGCTAAAGATAATCGTTGTAGCACAAAGTCTCCAAAATCAACTTTAGAACATCTCCTAGATTATTCACACTCACACTACAATTTGATCAAGTAGATAAGATAGCATAAGGAAAAGGACATAAGAACAATTTCCAATACACCACAAGTTATTCCAATGCAAAGATTGAAAGATCGCTTGCTTTTCTATTCACTTGATAAAATATGATTTACAGTTTGAACACAAAGTCTCAAAATGCTCTTCAATTTGGAAGAGTTTCACTTCAATAACTAAAAGATGATAATTAGAATGGGGATCCTCTTTATTTACAAGAGAAACTGAGAGCAAAAATAGGAAAAGAACAACTAACTATGACTTATTCAACAAAGAAGTCCTTTTTGATTTGGGACTTCCTATGTTTTTACATGCAATTACATATGAGAAAAGTACATGTAAATATGTCCAAAATTATTTCGAAAGTACATCTAAAAAATAGAAAATAAACTAAGTGATGAAAAAGCTGCTTTAACTTGTATTGCCTTCTTTCTTCATGTGGCAATCATACATAGTGAACACAACTTGCATCCCCAAACTGTCTGGACTAACTGTGTTCTTGAAAATCATCTAGGCTTTGACTATTGCATCTCTGACTATGGTAATTGATTTTGCAAGGCTAGTTAACTTGGCCTTGAGATTATCCAAAGTTAACTGGTTATCAAGAATATTATCCATGGAGGCTACTAAAAATGTTTTGTCTTCGAACTCCTTCAGAAACATATTCTCAAATTCCTAGATCATCTCCTCTGAAGAAAGAAATTGATTATCCTTTGACACCAAATTGCATGGTAGCTCCTCCAACTTGTGTAAGAGACTAACATCACTTTGGTCACTCAGCTTCCTTGCAGTTTCTAAGTCATTGATCAGATCTTTCAACACATGGCTCTGATATGTCACTGCCTCCTTAGTCTCGGTATATGAATCCCAATTTGGAATGACACCAATTGATATCAAAGCACTTATTTTCAACTTCCTTATTTCTACCCACTTATCATGATTCTATTCCAAACACTCAATATCTTGAGAAATGGCATCAATCAAATCATCAAGTTCTGCCTTGATTTTCTCCATTTTGCTTGTTTTCTCACTTAGCTCTGTAAGAAGAGAGATTCCCTGTGTGTGCATCCTTTCTAAATATTCTTCAAGCACTCTTCCCTTAAGGTGAGTCATTTTAGTTGCTTGGATGACAAGATCTTCCACATAAATGGCCTTAGGAGTCACTGATTTTGAATTTAAAGTAATCTTCCTTACCACTATAGTCAATTGATCTACCATTGCTTTATAATGATCTTTCATCTCATTTTCTTTAGCAAACTTCTGAATCAAAATATCCATTGTTGACTGCATGTTAGTCTTTGCACTCTCATATGTTATTTTGCCCAGTTCAATCCTAGAAATAGAGTAAACATTCATACTAAAATTTTCTATGGTAGCATCCTGTGGGGGCCTTACAATCTCCACAAATTTGTGCCCTTTGTCTCCAGCACTCTTGAAAGAATTTGTGGCTTCTTTGGAGTCTTAGCCTTAGCAAGAACCAGCTTACCAAAATCAAAGTCATCTGGAGTGATGGCTTGTTTCTTTCTTTTAGGCATATATGATGACAACCATGGAGGAAGCACAAAAGTACTCACATTTGGATCTATTTCCATTCGTGTTATACTACACTGGCACTGGAAGTAGAAATAATAGGTGGAGTATTAGTAAATATTGCACCTGACACATTCACATTTGAAACTTGCTCAGAACCCCTTATAAAGTGATCAAATATTGAAGAATCTCCAATATCAAAAGATGAGGAGGATAGACTAGGAATGGACTTAGAAGAATGAAGAACATCATCAAAAGTAGTTTGAGGATTATCAAAAATTATTTTTGAAGCTGATGGAGATTTAGAAGATGGGATGTCGATACGTGAAATAGATAGTGGAACTGAAATAGGTATGTTAGACAAAGGAGAAGAGACTCCCATATCCTGTTGTACATTCTCTTGTGGAGACCATCTCTTCTGTTGGTCTATTTTCAACCTCCATTTCTTCAGTAGCTAGCTCATCAGTATTCTGTTTCTCAATTTCTGTTTCTTCTACCTCAGATTCTTTCTCTATAGCCTTGATTTCTTTGACACAAATTTGATCCTGGGTTTATGTGGCTTGGAAGAAGAGGGAATGTCACTCTTATTCTTTGTCCTATTCTCCACCATCTTACCTATTTGTTCTTGGACTTCAATCTCTGATCCAGTAAGGAATTCTTTCAAAGCAATTCCCTTACCTTCTAACCACTTGTTTGTGTTAGCCAATATAGGTTCAAACCTTTTCCTTAGAGAAATCAATTCTTTCTGAGACCATTAGATAAGAGGAAAAGGAGAACCGACAACCTATTCAGTGTTATACCTAGGATCAATTAGCTCTTCATCATCCACTAGGTCTTCAAAAATATTAGCCAATCCTAGATACTCAATCTATTCCAGAGATAACCTGCTATAGTCCAATTTTATGATATCCTCTTTTGTCATCAAGTCCACTCATATGTCTTCAACCATTGGTTCATGAAACTGAGTCTTCCTTTTGATATTTTCTTTTACACCCCTGTAATCAAACCTTGGTCTTCATTTGAACTATTTCATGGTCACTAGCTGCATTTTAGTTTCCATGGCTCTAGCCTTTGCTGCAGTTGACACTAAAAACCTACCAATTTCTACTAGAAATCTAAATCCTGGTTTCTTTAGTTCCATTTTCTTATTATGTATGACAATCATTTGTCTACATAATTCCATTAGAACAAGTTTATTTGAAGGAAACCTTGGCAACATATAAGGATAACCTTGGAAAAAGCTGACCCTTAAATATGAGAAAGTCTAAAATTGTAAGAACATGCACCCATAATCATTCACCACTGACCAAGCCTCATCTAAAACTCTTCTTTGCTCTAATTGAGGGTCAAAAAGACATAAGAATACTATAAAGAAAGCATCATTTACCCTCCTAAAGTGGTGAATAGAACCTTTCAATGTTAGTTGGGGATAGTACTGATACATAGGAACCACTCTCCTATCTCCTTCAGATGTCAAACCCGGAAAGATCCTCATTGAGGCTGCTATATACACAAGGTAAGAAGTCATATAGAATTTGAAAGTAGTGGATACCTTAGTCAATTGCTCATGCAGAGCATTGTTGATTTGTTCACCCCAAAAGATGGCTTGCTTACCTTGAAGTATAACCTTGATAAAAGGGTACATCCATTCATGGAAAACAGATGAAGAAGCCAACCCCTTTATCCTGCTAAGAAGAGTTATGAGATTACCAACCTCCTCAATAAAATCACTTTTGGGAAAACTCCTTGGCCACCTGGATAAGTTTGACCTTGAAGTCTTAAGCTATTTAGTGTTAATTGTCTTCTTAGCCTTCTCAAAATTTTTGTCATATTCTTTTTGAGCTTCAGCAAAATCTAGTTTTACAACATCTGTAACAATAGGACACATGAAAACTTTATCAATGAATTCTAGATCCAATCTAATGATCACATTGCCATTCATATCCACCACTGGCCTAGTGTCTCTATTGTAGAATTGAGCACATTGAAGAATAAACTCAGTATTATGAGCTGCCATCGGGAAAGATGACACCAAGTGAATGTGGCTATCAACAATCTTCTTCATTACAAAACTAGGATTATTAGACTTAGTTCTTTCCACAAACTCATCCATGTCTACATGGCCAATCTCTGTATCTCGAATGTCATCAACATTGGAGGTAACCGAGGTGATTGGAAAAACACCCTGGTACCTATACTTTATTGCTTTCAACTTCTTTGGAGACAACTCAGTCATCTGAAAAACTAACACCAGAAGGATGTTGATGAAGAGAGAAAATACGCAGAAGAAATTGCAACAAAAATCCATGACATGCAATTAGGGGAAATACTGGTAATCTGGGAAAATTGCATGTCGACGATCATGACTACGGGGATATGCTTGAAAGGGCTAGAGTGCAAGTGGGTTGAAAAAATGGAGGAAAGCGGGCTTAGTTAAGTAAATTTGAAAATCTCTCAGAGTTAGAGAAAATTGAGAGAGTGAATGCACGGGCATAAAAATTTGCCACCTTTGCATTAGAGGGATGAATTGCAAGTGTCAGGGTGGCAAATTTTTCTGACCCTACATGTTGAAGGAAAAATTGATGTATGTGCAAGGTCGACGAATTTAACTGCTCCTGCATGCAGGACAAGTTATTTATCATGTAATGTCGGTGAAAAAGGCTACCACTGCATGTGTGAGGGAAGATACATGTTTTAATGTAGGGATAGTCAAAATGACTGCCCTTGCATAAGGGAAAACTTCTTTTATATATGCAATGTCAACGAAAATGCCCACCAATGCATATTTGAGGAACTATGTTTGAATGTCAAGTCTGTCATACTGACCAGTCTTGCACCTCTTCATTGAAACATATAACAAGTGTAGAAATGGTAAGTTTGACCGCTCGAACATGGAATAAAGTTTATTCAAGGTTTTGATGTAAGGATGGCAAATTTAGACGCCCTTACATAGGGTAAAATGACCAAGGTAAAGTGTATCGATGACAACTTTAACCACCAATGCACTATTTGATAAATGCAGAGGTAGGGAATCAAAAATACAAAACAACACAAGTTTAAAAGAGATTCAAAGACACAGTCAGGAAAGTTACAACTCATACGAAAATGAAAACTAGGAATTAAGAATAAACCCTAACAATGGTGATAAAACCTATAGAAGATATAGTTTTAATCAATCCATACCAAAAAAGAAAACTTAAAAGAATAAAAAATCCATTCAATACATATAAAACCCTAGTTTTAAAATAGAAACGAAACAAAAATAAAGACTTACCTCTAACGATAAACTAGAACCCTAAACACAACCACAGAGACTCAAAATCCACCCAAATCCAAATTTTGCAAGATCAAACGATCTCAAGGAGGTATCATAGCTTGTTTGTGGTTTCGAAAATAAGAAATTAACAAACGAAATGGATTAAAGTGATTTAAAAAGGTTTAAATTGAAAGCATTAACGCCAACATGAGTAGCATTAAATGCCACCATAGTTCAAAGATCCTGGCGAGATATGCTTCATCAGTCAAAATGACTGCCCTACATATTAAAGTTCAACATGTATGAGCAGCAGATTCAATCGCTTAAGCATATGCAAAATTGACAAGGGGCATGCATGGGTGGCAGATTTAACCACCCCTACATGTCAAGAAAGAAACAAGTCAAATATGTATAAGTGGCAATTTTAGCCAACATCGCACATTAAAACATTAATGATATGTAAGAGCAGTAATTTTGATTGCTTATGCACATTATGACATAAAAACTTACTAACACCCTAAAATGATCAAAATTGATATTTTGATTGATTTGCAACCTAATCAATTTTCACGAATTTTGAAGAATCAACTTAAGGAAATGTCGCAAACTATTCCAAGATGTTAGATGACTTCGCATGAGGCCAAGAAGGCTTGTTCGATTTGCAAACTTAGAGTGTAGGCTATGAAATAGACAAGTTTCATAGGGGTTGTCTACAAAATTGAGTGCAGTAAATTTTGGAAACAACATCTGACTCTATCTAGGGAACTTCCTTTGATCAAACTCTGAAATGATCAAAGGGAGAAGAATCCAATCTCTAAGTGCCTTCATCTATGCCATTGGGTCATAGAGTCAAGCTACCAAAAAGAAAAAGACACAAAATGCTAAACAAAAATGAAAAATAAAAACACAAGACTATACAAATGTACAAATGAACTTATCTGATACTTCAAGGATTGAAGTGCTTCAGATGTTGTCCACTATGAGGCAACAAGAATGGCATTCTATCAAGATACTCCAACAAGAAGCTATTTTTACCACAAAGTTGATGAATGACGAATGAGCGTCTCCATAGCGAATAAAACTTCCCATGCATCCCTTTTGGTTCTCTCCTCTTGTCCCATAACAAGACTTGATCTCCAATTTGAAAATCATGAGCCCTTGTCTTCTTGTCAAAAAGCTTCTTCACCTGACTTTGATGTTCAGCAATACAGTCTACTACCATAGCTCATTGTTTTTCAAGTTCGATGAGATACATGATCCTTTTGTCAATAGAACTTTCAAAAGTTCTATCTTCTACTGCATTTGCTAACTTCAGTGTCAGCAACTCCAAAGTAATAGGTATCTTTGCATTTAGACCATACAGAAGCTAAAACGATGACATACCTATTGCCCTTTTGGGGGTAATCCTGTCTGGCCATAAAGCATCAAACAACACTTTATGCAAAGTTCTTTGATTATCTTCCACCAGTTTACTGATAATAGTAACTAGATTTTTGTTACAAAAATCTGCCTAACCATTTCCTTGAGGATAATAGTCTAAAGAGTGAGAAAGAATGATCCCATGTTCATAACAAAAGCTAGTGATCTCATTGGAAGAGAAACAAGTAGCATTATCTGCTACAACTTTGTTTGGAACTCCAAACTGGGAAATAATATTTTCCTTAAGAAAATTACATACCACTTCAGAAGTAGCATGCTTTACTAGGATGGCCTCCACCCACTTGGTAAAATAATCAATTGCGGTGAGAACAAAGTTGTGTCCCGCAATTGACGGTGGGTTCACAGCACCAATGAAGTCAATGCCCCATTGTTGAAAAGGTTCTTCAATTACAACTGAACTGAGAGGTAGTGCAACCAACTTAGGCCTCCCAACAAACTGTTGACATAACTCACACCTATGTACCCAATCATACGCATCCTGAAATAGTGTGGGCCAATAGTACCTAGCCCGTAGAATCTTATGAGCTATCATAGGCACAGAAAAATGTCCTCCACAAGCCAAATTGTGAAAAGACTCTAGAAGTCTATTTTGTTGTGCTTTATCCACACAACAGAGAAAGACTTCATCAAGGCTTCTTTTATACAAACCAATGTCCCATAGGACATAGTTAGCAGCCTTCAATTTGATAGTTCTCTTTTCCTTATAGGATAGATGAGAAGGACACTCACCATAGGTGAGAAAATGAATGATATTTGAATACCACTCATATGTAGTAGTGACAAAAAGAATAGTTGGCATATCCTCAACTTCTTCTTCATCTCCTGTTTCTTTTGGTACATTGTCGGCAATCAACTGACGCAAACCTCTGCCATGTACAAGCTTGGTAGGTTTGATATCAAGATCAAACTCTTGAATCTTAGCAATCCAATTGCCTCTTTTGGTTTTGAACTCCTGTTGAGTCAGGATTAATTTCACTGTTGTGTCTGGCACCAAAACAACAGTGTGTGAATTCAAAATATAAAACTGGAAATGCTTTACTGCCTTGACCACGACATAAGAATGTTTCTACATATTTGAATATTTCAATTCATGGCCTTCAGAGGACAACTCATAAATGAAATAGGGGATTCCACACCTTCTTCATTTTGCTAAACAAAAATGGCTGAAAGTGTATGCTCAGAAGCATAACTGTATACTACAAAATCCTTGGTATAATCAGGACAAACTAGAACCAGAGCATGAGCTATGGTCCTCTTGATGTCCTCAAATGCTACTTTACCTTCTACACTCCAACGGAAAGTAGTCTTACCCTTCATCATGTTGACAATGTGATGGGTTTTCTCCACAAATTTTAGAATGAATCTCTGCAAAAAATTTACCTTTCCGAAGAAAGAATGAACTGTAGTCTTAGAAGCAGGCAAAGTAAGATTTTGGATGGACTTGACTCTTTCTAAGTCAATTTTAGTGCCTTCTTGGGACACAATGTGATCAAGAAGCTTACCTTCAGTAACCCTAAAAACTGATTT
The DNA here is from genome assembly GCA_027924645.1 of Cunninghamia lanceolata. Classification (NCBI taxonomy): domain Eukaryota; kingdom Viridiplantae; phylum Streptophyta; class Pinopsida; order Cupressales; family Cupressaceae; genus Cunninghamia; species Cunninghamia lanceolata. The sequence goes on from BSBN01001373.1 coordinate 837,159, forward strand.
CTTGGGTTTAAGAGAAATACCATTTTGTCGACATCTTTCTAGCACCTGTTGCAAATGATATGCATGATCTTGACATTGTTTGGAGAAAACAGTCAAGTCATCAAGATATACTACAATGAATTTCCCCATCTCATCTTTGAAAGCAAGGTCCATTGCTCTTTGGAAAGTAGTGCCAGCATTGATCAAACCAAACTGCATCTTGTAATATGCAAATGTGCCCCAAGGTGTTGTGAAAGCAGTCTTGTACTGATTTGCTTCGCTAACCTCTATTTGATTATATCCTGAAAAACCATCTAACATAGACAACATTTCTGAACTAGTTATAGTTTGCAACACTTGGTCCATGATGGGTAGGGGTAGTTATCCTTTAGAGAAGATTGGTTGAAATTTCTGAAATCAACGTAAATATGAATTTCTCCATTCTTCTTTCTTACAGGGACAATATTCACTGCATTCAACAATTTCTAAATCTCAAAAAGAATAGTACCTAATATTTTGGGATTATATTACCTTTGTTTCTGCTTGTGAGGCAATGACCCAACATTGAGAGGAATTTCATGCTGAATCTCCTTTGGCCTGAAAGACTTCAAATCATCATAAGAATATGCGAGAGCATCAATGTAATGGCAAAGAAGTGTAGTGAATTTAAATTTCTCATCGGCAGTGCAACACTTCCCAATGTTGACCATTTTGGGATCTGCCTTAGAACTCAAATTTACTTGTTCAAATTCCATAGATGAACTTGAGTCAAGTTATTGCTGCTATTTAATGTATCTATCATGCTTATCAAATAGCTTTTCCAGGGAAACCAAACCTTTTGGAATCTTATTCCCTTTTAGTTGAAGAAACTCTTCACCAGTTTGTGAATCTATTTCAAAAACATATTCCCGTGGTGGAGATTCACTACCTTCAAAATAGGGCTCATCAAAGCTATCCGTCTTTTCCAAGAAAGATATGATTTGATTATCACCATTGAACACCTACCAATGGTCAGCATTATCTGGTACACTTGGTCATAAAACCAATCAATTGTGTACTTGTTACCTTTGAAGTCCTTATGAGGAACCATGAGGGTGGTAGAGACAGCTAATGAATCAACATGATCATTAAACTCTCTAGGTACTGCAGAAATGTCGAAAGCATAAAAACCTTTGATGCAATCCCAAACATGGTTGCGGTAATGCCTTAACCTTTCATTTTTGGTCTGATAAAGATTTCTTACTTCACAAACCACAAGTTTAGCATCACCTTGAGCATGAAGATTTTTAACACCTTTAAATCGAGCAGCCTCCAATTTGAGCAACAATGACTCATATTCAGTGGTGTTATTAGTATTATTGAACTGTAGCTTATAAGAGAAAGGAAAGATATCACATTGTGGAGATATCAAAACAACTCCAGCTCCAGATCTGGTGGAAGAACAACTGCCATCAAATTCTAAAACCCAAACATCATTTGAATTTCTTACTTTGATGTTTCTATTATAAGTAGATTCTTCTTCATCAGAAAGGGAAGATTCTGGCATCACTATGCTCTCATCTAAACTTTCATCTAATTTACTAGAAGTATCCTCTGATTTTGCATCTAAAATGTCAGAACTCTTGTCTAATGAACTAGAAGTATCTTCAGTAGACAAGAAATAATTACCCATTCCTGAAGACTCAAACAAAATTTGGGCTTTGGGATTTGCAGTTTGAGTAACAATATATTTTGCTTCTTTCTCAGGAAGCAACTTTTGCATGATGCCTTTAATAGGTATCCTTGCTTCTAATAGGTCCATGTTCAGTTCTCCACCCACATCTTTACAAAAATTATGCCCAAGCAGGATGCCATAAGAGGTTGGAACATCAGCCACTAGAACGGTCATCTTGATCCTCGTGTCTAGAAAGGCTGCAAATGCAAGTTGGGCATCTTTGATTTGACCCAACAATGGCACTTTCTTATTATCCATGAAGAAACATCTCCCAAAGGTCTTGGTCAAAGTAAGACTGAGGGCATCTACCACTTTGGTAGGCATGACATTATCAGAGGCCCCAAAGTCTATTATGTAATTGCTCAACTTGTGACCATTTACCAATAGAGAAATGTAGAAAGGTTCTATTTTTCTTGGGGCAACAAGGCGAGTAGTGACAAGATTATTTTGGGTGGATTTGTTCTTTGAGGAGTCATGGGAAAATTTGGAAGGATCTTGTCCTGTAGGGATAGTCTTGTTTTTAACATATTTAGCTAACCTATCAAACTATTCAGTATTAGCTTGTAAATACTCAATGTCAGACATTTGGATTTTGGTTTTCCTAGCATGATCTATTATGTCAAATAGCTAAATGAACTAGATACAGAGGAAGGAAATCAATCATTTTGAGTTTTATTAGGGGTAGTCCTGGTCTGAGGGACAGAAGTAGAAGACATAGGATTGTTAGATGTACTTACTTGTTTATCGACAATCGGGTCCTTTGACTGATTTTGGGACCTAGTAAAAATAGCATAAGCTCCATCATATACTTCTCCTTCTCTTTTAGCTTCATCTTGGTAATTCAGAAAGCCAATGGTAAAGTCGCCAACTAATTCTTCTTCTCCTTCTGTAAAAAGATTAGGATCATTCTCTTGATCCAACTCAAGTTGGAAATAATGATCATGTTCTACTTCATAATAGCCAACTACTGAGTTGACCAGCACTGCTTCAATGGTGAGCTTCCCTTGTGTGGGCGGAAGATGATTTTGTTGCCCTTGATTTTTGGCAGCATTTCCTTGATATGAATTGTTAGGAAATGTTCTCCTTGGTCTATCCCTATAAGAAGGAGGAGCAAACATACCCTGAGACATTTGCCTTTTCAAAGCTAGCAACTCATTTGCTAACTTTTGCACCATAGGATCTGTGTTGCTTGTGGAAGGATTATCAGTAAAGGATTGAACTCTATTTCTGTTGGAATCTTTTCTTATCTTGCCTGCAAGGATAAGATCATCTTCAACTTCTGTAGCCAAAATTTGAGCTGCGGGAAGATTTGCAGGGCTAGCTCGCCTTAGCAGAAAGATTACCTTAGGAAGTGAGTATTGATAAAGAAACATTTAAGATTCTCCACTGTTGGTTGAACAGTTGTAGGAATCCTATTTGTTAGCTTATTGAACTTAGTGATGAAGTCTTGCATAGGTTCACGTGGCTCTTTATTCATCTGTGTTAGTTGTGCTAACAAGGCATGTGCATCTTCCGAAGGTTTGAACTTGGCTTCGAACTTGGTCTTGAGAGTGTTCCAACTTGTTATAGTTTGAGCTTGAAGATGGTAAAACCAATCTGTAGCAGCACCTTACAGTGTTTCCACAAAAATTCTTACTACTAAATCTTCATGTTCCACACCTAATACACCGCAAGCTATGCAGAAAGCTGCAATGTGTTCATCTGGGTGGACTTTCCCAATGCCATAGAACTTAGGAAAATTCTTCCTTGAACTACGAGGTAGTTCATGCAATGGTGGAGTTAAATTCAAAGGACCAAAAGTGTTACCCAAAGGACCTTGAGCCGCCATGGTGCACTAATTAAAGGGTGGGATAACAAACCTTTGAGGAATACAAACAAACAAAAATCTCTTAGTACTAGAATTAGAAGCTTCACTTGGTATTGGAGACTTGGTGTTAGTAGGAGGAAAACTCCTAGTTCGCTGAAGTCAAGGTCGCGGAGGCAAAAGACCAAAGTTATTTTGCTGCATCAACTCAAATACAAGATCAATAATACCTTGAGCTCTCTTACTTCTTATATACTATGAGTCTGCTAGAATGCAATGTACTCAACAAAATTTTGAAAATAGCTTGAAACAATGGAAAAGAAATGTAGTGCTTCAACTCAGAGCTTGAGGCTTCAAGTTGTGCATTCCTTCCCCAGTAGAGTCACCAAAAATTGTTGGGTGAATATTTTGTCTTCAACTAACTGAAGGCAAAATGGTTATATCAACCATAGTGTAATGTGAAAAATCTCTCCTCTCAGCAAGGGGAGGTTCCCTATTAACTATTACAAACTTATTTACACTAAAAACTAATTTCATGGTGAAACCATGTCATCCATTTCTCTTTTTTTAGAAATGATGTTTACAATATAAAAGAGTACTTTCACAATACAAATCAAAATAACCAAGAAATCCATGAGAGCATAAAGTCTATCGTTGCTCCTTTTACTGATTTACAATTTAGAACCAAGTAGGATAAGATGCAGCTCAAAGTCTTAACCGAATACTATGATAGAACATATGATCACAAAAGATAATAGTAGTTCAAAGTATTTCCAATATCTTTTACTTCAAAACATAAAATCACAAGCTAAAGATAATTGTTGTAGCACAAAGTCTCCAAAATCAGCTTTAGAACATATCCCAGATTATTCACACTCACACTACAATTTGATCAAGTAGATAAGATAGCATAAGGAAAAGGACATAAGAACAATTTCCAATACACCACAAGTTATTCCAATGCAAAGATTGAAAGATCGCTTGCTTTTCTATTCACTTGATAAAATATGATTTACAATTTGAACACAAAGTCTCAAAATGCTCTTCAATTTGGCAGAGTTTCGCTTCAATAATTAAAAGATTATAATTACAATAGGGGTCCTCTTTATTTATAAGAGAAACTGAGAGAAAAAATAGGAAAAGAACAACTAACTATGACTTATTCAACAAAGGAGTCCTTTTTGATTTGGGACTTCCTATGTTTTTACATGTAATTACATATGAGAAAAGTACATGTAAATATGTCCAAAATTATTTCAAAAGTACATCTGAAAAACCAAAAAATAAACTAAGTGATGAAAAAATTGCTTGGACTTGTACTGCCTTCTTTCTTCATGTGGCAATCATACATAGTGAACACAGCTTGCATCCCCAAACTGTCTGGACTAACTATGTTCTTGAAAATCATCCGAGCTCTGACTATTGCATCTTTGACTGTGGTAATTGATTTTGCATGGCTAGTTAATTGGTTATCAAGAATATTATCCATGGAGGCTACTAAAAATGTTTTGTCCTCAAACTCCTTCTATAACATATTCTCAAATTCCTGGATCATCTCCTCTGTAGAAAGAAATTGATTAGCCTTTGACACCAAATTGCATGGCAGTTCCTCCAACTTGTGTAAGAGACTAACATCACTTTGGTCACTCAACTTCCTTGCAGTTTCTAAGTCATTGATCAGATCTTTTAGCACACGGCTCTGATATTTCAGTGCCTCCTTAGTCTCGGTATATGAATCCCAATTTGGAATGACACCAATTGATATCAAAGCACTTATTTTCAACTTCCTCATTTCTACCCACTTATCATGATTCTGTTCTAAATGCTCAATATCCTAAGAAATGGCATCGATCAAATCATCAAGTTCTGCCTTGATTTTCTACATTTTTCTTGTTTTCTCCGCTAGCTCTGTAAGAAGAGAGATTCCCTATGTGTGCATCCTTTCCAAATATTTTTCAAGCACTCTTCCCTTAAGGTGAGTCTTTTCATCTTTCTGGATGATAGGATCTTCCACAGAAACAGCCTCAGGAGTCATTGATTTTGAATTTAAAGTAATCTTCCTTACCACTGTAGTCAATTGCTCTACCATTACTTTATAGTGATCTTTCATCTCCTTTTCTTTATCAAACTTCTGAATCAAAATATCCATTGCCGACTGCATGTCAGTCTTTGCACTCTCATGTGTTATTTTGCCCAGCTCAATCCTAGAAATAGAGTAATCATTCATACTAAAAATTTCTATAGTAGCATCCTGTGGGGGCCTTGTAATCTCCATAAATTTGTGCCCTTTGTCTCCCAATAGTCTTGAAAGAATTTTTGGCTTCTTTGGAGTCATAGCCTTAGCAGGAAATAGCTTACCAAAATTAAAGTTATCTGGAGAGATGGCTTGTTTCTTTCTTTTAGGTATATATGCTGACAACCATGGAGGAAGCATAGAAGTACTCACATTCAGATCTGTTTCCATTGTTGGTGTTACAAGAACTACACTAGTAATGGAAGTGAAACAATAGGTGGAGTATTAGTAAACACTACACTTGACACATTCACATTTGAAACTTTCTCAGAACCCATTATAAAGTGATCAAATATTGAAGAATCTCCAATATCAAAAGATGAGGAGGACAGACTAGGAATGGACTCAGAAGAATGAAGAAGATCATCAAAAGTAGTTTGAGGATTATCAAAAATTATTTTTGAAGGTGATGGAGATTTAAAAGATGGGATGTCGATAGGTGAAACAGATAGAGGAACTGAAATAGGTATGTTAGACAAAGGAGAAGAGACTCCCGTATCCTGTCATACATTTTGATTTCTTTGACACAAATTTGATCCTAGGTTTATGTGGCTTAGAAGAAGAGGGAATGCCACTCTTATTCTTTGTCCTATTCTCCACCTTCTTACCTATTTGTTCTTCGACTTTACTCTCTGATGCCGTAAAGAATTCTTTCAAAGCAATTCCCTTACCTTCTAACCACTTGTTTGTGTTAGCCAATATAGGTTCAAACCTTTTCTTTAGAGAAGTCAATTCTTTTTGAGACCATTGGATAAGAAGAAGAGGAGAACCAACAACTTGTTCAGTGTTATACCTAGGATTGATCGGCTCTTCATCATCCACTAGGTCTTCAGGAATATCAGCCAATCCTAGATATTTAATATGTTCCAGAGATAACCTATTATAGTCCAATTTTATGATATCCTCTTCTGTCCTCAAGTCCACCCAGATGTCTTCAACCATTGGTTCATGAAAATGAGTCTTCCTTTTGATCTTGTCTTTTACACCCCTGTAATCAAACCTTGGTGTTCGTTATAACTATTTCATGGTCACTAGCTGCATTTTAGTTTCCATGGCTCTAGCCTTTACTGTAGTTGACACTAAAAACCTACCAATTTCTTCTAGAAATCTGAATCCTAGTTTCTTTAGTTCTATTTTCTTATTATGTACGACAATCATTTGTCTACATAATTCCATTAGAACAATTTTATTTGAAGGAAACCTTGGCAACATATAAGGATAACCTTGGAAAAAGCTGACCCTTAAATATGTGAAATTCTAAAATTGTAAGAACATGCACCCATAATCATTCACCACTGACCAAGCCTTGTCTAAAACTCTTCTTTGCTCTAACTGAGGGTCAAAAAGACATAAGAATATTGTGAAGAAAGCATCATTTACCCTCCTAAAGTGGTGAATAGAACCTTTCAATGTCAGTTGGGGATAGTACTGATACACAGGAACCACTCTCCTATCTCCTTCGGATGTCAAACCCAGAAAGATCCTCATTGAGGCTACTATATACACAAGGTAAGAAGTCATATAGAATTTGAAAGTAGTGGATACCTTAGTCAATTGCTCGTATAGAGCATTTCTGATTTGTTCACCCCAAAAGATGGCTTGGTTACCCTGAAGTATAACCTTGATAAAAGGTTACATCCATTCATGGAAAAGAGATGAAGAAGCCAATCCCCTTATCCTGCTAAGAAGAGTTATGAGATCACCAATCTCCTTGATAAAGTCACTTTTGGGAAAACTCCTCGATCACCTGGATAAGTTTGACCTTGACGTCTTAAGCCATTTAGTGTTAAATGTCTTCTTAGCCTTCTTAGACCTTTTGTCATATTCTTTTTGAGCTTCAGCAAAATCTAGTTTTACAACTTTTGTAACAACAGGACACATGAAAAATTTATCAATGAATTCTGGATCCAATCTGATGATCACATTGCCATTCATATCCACCACTGGCCTAGTGTCTCTATTGTAGAATTGAGCACATTGAAGAATAAACTTAGCATTATGAGCTACCACTGGGAAAGATGACACCAAGTGAATGTGGCTATCAACAATCTTCTTCATTGCAAAACTAGGATTATTAGACTTAGATCTTTCCACAAACTCAGTCATGTCTACATGGCTAATCTCTATATCCTGAATGTCATCAACATTGGAGGTAGCCAAGGTGATTGGACAAACACCCTGGTACTTATACTTCATTGCTTTCGACTTCTTTGGAGACAACTTAGTCATCTGAAAAACTAACACCAGAAGGATGTTGACGAAGAGAGAAAATCTGAAGAAGAAACTGCAACAAAAATCCATGATCATAAAATTAGGGGAAATACTGGTAATCTGGAAAAAATGCATGTCGATGATCACGACTACGGGGATACGCTTGAAAGGGCTAGAGCACAAGTGGGTTGAAAAAATGGAGGAAAGTGGGCTCAGAAAAGTAAATTTGAAAATCTTTTAGAGTTAGAGAAAATTGAGAGACTGACTGCATGGGCGGCAAAATTTGCCACTCTTTCATTAGAGGGATGAATTGCAGGTGTCAGGGTGGCAAATTTTGCCGACCCTGTATGTTGAAGGAAAAACTAATGTATGTGCAAGGTTGGCAGATTCAGCTGCTCCTACATGGAGGACAAGTTATCTATCTTGCAATGTCGGTGAAAACGGCCACCATTGCATGTGTAAGGGAAGACACATGTTTTAATATAGGGGCGGTCAAAATGACCACCCTTACATAAGGGAAAACTTCTTTTATATATGCAATGTCAGCGAAAATGCCCGCCAACGCATATTCGAGGAACTATGTTTAGATTTCAGCTTGGTCATACTGACCGCTCTTACACCTCTTTATTGAAACATATAACACGTGTAGAAATGGTAAGTTTAAATGCTAGAACATGGAATAAAGTTTATTCAAGGTTTTGATGTAAGGATGGTGAATTTAGCCGCCCTTACATAGGGTAAAATGACCAAGGTAAAGTGTATCAGTGACGGCTTTAACCACTGATGCACTATCCATAAATACAAGGGTAGGGAATCAAAAATACAAAACAACACAATTTTAAAAGAGATTCGAAGACATAGTCAATAAAGTTACAACTCATACGAAAATGAAAACTAGGAATTAAGAACAAACCTTAACAATGGCAATAAAACCTATAGAAGATACAGTCTCAATCAATCCATAACAAAAAAGAAAACTTAAAAGAATAACAAATCTATTCAATACATAAAAAACCCTAGTTTTAAAATAGAAACGAAACAAAAATAAAGACTTACCTCTAACGATAAACTGGAACCCTAAATGCAACCATGGAGACCCAAAATCCTCCTAAATCCAAATTTTGCACGATCAAACGGTCTCAAGGAGGTATCACAATTTGTTTGTGGTTTTGAAAATAAGAAATTAATAAATGAAATGGATTAAAGTGATTTAAAATGGTTTAAATCGAAGGCATTAATGCCAACACAAGTAGCATTAAATGCCACTGTAGTTCAAAGATCCTAGCGCGATATGCTTCATCGGTCAAAATGACCGCCCTACATATTAAAGTTCAACATATATGAGCGGCAGATTCAACTGCTTAAGCATATGCAAAATTGATACGGGGCATGCATGGGCGGCGGATTTAACTACCCCTACATGTTAAGAAAAAACAAGTCAAATATGTATAAGTGGCAATTTTACCTGACATTGCACATTAAAACATTAATGATATGTAAGAGCAGTAATTTTGATCGCTTATGCACATTATGACTTAAAAACTTACTAACAACCTAAAATGATCAAAATTGATATTTTGATCGATTTGTAACCTAATCAATTTTTACAAATTTTGAAGAATCAACTTAAGGAAATGTTGCAAACTACTCCAGGATGTTAGATGACTTCGCACGAGGCCAAGAAGGCTTGTCTCGATTTACGAACTTAGAGTGTAGGCTATGAAATGGACAAGTTTTGTAGGGGTTATCTAGAAAATTGAGTGCAACAAATTTTAGAAACAACACTACGAATGCATGGAATATAGTTCCAATGAAGCACAATCAAGATCTTCTTCCACTGATCTAAATTGCCACTCTATTCTACTTTGTAATCTCATTGTCTGCTTTGTTGTTCCTCAATTCGCACCTATAGGCTCTTTCACATTATTCTAATCATACATCTATATCATACTCTCATCATTCCTTCACAAAGTATAAAAAAAACCTCTATATATATCCACTTCTTTTACAACATCAACTAGGTTGGCTTGGATGGATGTAGTTTGTGAAGCATGCCAAACAAAACATGTCGTCTCCAAACTTTACACACTCACTTTGTGCCAAGATTTAAACTTTGAAACAATTTGAAATAGGTTGGGGTGGACCTAAATTAGCTCCCACTTATCTTCACAAAATATGTTTACCTTCCACATAACATCTGCTTTGCACATATCATCAAATAGATCAGCCTACTTAAGTGTAACGTGTAGACAACATTAGTTGGCCTCAACCTGCTAACCAGAATGCATTGCGGAGTGAACCAAAACTTGAAACACACTCTCCCAGTTTGACATGACTTAGAGAACTTCTCAAGACAACACTCCAATGTTTGGATTGCTCCGCACAAGGTACACTTCTTCAGGTTGGCTTCATAGGCAGGGTAACACAAGTGCATACTAATTGTCAGAACATAACTCAACATCCAAACCTTTAAATCATCTCAAATTTGGAACAAACAATCTCTAGACATCTATAATCACATCCCCAAATCTATATAATGAGATGTTTTCATGTGGTGAAATGCAGAGTACTGGAACTTGGTCTCTATCATAGTCAAACACCGTTTATCCATGTAGCAATATCTTGATAAGCTTATCTATCATTCTAGAAGACATAAGAGTATAAAGTTCTAGATTTAGGGGCTTCTAGTTATCCATAAATCACCAAATCTATAGAACACTATCTTCAACTTCTGACAAATACGGACCAAAATCTTGTAGCTTTGTACACTGACTGTAACATTCTGACACTTGGCCAATTTTCACCAAATCCTCTTCCAGATCAAAATCTTTGTATAGGTTACTTTATGAGGATAGGAACATCCTGTGAGGGGCATTACTATAACCTCAAAACTCAATTATAGTCTCTAAACTTTGTTGCCAAACCTTTAAGTCTTGTTGCCATCAATGACAACACTTCTTGAATATCATGCTCATCAGCATACCAAGAGTGTCTCTAACATTGATATTTCCAAGACAATTACCTACATTAATTATGACTTATAATAGATTAATATAGTTAATTAGAGATTTAAAATACAAATATAATAAATTGTTTAACCTTATAAAATTACCAATGTGTCAATACAAAAGGTCCTATCCAACAACTCCTCTATTATTACCATATTATCCAATATGGATGTGTCATGCTCCTACTCTTGCCCTTATGTGGCATAGTCCTTAAAGTATGGAGCATCCTCTCCAATTTCTATATCAGGAGCATCCTCATACCCATAATCACATAAAGCTCCATAGAGATGACAAATATGTGGGGACTGTTGATACCTACTCATCTCATCATCACAAGCCTATGAAAGATGGCTACCATGCTATTGTTGAAATGCACTGGACAACTAAGAGGGGGTGAATCAGTTGTCCCTAAAAACTTTGAACACTTGTGAACATCAACACATCAAACACTTATTTACTGTTATTCAGAGTTAACCATGAAAGCATGAAATAAGAAGACCAACACAATAACATAATCAACACATGAGACACCAGATTTTTACGTGGAAAACCTTATAAGGGAAAAACCTGTTAGACTTAGGGTAGACAACTGAGAGGAGGGGGTGAATCAGTTGTCCAAAACTTTCTTCCACATCAAATACTTAACTCCACACAAGCATAATAGTAAATCAATCATGAAAGCATAATGCAACAAATTAAGAGTAGATACACATTAACACACATAACTCCAAGATTTTTGACGTGGAAAAATTGGTTAAGGGAAAAACCACAGGGTTATTAACCCAAGATAATATTCTTTGTTAGAAGAATAGAAAGAACAAAATGGCACATGCCAATTAGGGCTCACTACCCGAGCACACTACTCACAAGAGGCTCACTGCCTACAAGAGACACACTGTCTACAAAAGAACAAGTATCACATACTTGAACTAGTAAATAGCATCTTCACCATGCTTGAGTCAGTTCCATTTAAGCCCAAACCTTCTGCTCTGCCTTTTGCTCTTTTCCTCGCTAACACACACTCATCTCTACAAGTCCATGTTTGAAATGACTTCGCAATCCCTTATTTATACATGACATCAACTTAGGAACAAACATCTAAGTCGGCAAACATCCATAAGAACATCCACAAGATGTATAATTCATCCGATCGGCTAGTCATAGAAAGAACACCATCATCTGGAAGTTATTCTTCATTTCTGAGACCCCAATTCTAATGTGGACCATAAACACAAACTAAGCACGATCCAAGGACCTCCACAAACTTGCCTGAAACACCAAGAACATCCGCACTTCCTCTACTTGATGAAATCCTTCTCTCCTTCATCCGGAACCTCAAGAACACAGTCTGCCATTACTGTCACAAAGGAATAGATACTTGCAGACCTTTAAACCATGAACCAATCAAGTTGACACACCACACAGACTTCCCCGACACTTCCTCAAATCTGTAGAACCGGAGAATGCATTTCTGGATTTCACCGGACGTATCTGTATCACTCTGTCATCATTGAACATCTGTCAGAACTGGTTTTACTTGAACTTCTATAACTTCTTCATATCATCATGTGGACCTCTAAAATCTCTACTGTAACATCTTAAGACACATATTTACAAACCCTTTAATTCGCATCCTCTTATCCTCATCCTGTCTTGGACTTTTACCTTATGTCATTATTGTTCTTCACTGTTCCTGATTGAGACTAATTTTCTCAATCTCCTTATCACACAACTCATCCAAACCTTATCATTAATGCAACAGGAGTATGTTGACATCAATGACAACACTAGTTAGGCCCATACTTGCAACAATCTCCCCCGTTGTCATTGATGGCAACATATGATGTGAAAAACTGTTTTAACCATTATAACAAGAAAATCTCTTTACTATCATAACTCCCCCTATCAGCAACAACCATTCACATGTCTTCTCTCCCTTTACTGCTCCCCCTTTGATCAACAACCACTTTGTTTTTCACATGTCCTCTCTCCCCCTTTGACATCAATGGCAAAGGGCACATACTTGCAATTCCACTACTTCAGAACCATGCCTGCTACTCCCCCTGAGTAGCAGCTCCCCATCATCAGTCTAGACCACAAGATGTGACTGTGATATCCACCGGACTGATGCACATCAGTGCACTTTAGTTCACCACCAGAGGGGAAATAACCCCTAACTTCTCCTTGAGATACTCAAAAGAGTCCTTAGGTAGAGGTTTAGTAAAGATGTCTGCAATTTGATCCTTTGAAGGCATAAACTCCAATCTGACTTTATTCTTGTTCACTTGCTCTCTCAAAAAATGAAACTTGATGGATATATGTTTAGTCTTTGAATGCAACACCAGATTCTTAGATATGTTTATTGCACTTGAATTATCACAGAAAATTGTGATGGGCTCCTCATATTCTACTCTGATGTCTCTTAACATCTATTTCATCCACAAAACTTGAGTGCAACTACCTGTGGCAACAATATATTCTGCTTCTGTAGTGGATAGAGATATTTCTTCTTATTTCTTGCTTAACCAAGAAACCAATCTCTTTCCCAAAAAGAATGCTCCACCACTGGTACTCTTCCGGTCATCCACATCTCTTGCCCAATCAGCATCTGTATATGCATGAAGAGAGAAATCATGATCTCTAGGATACCACAACCCATACTCAATTGTCCCCTTTAGATATCTAAAAATCCTCTTGATTTCCATAACATGAGATTCTATAGGATCAGCTTGGAATCTAGCAACAAGACCAACAACCTGCATAATATCTGGTCTAGTTTGAGTGAGATACAACAGTCCTCCAATCATTGACCTATATTTTGTCTGATCAACCTTGGGAGAGTCATCATCTTTGCTCAACTTGCATCTGGTTGCCATTGGAGTGTTCATTGGATTTGAGTCTTCCATCCCAAATTTCCTCAACAATTCTTTCACATATTTTGACTGAGAAATGAAGATTCCTTTCTTTGTTTGAGTAATGTGTAGACCCAAAAAGAAATTCATTTCTCCAAGCATGGACATGTCAAACTCACTTTTCATTTGACTTGCAAAAGTTTTACACATACTATCTCTTCCTCCAAAAATGATATCATCAACAAATACTTCAACAATTAAGATATTTTCATGATCAATTTTGAAATACAAATTACTGTCAGCAGTACCTTTGTTGAAACCAATCTTCAAGAGATGCTTATCCAATCTTTCATAACAGGCTCTTGGGGCTTGCTTCAGTCCATAAAGTGCCTTTTTCAATTTGCAGACCATGTCACCATGATCAGACAATTGAAATCCGTCCGGTTGCTCAATGTACACTTCTTCTTCCAAATTACCATTTAGGAAGGCAGATTTGACATCCATCTAATACACCTTGAAATCCTTAAGGCAACAAATACAAGGAATAATCTGACCACTTCAATTCTTGCCACCAGAGCAAAAGTCTCTTCAAAATCAACTCCTTCAATCTGAGAGTAACCCTTGCAGACCAATCTAGCTTTATTTCTGATTACTTCACCAGCTTCATTTAGTTTGTTTTAGAAGACCCATTTGGTTCCAATCACATTCTTGTTTCTAGGTCTAGGAACAAGATCCCAAGTGTGACTTTTCTCAATTTGCATTAGTTCTTCCTCCATTGCTTTTGACCAATTTTCATCATTGCAAGCTTCATTCACTGTCTTAGGTTCAATCTTTGAAATTAGACAATACTCATTTGAATTTTGAGCAATTCTCCTCCTTGTTTGCACTCCTTTGCTTTTGTCACCTATGATTTGATCTTTAGAGTGGTTTAGAGTTACATACCTTGGAACTTTGGGAGTTTCTTGCACCTCTAACTCTTGATCAGTCTTATTGAGACTTATCTCTTCTTCCTGACTTACCGGATCAACTTGACTTTGTTTCTCAGAAGAGGCTTGGATACTTTGAATCTGAACACCATTCTGATCATCTTCATCATACTCATGAATTCTTGAGGGTCTTTCAATTTCTTTATCAACCTTCACATTTACACTTTCTATAATCTTTCTCAGTCTCTTGTTGTAACACTGGTATGCTTTGCTTTGAGTAGAGTAACCCAAGAATATTCCTTCATCACTTCTAGCATCAAACTTTCATAGATCTTCATCCCTTTTAATGTAACATCTGCTACCAAAAACTCTGAAATATCTCATAGTGGGAGTAATACAAAACCAAAGTTCATAAGGAGTCTTACTAGTATTATTTCTAATTTGAACTTGATTGAGAGTGTAGACTACAGTGCTGATGGCTTCTCTCCAATAGATCTGAGGAACATTTGCTTCCATCATCATGGTCCTAGATGCTTCCTGGATGGTCTGGTTCTTTCTCTCAACTACTCCATTCTGCTGTGGAGTTCTAGGGGCAGACAACTGTCTCTTTATTCCATGTTTCTCACAGAAGTCTATGAACTCACCGGATGTGAATTCTCCACCTCTATCAGATCTTAGACATTTCAATTTTAATCCGATTTCATTCTCCACCATGGCCTTGAATATTTTGAATTTCTCAAGTGCTTATGATTTTTCTTCCAGAAAGGTTACCCACATCATCCAGGAATAGTCATCAATTAGCAACATGAAGTATCTATCACCTTGGATACTCCTAACTCTTGCCGGACCACAAAGATTAGTATGAACTAAGTCCAACAGTCTGGTAAAAGACAATTCCTTACTTTTGAATGTGACTCTGCTTAGTTTGCCCAACTGACATTCTTTGCATAAGTTATTAGTAGGTTTCACTAATTTTGGAAGATCTCTTATAGCCTGAGTATTGCTTATCTTGATGATATTATCAAAATTCACATGACACATCCTCCTATGCCATAACCAACTCTGATCAATTTGAGCAAATAAGCAACTTTTACTAGTACCAACCAAGTGGAAGATATTACCTTTAGTTTGAGTACCGGATGAAATCTTTGTTCCAGAACTTTCAAAGATCTTGCATTTTCTATTCCTGAATCTGAGATCATAGCCTTTGTCTACCAGCTGTCCAACACTGAGAAGATTGTGCTTTAATCCTTCAACATACAGTACATTACCGGTTTTGTTCTTTCCATCAAGAGAAATAGTTTTGCTACCTCTGATTCTGCCAGCAAAATTATCTCCAAACTTTACAATTCCTCCATACTTTTCCAAATTTAAGAACTTATTCTTGTCACCTGTCATATGGTGAGAGCATCCACTGTCAATGATCCAATCATCATTTGCTTCAACTTGGGCAGCCAGAGCTTTTTCTTCAACTTTATGATTGACATATACAGAGGATATTGGTTCCTCTTCTTTGATGGCAATAAATACCCATTCATTATTGGATTTGTTTCCTGTCTCTGATTCATCATCTGTTACTCCTTCATTATCATCTTCTTCATGAACATAGTATCAATTCTTTTGAAACCTTGGTCTATTAGGATTTGGTCTTGAAAATCTTTTTAGACATCTTGAGGTAAAATGACCAATTTTATTGCAGTTAAAACACTTAAAAGGTAATTTCCCTTCATACTTACCGAATCCTCTTGGCAGTCTTTTTGCAATAAGAGCTTCAAGATGAGCAGTTTTGGCTTCTTCTTCTTCCAAGTCTTTTCTTGCTTTTTCATATCATGATAGGTTCCTTGAAGAGTTTTCTCTTGAATCAAACCTTTGTTTCCATTTTACAGAGGCACTAGCTTTGAATGCATATTCAGTCTTTGGAGGGTCATCTCCAAACTCGACCATTTCAAAAGAAGCCAACTTACCAACCAATTGATCTCTTGTGACTGTTGTGTGAGCTCTGAATTCTTCTATTGCAAAAGGCTTGATTTTATAAGAAGTAGGAAGGGATCTGAGAACTTTGCCAACGATCTCTTCTTCACTTAGGGTTCCACCTACATTTTTAATTCCACAAACCAGCTCATTCACTCTTGGCATAAAAGAGGTAATATTTTCATCATCTCTCATCTTTAGTTTTTCAAATTTCCCTTTTAGACTTTGTAACCTTGCACATTTAACATACTGGTCTCCTTCATGTAAAAGTTCCAGTTTATTCCAAATCTCAAAGGCAGTTGGTAGATCAATAACTTTTGAGAGCTTTGAGTCAGATAATGTTCTTAGAAGAGCCTCTTTGGTCCACATATTGTTTTCAACATCTATGATTTCATTTAGGGTTGTCGGACCACCTTGTGGAGGTACATACTGTTTTGTAACCATGGACCAGTACACCATTCCCATACACTACAAGTGACATTTCATGCGACCTTTCCAAAGAGCAAAGTTAGTTCCATCAAACTTCAGACTATCCTTTTTGTAGGATGACATCCTGGATCTCCTCAAGTGGTTAAGCTCCTTTTAGAGGAACTTGGCTCTGATACCAATTGTTAGACTTAGGGTAGACAACTGAGAGGGGGGGTGAATCAATTGTCCAAAACTTTCTTCCAAATCAAATACTTAACTCCACACAAGCATAATAGGAAATCAATCATGAAAGCATAATGCAACAAATTAATAGCAGATACACATTAACACACATAACTCCAAGATTTTTGACGTGGAAAACCTAGTTAAGGGAAAAACTACAGGGTGATTAACCCAAGATAATATTCTCTGTTAGAAGAATAGAAAGAACAAAATGGCACATGCCAATTAGGGCTCACTGCCCAAGCACACTACTCATAAGAGACTCACTACCTATAAGAGACACACTATCTACAAAAGAATAAGTATCACATACTTGAACTGGTAAATAGCATCTTCACCATTCTTGAGTCAATTCCATTTAAGCCCAAACCTTCTGCTTTGTCTTTCGCTCTTTTCCTCGCTACCACACACTCATCTCCACAAGTCCACGTCTGAAATAACTTCACAATCCCTTATTTATACATGACATCAACTTAGGAACAAACATCTAAGTCAGCAAACATCCACAAGAACATCTGCAAGATGTATAATTCATCCGGTCGGCCATTCACAAAAAGAACACCATCATCTGAAAGTTATTCTTTATTTCTGAGACCCCAAATCTAATACGGACCATAAACACAAACTGAGTACGATCCAAGGACCTCCACAAACTTGCCTGAAACACCAAGAACATCTGCACTCCCTCTACTCTTTGAAATCCTTCTCTCCTTCATCCGGAACCTCAAGAACACAGTTTGCCATTACTGTCACAAAGGAATAGATACTTGTAGACCTTCAAACCATGAACCAATCAAGTTGACAGACCACACAGACTTCCCCAACACTTCCTCAAATCTGTAAAACTGGAGAATGCATTTCCAGATCTCACCGGACCTATCTGTATCACTCTATCATCACTAAACATCTGTCAAAACTAGTTTTACTTGAACTTCTATAACTTCTTCATATTTTCATGCGGACCTCTGAAATCTTTACTAGAACATCTTAAGACACATATCTACAAACCCTTTAATCCGCATCCTCTTATCCTCATCCTGTCTTGGACTTTTACCTTATGTCATTACTGTTCTTCACTGTTCCTGATTGAGACTAATTTTCTCAATATCCTCAGCACACAACTCATCCAAACCTTATCATTAATGCAATAGGAGTATGTTGACATCAATGACAACACCAGTTAGGCCCATACTTGCAACAAAACCATGGTGGGTGTTAGCCCACATAAATATACATGTTATAACAATACCAAAAAATAGAGGCTCACTTCCTATGGGCTCACTGCCCAAAGATGCTCACTACAAAGATTGGCTCACTGCCAGGGTTTTGTGAACTAATTTGATAGCATCTACTCCATGCCCAAGTTTAGTTCCATTGAAGCACAATAATTTTGATCTACTATGCTCTTCTTACACTTCTTACTTATCTTCACATTTTTCTCACGGATACATTTTTTGCAATTACATTTCATGTCTTTATACAATTCATCAACCTTGGAATGCACATCATGGTCGGCATTACAAACATAGAAATAGGTCTTGACCTAATATAAAAATTTGCTAAAGGAAAGATGTAAAGATGTATGTAGATCACACTATGCCTTAGCTAGGACTCAAATCCAATCTTCCATGCCACAATACGCTACTATAATCTTCAATGCATCTCTGCAAATAGTGAAAACAACCAAGTCAGCTAAGACAAGTGTTAACACTAAGACTTCCATGAACAGTCTTCATCCATGATCTAGTTTCTCTTTGCAGACCAATCTAAAGGTAGGAACACAATCAAGAGACATCCACAAGAACATTGTAATCACCAAGAACATCCACACAACCTCTAACCATTCTGTCAAGAAGATTCTTCAAACCAGAGCACTTAACCAACACTGTCAGCTACTGTCATAAAGAAAAGATCACTTGCGGACCACCAAATCATGAACCATTGAAGTTGAAGATACATAACATCATTTTAGACTTAACTCTAGAACTACAGATCAAAATACTTTAATGCGGAGGAATGCAGAGTATAATACATTCTCCCTGTTTCCACTCTTGTGAACATAATAGAAAAAGCTGTTTCCACTCTAGTGAACATAACTCACTCAAATATTCATACCAGAGGCTCAAACTTAGAACATAGCATCTTCAGACATGCCTCTAAATAACTTCCAATCTACAAGAAAAGATATTCATTCTACAAGAAATGCGGAGCAAAATGTTGAATTGTTCTTCTGTAAATAAGGATACTCTGCAATACACTGTTTCCACTGCAACTCACTGTTTCCATCAGAGGAGCTAATTTTCTCAATATCCTCAGCATCAGGATCACTTACTCATTATCTCTAACACTAACAAACATCAAAATCAAGAGCACAATTGGCACCAATGATAACTCTAATATGTTGACATCAATGACAACACCGGTTGGGCACATACTTGCAACAATCTCCCCCTTTGTCATTGATGGCAACATATGATGTGAAAAACTATAAAGACCATCAAGATGAGATTCTCCCCCTTTCTTTTTACACATCTGTACTCTTTCTTTCTAAGTTTTTCACATGATTTCTCTCCCCCTTTGACATTAATGGCAAAGGGCACATACTTGCATTCTACTTCTCTGATCCAACTGAACTTTCTCTGTTATCAATACTTTCTTTATCAAGAACTCATACTGGTAACATATAGATACTCCCCCTGAGAGGTAGCTCTCAAAACATCAATCCAGATCAAAGAATGAGACTTTGAACACCTTTAGATTGATGCATTCTCATTCATCTTAGTTCAGAGCAAGAGGGGTAATAACCCCTAATTTTTTCTTGGGATACTCAAAGATATCCTTAGGTAGAGGCTTAGTAAAAATGTCTGCAATATGATCCTTGGTAGACACATATTCCAACTTGACTTCATTCTCTATCACTTTGTCTCTCAAAAAGTGATACCTTATGGATATATGCTTTGTTCTTGAGTGCATCACCAGATTCTTTGAGATGTTTATAGCACTTGTATTGTCACAAAAGATTGCAATTAGATCTTCATACACAATTCTTACGTCCTTCAAAGTCTGCCTCATCCATAACACTTGAGTACAAAAACATGTTAATGCAATATACTCTACTTTTGCAGTTGCCAAAGAGATTGAATCTTGCTTCTTGCTTAGCCATGAAACCAATCTATTACCCAAAAAGAAAGTGCCTCCACTTGTACTCTTTCTATCATTAACATCTCTGGCCTAATCAACATCTCTATAAGCACTGAGAGTGAAATCATTATCCTTTGGATGCCATAAGCCATGATCTGGTGTGCATTTTAAATACCTCAAGATTCTCTTTACTGCCATCACATGTGACTCTCTTGGATTTTCTTGAAATCTTGCAACAAGACAAACTACATGCATAATATCAAGTTTGGTTTGAGTTAGATAAAGCAATCCTCCAATCATGGATCTATACTTTTTTTGATCAGTCTTGGGTGATTCATCAGTTTTGCTCAACTTGCAATTAGTCACCATGGGAGTACATACCAGTTTAGAGTCTTCCATCCAAAACTATTTCAACAACTCTTTCACCTACTTAGACTGAGATATGAAGATTCCTTTATTTGATTAATTAATTTGCAAACCTAGAAAGAAATTAATTTCACCAAACATAGACATCTCAAACTCATTTTGGATTTCACTTGCAAACTTCATGCACATATCTTAATTTCCTCTAAAGATAATGTCATCAACAAAGACTACAACAATTGGGATCTGATTATCATTGATTTTGAAATATAGATTGTTATCAGCAGTGCCTTTACTGAACCCTAATTGCAACAAATATTTGTCTAATTGTGCATACCAAGCTCTAGGGGCTTGTTTCAATCCATATAGGGCCTTCTTCAATCTTCACACCATATCACTTTGTTCTGATAATTGAAATCCTTCTGGTTTCTCAATGTAGACCTCTTCTTTAAACTCACCATTCAAAAATGTAGACTTCACATCCATCTGATATACTTTGAAATCTTTGTGAGCTACAAATGCTAGAAATATTCTAATTGCTTCAATCTGATCCATTGGAGCAAAAGTTTCTTCAAAATCTATTCCTTCAATTTGAGAATATCCTTTGCACACAAGCCTTTCTTTGTTCCTTACAACTTATATATTTTCATTCATCTTGTTCCTAAAAACCCATTTGGTTCCAATAACATTTTTATCTATAGGTCTAGGAACTAATTTCCAAGTTTCATTCTTCTCTATCTGCATTAGTTTTTCCTTCATGGCTTTTACCCAATTTTCATCACTGTAGGCTTCATTCATAGTTTTTGGTTCAATTTTAGAAAGCAAATAGTAGTTCACTTGTTATTCTATAGCTCTTTTCCTTGTCAGTACTCCTTTTCTTTTGTCTTGAATAATTTGATCTTCTGAATGATTGATCCCTACATACCTGGGAGTCTTAACTATAGTTTTTGTAGCCATCTCTTCTTCATCTTGACTGTCTTCCTATTCCTCTTTCTTCTCATTTACCATGTTGACAAGTTCATCTAATTTGTAGCCATTAAGATCTGATGTTCTTCCTTTGTCTTCATCTAGCTTCACATTTGTACTTTCAACAATCTTTTTCAGCCTTTGGTTGTAGCATCAATAGGCCTTACTCTTGGTAGAGTATCCAAGAAAGATCCCTTCATCACACCTGGCATCAAACTTCCCTAGATCTTCTTCTCTTCTGATATAGCATTTGCTTCCAAAAAATAGGAATTCTTCCATACCATAATTCATAAGGAGTTTTAGTACCATTACCTTTCACTTGAACCCTATTTTAAATTTAGACAATAGTATGTATAACTTTTTTCTGGAAAACTTCTGGCAGATCTGCTTCCTTCATCATTGTCCTAGCAGCTTCTTGAACTGTCCCGTTCTTCCTTTCCACAACTCCATTCTACTAAGGAGTCCTAGGTGCAGACAACTATCTCTTTATCCCTTGCTCTTCATAGAAGATATTGAATTCATTTGATGTGATTTCCCCTCCTCTATCAGACCTCAAGCATTTGATTTTTAGTTCTATTTCATTTTCAACTACTACCTTGAAAGATTTGAACTTATCTAGGGATTTTAATTTGTCTCTTAGAAAAGTAACCCAAGTCATTCTAGAATAATCATCAATAAGCAACATGAAGTACCTGTCACCTTGTAGACTTCTCACCCTTATAGGACCACAAAGATCTGTATGCACTAGATCCAGCAAGCTGGTAGAAAATTGCTCTTTGCTCTTGAAACTAGTTCATGTCTGCTTCCCCAACTGACATTCCTTAAAAATGGTATTGGTGGGTTTCACAAGCTTTGGTAAATCACTATTTTGGAGCTTTCCAAGATCTTGCACCCATTGTCTTTGAATCTCAAATCATAACCATTATCACACATCTAACCAACACTCAAAAGATTATACTTCAAACCTTCCACATAGAGAACATTATCAGTGTTGTGCTTTCCATCAAACAAAATAGATCCTTTTCCATAAATCTTACTAGCTGCATTATCTCCAAACCTAACCAGTCCTCCATCATACTTTCCCAAATTCACAAACATACTTTTTTCACTGGTCATGTGATGTGAGCATCCACTATCGATAATCCATTCATCCTTATCTTTTTCAACCTAAACAACCAAAGCACTTTCTTCCACTAGTTTTTCTTCCTTCACACAGCTAGTAGGATTAGTAGACACAAGTTCTTCTTTAATTGCAATAAACAAGAACTCATTTGCACTAGTACTAGTACACCTTCATCGTCAAGATATCTAACATAGTAGAATTTCTTTGGAACCCTAGGTTTATTCTTAAATCTTTTTCTATTCCTTTCAATTCTCTCAGGACATCTAGAAGTATAGTGACCAACCTTACCACATGAAAAGCATTTGAAAGGTAATTTACCTTTGAACTTACCAGAACCTCTTTGCAGTCTGTCAACAAAGTTTGTTTGAATTTCATCAAAATCATCATCAGACTCCACCTTGTACTTTTCAGCCCTGGAGATATTTGCTGAGGTACTAGCTTTGAAGGCAATTTCATTCTTCCGTAGAGCATCACCAAGTTCTCTCATCTCAAAGGCTGTAAGCTTTCCTAGCAACTGATCCTTGGTAACCTCTTTCATGGTCATTACTTCTTCAATTTTAGTTACTTTGTGACTATAGGATTTGGGTAATGACCTAAGAATTTTCATCACAACTTCCTTCTCACCTATAGTTTCTCCCATACCTTTTATTCCATTGACAAGTTCATCAACCTTTTGCATGAAGGCTATTATGTTTTAATCTTCATTCATTTTTAAACCCTCATATTTCGCTTTCAGTCCCTGCAACTTGGCTTCTTTTACAAAGTCATCTCCTTCATATAGATTTTTCAACTTTTCCCTAACTTCATTTGCAGATTCTAAATCCATGACTTTTATCAACTCAGTGTCAGTCAAGGCACTTAATAGAGCATCTCTAGCTTTTATATTCAACTCATATTCTTGGATTTCATTTTTAGTTGTCAAACCATTTTGAGACATGGTATATTTTGTCTCTGCAACTTTCCATACTTTATAACCAAGAGAAAGGAGATGGCTTTTCATTCATACCTTCCATAGAGCATAATTTATCCCATCAAATTGAAGAGCTTCCTTCTTAAAAGACATCCCAAATCTTCCTCAAGCTGTTAGGCTTTCTTCTGAGGAACCTACTTTGATACCAATTGTTGAAATGCACCGAACAACTAAGAGGGGGGGTGAATCAGTTGTCCCTAAAAACTTTGAACACTTGTGAACATCAACACGTCAAACACTTATTTACTGTTATTTAGAGTTAACCATGAAAGTATGAAATAAGAAGCTCAACACAATAACATAATCAACACATGAGACACTAGATTTTTAGGTGGAAAACCATATAAGGGAAAAACCACAGTGGGTGTTAGCCAACAAAATATATATGTTATAACAATACCAAAAAATAAAGACTCACTACCTACAGACTCACTACCTATGGGCTCACTTCCCAAAGAAGCTCACTGCAAAGATTGGCTCACTGCTAGGGTTTTGTGAACTTATTTGATAGCATCTACTCCATGCCTGAGTTCAGTTCCATTGAAGTGCAATACTTTCTCTCTGCTTTTCTCTTCTTATACTTCTTACTTATCTTCACATTTTTTTCTCATGGATACATTTTTTGCAATTAAATTTCATGTATTTATACAATTTATCAATCTTGGAATGCACATCAAGGTCAACATTACATTCATCAACTGTTGGAACAAACTCCAAGGTCGGCATTACAAACATAGAAATAGGTCTGGACCTAATACAAAATTTTTCTAAGGGAAAGATGTAAAGATGTATGTGGATCACACTCCACCTTAGCTAGGACTCAAATCTAATCTTCCACACTACAATACGCTACTATAATCTTCAATGCATCTCTATAAATAGTGAAAACAACCAGGTCGACTAAGACAGGTGTTAACACTAAGACTTCCATGAACAGTCTTCATCCATGATCCAGTTTCTCTTTGCGGACCAATCCAAAGGTAGGAACACAATTAGGAGACATCCACAAGCACATTATAATCACCAGGAAAATCCACACAATCTCCAACCATTCTATCAAGAAGATTCTTCAAACCAAAGCACTTAACCAACACTATCAGCCACTGTCATAAAGAAAAGATCACTTGCGGACCACTAAATCATGAACCATTGAAGTTGAAGATACATAACATCATTTTAGACTTAACTCTAGAACTGCAGATCAAAGTACTTTAATGTGAAGGAATGCAGAGTATAATACATTCTCCCTATCACTACCAAATATACAAAAAAAAATGTTTCCACTTTGGTGAACATAACTCACTCAAATATTCATACTCGAGGCTCAAACT
Organism: Cunninghamia lanceolata; assembly: GCA_027924645.1. Lineage (NCBI taxonomy): Eukaryota > Viridiplantae > Streptophyta > Pinopsida > Cupressales > Cupressaceae > Cunninghamia > Cunninghamia lanceolata. The sequence continues at coordinate 862,462 of BSBN01001373.1, forward strand.
TAGAACATAGCATCTTCAGACATGCCTCTAAATAATTTCCAATCTGTAGACAAAGATATTCATTCTACAAGAAATGCGGACCAAATTGTTGAACTATTCTTTTGTAAACAAGGATACTCTGCAATACACTGTTTCCACTGCAACAAACTGTTTCCACCAGAGGAGCTAATTTTCTCAATATCCTCAACATCAAGATCACTTACTAATTATCTCCAACACTAACAAACATCAAAATCAAAGCACAGTTGGTACCAATGACAACTCTGATATGTTAACATCATTAACAACACTAGTTAGGCACATACTTGCAACATCTATAGTAAAAACTAAGTGAGGGAACTAATAGAATGTAGCATCTCCACCTCAACACTCTCCTTCAAAGTAGAAGAGAGTGTGATATGGTGAAAGGATGGCCTCATTAAGGGTCTCACTGGATGGTCTTGGGCATGATGTGCCCCCTCCCTATCCTGTGCAAAGCCTTTTGCTCTGGCCTAGAAATCTCGCATGTAAAAATAGTTTGGAATCTCATCGAGGATAAACTCGCAATAGAGTTTCCTCAATAATATTGTGGGACCTCATTATTGTTGTATGGTAGATTGTCAAACACCATCCACCACCTATCCCAAAAGTTTTGAGATATTCCTTCATGTTGACACAAATGAATGAGGAATCTTTTGAAACTCATGTGTAATGGCTCATTAGTCCTAGGATCAACAAATAAGGCACATAGATCAGATTTTATTTTTTTGTCTTTCACCTATTTGTATGATAATCTGGTCGCATAGTATAGTTGACAAATCTCCTTGTAATCTACCCATTTGTTGATTTAACTTGTCATAGAATCTATGTGAGAAACAATTGACTCTAGGGATGTAGCAAGGGATCTTTGGTGAAGATTAGTTGCATTTAAAATTTTCAATGTTTCAATCAAGGTTTCAATTTGTGTTTTATTCTCTTCAATTTTTCCTACAAAGTTTGTTTGTGTCTCACGAGGATGTCGAGGAATTGAAGGAGGAGTTTGCAGAGGGTTATTTTGTGCCCCCTCTTAAGTTGGAATCTCATCATTCCCTCTATTTGGTGGATTAGGGTTTGGGGGTGTTTCATGGGGTTCATTGGCTGAAAATTGAACCAAAACATTGCAAAACAAATGATTCATTTTCAAAATTAGAAAAAACATGGAAACCTTAACTAGTTTAGCTTATGACCTCATGGAGCTCATGCACAACATCCTGAAGTGCAAGAATCTAATACAAGAGCATCCAATGGTGTAAGGAAAATATTGCATCACCCAAAAAAAAGATGTGTTTCAAAATTGTTGATGTTATTTCCATTTCTTTTCAAAATGTGTGGTTCTGGTTCCATAATCAATTTAATAATGATGTAGAACTTTTAGTTTTTCCAAACTACTAAAAATAACAACCTACTATTTTTAGAAAGTTTGCATTTGGGCACAGATTGAAGTAAAAATTTACAAAAAGCTTCATAACTAAAAAATAAGACCTTTGGCGAAGGAATCACGCAAAGATCATTTGCAAGATGAAAGATATTAAAGTTTCCATTTTCTGAAAAATGCCTAAAAATTATTCAAACTTAGGTTTGAGGCACTAAATGGTCCCGTACAGGCCCAAAAATAGATGGTACTAGTAGAGTAGGTTCTTAGTGCGTAGAACACTCTGTGAACTTTCCAACGCATAAAACAATTTGTCAATCGGACACTCGCATCAAAAGTTATGGCTCCCGGAAGTTGACCTATTTTTGGAGGGAGATGCAAATTTCAAAATTAGGTTGTTGGCTACCAAAAAGGCTATTAATAACCATTTTTGGGAACCTTGGATAGTAGTAGAGTAAGGGGGAAAGTGTAGAGTCAAGAATAGGTTGGAAAACATAAACCCTAGCTAATTTGGGGTTACATAAGGCTGATGATTCTAGAGTCTTGTGATAGGAAGCTATAATGTGTTACAGCCTATGGAAGGTTGATTCCTCTAATTGTATTTGAGCTTCTATAATGTAATAAGTTGTCCAAATCAATTAAGAAAGTTCTATTTTTTGTGTACAATTTTTGTTTTTGTGTGTTTTATGATTTACCCCCTTCATCAAGTGGTATCAGAGCAAAGGTTCTTGAGTGTGTAGACAGATCACCGACCGTGAGGTAGTTTGCACTAGGACCTGAGGTTGTGGGTTTACTGCGGAGATCAAGATGCCTCCACAAAGAAATTGTATTGGGATGAATGCTTTTACGGAAGAGGCTTTTAGAGTCCTACAAAGACAAATTGGTGAGGTGCGAAGAGGCTTTGAGCCAAGAACAAGAGAAGAAAGCGAGGATGAAGCAGAAGAGGAGTTATCTAAGGAAGAACAAGAAGTTGCAGGAGATCCTACACAAGTTAAGTTGTTGAGGGCCATTTCTAAGATTGGAAAGAGGCCCAGGATTGAGGTTTCTACATATTTTGGAGATTTGAATCCAGAACAACTTATTGATTGGATCAATGACATGGAGGAATATTTTTAGTATGATGATGTGGAAGACCTAGATCGGGTCAAGTTTGCGAAAACAAAGTTGACAGGGCATGCCAATATTTGGTGGAAGGAGATCCAATTAGAGAGGAATAGAAGAGGAAAAGAAAAGATCACCAGATGGGATCAGATGGTGGAGAAACTGAAGAAGCAGTTCATTCCTTTGGACTATGAGATGGAGTTGCTGAAGAAGTTGCAAGGACAGAAGCAAGGTAACAAGTCTGTTAAGGAGTATATAGAAGAACTTTGTTGAATGAGGAGAAAGAACCCAATCAGAGGAAGAGTTTATTACGCACAAGGTGCAAATGTGAAGGTAAGTGTTGTGATATTATTATTGATAGTGGAAGAACTGATAATCTTATTTCAGAGGAGATGGTTGACAAGTTGAAGTTGACAAGAAGAAAGCATCTGCATCCATATCAGATTGCATGGCTGCAGAAGGACCATAGAGCTTTGGTCAATGAGCAGTGTTTAGTGAAGTTCAAGATTGGTGACTACCACGATGAGGTGTTGTGTGACATCATACTGATGGATGCATGTCATATGTTATTGGGGAGGTTGTGGAAGTATGATAGGAGTGCTATCCATGATGGCCATGCAAACACATACTTCCTAACAAAGGATGGAGTTCATCATAAGTTGAAGCCCTTGAAGGAGGTGGAAGAAAAGGTATGTAGTACTGCTAGAATTTGCTTGGTAGATGGTAGAAAATTTCTAGAGGGTATGAAGCATGAGTGTCATTGCTTTGCATTGATTCCTAAGATTAGTCAAAAGAAATGTGAAGAGGTACCAACATAAGTCTCATAAATGTTGGAAGAATTTCAAGATATTGTCTCTGATAATGTACCTGAAGGTTTACCACCAGTGAGGAAGATAAGTCATCAAATGGATTTGATACTAGGAGCCAGTTTTTTGAATAAGGCAGCCCATAGAATGACTCTAGTAGAGAGTGAAGAGTTGAATAGACAAGTTCAGGAGTTGTTCAGGAAGGGATTGATAAGAGAGAGTCTAACTCCATGTGTGGTATCTGAAGTACTAGTACCAAGTAAAGATGGAGAGCGGAGAATGTGTACAGACTCTTGAGCCATTAATAAGATCATGATCAAGTACAGATTTCCATTGCCTAGAATGGATGACATAATGGACTGTTTGAGTGGAGCCAAGTACTTCATGAAGATTGATCTGAAGAGTGGGTATCACCAGATCTAAATTAGAGAAGGAGACGAATGGAAGATGAACTTCAAGACCAAGGAAGGTTTGTATGAGTGGTTAGTCATGCCATTTGGGCTAACCAATGCACTGAGCACATTCATGCGGCTCATGAACAAGGTATTGAAAGAATTTTTGGAAAGTTTTGTTATTGTTTATTTAGATGATATTTTGATTTGTAGTAAGACTTGGGATGAGCATATGATGCATACCAGAAGAGTTTTTGAGAAGCTGAGGGAGGAGAAGTTGCTAATTAACTTGAATAAATATAGTTTTGCAAAGGGGTTGGTATACCTAAGATTTTTTGTCTTAGAGGAAGGTCTTAAGATGGACCCAGAAAAAGTAAGGGCTGTAATTGAATGGCCTACACCAAGGAGTGCCACATAGGTAAGATCTTTTCATGGTTTGGCAAGTTTTTATAGAAAGTTTGGCAAGAATTTTAGTAGCATTTGTGCACCCCTAACTGAGACAATGAGAGGGGATAGAAAAGAGTTTAGATGGACTAAAGGAGAAGATAAAAGCTTTGATACATTGAAGTAGAAAGTCACAGAGCAACCTATTTTTGTACTTCTAGATTTCAATAAGGTATTTCAGGTAGATTGTGATGCTAGTGGCAGTGCTATAGGAGCCGTTTTGAGCCAAGAAGGTAAGCCCATCACCTATTTTAGTGAGAAGCTCAATGATGCCAAGAAAAAAGTATTTTATTTATGATCAGGAGTTTTATGCAATAGTTTAGGCTTTGAAGAAATGGAGACATTATTTGTTGCCAAAGGAGTTTGTTTTATATACTGATCATCAGGCTTTGTAGTATCTTAATAGTCAAGGAAATTTAAACTAGAGGAACTTAAAATGGGTTGAGTTTTTGCAGAGCTATACTTTTGTTTTGAAGCACAGGAGTGGGAAGTCCAACAGAGTTGTAGATACCTTGAGCAGAAGGCAAAACTTGTTGACAAATATGAAGATAGAGGTTGTTGGATTCAGTGAGCTCAAAAGTTTGTATCCTGAAGATCTAGATTTTGTTGAGGCTTGGAAAGCTTATTTGGAACCTGTTACTTTGGATAGGACAAAATGGTTGGATTTCATAATCCAAGATGGTATGTTTTTTAGAGGAAGCTAGTTGTGCATTCCAAGGAGTTCCATGAGGGAGGACCTAATTAAGGAGAAACATAGTGGGGGATTAGCTGGACACTTTGGTCAAGATAATACCATTGCTATTGTTGGTGAAAATTATTATTGGCCACAGTTGCAACAAGATGTGAGGAAATTTGTGCAGAGTTGTAGAGTGTGTTAGATGGCAAAAGGGACAAGTCATAATATAGGGCTATATCAACCATTACCCATACCAGAGAAGCCATGGGATGATATTAGTATAGATTTTGTTCTTGGTTTACCAAGGACACAGAAAGGACATGATTCCATTTTGTGGTGGTGGATAGATTCTTGAAGATGTCACATTTCATTCCTTACAAGAAGACTAATGATGCGGTTCATATTGTTGAGTTATTTTTTAGGGAGGTGGTGAGATTAACGGTCTACCAAAGATCATAGTTTCAGATCAAGATACCAAGTTTGTTAATTATTTTTGGAGGACATTGTGGAAGAATTGGAAGACAGATTTGAAGTTTAGTTTTACACACCATCCACAGACTGATGGACAGACTGAAGTGATGAATAGGAGTTTGGGTAACCTGCTATGATGCTTAGTAGAAGATAAGCCCAAGGGATGGGATTTAATTTTACCATAGACATAATTTACTTACAATAATTCTGTCAATAGGAGTATTGGTAAATCACCATTCTAGATTGTATATGGGAATAGTCCAATAAATGCTTTAGAGTTAAGGAATCTGGACAAAGGAGAAAAGACAAGTGCCGAGGCTAAAGACTTTGTAGAACACATGAATAATTTGCATGAAGAGGTGAAAAAGTACATTAATAAGATGAATATTCAGTACAAGGCTAAGACAAATCAAAAGAGGAGATATAAGGAATTCCAAGTAGGAGATGAAGTCATGGTTCACTTGAGAAAAGAAAGGTTCCTGATTGGAACATACAATAAGCTGAAAATGAAGAAATTTAGACCATGCAAAATTTTGAAGAAACATGATTCAAGAAATGCATATGAGGTGGAGCTGCCAAGTGAGATCAACATTTCCTCTATTTTTAACATTGCTGATTTATCAGAATATCATGAAGGTGGAACAAAGGATGGACCAACAGAAGAACAGTGGAGTATTCTGGCATCTACTTCAATAGAGGAGATAAAAGAGATCTTGGATAGCCATGTGGGAAGTACTCAGAACATGCAATATGAAGAATATATGGTGAAATGGAAAGGAAGGCCTATTGAAGATTCTTCTTGGTTGTCTAAGGCAGAGGTTGACCATTTGGGTTTTCCTCACACAAACACCTAAGACGTGACAGGGCCACTTCTCAAATTACCCTGGGTGTCTGATGCAGGAGCATCCAGTGGTGTAAGGGCAATCTTGCATCACCCAAAAAAAAGCAATGTTTCAAAATTGTTGATGTTCTTTCCATTTATTTTCAAAATTTGTGGTTTTGGTTCCATAATCACTTGAATAATGATGTAGAACTTTCAGTTTTTCTAAACTGCTAAAAATAACTTGCTATTTTTAGAAAGTTTGCATTTGGGCACAGAAGTAAAATTTTACAAGAAGATTTATAACTAAAAAATAAGACCTTTGGCGAAGGAATCATGCAAAGATCATACGCGAGCTGAAAGATATTAAAGTTTCCGTTTCCTGAAAAATGCCTAAAAATTATGCAATCTCAGGTTTGAGGCACTAAACAGTCCCGTACAGGCCCGAAAATGGCCAGAACTGATAGAGCTGGTTCTTAGCATGTAGAGCACTCTGCGATCTTTTTGACGCATAAAATAGTTCATCAATCAGACACCCAAATCAAAAGTTATGGCTCCCAGAAGTTGACCTATTTTTGGAGGGAGATGTAAATTTTGAAATTAGGTTCTTGGCCGCTAAAAAGGCCATTAATAACCATTTTTAGGAACCCTGGGAAGTAGTAGAGTTAAGGGGGAAAGTGTAGAGTCAAGAATAGGTGGGAAAATAGAAACCCTAGCTAATTTGGAGTTACAAAAGGCTGATGATTCCATAGTCTTGTGATAGGAAGCTGTAATATTTTGCAGCCTGTGGAAGGTTGATTCCTCTGATTATATTTGAGCTTCTGTAATGTAATAAGTTGTCCAAATCAATAAAGAAAGTTCTTATTTTTGTGTGCAATTTTTGTTATTGTGTGTTTTATGATTTACCCCCTTCATCAGAATCTCACAGCGACATTGTGTTTGAGTGGCTTCTCCTTCAATTTCTCTAACATATGGTTGCACAATAACCCTGCTCATGTTGTCTTCTTTTCAAGGAATGTTGGAGTGAAATGAAGGGTCGTGGGTCTATTTTTTGCTTTTATGTTAAGCAGGAAATAACATAAGCACATTATAATGCATCGTGGGTTGATTTTTTTCTTTTATGTTTAGTAGGAAATAACATGAGCATGTTATAATGCGTGCACGTTATGTCCCATTTGGACAAAAAAGTGGCTTTGGCCACTTTTTTATCCCCCATATTTTTGCACACGCTCATCAAGTAATATAACCATTTATCTTTCTAAAGATGCTTGAAACAAGAAATGACATGCTTCCTAATATTAACCTCAAAAAACTCAACCCTATGCATTCTTAGGTTGTAAACATGAGAAAATATAAAACAAATCTCTCAAGCGTACCACAATTCACAAATTTCCACATAAAAGTATAAGGTCATAATTTACACAATCATTCCCAAGAGTAAACAAAAGAAAAAGAGGATAACAAAATCCTAATCCCATATAAGACACTCAACAAATCAAATACATTCTCATTTAAGTGATGCATTCACCAATAAAGAAAATAATAGCAAATGGAGGATGTGGTGGCCTATCTCGCAGCTCTAACTTGTAAAAATAATGGAAAAATATCCTTTATTTCACCTTCAAGCTCTTAAGCCTCTAAGAAAAATCTAAGCATTTTCTAACTCCACAACTCAAGCTCCCCCTCTCCAAAATTCACAAAATTGAAAATAAAAATGGAATGCCTAATATCCATTCCAATCCATAGGAGAGGATATAAAAGGGAGTTCCATATCACTTTGCTCCATCTAGTGGAATAGAGCCACATGACACCCTCCAACCTATGCACCTAACTCTTTTGCAACACAATAGATGACCATGCTCACACATGTGAAACCTCACAAGTATAACATGCCCAATAAATGCAAAACTCTTCCAAGGCCTACATGGTACATAAAAGAATTCCAAAACACTACAACACTCTTATCTAGGTTCCCTACCCATAGGTACTAGGGTTATAAAATAAAATAAAAATGAACATTTTCCAAGCTTGAAAAATACCCTTGAACGCAAAATTTGAGTTTCACCCAATAAAGCCACTTTAAATTACTTAAAGGTATTTACCATGGACCAAATGCTTAAATTAAATACAAATAAACACAATGAGGCATAACTAATAACACCACATGGCTAACACCACTAAGGCTACCCTAGTTTACACTTCTCCCAAAGATACCCCCATTGTTAACCCCATAAAGGAGAATCCCCACATGGAAGAAGATAAAAAGATTTTATCAAAGGACCCATCTCCTAGCACTAGGTCCAGACCCTTTGCTTTTGGGGAGGTTCATTCCAATACCCATACTAAGGATTCACTGTCCCTCTAACAGTTGTGAGGCCTTATCAACCAAAGTGGAAAAATTAGAGGAAGCCCTTAACTTGCACAATTTTATTATGAAAAGGTTTCTCTAGTAGTTTCAAATCATAAACAAGAGTTTGCAAGACAAATAAGGTCTCACCATATTTGGGTAGGAAAACATTGTGAAGCTTAATGAGGACTTGTGGTATGATGTCAAAGCTTTTTGTATTGTCATAAACACATGGGACAACATGCTTCAAATACTAGCTATCATGGAAAAGAAACAAGAAGAGATCACCATGATCATTTCCTTTAACAAAAATACCGTAAAAAAATTGGCTACCAGACTTTTCATCCTACAAAATAAACTATTAAAAAGGAAAAATAACACCATTGTGGAAGAAATAGCTAGGAGGGCTCATACCAAATTAGCTACCAACAATGGAAAGGTCATAGAAATTGAATATGACAAGCTACATGTATCTTTTGAAGACCAAGTGAATTTAATAGAAAAAGAGCAGAAGGTTGCCTCGAGTCTGTAAAAGCTCACTGAGCAAAGCTAGTTGTTTTGTTTTGGGTTCTCCTTTTTAGTTTTTGGACTATTTTTTTGTTGTGCTCTTTCATGGTTGTTGTTCCTGATGTGCAATTTCTTTTTGTAAGTACCACACCTCATGGGACTAGTTCCTTCTACCTTTGGGTTGCTTAGTTGTACAAGATAAGGCCCTTTCAAAACCTCTTTTTTACCTTAATCAAAAACACCACATGGATAACAAAGCGACTTTATCACACTTGACCAAGATGGTGTGGTATAATTAGATAAAACAACCAATCTTATTTCTGGATAGTGTGAGTGACATAATGGGATGATCCTCAACAATCCTCTAGTCCTCTTTCTAGCCTTTACTATAATTTTTTACACGCTTATTGCACACATTTAGTCTCATCATGAAAAATGTAGTTGAAGCACCACAATATTGAATTACATTATTCACATGTTCACATCTACAAATAACTCATACACAATGGTCATAACTCATATATGCACACGTCATAAGATATTTTGATAAAAACACATACCACTAGCATAGATAAAATTAAAGCATAATCCCATAATAACTAAATTACACCATTCAAATATCATAAAATACATGAATTTAATAAAATGTTTATTTCTCATAATTTCACTATTCACATCTTCCTTGAATTTAATATTTTAAATAAACTTGTATACACCCAAAAATGGCTCGAGTTGAATAAATAAATATTTTAATACTTATTTTATTCTCATTCTTCTATCAATGAATAAATATCCTAATTTATTTACTTGATTCACATTCACCACATTCTTCCAAAAATTAAATAAAAAAATGAATTTATTTAATTAGAATCATCTAAATCCTCTAAATCATCCTTAATTGAATAATCCCAAATTATTTAATTAATCATCATTCCAAAGTCCTAATTCTATAAATCCACATCATGTTGCACACATAATTGAATATTTTTAATATTTAGTTAGGCAATTATCCTCACCCACATGTCCTATTTATCCTCTAACCATTCCTATTCTCAAGAACTTGGTTTCTCCATGTCATCTTAGTCAAAGGAGACTTAGAGACACATGTCTCATTACCTCCTAGATTCCTTCCAACCTCCCTACAAAGGATTCTGTCTTTGACCCATGTTCTTTGGTCCTTGACAACATTGTGACAAGTGGCCTCTTGCTCACACCTTTCTCTCCACCTTGTCATCGTAGGAGGAACATTCTCCACCTTTATCTCCCTCATTGCAACTAATCAAATCTCCATTGTACACCTCATATGACTCATTCTCCACTGTTGAGATTGTGACACTTGGATCTTGGCCTCCTTAAGCCTATAAAAAGAACCTCTCATTCCTCCATTTCATACAAATCAAGCTTTAGAAAACTTATGCTGTAGAAATTCCACCATAGCTATCAAGTGTGCCTTTGGCTCATACTCTCATTTTTTACTGCATCCATTAGCATCATAATCTCATCTAGCTGCATATCAATATCACTATCAATGGCTTCATATCAATCATATCATCATTATCTTAGCTTTGCATTGTAGGATTGCTCTGTCGCAAGTATGTGCCTAATTGGTATTGTCATTGATGTCAACATATCTATGTTGTCATTGGTGTCAACTATGCTCTTACTTTGTTGAGGATATTGAGAAAATTAGCCCCTCTAGTGATATCAATGTGTTGCAATAGAAACAATGCATTACATGCAGAAGAATAGTCTCGAAGAATGCTCTGCATTTCCTATAAAATAAATATCTTTACTTTTGGATTGGAATTTATTTAGAATTCGGTTTGAAGATGCTATATTTTGAGTTTAGGCCTCCGGTATGAAGAATTGAGTGAGTTTTGTTCACCAAAGTGAAAACAGCTTTTTCTGTGTGTTTGGTGGTGACAGGGAGAAAGTGTTTTGCTCCGCATTAAAGTATTTTGGTCTACAGTTCTAGAAGTAAGTCTTTGATGATGTTAAGTGCCTTCAAATGTAATGGTTCATTATTTGGTGGTCCACAAGCTATCTTTTACTTATGACAGTGGTTGACAGTGTTGTTCTTGTGCTCTAGTTTGAAGAATCTTATTGATAGAGTGGTTAGAAATTGTACGGTTGTTCCTGGTGATTACATTGTGCTTGTAGATGTCTCTTGATCATGCTCCTTCATTTAGATTGGTCCGCAAGGCATAATTCAGATTGTGTATGAAGTGTGTTCTTGAATACTTGTGTTAATACCAGTCTTGGCCTACTTGGTTGAATCCATCATATGTGGAGATGCATCAAAGTTTGTGATAGTGTACTGTAGCATGGAAGATTGTGTTTAAGTCCTAGCTAAGGCGTGGTGTGATCTACATACATTCTTACATCTTTTCCTTAGCAAAATTTGTATTAGGTCTAGACCTATTCTATGCATGTTTGTAATACCGACCTTGGAGATTGTTCCAACAGTTGATGATTGTAATGCCAACCTTGATGATCATTCCAAGGTTGATGAAGTGTATAAATATTTGCAATTTAGTCATGAAAAGGTATCCAAGTGTGAAAATGTGAAGATAGAAGTGAAGAAAAGTAGCAAAGCAGAGTAGAGGTGTTTGTGTTTCAATGGAACTAAACTTTAGCATGAAGTAGATGCTATTATCTCAGTTCATTCTTTTGGTAGTGAGGCACCCTTTGGTAGTGAGCCATCCATAGGCAGTCAACCTTTCTTTGCAGTGAACAATCTAAGCAATGAGCCCTGTAGGCAGTGAGCCTCTAATTTTCAGTATTGATATAACATATATATTTCTGTGGGCTAACACCCACCATGGTTTTTCCCTTTTAGGGTTTTCCATGTAAATATCTGGTGTCTTCTATGTTGTTTATGCTTTTGTGTTGAGCTTCTCATTTGATGCTTTCATGATTATATATGAATATAAGTAATTGATAAGTTAATGATCATATTTGGTTAAAAGTTTTAGGACAACTGATTCCCCCTCTCTCAGTTGTCTAGTGCAGTTCAACAATTGGTATCAGAGCGAGGTTCCTCTAAAGAAAGCCTAACAACTTGAGGAAGATTTGGGATGTCTTATAGGAAGGAAGCTCCACATTTTGATGGGACAAATTATACTCTTTGGAAGACACAAATGAAAAGCCATCTTCTTTGTCTTGGTTATAAAGTATGGAAAGCTACAGAAGCAAAATACACCATGCCTCCAAATGGCTTGATGATTGAAGATGAAATCAAAGAATATGAGGTGGATGTCAAAGCAAAGGATGCTTTGTTAAGTTCCTTAAGTGACTCTATGCTAACAAAAGTTGTGGACCTTGAAACTGCAAATGAGGTATGGGATAAGATAAAAAATCTGTATGAAGGAGATGATTCTGTAAAAGAAACCAAGCTACAAAGTTTGAAAGTGAAGTATGAGGGTTTGAAGATGAATGAAGATGAAAACATAATAGCCTTTATGCAAAGAGTTGATGAACTTGTCAGTGGAATTAAGGGTATGGGAGAAACTCTCGGTGATAAGGAAGTTGTGATGAAAATTCTTAGATCACTACCAAAGTCATATGGTCACAAGGTTGCTGCAATTGAAGAATTCATGACTGTGAAGACTATTGACAGAGATCAGTTACTTGGAAAGCTTATCTCCTTTGAGATGAGAGAATTTGGTGATGCCTTGCCTAAAGTTGAATTAGTCTTTAAATCCAGTACTTCAGCAGAGATCTCTAGAGCTGAGAAATACAAGGTGGATGATGACTTTGATGAAATTGAAGCTAACTTTGTTGACAGGCTACAAAGAGGGTCCCGTAAGTTTAAAGGTAATGTAACTTTCAAATGTTTCTCTTGTGGTAAAGTAGGTCATTATGCTTCCAGATGTCCTAAAAGAATTAAAAGAAATAAGAAGAAATATGAGAGCAGGCCTAGAGTTCCAAAGAAATGTTACTATGTCAGAGATTTTGATGATGAAGGAGTGACTGATGATGAATCTGATGATGCTAATACTAGTGCAAATGAATGCTTGTTTATTGCCATTAAGGAAGATCCTATGTCTACTAATTCTACTAGCTGTATGAAGGATGAAAAACTAGTAGAAGAAAGTGCTTTGGATGTTTAGGTTGAAAAAGATAAGGATGAATGTATTATTGATAGTGGATGCTCACATCACATGACCGGTGACAAAATTAAGTTTGTAAGTTTGGAAAATTATGATGGAGGATTCATTAGGTTTGGAGATAATGTAGCTGGTAAGATTTGTGGAAAAGGATCTATTTCATTTGATGGAAAGCATAATACTGATAGTGTTCTATATGTGAAGGGTTTAAAGCATAATATTTTGAGTGTTGGCTGAATGTGTGACAAAGGATATGATCTGAGATTCAAAGATAATGGGTGCAAGATCATGGAGAGCTCCAGAACTATGATTGCTACCAGAAAGAAAAAAAAGGTAATATCTATCAATTGAGAGGAACTAATGATTATTGTTTATTGGCTTAGGAAGATGAAAGTTGGCTATGGCATAGAAGGATGTGTCATATAAACTTTGATAGTCTAGTAAAGATAAGCTCAAGTCAGGCTGTGAGAGATTTACCAAAACTTGTGAAACCCTCCAACTCAATTTGTAAGGAATGTCAGTTGGGAAAACAAACAAGAACAAGCTTCAAGAACAAAGAGAAATTCTCTGCCAGTTTGCTAGATCTAGTGCATACAGATCTCTGTGGTCCTACAAGGGTAAGAAGCCTACAAGGTGACATGCATTTCATGTTTCTTATTGATGATTATTCTAGAATGACTTGGGTTACTTTTCTAAGAGACAAATCAGAAGCCCTAGAAAAATTCAAATCTTTCAAGGTAATGGTTGAGAATGAACTAGATTTGAAGATCAAATGCTTGAGGTCTGATAGAGAAGGTGAATTCACATCAAATGAATTCAACATTTTCTGTGAAGAGCATGGAATAAAGAGACAATTGTCTACACCTAGAACTCCTCAGCAGAATGGAGTTGTGGAAAGGAAGAATAGAATAGTTTAGGAGGCTGCTAGGACAATGATGAAGGAAGAAGGTCTTCCAGAAGTCTTTTGGAAAGAAGCTATTCACACTATTGTCTACATTCAAAATAGAGTTCAAGTGAAAGGTAAATGTACTAAAACTCCCTATGAATTGTGGTATGGAAGAATCCCTACAGTAAAATATTTCAAAGTCTTTGGAAGCAAATGCTATATCAAGAGAGATGAAGATCTAGGAAAGTTTGATGCAAGATGTGATGAAGGAATCTTTCTTGGATACTCTACCAAGAGTAAGGCCTACCAGTGCTACAACAAAAGGCTCAAAAAGATTGTTAAAATTGCAAATGTGAAGGTAGATGAAGGTGAAGAAAGAATATCAGACCTAAGTTGTTATGAACCAGATGAACCCGCGACTATAGAAATTGAAGACAAAGATGAGCAAGCAGACAGTCAGGATGAAGAAGAGGCTCCAGAAACTGTTGTCAAGACTCCCAGGTATGTAAGGATTAATCATTTTGAAGATCAAATTATAGGTGACAAGAACCAAGGTGTGCTAACAAGAAGAAGAGCTGCAGAGGAACAAGTCAATTATTGTTTTCTTTCAAAGATTGAACCAAAAATTGTGAATGAAGCATGCAATGATGAAAATTGGGTAAAGGCAATGGAGGAAGAACTATTGCAGATAGAGAAGAATGAAACTTGGGAATTAGTTCCTAGACCCAATGACAAAAATATTATTAGAACTAAATGGGTCTTCAGGAACAAGCTGAATGAAAATGGAGAAGTTGTAAGGAATAAAGCAAGACTTGTATGCAAAGGATATTCTCAGATTGAAGGGATAGATTTTGAAGAAACTTTTGCCCCAGTAGCTCGGATCGAAGCAATTAGAATGTTCCTGGCATTTGTAGCTCACAAAGATTTCAAGGTATATTAGATGGATGTGAAATCTACTTTCCTAAATGGTGAATTAGAAGAGGAAGTATACATTGAGCAACTGGAGGGACTCCAATTGTCAAATTAGGGTGATATGATATGTAGGTTGAAGAAAGCATTGTATGGACTCAAACAAGCTCCTAAAGCCTAGTATGCAAGGTTAGACATGTATTTATTGCAATTGGGATTTAGTAAAGGTACTGTAGATAGTAATTTGTACTTCAAAATCAATGATGGTCAGATCTTGATTGTTGAGGTCTTTGTTGATGACATTTTCTTTGGAGGAAATGAAGGAATGTGCATAAAGTTTTTCGGTGAAATGAAAAGTGAATTTGAAATGTCCATGTTTGGTGAAATGAATTTCTTTTTGGGTCTACAAATCAGTCAATTAGATAAAGGAATCTTCATATCTAGTCTAAGTATGTAAAAGAGTTGTTGAAGAAGTTTGGGATGGAAGACTCTAAACTAGTATGTACTCCCATGATGACTGGTTGCAAGTTGCGAAAAACTGATGAATCACCTAAGGCTAATTAGAAAAAGTACATATCCATGATTGGAGGATTGCTTTATCTAACTCAAACTAGACCAGATATTATGCATGAAGTTTGTCTTGTTGTAAGGTTTCAAGTTGATCCAAGAGAATCACATGTGATGGTAGTTAAGAGAATCTTGAGGTACTTGAAAGGTACTCTAGATTATGGCGTATGGTATCCAAAGGACAATGATTTCACTCTTAGTGCTTATACAGATGCAGATTAGGTTGGAGATGTTGATGAGAGAAAGAGTACAAGTGGAGGTACATTCTTCTTAGGCAATAGATTGGTTTCATGGCTGAGCAAGAAACAAGATTCAATCTATTTATCAACTGCAGAAGCAGAGTATATTATAGTAGCATGTTGTTGTAATCAAGTGTTATGGATGAAGTAGACTTTGAAGGATATAAGAGTTGTTTATGAAGATCCAATTACAATCTTGTGTGACAATATAAGTGCCATAAATATTTCCAAGAATCTAATGATGCACTCAAGAACAAGGCAAATATCTATAAGGTATCACTTTTTGAGAGAGAAGGTGACTAAGAATGAAGTAAAGTTGGAATATGTGTCCACAAAGGAATAGATTGCAGACATTTTCACTAATCCTCTACCTAAAGACACCTTTGAGTATCTCAAAGAAAAGTTAGAGGTCATTACCCCTACTATCCTAAACTAAGATGCATTGGAATGCATCAATCCAGTGGAGCTCAAGTGTCATTCCTTGATTTGGATTGATGTTTTGAAGGCTACCTCTTAGGGGGAGTAGCCAGATGTATTGGTAATAGTTCAGTTGGATCATAGCAGTAGAATACAAGTAGGTACCCTTTGCTATTGATGTCAAAGGGGGAGAGAAATCATGTGAAACAATTAGGGGGAGAAAGAATGCAGATGTGTAAATAGAAAGGGGGAGAATCTTGTCTCGATGGTCTTTTCAATTTTTCACACCATATGTTGCCATCAATGACAAAGGAGGAGATTTTCACAAGTATGTGCCTAATCACTGTTTTCATTGATGTCAACATATCTATGTTGTCATTGGTGTCAATTTTGCTCTTACTTTGTTGAGGATATTGAGAAAATTAGCCCCTCCGGTGATATCAATGTGTTGCAGTCGAAATAATGTATTACATGTAGAAGAACAGTCTGGAAGAATGCTCTGTATTTCCTGTAGAATAAATATCTTTACTTGCGGATTGGAAGTTATTTAGAAGGCTGTCTAAAGATGTTATATTCTGAGTTTGAGCCTCCGGTATGAAGAATTGAGTGAGTTTTGTTCACCAGAGTGAAAACAACTTTTTCTGTGTGTTTGGTGGTGACAGGTTGAAAGTGTTTTGCTCCGCATTAAAGTATTTTGGTTTGTGGTTCTGGAAGTAAGTCTTTGATGATGTTAAGTGCCTTCAAATGTAATGGTTCATGATTTGGTGGTCTGCAAGCTATCTTTTAGTTATGACAGTGGTTGACAGTGTTGTTCTTGTGCTCCGATTTGAAGAATCTTATTGATAGAGTGTTTAGAAATCATGCGGTTGTTCCTGGTGATTACAATGTGCTTGTGGATATTTCTAGATCATGTTCCCACATTTGGATTGGTTTGCAAGGTGTAATTCAAATCATGTATGAAGTGTGTTCTTGAATACTTGTGTTAATATCAGTCTTGGCTAACTTGGTTGAATCCATCATTGGCGGAGATGCATCAAAGTTTACTATAGCTTATTATAGTGTGGAAGATTGTGTTTAAGTCCCAGCTAAGGCGTGGCATGGTTCGCATACATTCTTACATCTTTTCCTTAGAAAAGTTTGTATTAGGTCTAGACCTATTCTATGTATGTTTGTGATACCGACCTTGGAGATTGTTCCAACGGTTAATGATTGTAATTCCAACCTTAATGATCATTCCAAGGTTGATGAAGTGTATAAATATTTGTAATTGAGTCATGAAAAGGTATCCAATTGTGAAAATGCAAAGATAGAAGTAAAGAAAAGTAGCAGACCAGAGCACAGGTGTTTGTGCTTCAATGGAACTAAACTTTGGCATAAAGTAGATGCTGTTATCTCAGTTCATTCTTTTGGCAGTAAGCCACCCTTCGGTAGTGAGCCATCCATAGGCAGTGAGTCTTTCTTTGTAGTGACCAATTTGGGTAGTGAGCCTCTAATTTTTAGTATTGACACAACATAGATATTTCTGTGGGCTAACACCCACCATGGTTTTCCCTTTTAGGGTTTTCCACATAAAAATATGGTGTCTTCTATGTTGTTTATGCTTTTGTGTTGAGCTTCTCATTTGATGCTTTCATGATTATATCTGAATATAAGTAATTGATAAGTTAATGATGATATTTGGTTAAAAGTTTTAGGACAACTGATTCACCCCCCCTCTCAGTTGTCCAGTGCAGTTCAACATGCTCAAATTGCACTATCATCTAGAAATCCATTCTCTCTTTGTCATCTTAAAATAACAAGGAAGTCTACTTTTGAGAGCTTAATCATAATCTACAAAGATCATTGAAGAGATAGGCAACAATAGAAAACATGAGGTAAATCGATTCACAAGGTATAAGTTTGGTTTATTGCATTTGTCTTATTTTCATTGGAGTATTGAATATTTAAGTAGATTCTATTGTAGTTCAAATTTTCAATCACTTTGGCACCCACCATGGGGCCTTGCCCCATTTTTAACTATCAAATTTGAGATTTTGATGCTCTTGCAGTCATAACAGGTCGTTCCTATGCATTCAATTTCCAGTTCTGTGCATTTGTCAAAAAAATAGCAGTCCTGCGCATTTAAAACTTCTTTCAATGCATATGAAACTTCTTTTTGCACATTTGTTTTCCTCTACATATAACTAATCTTTTTGCTCATATGATGTCTATTTTAGCGCATATAAAATCTGTCAGTTTTTAAGGTGTCTTTTTGATCATTTTGATACTAATTTTGGTTGCAGGTATTATCAATCATCAATGGAGGTTATTAACAAAATGTTCCTATAGGTTTAAGAGCTGGTTTAGACATTTTTAGTTACATCTTGTATACAAATCTTCATCTAGTTTTTAATTAGGAGTAAACTTACATCTTGCATCCAAATCTTCATCTAGTGATTAATTAGGAGTAAACTTACATCTTTGCATACAAATTTCACATAGTCCCAAACTAGGAGGTTAAAATTGAACAAATCTTTCATTTAAATCTTGCATTTACAAATCTACATCTAGCATAAATAGGGGAAAGTAACTTGATCAAATCTTCAATACATTCATCACATAGTTTGATTAGGAGGTTAAAATCAACTATCTTTTAATTTTATGCTATCATGTCATTTTTGTGCTTGGTAGATTAAACCACATTTAGATTAACTCTAGAAGGTCAATGAACTAGTGTCTACTGTGTTTGTAAAATGATGATAGGCATATGCTCTCCCCATTTCAGTATTGGAATTAGACCGGACAACTGAGAGGGGGGGTGAATCAGTTATCCCAAAAATTAACCTTTCTTCCTTTTAATCTTCTTTCACAATTTGGAAATTGATTAATGATGTAAACATTAAAGCATGAAACATCACATAAGCAAAAACATAATCAACACATTTGACACCAAGATTTTTGACGTGGAAACCCAGTTAAGGGAAAAAACCACGATGGGTGTTAGCCCACAAGATTCATACCCTGTTAAAAGTACTTAAAAAAGAATAGGAAGGCGCTTGCCTTTGGGATCACTACCCATAGCTCACTAATCAAAAGAGAGGCTCACTTCCTACAAGAAATTTAAGTTTTAACACAGAAAGAATTAATGGAGAAATAGCATCTACTTAATGTCTGGTTCAGTTTCATTGAATGCACATAAAACTTTTGTTCTGCTTCCAAACTCTTCTTCACTAAATTTTCAATCTATTCTACTTTTGCTCTTCTACTCCTCTTCTTTTCTTTGCTCTGAATCCTTTCTTTAGATTTATTATTTTCGCTCAAGGATAATTTTCCACGACTCAACGACACTCCTTTATATGCTTCATCAATCTTGGAATAAACATCAAGGTCGACACACCAAACATCTTACTTAATGCAAATCACTAAGTTATCAGCCAAACATTGCTAAGACTTGAATCTTCTTTCAACAACACACCATGCTCTAGAGAATTGCTTCTGGAACATCTATAATATGATTCAATCATTCAGTCAGCCAGGACTGAGAAGAACAACACCAAGAGGGAAATCTTCACCAACAAGCTCAAACTTCAATACGAACCTCCAACACAGTAGTCACATGATCCAGAGACCTCCACAAGCACAATGAATTCAACAAAAACATCTGCACTCCTTCAAATCATTAGAATCACTTGCATCTTCATTCAAAAGCTCAAGAATACTATCTGCCATGACTGTCATCATAGAAAGATTCCTTGCGGATCTCTAAACCACAAACCACTTGAATGGATGATACACATTGACTTCCCAAACATGCCTCTAGATCCATAGATCATTATTTGACATATTCGGAAGGATCCAGACTACTTCTCTGTCACTCTGTCTCTTCTAAATACTGCAAAATTAGTTCTACTCAGATGGCCATAGTTTCTTCAAATCTTCATGTAGACCTCTCAAATCCTGACTGGAGCTACTTCATGCAATCCTCTATACTTCTATATGATCCACATCCATTGATATTTATTATTTTTCTCAATATCCTTAACATTCCAATCTTCTAGTCAGGCAACAAGATAGGATATAGTTGACACCAATGACAACAAGAATATGTTGACATCAATGACAACATCAATTAGGCACAATATTGCAACAATATCCCCCTTTGTCATTGATGGCAACATATGATGTGAAAAACTAATTCAATCATCAAGACAAGAGCTTCTCCCCCTTTCTCTTATCACTTTTGCAACCATTATCTTCACTACTCCCCCTTTCACCAGCAACTAGTTTTTCACATGACTTCTCTCCCCCTTTGACATCAATGGAAAATGACACATATTTGCAGTCTTTTCTCCTTAGTTTTGTTTCAAATCAAACTCAAAAATTGCATGTCGACTACTCCCCCTGAGTAGTGCTTCCTTAACATCAATTTGGATCACAAGATATGATTGTGAATTCCACTAGACTGATGCACTCTAATGCATCTTAATTCTAATTAGGAGGGGTAATAACCACTAACTTCTCTATGAGATACTCAAAAGTATCCTTGGGAAGAGGCTTCATGAAAATATCTGCAATCTGATCCTTTGATGACACAAACTCCAACTTGACTTCATTCTCATTTACCTTCTCTCTCAAGAAATGAAACTTGATGGATATATGCTTTGTCTTTGAATGCAACACCAGATTCTTTGAGATACTTATTGTACTTGAATTATCATAGAAGATTGTGACAGGCTCCTCAAACAAAATGCTGATGTCCTTCAACATTTTCTTAATCCATAGGATTTGAGTACAATTGTTTACTACTGCTATATACTCATCCTCTGCTATAGATAGGGAAATTGCCTCCTACTTTTTACTTAGCCAAGAAACCAATCTACTTCCCAAGAAGAATGCACCACCCCTGGTGCTTTTCTGTCATCCACATCTCCTACCCAATCAGCATATGTATATGCATGAAGAGTGAAGTCATTATCCTTTGGATACCATAATCCATAATCAATTGTCCCTTGGAGATATTTGAAAATTCTTTTGACTGCTACAACATGGGATTCTTTAGGATCAACTTGGAATCTAGTGACAAGCCCAACTGCATTCATGATATCAGGTCTGGTCTGAGTTAGATAGAGTAGTGATACCTTTGTCTAATTGATTTGCAAACCTAAGAAGAAGTTCATTTCACCAAACATGGACATCTCAAATTCACTTTGCATCTAATCAGCAAATGTTTTGCACATACTCTCATTTCCACCAAAAATGATATCATCAACAAATACCTCAACAATTAGAATATTCTCATGATCAATCTTGAAGTAGAGATTACTATCAGCAGTGCCTTTGTTGTAACCTAGCTTTAGCAAATACTTATCTAGTCTTGCATACCAGGCTCTTGAAGCTTGTTTGAGTCCATACAATGCTTTCCTTAATCTGCAGACCATGTCTCCCTGATTAGACAACTGAAATCCTTCTGATTACTCAATGTAGACTTGTTCTTCTAACTCTCCATTTAGAAATGTTGACTTGACATCCATCTGATAGACTTTAAAATCTATATAAGCAATAAAAGCAAGAAATAATCTGACTGCCTCTATTCTTGCCACCGGAGCAAAACTTTCTTCAAAATCAATTCCTTCCACTTGAGAATATCCTTTGTATACCAACCTTGCTTTATTTCTTACAACTTCACCTTCTTCATTTAGCTTGTTCCAGAAGACCCATTTAGTTCCAATCACATTTTTATCCTTAGGTCTAGAAACATGATCCCAAGTGTGATTTTTTTCAATTTGCATTAATTCTTCTTTCATTGCTTTTACCCAGTTTTCATCTATGTAGGCTTCACTTACTATTTTTGGTTCAATCTTTGAGATCAAACAAATCTCTTCTTGATCTTCAATAATTCTTCTTCTAGTTCGGACACCTTTATTTCTGTCTCCTATGATTTGATCTTTAGGATGATTCATCCTTACATACCTGGGAGTTTTGGGAATTGTTTAAACTTCTATTTCTTGAGCTTGTTCCTCAACTTCTACACTATCCTCTTGAATTACTAGATTTTTTAGATTAATCTGGATCTAGATCTAAGTTTGCACTTGCCTTTCTTGACTTAGATTTTCATCTTGATCATCTGAATCATATCGGCAATATTTGTATGTGGATTTGAGATACCAATGCACCATTGTAAGATAGTTAGGTGCTCTATTAGAGAAGTACCTGTTAGAAAGGATGATTTTGATGGCATTATTAAATCTGTTAGTAGTAATTTGAAGGAAATTGCAAGCAATCTTTCAACAGAGATTTATAATTGATTCCCTTGAGATGAAATACTTGATGCCATGTCTATTGTGTATCCTCAATTTTGGGTTCAAGGCCACCGAGATAGCCCAATCTTTTTTCATCAAAACGTAACTACGTTGACCGCACACTTTTCAAAAAGTGTAGAATGCAATGGACAACAAATAGAAGGAATTATAGATGAAAATAAGTATAAAGGACAATGTAATCAGTTTGCAAGAAGTATGATAGACCAGTTTAATGCCATGGAGAATCCCTTCGAAATGGGATCAATAACAAAGGCCTAGAAAAAATTGGGTCAGAGTGAAATATTACATGATTCGATATCAGAATATTTCAAACTTGCTGATTTATGTCAAACAATGTTATTGGGTTTGGTGGAAGATGTGAGAGTTTTCAATGCATTGGGATTTTTGAAATCAAAGATAAGAAACAAACTAGACAAGAATTTGGAAAATTGCTTGAGGGTGTTCGGAAGTGCGTATAATGTCAAAAAATTTCATTATGAAAGGGCACTTACAATCTGGAAGTCCATATGTGAAAGAAGAGGGTTGTGTAACTCTTCAAGTTCAAACACTGGTAGTGGTGGGACAAATGACTTTGACACAATGATGGATGAATTTGACTTTGGGACTCAAAATCAAGATGAAGAAAATGAAGACCAGACTCAGAATCAAGACAACTCTTTTTCTTTTTCTGAATGTCAGTTTGAGGACCTTGACTCGATTTGGGAAATGGAAGTGAATTAGCAGTTTTTAGGTATTTATACTACATTTTATGAATTATATTCCAAAACTGTAGTTGATGATATTTTAAATTTATATTCCTTGAAATTGTGAATCAAATTGAATACATTAACATATTATTAATTATTTCATATTTTAATTGTGTCATACTGATAAGTTTTACATGTACTCAGTGATTCATCATTCAACTCAATGCTTAATATTTCCTTGCTAAAGTTTATTTCTTCATAAAACATAAACTTTGTAGTAAAGTAGAATTTTGGTCTTTGATTTGATATGGTAAATAAAATTAATTTAACATGTTAACAATAGTAGGATATAGAACAATGACCATCAGGAGTCGTTGAATGTGTATTTAGTAGTTGAAACTAGAGTTTATTTTCAATTGATAAATTAAATAATACAGATAATTGAACATCAACACATTACTAAATTTTAATTTTCTATTTATTTTTAAATGAAAGACTACATAGAGGCAATGAAAAATCTTGCTCAAGAGTCAAAGACAACTCTGCACAGAGCTGAGTTGGAACTCAAAAAGTTGAAACTCATAATATCAATATCAAATCTTTCTAACAATTTTTTTAGCAAATTCCACTATTCAGGTGGTGGAATTGGCATTTCTTCTAGCTGATGTTGTTTGACTTGAATTTTTGTTAACAATGCATGATCGAATTTCAATTTGGATCCTGGGTCTGACTTGAATGTTTCAGCCAAATATACATTCAAGAGTATCAGTTGTTTGATGAAATCCAAAACGTTCGCCTCATCTAGGTTCCCAACAAACTGGTCCAAATCAATCCTCCTTGCATCCTCCATCTTCTTTCTAAAATTATCCTTTCCAATGAATCAGTCATTTTTGTCAAAACCCTATAGCAAACCAAGCTTTTTCAAGTTCCTTACCTTTTCATCCTCATTCTTAATCTTTGTTGTAGCCTCAATCATAAATTTTGTTGTTTCACACATTCTTGAACACTGTTTAATGATAGATGTCACCTTCATTGCGGCTTCAATCCGATTAGTAATGCCTTTTGAAATCAACTCATTGTCACTGGCTTTGTAGAATGTTTCTAGAACTTGATTTGTAGATTTCTCTTTTGCCTGTAGTTGCAAATTTGTGGTGTCCATTAAATATTTGCTCAGCTTATCAAAATGTAGTCTCATGGCATCAATGACTTGAAAGAATTCACACAATTGATCAAACCTTTGCATTATTTTTTCCCAAATCTTTTGTTTCATGTGCTTGATTGTTTGTCTACAAAATTCAGTTAACTTTTTTTAACAAGATTTTATTTCATTTTTTGCTTTCATAAGTTGTGCGGCCAATGTTCCATTTTTTTGCCTCTCTTTCTCCAATTTTTGTTCCCACTGTTCATTTGCTTTCCCAATGCTTTGTCTTAATTTTTCTGAAGTGGATTTTTCCTCATTATATTTCTTTTTGATCTCATCTAACTCTTGCTTCAGTCCATTCAATTCCACCTCTGTTTGTTTATCCTCTTTGCTTGTTGATGTAGAGGCAGATTTTTTTATTCTTTTTTCTAATTCATTGCTCTTGTTATCTGTTGCTTTCCTCTTTGCTTTCTCATTTGCTAAATTTGCCTGTAATTTTTCTGTTTGATTCTGCAACTTTTTTTTTCTCTCTATCATGCTTTAGCAATGACGTATAAACCAATTCATTGTTCTTCTTTGATATATTAATTTTGTTAGTATTTTTTAATCCAGAAAAATCAAATTGCAAACTGCTCACTTGAAATTTAGATCGATCCATCTAATTTTTTGGTTTATTTTGAACTGTGGGAACAACAAATGTGTACTCCATGATTTCTGTATTTGTGTCAAATGTGGGTAATATCATGGTTGTTGCAGGATCTGAAGTTACATCAGACACACTCTCCATCAATTGCTTCTTATCCTTTTTATACAAATCTAATTTCTTTTAAACTCTTGAATGTAATCAAAACCCAGGGACACAAGAATAAGGGAATGCTTGAATGGTGAAGGAATAGGAGTATTTGCAATTTCTTTTATAGCCACACTAAATGGGGGAGTGCCTAGAAATAATTCCTTTGTAGTGGAACTGGTAGTTGGACTTGGACATACCATAATCCTTTGTCTTTTTTGTGTCCCTTGTTCACTGAGTGTTTGTGTGGTATCTTGTATTGGTGTCCTCTTGTGTGTAACTTGTTGTTGGACCTGTTGTTGTAGCACATGTTGACTAAGTTCTCCACTAGTGGCAATGCTAATCGCACTAGGCTCTCCACCATGGGCATGTCCAAGTTGTGATTGCATTTGACCATGAGGATTAGGATTTGAATCTATAACAAATTCAATTCTTCCAGTTCTACTTGTATGACCTTGGTGTATTTTATCAGCTGATTCAGCTCCAAGGCCTCTTTTATCAAATACTTTTTGGCAATGGTGACTAAATCTATTGGATTCCAAATGCTTTGTCCTTGGGACCCCAAACCACCACCTTGATAACCCAACTTTTCTGCTATGACTGCTCCTGAAGTATATGATTTTTTTGTGTTCTGACTTAAACTAGGTTTGTAAATGCTTTGTTCATCCTATCATCACTAGGTTCATCATCTCTATCACTTTTAGTTTCTTCAACTTCACATTCATTCAGATGCTCTATATTCCATAATTTGCTAAACTCTTCATCTTCATTGATTTCTCCATAGTCTTCATCAGTTCTCGGTTCACCTAGATCCTTCCTCATAGACCAAAATGCAGCAATTTTTGACTGTGTCCAAGATTTTTTTGTAACAGAATCATCTAGATAATCTAGCATTTTT
Source organism: Cunninghamia lanceolata (assembly GCA_027924645.1). Classification (NCBI taxonomy): domain Eukaryota; kingdom Viridiplantae; phylum Streptophyta; class Pinopsida; order Cupressales; family Cupressaceae; genus Cunninghamia; species Cunninghamia lanceolata. The sequence goes on from BSBN01001373.1 coordinate 888,357, forward strand.
GCTCTAATAGATGGTTTATCACTTTTTCTATAAAAATTGTTGTACCTCCTGATTTCATTCTCTGTTGGTGCTCCTGTAATTTGGACCTAGTGCAATGCCATAATTTCTGCTAACAACTGTTCAAAAGAAATACCTTTCTCAACAATAGTTTTCTCTATTGCAATTTTGACCTCATCCCAGGAATCCTTGTTTCTCAAGTTTTCAAGCAAGGGTTTACATTAATGTTGAATTCTACTTGCAGCATTCTATTGGCCACAATCATTGTTTTAATGGTGTCACATAGATCATACTGCCACTGATAGACAACATCAAAATTAAAAATTTTCAAAAGATCTTGTGCCACCTTAAATGCTTTTCTCTCAAATGTGAACCCTCCACATGAAAAAGGTAAAGAAGGAAATAAGGTCTTCTTTTGTTGACTGACAAAGTGTAGTTCATCAGTACTTTGCATCTACCTTACATATTCCAATGCAAAAACCCTTTCTGTCACATGTATTGGAAGTTTGTATGGCTCTACTTCTGATCCATAAAATCTTAGCACAGTATATTCTTCCAATAAGTACCAATCAACCAATTGTATTTTTTTTCCTAGTTGAATGAAATCTCTACATGATATAAGTAATCTAGGCATTGGACTATTTGTAATTGCTTGATGCAGTGGAGCCAAAAAGTAGTCTACAAAGTGATTGTAGTTCCTTCGAGAATCATGCATCCTTATCTTAGTGGTCCAATCATATACTGGAGCCATTTTATTTTCCTCAGCATTGCTATAGGGCTGAATATGAAGCTTGTTGTTCTGAAACATTCCACTAAATTTGAATAGAAAAAAATAGTACAAGTATGTTGTGAACCTAAATGTCTTGGTGGAACCTCCTTTAATCATTAAAAATTGTTTATGCAGGGATTCTACAATGTGCTCAATAAATTTATAATTGACATGTAAACCATTACCATAATGGATATTATATACCATTTCAAGGAGGCTTGCATCCACTTCCCAATTGCTATCCAGTCCGAGGCAAAATGCTAGCATGGAAATAGTATCCTGAGTCCATGATTTAAAAATTTTCAAAGGATAAGGAGGCTTATGGTTATCTTTCAAGATGTTTTTTTCTTCAACTATTTTATTTAGGAAAGAATTTTTTCTCCTTTCATTTGCTACTTCATAATCACTTTCTAAGTCAATGTGGACGTCTCCAAATCGTTGGGTTGTAAACCCCAACACTTTTCCAAATTCTTCTGCATTAATGGATAAAATTTCTTCTTTGGTATCCTTATTTACAATTGCTCTTTTGTTACCATCATAATTGTGGGCATAGACCATGATAAATTCTGGGCAAGGGAAAACCTCATGTAACATTACGCGCCCTAATCTAGTTACCCATGGTGCATTGATACTATCAACTTTCTTTTTATTGGCAGCCTTATTCTCACATGAAAATCTAAGTTCTGAGGTAAATCTACCATACATGTTAGGATCTTAAATATCATGGTATTCATTAGTCAAACCTGAGGTTTTAAGCAATTCAGAATAATCTATTTTTTTATCTATACTTGCTCTGCCTTTCCCAAAAACTTTTTTTGGTCTACTAGTGGTGGTAGACATGCTTATATAGTGTGAAATTTTTCTTAAGTCTCTCAACCCTAAATGCAAAGTTTGACAAAATAAGATTTTAAGAAATGATGAAACGTAACCTAGGGTTTCTATGTTTTGTCTTACTAGCTTTGTTGGAAATGGCACTACAATGAGCAATCTAAAATCTCCTTGGTGCACTACAATGAGCAATATGAAATCTCCCTGACGCCCTGTGTGCTAACCCTCTCGATTCTCACTTAAAAATAAAATCACTTAGCAGTAAAAAGTAGAAACTAGAAAGTTTGCTTTTTTTATGAAGTGACTTTTTTAGTGAATGAAACGTCAAGTCAAGTTTCAACGTGTCGCTATTAGTACATGTCTGACAGCTGTCCTACATTGACAACTCACGTCAGTCTCTAAACCATTGATCTTTGTAAATCTAAGGGTTTAGGGTGATTCCAGATATTTAAGTTCACAAGCCTAGTGTTCTATGCATTTCATTCTGGAATGCAACTAGAACCATCCATCAAATGTTCATCAAACAACAAGTATTTTATGATATAAACAATAAACATAATCTGCATTTCTTCATTCATTTAATTATAGTCACACTTTTCATTTAATTACATTCTATTTAATATTAATAAAAAAATTATTCACAGTTTTTGGTCTTGTGGACATCAACTTTCATTCATTCATTCATTGATATTAATTCAAAGAAATTGTTATAGCTGGGGGATAGCTATTCACCTACGCCCTTGGCAAATCAATATGTTACAAAAAATTCCCATACATATTCTTTCCCATGATAATATAATATATTACATCAAAATTAAACATTCAACACAGAGAGCCCATGTTCTAGAATCCTGAATAACCCTAAGCTATTTAGATTTAGAAGAAAAACACAAACAACTTGGAGATAGATAACCATATACATGCAACAAAGCATTACTCATTTAAAAACAACATGAAACTGCTAAATTTATGCCACCCAACAAGACTGTATCTTATTATTCCGTCAAAATTTGCCAAGTCTAAAACAACCAACCCTATGAAATGACTCAATGAGCAAGATAGTTCCTTTATAGATCAGGAATGTGCTATCGACATTGAATACATTGTACTTCAAATTGTTATAGATACAGAGAACAAAAGATTGTCAATCCACAATTCCATATTTGTCATTCCACTCATCGTATGTCTCCTCTATCGGCCAAGATAATGAAAGTATTTCTTCAATCTGGCCATTATGGCTGACATACCTGGCATCCAACATACCTTTTACATGGTTAGAGAACGTAGAAAGATTCCTTTCAAGAGTGTTCAGATTGTCCAATGCTAAGCTTAGTACTTGCATACTCATAGTTGGATCACTTGCAATTGCATCACAACAAGTGGGAATTAATCAAAAAATATTGTCTACAATCTCCTTTCTCTAGTTGTCCAATTCTTCTGTTTTGCCAACACCATCCAAGATGGGAGGTAACCACTTAGTGTCCAACCCTTCAAAACCCCACAACCTCTATTTCACAACTGAATCAAATTTCAACTGGAAACTGGCCACATCCTAAAAACACTTCAAAATGTTAAGCACCTTCAGTATGTCAGCAGGTGCATTGGAATCATACCTGGCACACCTCATAAATTCTTTGACTTTTTCAGTTCTATGTAACCATTTTTTTAAAGCTCAATAGTTTCTGTTTGTCAGACTCATGCTTTTCATAGGCTGGTCTCAACTGTAAGTAGGATTTCCAAGCCTCATCAACTTTGGTTGAAATATTTGTCACCTTGTTCTTGATCAAGTTGGTTGTTAGGGTTAGCTGGCAGAAGATATCAATTAAATGCAAATAAAGATTAAACAGAGAAATGGAAATACACAGAATTAATAACAGCGAGAGACAAGATTTAACGTGGTTCACCCAAACTCGAGCTACATCCACCAAACAGAGAGTCCAATATTATTATCCAGTAAATCAAACCAATTACAATCAGCAATCCCTGCAACTCAATACCGCTACAAATGCTACAATACAATACTCAAACCCTAACCCTTGGCCGCTTTTTATCAAGCCTTTTTGTCGGTTACAAAAATTAGGGTTTTCTTATGTCGGTCATAAAAAATAGGATTTTTTTAAGTCGGCCCTAGGAAAATTTTTCTCAGGGGCTACCGCCCCCGAACCCCGACGAGGATACATGGCTAGTGTACAATACTTTCCTGATCAGTCGCCACCTACCAACAATCTCCCACTTGGAGACTGAGCAGGCTCCACACCAAAACAATCTCCCACTTGGAGACTTATCCTGGATGACACCGCTGCGCATGCAGCGCCCACTGGAAATAAGCACCCTGGACTCTACTATTCAATTTTTATTGTGTTCAGTCTAGAAGACTAATCGAAGCTGAAGAGGAGCTCAGCTTCTCCCTTGTCACTGCCTTTGTAAACATATCCGCTGGATTTTCATCTGTATGTATCTTTTCTAGCCTTAGCTGTCCATTATCCAACACCGACCGAATAAAGTGATACCTCAACTGTATGTGTTTGGTCTTTGAATGCAAGGCAGAATTCTTTGCAAGATGTATGGCACTCTGACTATCTGTATACAAAGAACTGTTAGCCTGTTGTTTACCCAATTCTTCCATGAAAGATTGTAACCATATCATCTCCTTGCTTGCCTCTGTTGCAGCGACATATTCTGCCTCTGTGGTGGATAAAGCAACCACCTTTTGCAACCTAGAAATCCAACTCACTGATGTTCCACCTACAGTAAAGACATAACCTGCTAAATCAGTATTAGAGCCCCCAAAACATAAGTGTTTATTATATGTACCTCTCAAATATCTAAGAATCCATTTGACCGCATTCCAATGCTCAAATCTGGGATGACTCATATACCTACTAATGACTCCGACAGCATGTGCAATATCCGGTCTTGTACATACCATGGCATACATTAAACTTCCTACAGCTGAAGCATAGGGTATCTTGGACATTTTCTCTTCCTCCTCTTGTGTCTTTGGACACATCTCCTGAGTCAATTTCAAATGACTAGGCAAAGGTGTACTGACAGCTTTGGCATTCTCCATATGGAATCTCTGCAACACCTTTTCAACATAAGCAGCTTGAGATAGAGTCAATTTTCTGTTCTTCCTATCTCTACAAATTTTCATACCAAGGATTTGTTTTTCTGCCCCCAAATCCTTCATATCAAATGACTGTGATAACTGATGTTTTAACTCTCTGATGTGATCCATGTTAGACCCAGCTACAAGCATGTCATCAACATATAAACATAAAATGATGTAGCTATCATTATCCAACCTCTTAAAATAAACACAATGGTCAGAATTACACCTACTGTAGCCTTGCTCAGCCATAAAACTATCAAATTTCAAATACCATTGCCAAGGTGCTTGTTTCAGGCCATACAAGCTTTTCTTCAATCTGCACACTTGTTTCTCCTTACCTTTGACCTCAAATCCCTGTGGTTGTGCCATGTATATCTCCTCCTCCAAATCACCATGGAGAAAGGTAGTTTTCACATCTAGCTGTTCCAAATGCAAATCTTCAGCAGCCACAATACTTAGAACAATACGAATAGAAGTCATCTTGACAACCGGAGAAAATATCTCATCAAAATCAATGCCCTGTTTCTGTACAAATCCTTTTACAACTAACTTGGCCTTAAATCATTTCTTACCTCCATCTTCCTCTTTCAGCCTGTAAACAAATTTGTTTGGTAAAGCCTTTTTACCTACAGGTAACTTACATAATTCCCAAGTCTAATTTTTTAGCAACGAGTCCATTTCTTCTTGCATGGCAAGCTCCCACTGAACTTGTGTATTCACCTGCATAGCTTCATCATACCCTTCTGGTTCACTAGCATCTATTAACAAAATAGAATACAAAGAGGGAGAAAACCTTTCAGGAGGTCTACTTATCCTTGTTGACCGTCTAACATTCACTGGAGTTTGTGGTATTTCTGGTTGCTGTTGCGGAGCATGAGGAGCCACTGGAACATCACTATTTGGAGTATCATCCAGCACCACATAATCCTTTTCTTTCTTCTCATGCTGCTGCAACTGATCTTTGTACAACACCTTCTCATTGAATATAACATCCCTGCTTCTCACAATTTTTTGATTTTTAAAATCCCAAAGCCTATAACCAAATTCATCAATGCCATATCCAACGAAGGTACATTTTTTTGATTTCGCATCTAGCTTGGTTCTATTTTCAGAATCTATATGTGCAAATGCTTCACAGCCAAAGGTTTTCAGAAAAGAATAACTCACCTTCTTGCCAGTCCATGCTTCCTCTGGAATACCACAGCCCAAAGGAACTGAAGGACCTCTGTTAATTAAATATATAGCAGTGTTGACAGCCTCTGCCCACATGTTTAAAGGCAGTCCAGCATGCAATCTCATGGTCCTTGCACGCTCCATTATTGTCCTATTCATGCGTTCAGCCACTCCATTTTCCTGTGGAGTCCCTAGAACCATTTTCTACCTATGAATTCCATTAAAGGAACAATAGTCTTCAAATTCTTTGTTGCAATACTCACTGCCATTATCAGATCTGAGACATTTTAATCTTTTACCTGTCTCATTTTCAACCAAGCTTTTCCATTTCTTAAATGTTTCAAATACATCAGATTTCTGTCTAAGGAAATAAATCTAGACCTTCCTAGTTGCATCATCTATGAATGTAACATAATACCGAGAGCCACCAAAAGAAGATACCTGAGCTGGTCCCCATACATATGTATGCACAAGCTCCAACTTTTCATTTTTCTTTTGCTTCCCATCTCTGAGAAAACTGACTCTCTTTTGTTTTCCATACACACAACTTTCACAGAAATCCATATTAATATATTTCAGACCTGGTAAAACTTTCTTAGAATGAAGTACCTTCATACCTTTTTCACTCATATGCCCAAGTCTGTTATGCCACAGTGTTGTTTCAGAACCTGCAGCAACTTTTCCAGTCTCTTCCTGCAAACCTGCAGCAACTGTTCCTAAACCTGTTTGTTTTTCCTCTATAAAATCTAAAGTAGAAGGAACAGTATGACCTGTACAAAGATATAAGGTGCCTACTTTTACACCTTTTGCTACTACTAAGGCACCTTTTGAAACCTTCCAATTTTTATCAGTAAATGTAACAGTGCAACCTTGTTCAGTTAGCTACCCTGCTGAAATTAAATTCCTACTGAGCCTTGGAACATGCCTCACCTCTTGTAGTAGCCAATGATTCCCATTCTACAACTTAATCTTGATTCTTCCCTTTCCAACAATCTGACAGGGTTCATTATCTCCCAAATAAACCAGCCCAAAATCCCCTTGGACATAATCAAGGAAATAACTTCTATGGGGCGTAGCATGAAATGAGGCCCCTGAATCTAAAACCCATGAATCATCAGCATTATCTAGGGAAAGAGTCAAAGCATCATTTTCAGACTTATTGCTTACCACATTTGCTTCCTTATTGCCTTCTTGTTTGTCTCCTTCTTTATTTTTTTGAGACCATCAATCTTTCTTCAGATGACCTGGTTTTCCACAGTACCAGCAATCCTTCCGTCCTCTAGTTTGGGATCTTTTGTCCTTTGATTTTCCTCGTGACTTCCCATGACCTCCAGAACCTTTTCCTCTCTCCTTTGATCTACCCCTACTTTCTGCATTCAAAACACTACCTGATTTGGATCCACCTGAGCTTTTCTTACGAATTTCCTCACTCAGAATAACACCAACAACATCATCAAATTTTAGGGTATTTGAACCAGAAACAGAGTTACTAACCGCCATTACCAAACTATCCCATCTTTCAGGCAATGAACATAATATCAAGAGAGCTCTAACTTCTTCATCAAATTTTACATTTACAGAAGTCAATTGACTGACAATCGTATTAAATTCATTTAAATGACCTGTCACAGATCCACCTTCAACCATTTTCAAATTAAACAACTGCTTCATGAGAAATACCTTATTTGAGACTAAGGGTTTTTCATACAATTTAGCCAAAGCTTTCATTAGACCATCTATTGTCTTCGCTTCCGTTATATTGAATGCCACCAACGGTGCCAGGCACAACCGAATGGTTCCCAGTGCCTTTCTGTCAAGAAGATTCCAATCCTCATCAGACATTGTTGCTGGTTTCTTGGCTACTCCTTCCAACGGCCTCCATAAATCCTTTGGATAGAGGTAATCGTCCATCTGCATCTTCCATAACTGATAGTTCTGCCCATTGAATTTATCAACCTTCATTTTACCCTCGTCCGCCATTGCTCCCACTCAATCGTGAGACTTTCCTGCAGACGATAATCGAACACAACCCGCTCTGATACCACTTGTTAGGGTTAGCCGGCAGAAGATTTCAATTAAATGCAAATAAAGATTAAACAGAGAAATGGAAATACACAGAATTAATAATAGCGAGAGACAAGATTTAACGTGGTTCACCCAAACTCAGGCTACATCCACCAAACAGAGAGTCCAATATTATTATCTAGTAAATCAAACCGATTACAATCAGCAATCCCTGCAACTCAATACCGCTGCAAATGCTACAATACAATACTCAAACCCTAACCCTTGGCCGCTTTTTATCAAGCCTTTTTGTCGGTTACAAAAATTAGGGTTTTCTTATGTCGGTCATAAAAAATAGGATTTTTTTAAGTCGGCCTAGGAAAATTTTTCTCAGGGGCTGCCGCCACAGAACCCTGGCGAGGATACATGGCTAGTGTACAATACTTTCCTAATCATTCGCCACCTACCAACATTGGTGACCATCTCTTTAACCTTGTTATCCTTTTCCTCCTTCAATCTCCTATTATCCTTCTTCAACTCTCTAATCTCTACAAGGAGAGGCTCTATATCCACTGGAATATATTCTACAGTTGGGATCACTGGAGGAGGGGCTGAAGTACTGGCTACTAATGACAGTTGCTACTTCAACATGTTTATGTCTACAACTGCCTTAGAATAATCAAGTTGCAGCTGATTGTAATCCTTTTGCAATTTGTTAGCAGTTGCTTCTGCAAATTATGCAGTCTATACATTTAGGCTTGCATCCTGAGGAGCAGGGGTATCAGATACTCTTTTTATTATTACATCCCCTATTAGCTCTCCTAATTGAACCCTAGGCTTTTTGTTGTTTGGGGCTAGAGCCCACATTGTCGATGTTCCAAATTTAGGGTTGAAGGCTGCACCAAAGAGGGCCCTTTCAATCTCTTCCCCTATCACATCTGAATCATCTCTGGTGATTGTATCAAATGCAATGGCATCTGATAGAGTCTAGTGAGGTAGAAGCAGAACATTACTTTTTGCCACCAGTGCTCTCCCTTCCTCTGGAGTCATTTTACTTATAGACTATTGTACTTCTCTTAGGACCCTCTGAGTAATAACATCATACTCCTTTGGGTCTGCTCCAACCTTGGCATCTTCAATTTTCTTTTGAAATTCCTCACTCCTCACTTTCAAAACATAGTTCCTAAATTTAGGAGTGTTGACAAATTCATCATCCTCCATAAACTTGTCACGAGCCATCACCCTAACATCTTCAATATCAAAAGTAGGGTTTCTCATTACTCTCACTGCCCTATTCTCTAGGGATGAATAAGGTCTTAGTCTATCGGGTGAATGAGCTCTAGTTTCTTGTGCATGTTCCTCCTCCCCCTCTAGGTCAACTACCTCTATCTGCTTTGGGTTCTCCAAATCAATAATCTTGGCCCTTTTGGTAGGGGAGGGGCCAACTGATTCCCTCTTTACATCATACTCTACACTTGAGTTGCTAGGCTCATAAGCATATCTTTGTTCTCCTGTAGGGGTAGAGGCAATCAATTGTTCTACATTATCCAACATTTTCTCAATTCTCTCAATTGGGTCTTGCACTTCTACAAATGCACCTGGATATGCAAGATTCATGTTTCTCTTCATATTCTCATTGGCCATGATAGTAGCCCACTTGATCCTCAAGTGGTGAAATTCAATCATAGTAAAACAATTCCTGGCAATGTCCTCATTGTAATCCATCTGATGAAAGTACTGGACACTTTCCTTGTAGTTGTTGACTTTGAATCTGGTTTTGTTGATGAATCCCTCAAGGTCAAAAGTCCTTGGTTGTTCCAAATACATTCCAAAACATTGCATAACTGAATTAATTTGGTCCAACCCACTCTTATCAGGGATCACAAAATCACAAAGTTTGATGGAAGAAGGGAAGAATGAACCTTTCTTGTAGTTCCTAAAGTGCTTTTTGTTAGAATATTTAACTGCCTTATAACTTCTAAAAATGCCACCCTCTTTGGCACATATTTGGGCAGTATGTGAGGTGCATCTGGTATCCATAGACCCTTATGTAAGTAGTATGCTCATGATAGAACCAATCACCCCAATTGTGATCAATTCCAAGGTGGGGAGTCCTGTCCAGAGGTCGTAAGAAATCCATTACATCAGGATGCAACCTTTCACCCTCTGGCTCCAAAAATCCAAGGATTCTCCTCACAAAATATTCTTCAAAGATGACATAATCTGTTGTGACACAGTGCATATCCAGCATACATGTCCATACTTGCACTGGTAGCTTGTTCCCTTGAGCATCTGAATCCTTGACATGCAAAATTGTGGTGCCACATCCCTGATAAAGCAAATAAGTACATATGGCACAACAAGGAGTAGTGTATGAATTCAACTTGGACATTTGGTTTAGACAAATTATTTTTGATCTTTGTCATCTGATCATGCATATGGTCAGCTATGAAAGTGGCATAATCATATGGTTCCTTGACATCTGGTCTCTGAATATCAACAACCATCATCATCAAAGAAATAGATATTTTTTCTAAAGCATCTCTGCCTAATACTTGACATAGACTGTGATAGGTTCTGACAAAATATTCATTAAACATACTGTAATGTAAAGGCTCCACCTCATCATCTGAAATCTTTACAAATTTCCCACCAACACCCCTTGGCCTGTGCTTTGGTAAGTAATATTCCCTATACTATCATTTCACAGTGTCAGTCTAGTATTTTTTCTTAAAGCCCTGAGGTCAATTTATTTATTGGTTGCAGGGTCCAAGTTGAATACAGTGGCAATGTATCATTTGGTAAACTTGATCAATGTTGAACCATTTCCATCTATTACTGTCCTAGTGGCTGGATTATACCTTGATGCTGTTGACCTAATTAAGTTAGGGTTGGGGAAAACATTGGAACAAATGAGCTTGGCTAAATCATATTTCTAGGCATGACAGATAGAGGCCTTATAGTTCATCCTCTTATGCCAATGTTCAAAGAGGATCAGGACAAGTAACTTAGCATCCTGACAATTATAGCAGTAGTCAAGAAATCTATCCTCGACTCCACCTGAGCCATGCAATTTCAAAATTGTTTTAGTGGAACCAGGGAGTTGGATCATAAGATCATCATCCAAGCTTTGTTTTGAAGTGGAAGGTTGGCCTGACTGACTCATTTTTATTTTAAGAAGGTAGCTTAGGGTTTTTATGGTTGACAATGGCCCTAAAAGCTTTAGAATTAACCTACAATTGGAAAAACTAGGCATAGAGGAGGAATAGTTACTTACTGGTTTTCCATGCTTGCAAAAGCTTGAGATTACCTTTTTCCTTCTCGTTCTGATGATTTCTTCTAAATGCAGTCGCACTCTCGAGAATACCTTAATCCTTGAATTCCTACACAATTCTCTATAGTAATGAACTTCGTGTGGCAAGAATACCTGCACAATTCTCTATATTAATGCACTTCATGCTGCAAGCACTTCGAAATCTTACTCTTTAGAAACTTTAAATTTGGGCCATTGATCTTTTCCTTACATTCTGAAATCCACGGTCGTGATTGGGTGACTAGATTTGACAATCTTCGTTGCCATTCTGAAAATGTACGAGTCAGATATGTGGCAGCACCTCGTAGCATAATAGCCTATGATGGCCCACCTCTTACATACCTCGCGCCGGTGTGCCTCACTTATCAAAAAAGAGAAATGCCACGTGTCGCGATGTCGCAACCGCGCAGTGTAGATTCCAACCAAAGAGATTCTCCTTGCGATGATGTGCAACTGTTGGATCAAGTCTTTTGCCAGCTTAGATTTTTTGACATGTGTCATTCTATTGCAGCCACGTAGCGAATATTCTCTCTTAACAGATTCCTCATGCGCTGTTATGCGACCATTAGATTTCACCCTTCCTGCAACCGTTTGATTAAATCTTTTAGTGGGATAGGATGCTAGCTTTGGTTTTTTGGCATGTGTCGTTCTGTCACAGTTGTGCAGCGAATATTCTCTCCTGACAAATTCCTCATGTGCCCTTACGCCCATTAGATTTTGCCCTTCGTACAACCGATGGATCAAGTCTTTAGTGGAATAGGATAGCTTTGATTTTTTGACATGTGTCGTTCTGTCACAGTCATGTAGCAAATATTCTCTCTTGACAGATTCCTCATGTGCCCTTGCGCCCATTAGATTTTGCCCTTCCTGCAACCGTTGGATCAAGTCTTTAGTGGGATAGGATAGCTTTGATTTTTTGACATGTGTCATTCTGTCACAGCCGCGCAGCGGATATTCTCTCCTGACAGATTCCTCATGCACCCTTGTGTGACCATTAGATTTTGCCCTTCCAGCAACCGACAATAGCAAGTAACCTCTAGACTATTAGATTAAGGGGCCGATTAACTTATGAATATTAGGACATGAATTCATGACTTCACTAGCCGACAACCTACTCACATATTAACTTCTTAAACAATTAAAAAGTGGATCTTGCTAGCTTGCTAGGTTAACCCGTTCCCCACCAAGCCGTGACTGATAAGATTAGCTATAAGAGGCCAGTCAACAACATGGTTTTGATGGCTTAGGTTTCAACTTAGACAACTGGCAACCGGAGGTAACAAGTCAACATAAGATTACATAGAGGGTTTCTCATATGAAATGTCAACCATTGATATTTGGAAATTTAACGGTTTAAGTGTCAAAAGCTAATTATGCAAATATTTCAAGCATCATGCATGTAGATGAACTACACTATCAATAGAAAGTGTAATTTTACTTGTGCATATAAAATTTCATGATTAATTCTATCTAAAAACAACCAAATTGAAATCAAATTAAATCCAAAAAGATTGAGATTTCACATATATTATAGCTCTCTTAGCTGTGCCTATCTCAAGAGTCAAAAAGCAAACAAATGCCAAGCAACATTAGAAACCTCTAACCATAACAGAGAGTCAGAGACCATCACCAAATCCATGTCAACATATATAAATTAAAGCAAACATATAAGAAACAACATTAGAAACATCTAAGTTCTAACCATAACAGAGAATAAATTATATTAATACAAAAAGTAGAAATTATATTAATACAAAAAAGATTTACACTTGGGTAATTATATTAATACAAAAAGATTTACACTTGGGTAATTATATTATTACAAAAAGATTTACACTCAGGAAATTATATCAATACAAAAACCACTCCAGCAGCCATCCCAGGCTCCAAAAAATACACAACACTGGAGAGACTACCATAGTACCATTTAAATCCCTAGCTTGTTGACTGAGCGACTCCTTGAAAACTTACCACCCTACCAACCGAGCACGAAAATCACCAAAAAAGTGGCCCTGAGAGCCTGACCACTCCTACGGCCACTGTGAGTAGAATCCCCTGTATTCACAATGGCTGCAAAGTATTGAAGTGATACCAGAGTATCATCTGTGTCCATTCCAATTGCCCATCAAAGAAAGTGTCTCCCATGAGCCGCCCAAAGCTTGTGCCTTCCGAGTTGTTGCTCATTTATGTTTAGGAGGAACAGTTGCCTAGCTACACCCTCCTATCCCTCCCACAGCTTCTCCAGGTCTCTCGGCCACGGGATACCGACCCCCAATTCTGCATCAATCACCATGTCTAAGTAATCCAAAAGAATATCTAGAGTGAATACCCCCCATAGAATGATCAGTGCATCCACCTTTGCCTCTCCTAGGTCCAACAAAGAAGCCATAAAGCATGAGGAAATATCTGAATTTACCATATATCTATCCTCAGAGACCAAGAAGTCTTTACCGAGGACCATCTTCACTGCCTTAAGGAATAATAGGTTTTGCTGGTTACAAATGTTCGTCAGTCTGCCATCTCTGATACGGCCCAGAAAGGCGACCTGGCACTTATTGCAGTAGAGCCTTATGGGAGTCTCCATGCTATATTTTGAGAAAGCCAATCGAGTGTCGTTTTACTAGAGACCTCCAGGATTTAAAGGAAGATTGTTAATGAACACACGCTTCAACTGACATGCATTTATTCATTTATTCGTTGTCCAAATTTTTTGTAGCGTCAATCTTTAGCTTGTGTAAGGATCAACCATTACCAAAAGCTATTTAATAACTTGTCACATCTATTTAATAAATTAAAAATCAATGATTGGGAAAAGTATTTTGTAGGCCACCAAATGAAATTGATATCAATGATTCAATATATAAATTTATAATAATATCATATTTTATATAATATAATATATAATTTTATATTGAAAATTTCATTCTTTGAAACATCTATGATCTGTATACATTGCAATTTCAAACCGCAATTACTTTCAAACCATAATTACTTCTATATTATTTAGTAAAATTTAACATCACCCTTCAAAAAGATTGGGGAATTACATCATACATGAACCTCTAAACAACCTCAGTTCTAAACAAAACTCCTATCCTTCGACCGCCAAACCTTGCTTTGATCCTCCAAAATCTTTTTGGTTCCTCTATTCAACGATGCATAATGAATATTTCACTGTAGTCCATAATTATCCTATTAACAAGCAATGTTACAAATTTAATTGTATGCTCATTCACAAATGTCAGTGAATGATTCACTATAGAAGCTTGCATTATATTTACAAGAAATCACTAGGCATGGGTAACAATAAGGCCAGTAAAGGAGAATTAAATTGATTTTCTCAAGGTCACTGGCAATTGAGTTGCAATACCAATTCCATGCATCAATTTGAATTTCCAGTTTCTCATACATGCATGCATGTGTGGGAGATTCAACCCAGCACCTAGAATAGAATGCATCATTTGCAAATGTTAAATGTGTCAATTCTTGACACGATCTATTCCACTTGATGAATGCTTGTATTTCTTCATTCCGAGACATGCAAAGCAATAACAACCTGCATAGCCACACACAAATAAAATTTTCCATCATCTTAGATTCTTATTACTATTCTACATCTGTGAATTGAAAACTCTATCACACAGTTAAAATCAAAATCATGAATGATCACAAGATAAATACTTGGTAACTTACTTTCTTCACACAGCTGCTGTAATGAAAGCCATTACTTTGAACTTTTACAGTCTATTGATTCTTGACCTATCTGAAACTTAGTAATGCAATATAAGTTCAAAACACTAAGGACTATCATATATACATTACATGTATGTCTGTGACAAATGGGTAATAAATAACAAGCAACTCCATTTAATTCATATTGGCTGATCTTTGCAGTTTGTCACGACTTAGTACTCACTTGCCATTAATGAATTTAATTAAGCATTGGCTAATCTATGTGGTTAAGTGCATTCAATCAAATCAATCGTATCACCACTGACCATTTGATGTACCCTAGAATGAAAGATGAACGGTTGTAGTTCAATTCCGGAAGGTAGATCTCCAACACCACACATTGCTAACAAAATCCTTTGGAATCAACTAGCAGCCATTAGATATTATTAGATCAATGGTTGACATATATATAAAATATATAATATATTTTATTGATTATTGTGCAAAGGTGGTAGCGCAGCATAGTGCAAGTCCTCGGTTGTAGAACTATAAATTTGGGAAATTGGATGTGTCAATACTTATGCCGTCGATTTCCGATCATCTGACAACCAAAATCTATTAGAATTTTTTCCATTTAATGACATCCATGCTCGAAGTGACCTCTGTCCTTTCGTAATAAATAAGGAATGTCGTGAAAAGCATAATTGCACATATTTGGGAAGGCAATTTATGCAGCTCAATTAAATAATTATCTATTAATTTTTGTTAATCAAAATCATTGTTACTTGACACTTGTCTCTATTCTAGAGAGTTTATGTAGAAAGATGGATGTGTCAGAACTGCAGCCTAGAATGGAACTTCAACTAATGTCTGATGCCATTCACACAATATGATTTTTTATTGGCATAACTGTTTATTTCACCAATTAGTTTTTTATTGGTTTGAAACTATATTTAAATTTGCTAATAATTTTTTTATTGCTTTGAAAATTGGTTTAATTTGCTAATGTAAATATATTTTCTAGTTTGAAATTAGATTTTAATCGCCAGCAAAAATATTTTCTTACTCTGAAAATAGGTTTAATTCGCCAATGCAAATATATTTTTTGGTTTGAAATTAGATTTTAATCACCAGCAAAAATATTTTCTTATTTTGAAAACAGGTTTAATTTGCCAACAAAAATATTTAATTGGTTTGAAAATAGGTTTTAATTGCCAATGAAAATATTTTATTGGTTTTAAAAAAATTACAATTCACCAGGATTTTCCATAGACGTCTAGTGATTACAAACGATTCACCAAATAAGATTATTTTTTTCCTAGAAAAATGAAAAAATTTGCCAATAAAATTAATATTTTTCTTAGGATGTATACATGCTTTGCCAGGTTTATGCACCTTCTCCGAGGGGGGGTTCTTAAAGTTATCCCTGCTAGAATTGCCTTTGATATGTACCCGATTAAGAGTGTAGACAATAGTACTCACAACTTCTTTCCAATAAACTTGAGGAACATTTGTTTCCATCATCATGGTCCTGGTAACTTCTTGAATGGTTTGGTTCTTTCTTCCCACAACTCCATTTTGCTGAGGAGTCCTAGGAGCAGATAACTGTCTTTTAATTCCATGCTTTTCACAAAATGAATCAAACTCACTAGAGGTAAATTCTCCACCTCTGTCAGATCTTAGACACTTTATCTTCACACCTCTCATATTCCACCATAACTTTGAATACCTTGAATTTGTCAAGAGCTTCTGATTTTTCTTTTAAGAAGGTTACCCACATCATCTGGGAGTAATCATCAATCAGCAACATAAAATATCTATCTCCTTGCACACTCCTAATTCTAGTAGGACCACATAGATCAGTATGCACAAGTTCCAACCATTCACTTGAAAATTGTTCTTTACTTTTGAATGAAATTTTATTCTGTTTGCCTAATTGACATTCTCTACATATGTTATCAGGTTTCATAAGTTTTGGAAGATCTCTTACAGCTTGAGTAGAACTTATCTCGACAATGTTATCAAAATTTACATGACACATCCTCCTATGCCATAACCAAATTTGATCTAACTGAGAAATCAAACAACTTTTTCCAAAACTACTTAAATGAAAGATGTTACCTCTAGTTTGAGTACCAGATGCAATTTCAGTTCTACAGCTTTCCAAGATTCTAGATTTTCCATCCTTGAATTGGAGATCATAACCCTTGTCAACCAACTGTCCAACACTGAGAAGATTATGCTTCAGTCCTTCCACATATAGAACATCATTACTGTTATTCTTACCATCAAAATAGATGGATCCGTTGCCACAAACTCTACCAATTGAGTTGTCTCCAAATTTCACAATTCCACCTTCATATTTTTTAAATCTTACAAACTTACTTTTATCACCAGTCATATGATGAGAACATCCACTATCAATCACCCATTCATCCTTTTCAACAACCTGAGTAGCCAAGACACTTTCCACATTTGTACAGCTAGTACATTCAGTAGACACCGGATCTTCTTCCTTGATAGCAATGAACACCCAATCATCTTTAGTGGAACCTCCATGATCAGATTCATCATCTATGACTCCTTTATCTCCAGCTTCTTGGACATACTAACATTTTTTCTAACCTTTATATCTATTAGGGTTTGGTTTTGAGAACCTCTCTGGACAACTTGAGGAAAAATGACCAATCTTACTACAAACAAAACATTTGAGTGGCAACTTTCATTCATACTTACCAAATCCTCTTGGTATTCTTTTGGCAATAAGAGCTTCAAGGTTTGTAGTCTCAATTTCATCATCTTCAAGATCCTTCCTTGTCTTCACAAATTAGTTTGATCTTCCTGAAGAACTTTCACTCGAATCATATCTTTGCTTTCCATACACACTGGCCTTAAATGTAGATTTAGACTTAGGGAGAGAATCACCAAACTCACTCATTCCAAATGCTGAAAGTTTACCAACTAACTGATCCCTTGTGACAGTTGTTACTATCTTGATTTCTTCAATGGCTGCAGCTTTATGCTTGTATGTTGTAGGTAAGGATTTGAGCACTTTGGCAACAATTTTTTATTCTTCCCATACTCCACCAACATTTCTGATACCAATCACAAGTTCATTTACTTTCTGCATGTAGGAAGTTTGTTTTCATCTTCCTTCATTACTAATCTTTCATATTTACCCTTCATGATTTGTAGCTTGGCACATTTAACATATTTGTCACCTTCATACAGATTTTCCAACTTTTTCTAGATTTCATGGGTAGTTTTCAAATCTAGGACATTTTCCAATTCTATATCAGATAGGGCACTCAATAAAGCTTCTTTGGCTCAAATATTGTATTCAGCTTCCCTGAGTTTGTCTAGAGTAGTAGGGCCATTCTTCATAATCTTATACTCATTCTTTATTATCATCCAAAAGTCATTACCAATACATTCCAAATGACACTGCATGCGTACCTTCCAAAGGGAGTAATTTGTTCCATCAAATCTTAGACTTTCCTTCTTATAAGTCAACATCTTGGATCTCCTCAAGTGGTCAAGCTTCTTTTAGAGGATCTGGCTTTGATACCAATTGTTGGAATTAGACCAGACAACTAAAAGGGGGGGTGAATTAGTTGTCCCAAAAATTAACCTTTTCTTCCTTTTAATCTTCTTTCACAATTTTCAAATTGATTAATGATGTAAACATTAAAGCATGAAACAACATGACATAAGCAGAAACATAATCAACACATTTGACACCAAGATTTTTGACATGAAAACTCGATTAAGGGAAAAAAACCACGGTGGGTGTTAGCCCACAAGATTTGTACCCTATTAAAAGTACCTAAAAAGAATGGAAGGCACTTGCCTTTGGGCTCACTGCCCATAGCTCACTGGTCAAAAGAGAGGCTCATTGCCTACAAGAAATTTAAGTTTTAAAACAAAAAGAGTTAATTGAGAAATAGCATCTACTTCATGCCTAGTTTAGTTTCATTAAATGCTCATAAAACTTATGTCCTGCTTCCAAACTCTTCTTCACTAACTTTTCACTCTATTCTGCTTTGGCTCTTCTGCTCCTTCTCTTCTTTGCTCTACTCTTGATCCTTTCTTTAGATTTAGATAGAAGTGAAGAAAAGTAGCAGAGCAGAGTAGAGGTGTTTGTGCTTCAATGGAATTGAACTTTGGCATGAAGTAGATGTTGTTATCCCAGTTCATTCTTTTGGTAGCAAGACATCCTTTGGCAATGAGCCACCCTTCGGCAATGAGCCATCCATAGGTAGTGAGCCTTTCTTTGCAGTGAGCAATCTGGGCAGTGAGCCCTGTAGACAATGAGCCTCTGATTTTTGGTATTGATATAACATATATATTTATGTGGGCTAACACCCACCATGTTTTTTCCCTTTTAAGGTTTTCCACATAAATATTTGGTGTCTGCTATGTTGTTTATGCTTTTGTGTTGAGCTTCTCATTTGATGCTTTCATGATTATATTTGAATATAAGTAATTGATAAATTTTAATGATCATATTTGGTTAAAAGTTTTAGGATAACTGATTCACTCCTCCTCTCAGTTGTCCAATGCAATTCAACAATTGGTATCAGAGCGAGGTTCCTCTAAAGAAAGCCTAACAGCTTGAGGAAGATCTAGAATGTCTTATAAGAAGGAAGCTCCACATTTTGATGGGACAAATTATACTCTTTGGAAGGTACAAATGAAAAGCCATCTTCTTTGTCTTGGTTATAAAATATGGAAAGCTACAGAAGAAAAATACACCATGCCTCCAAATGGCTTGATGACTAAAGATGAAATCAAAGAATATGAGGTGGATGTCAAAGCAAAGGATGCTTTGCTAAGTTCCTTAAGTGACTCTGTACTAACAAAAGTTGTGGACCTTGAAACTGCAAATGAGGTATGGGAAAAAAATTGAAAAATTTGTATGAAGGAGATGATTCTGTAAAAGAAGCCAAGCTACAAAGTTTGAAAGTTAAGTATGAGAGTTTGAAGATGAATGAAGATGAAAACATAATAGCCTTTATAAAAAGAGTTGATGAACTTGTCATTGGAATTTAAAGGGTATGGGAGAAACTCTCAGTGATAAGGAAGTTGTGATGAAAATTCTCAGATCACTACCAAAGTCATATGGTGACAAGGTAGCTACAATTGAAGAATCCATGACTGTCAAGACTATTGATAGAGATCAGTTACTTGGAAATCTTACAGCCTTTGAGATGAGAGAATTTGGTGATGCCTTTCCTAAAGTTGAATCAACCTTTAAAGCCAGTACTTCAGCAGAGATCTCCTGAGCTGACAAATACAAGGTGGATGATGACTTTGATGAAATTGAAGCTAAATTTGTTGACAGGCTACAAAGAGGGTCTGATAAGTTTAAAGGTAAAGTAACTATCAAATGTTTCTCTTGTGGTAAAGTAGGTCATTATGCTTCCAGATGTCCTAAAAGAATTGAAAGAAATAAGAAGAAATATGAGAGCAGGCCTAGAGTTCCAAAGAAATGTTACTATGTCAGAGATTTTGATGATGAAGGAGTGATTGATGATGAATCTGATGATGCTAATAGTAGTACAAATGAATGCTTTTTATTTCCATTAAGGAAGATCCTGTGTCTACTAATTCTAATAGCTGTGTGAAGGATGAAAAACCAGTAGAAGAAAGTGCTTTGGTTGTTTAGGTTGAGAAAGATAAGGATGAATGGATTATTGATAGTGGATGTTCACATCACATGACTAGTGACAAAATTAAGTTTGTAAGTTTGGAAAAGTATGATGGAGGACTGGTTAGGTTTGGAGATAATGCAACTGGTAAGATTTGTGGAAAAGGATCTATTTCATTTGATGGAAAGCATAATACTTACAATGTTCTATATGTGAAGGGTTTGAAGCATAATCTTTTGAGTGTTGGACAGATGTGTGACAAAGGATATTATTTAAGATTCAAAGATAATGGATGCAAGATCATGGAGAGCTCCAAAACTGTGATTGCTAGCAGAAAGAAAACAAAAGGTAATATCTATCAATTGAGAGTAACTAATGATTATTGTTCATTGGCTCAAGCAAATGAAAGTTGGCTATGACATAGAAGGATGTGTCATATAAAATTTGATAGTCTAGTTGTTAACATATCTATGTTGTCATCGGTGTCAACTGTGCTCTTACTTTGTTGAGGATATTGAGAAAATTAACCCCTCCGGTGATATCAATGTGTTGCAGTAGAAATAATGCATTACATGTAGAAGAACAATCTGGAAGAATACTCTGCATTTCCTATAGAATAAATATCTTTACTTACAGATTGGAAGTTATTTAGAAGCCTATCTAAAGATGTTATATTCTGAGTTTGAGCCTCCGGTATGAAGAATTGAGTGAGTTTTGTTCACCAGAGTGAAAACAACTTTTTCTGTGTTTGGGGGTGACAGGGAGAAACTGTTTTGCTCCGCATTAAAGTATTTTGGTATGTGGTTTTGGAAGTAAGTTTTTGACAATGTTAAGTGCCTTCAAATGTAATGGTTTGTGATTTGGTGGTCCGCAAGCTATCTTTTACTAATGACAGTGGTTGACATTGTTGTTCTTCTGCTCTGATTTGAAGAATATTTATGATAGAGTGGTTAGAAATCGTGCAGTTATTCCTGGTGATTACACTGTGCTTGTGGATGTCTCTTGATCATGCTTCTACATTCAGATTGGTCAGCAAGGTGTAATTCAGATCGTGTATGAAGCGTGTTCTTGAATGCTTGTTTTAATATCAGTCTTGGCCGACCTAGTTGAATCCATCATATGTAGAGATGCATTGAAGTTTGCGATAACATATTGTAGCATGGAAGATTGTGTTTAAGTCTCAACTAAGGCATGGTGTGATCTACATACATTATTACATCTTTTCTTTCGTAAAATTTGTATTAGGTCTAGACCTATTCTATGTATGTTTTTGTAATGCTGACCTTGGGGATTGTTCCAAAGGTTGATGATTGTAATGTCGACCTTGATGATCATTCCAAGGTTGATGAAGTGTATAAATATTTGTAATTGAGTCATGAAAAGGTATCCAAGTGTGAAAATGCAAAGATAGAATTGAAGAAAAGTAGTAGAGCAGAGCAGAGGTGTTTGTGCTTCAATGGAACTGAACTTTGGCATGAAGTAGATGTATTTATCTCAGTTCATTCTTTTGGTAGTGAGCCACCCTTCGGCAGTGGGCCATCCATAGGCAGTGAGCCTTTGATTTTTGGTATTAATATAATATATATATTTCTGTGGGCTAACACCCATCGTGGTTTTTCCCTTTTGTTGCCTCTTTTTTAAAAGGGACATCCTAAGTTCATTCTTTTTTTTTCCTTTGCAGTCGTTGCTGACCTTTTAACTTATTTCCTCCTTCAGGTCTAATTTACCTAGTCATTTTCGTGAGTCAGTGATACTTTGTATTGTTTGAAGGCAAGTCAGCAGGTTCACAAGTTCTTAAACCGCCCAACTTGTCGACTTACCTTGAGTTTCTCATGCCTTATGTCTTTGTCGTGTCCCTGTGTGAAGTCCTTCCTTTGTAGTTGGGAGGTCAGGGATTCTTTGAAGTTTTGAATCTCCAACTCCAAGTTCAAGAGTTCATGTTTTGCCTGACTCACCGACTTCGTGTAGCACACTTTCCCGAGTAGTGGTAGCTGCATTGGCATATTGTATGGGGGATTGACACTTGTCCTTATGCATTCAATTTTAGGTACGTGTGGACATGGTGGCGTCATTCTTGGAGGGAAAGTCGAGGCATGCATTTATAATGACAAATTTGCCACCAATATTTAATATCTTTCTTGGCAGAATTTATGAGAAATGACTCGAATTATATTTTAAGTTTGCATAAGGTGATATTATGTGTAAAGAGAATGTGTTGCAAAAGAACTAAAGGCTAACTCTCTATATGCAGAATTTCAGCTCAATTTTACCCTCGCAGGTTAGCATAGTTAACAATTCTTCTCTCTCTATAAGGGTTTCATATCTTCTTTGATGAGTTAGAGATTTTTATTTCCCTTGTATCTACACAAAGAATTCTCTATTGGTGTCTTCCTCCATTCTCCACTCTTTGCATATATCTCTGAGCCTCTTGTTTTCTAGTTTCTAGAGCATATAATAATGAAGTTTAAGTTCCAAGGGACCCCTATGGCTTCCATTATTGAGAACAATCTTTCTGGATTAAGGGATATGTGGGCCATGTTGATTTAGATGATTTTATGGGGAGAATGCAGTCTGAGAAAAGGACTCCTTTGGTGGAGAAAATTATCAGCAATGTCTTGCATAAAGCTGGTGGCTTTCTGCTTGCTATGCATTGTCCCAAGTTAATGGTTGCATGTGCAAATGGTTATTTCCCAGACTCTTAGGAAATAAAAACTCCCAATGGTACTGTGGTGGCCAAAATTGATTCTAAATCTATTGCTTTGGCTCTGGACTTGGAAGAATATGAATATAATGCTAATGTTTTTGTTTCCTCGGCCTAGAATTACTATAATGAGAAGAAGGAATAGTGTTGTACATGTGTCACCTAGCATTAGATGGAAGAAGAAAAGACTGGGAAGTCTTGGCTGCCTGCTAATCTAAAGAGGAGCCATTTCAAAGAAGAAATCTTAGACATGATAACCCTGCTCAACAGAGTAGTTGGAATCTCCGAGTCAGATGTCTTTGAGTTCTGGATGTGCAGATTTATTTTGTTAATTTGTAGAGACCACTAGATTGATAGGCTGAGAATCATCAGTGATTGTCTACATGAGTAGCTAGTAAATTTTACATGAAGTGTAAACTTTCACATCTATTCCCAACTGATCTACATCTTGGCTCGAAGAGAGGCCGCTTGGCCTGGTCTAAGGACTCAAAGGAGTTTTTTGGAAAGGATGCCTGTGTATCAAATTTTTCCTCAATTGCAAAGAACTGAAGGTATGAAAGATTTCTGACATGTGAATGATGCTTTTTCTATGTTTTTGGCTAAAAGAATTGATGGTTCAATAGAGAAAAGATATGTAGAAGCATTTACATTGGTCACCAAATTTGGGAGTTTTTATATTTAGTTTGATCACTTCTCATATTCAAGGATTGGGAGTTATGAAAATGCCCCATTAAAATTTCCTTGATACCCTCCTGACTATTTGGTGTTGCTGGAAGTTTGCCGCCAAATGGCAGCGGTAAATGTCAAATATTAGGCAATGAAAAATAAAGGATATTCTTTTCCTATATCTTTGTCTTTCTAATCATGCAAAAGCAATGATGGTACCTAGAATGTGGACAAATTGTTATCTGAATTTAGCCTTCATAGTTTGTCTCCCCGCGTATCATTTGACAACAAAAATTTTATAAAGGAAAATATGCATGGAGGTGGTTCTTACTCACACTTTCCTTAGCTTGAATATTTCTGGCAGGACTGTATTAATGAAAGAGAAGTTCAAAAAAGGAAGTGGATAAGGTTGATTGTTGATCAAGTCCATGCCTTCAAGCTAAATATTCAGATCCCAGATATAATCGATGATTTTTTAGATCTTCTGGGTGAAGGATATGATGTGGTGTCTAGGGAACCTTTACCCCTAGTAAAATGGTCCGAGAAGGAGGTTACAGATATTATGTTGCTGTCATTTCATGTTTTAAGGAGATTCAAAAAGTGGTTGCAAAAAAAGACTAAGGAATGTGCTGGTTCATCAACACCAAGGGACTCAGCCTCTCATAATCAAGCCAGATCCCAGACTGCCACCTCACACAGAAGAGCATCCAGTTTGGACTCGACTCTACAAAGAGTTGGCTCACAACCAAACGATGATGGTGAAGGTCTACCTGAGGAGCTTGGCAAGTTAAAGACCTCCTGTGAGCAAGATGTTCAAGTGATGAAGAGAAATACCAGATTGGCTGCTTTATCATCTAATGCTGACTATGTTCCCTCACCAAACAATCATGTAAGTGAGTCTGACTCTTTCATATTCTCACAATTGGGAGAAGATAATTTATTGCATTCATTACTCAGTCCACCAAATTCCCCTCAACAAAAGGAGACACCCAGGCAAAATCCTCATCCTACACTGAAAGTGGTGACTACCAATGTTGCTAATGCACCAGTCTCATCTCTGATCTGGTTAAAGAAGGTAATCCAAAAGAAGAAGAGGTACACCATTCCAGCTAATGAAGGCATCGATATTGTTGCCAATTTGTTGCAGATGGTACCAAAACCAAAATGTGGAAAGAGGATGTCCAAGATAGTAACTAATACCCCCTCAAGAAACTAGTTTTTAGAGATTGCAGACCCACTGGTCGAGAAGAATGAAGGTGAAATAGCTAAAGCTAACTTCAGCATAAGCCGAGTGGATCTAGGGCCATCAACTACCGAGGGTGATTTGTACCACATGCACTACTCAGTGGACAACTTCTCTAAAAGGGTGAAGGATTTACATTATGAAAATTCAAAGCTGCTAGCACATGTAAGTTTTCTATCCTCCTTTGCCAATTCAATTGCTAAGGTGATAACCCCCTCTACTGGAACCTCCTCCATTGTTAAACTTCCCACTGTCGAGTGAAGTTTTCTTCAACAAGTTAGAACTTCTTTGTCCCTAAGGAAGGCTATGGATCAATGGGTTGAGAAGATCATTTTCAATGGTCTCTTATTTATCGAGGAGGTAGTTAAATTATTTGATTCCATTCATGCTAAAAGGGAAGTTTTGATAGTAGAATTTGAGAAAGCTCGAAGTGATCACCATAGTTTAATTTTAGCCTATAAAGAAGTGCGGGAAATTGCCAACATGGACCCCGATGTTCTAAATACTGAAGAAGTCATAGTTGATCCTAAAGAGTTAGATACCGCTATGTGGGTTGATGCATTAGAATGGAAAATTTGTATTATCTCTGTAGCTGAAGAAGAAATGGGAAAGGCAGTGGCAATTTATTACAAAGAGATGATGAGGATTAAAAGAGACTTTGCTGCTTTGGATGTAGAGGCCAACGGATTTGATGATGAAAAACTGTTGGACGTCAAGGTGATCAAATATAATTCTAAGAGGGTGGTGATAGAAGATATAGTAAACTATAGTGCAATTACAGGGGAACCATTGGGTAGACTTAGTAAGATGGCAGCTTACATTAGCAATTGCAAAAATGACATTGAGGAAATGTATCAAAAAGTGACTGACTCTGACTGGGCTATCATGAAAAGGAAGCATCACATCAGTATGACCGAAACTCCACTTGGCATGGAATTGACACTTGTTATCAACAAATATAGAGCATACTAAGCTAGATTGCGAGCACAGGCACCCCAAATGGTGCAAAGTGTCACTGGAGAAAGCAGACAGTCGAGGGAAGATGAAGAAATGGATGAGGTGGATGATGGCGATGTGGACTTGTAAATCTTGAATTGATTTTAATTTCATGCTTTTATGTTATCTCTTACTTGCTCTAAAACTATTGGCTCTGGAGGGCCTTTTGTTTTAATTATTGTTCAAACAATCTTTAATCAACTATTTCAAGAAGCCATTATGGTTTTCTAGACATAGCTATATATATTCTAAATGGCTAGTCAAATTATGGATCTTTTGCAAAACTTTGTTTCTGGGAAGGGTGATAGTTAAATTTTGTTTTCTAGCTTCTATGATATATGCAATACAATTAATACAGTAGAGATTTGGATGATCATGGACTTTGTGTTGTGATTATTTAAATTCATGTTCTTCTTAAGTTGAATGCATTTCTACTGATATTAATCATATTCATGTGTTCTGGTGGTTGGATGTTATTAAATCTTTCTTACTACTTTGAATAATCTATCTGTGGATATTTCATTGAAGGTGGTGAACTCCTGTGTATGTATAATATCTTCAATATGTATGCGATCGGAAGTCTGTGAACTTCTAGAGTTAGAGTTAGAGTTGTAGATTCACCTTTATAGCTTTCTGGTTAAAAGCTTTGCCTTTATCTTGCTTTCTGGTTAAAAGAAATGTCAAGTTCAAATTCCTCAAAATATCTGTAGAAGGTAGTTGTGCCTTGTGAAATAAGCAGAAAGCCTATGTAGAATACTAATTTATTGGGTTCAACTATTGATTACATTTGTCACTTGTCCAAGCATGAGTATATAGAGTTAGGTGACAAATCTGTTAACCAACAAATTTTTGGCGACTCTATTGGGGAGAGAAGTGTGTTGTATCATCTTTGTGAGTTGCTTGATTGGACTTTATGGTTCTTCGTAGAAGACATGTACTAGTTTTGCAGCCTAACGTTGATTGGCTAGTAGGAGACCAAGAAGACATTGTTACTGGCCTTAGGCTTGTTGCTTAGTAGACCAAAATAACCAATCAGCAGTATCATCAAATCGATGAGGTGTTAGAAGAAGAAGAAGAAGAGCTTAGTGAGATTATAGTAGAAAATGCACATCATTTTGCTGACGCCCAGGAGATAATTTTCATTGAAGGAATTGTTTCTATGCCACAGAGAGAAAGGCCTTTGCAAATACAGGCAGTCCTTGACAATAGGCCAAGAAACCCTACTACCAGACTAGGGAATCAGAATCCTGCCAAACCAGTTCTTCCCCATAATAACTAGTAAGTGGTTTGGAGACTCTACTTAATTGCTTTATTAATATGTTTGTAGAGGTGGGCTATGAAAAGATATACACAAGGAGATAGGAAAAGGGCTATAGCCAATATTGATTTTGATTTTCTCCAATCTTTAAACTTTGCTCCTTATCCTCCCACAAGAAAAGTCAGGTCTTTAAGCAGACCATCCTCTCCTCCACCCACAAGAAGCACTGCTAGTTCATCTTGTCAAAGCTTGACCCTACATGGTACTTGTTGACTTTTTCCCAGACTGGATGCTTATTCCCAGATTTCCCTACAAGGTAGCCATCAGTGATCAACAGGATCTCTGGGCCAGGGGGTCAACAGTGTAGGAGATAGACTCTATATTTTATCTCCTCTTCTTCTTCAGGCTCTGCAAGACCTAGGGGGGTATTCCCTACTCAACATCCATGAGGATATGCATACAAGGCTGGGATGCTGACAGAAAGCAGATAGTCCTCTTGTAAGTAGACCAAAACTGAAAGATAAGAGAAAAGGGGCTAGCTTTGGGCCTATTAGCAGTTGTAGACAGAGGACTGAGGATCCTAAACTAATTCTAATGTCCTAATGTTTGTTTTAGATTTTGATTTGGATTTTAAGTTTGGATGCAAAGCTGGACATGGTTATAACACAAAAACAAAGCATGATTGGTGCCTATCCAGGGCTTGGAGTCAGTAGACATACACTTGTGAATGATCAGCATGAACAGCTAAAACTGGATTTCAAGGGGATATATGTGATACCTACCTTACAGATATCTCCCAATACAAAGTGTTAAGTTATCTCTACTTATGGCATCCCTACTGCAGTATACCCTTCCCAATGTTCAACCTGAAAACAGTTTAATCTACCCCTTGAGCAGAAGTTAAAAGATCAGACATTCAACACAGGAATTCTATGCTCTAGAATCTAAACATTACCAAACATCCAGATTCAGAAGAAGAATACATGCAATACTGGAGACAGAATTAACACAACACATGCTAAAATAGCATTTCTCATATAAGATCAATCATGAAATCAGTGGGTTCATGCCAAAAACATACAACAAGAGATACATAAACTCACAGGTAAGCTGTACAGAGCAACCAGATCAGCTTGTTATGCATTACAGAGCCAAAAATCTTCAACTTTCAACAACCAACAAATGAGCAACACAACCTGCTTATAACAGCCAGGTAGGTGCTCAGCAATTAATTACATGGTTGACCAAAAATCCTGCCAGATACACAGTATCAGAAAGATGGCACTCAAACACTACCAGATTGGCGCCCAAACTTGAATGCAGCAGGTAGGGGAGGAGACAGGAAGATTTCTCGAGCCCTGCGCCACTGTCTGCTGATGTACACCCTTAATCGGGTACAAGATCCATCCACGCCATCGCCCATACCTCTGCAACAATCGCCATTAATGGCGCACCAACCCGCGGCCTTGGGAAGAACATCTAACAGTCGATCGCAACCATTTCCCGCCGAGATTCATCATCATGATATTTGAAAATGCAAGATATCAATTATCCCACATGCACCCTGCAGCAACCTCATTAACACTTTATATACTAGGTCATGAGCATATATCATGTCGGTGCTTTTGCTCCTGACGACACTAGTATAAGACCTCATCATCATCATCCTCTAGAAGCATGATATCCTATTGCCCGAAATATCACCCTGACGTCATCATCATATCGCAATATAGCCTGCATGATAATCGGCACAACCTGATCCATCGGAGGAACATCCTCCTGCTGAGCTTATACCAAAAGTCTGGCCGATGAACATCCTGATGACGTCATCATCATATCCGGATGACGTCATCATCATATCTGCCTAATGCACACCTCCTCATATCCGGATGACATCATCATCATGTTTACAAATATTGGGGGATCTCCACAAGATGATCAGTGTTAGAAATATGACCCCCCCGGACCTTGATGACGTCATCATCATATTAACATCAGGATGATATTCGGAAGGCAACAGGATATTTGGAAATATCATCCTGATGTTCAAATATCAGGTTGCACTGTAGCTTCACTATAAGATCGGGGCGATAGACGAATATGATGATGCTTGAAAAGATCACCCCCACTAGATAATGCACGAAGCCGGCAGGCGGATATTTCCTTGATATCAGCATCATCATGATGCTGGAACAAACATATATCCGGGTGATATGAAAATATCACCGCCTCCTTCGGAAATATCATGATGCAGATAGGCAGAGAAATAGATATCACCCTGAGATAAGAATGATGTCAGCATCATCAGGATGACAAAACAACGAACAAGAAGTGATACAACATCATCAGGATGATATTGACTAAGATCATCCTGACGTTCAAAATATGATGACCCTAGTGAATATCGGGTCGCACTTAGAACTCTTCAACAACATCATCAGGATGATCATAACCAAGATCACCCGATGATAAAAAATATCACCCCGGCGAAATATCATGAAGGCAGAAAATATGATGACCCCCGCAAGCAGCACGGCGATAACTAGAAATATCATGATGATGATGACCCTTAGGAAATAACAAGTCAGGTCAAACAACTTAGAGAATAACCCCTTCAGGATATCGGGGCAACATCATCATCATGTTTGAGCAAGGTGATAAATGAAAGATCACCGGATACTTGAAAAATCACCCCCGCAAGCAACTTAGGGCGCACTGTAGCTCATCAGCAGGATCAGGATGATATTCAAACATCACCCGATAATAAAATATGATGATGACGATGAGAAACCAGTCGATGAAGAACATGATGATGCAGACCATCATCGAAGACAAGATGATGATGATGACCTCCTCCTCAGGAAAATATGATGCTGCAGCTGAAAAGTGCTGAGGAGGTCCAACACTTAGAAAAAATGGGCAAGAAGATAAAGGCTTCAAATGAAGAAACCCCCTGATCATGAAAAATCAACCCTAGGTCAAAATGAGTGCTAACAGTGGCTCCGAATGGGGACGTGCAGGTGAAAACCTGCAGCGAGAACCAGATCTCCGGGCAGACCAGACAAAAAGCCAAAAAATGCGAGCTGTACAAGGCATTTACACTACATACATATTTTTACAAATGTGCACAGCAACCAGTCATTTATGCAAAATAGAACTTAAGGAATTGGCCATGCACAGGCAATTCCAGAATTTCACCATCTAGGGCCTGGAGGAAATAAGAATCCTCCCCATGAGTATTGCAAACCTGATATGGGCCCATCCATAAGGGTTGAAATTTACCATGTTTACCCTTTTCCTGACCTTTAGCATTCCAAATGAGCACCAGATCATTGACTTGAAACTTCCTTTTTGTAGTTCTCCTGTCAAACTGATATTTCATATCTTGTTGTCTTTTGAGATTGATCTGGTGGGCTTTCCTTCTGTCTTCATCCAATGCAACCAGCTGATTCACTCTTTCTGTCATGGAATCTTCAATGTCCTCATCATTTTCCTGAATGAATCTGTAAACTGGTAGGAGATTGTTTATGGGCAGTCTAGCTGATGCACCATATACTAGCTCAAAAGGTGACTTCCCAATAGCCCTTTTCACTGTCACTCTATCAGCCCATACTGCTAAGTTCAACTTTGAGTCCCAAGCTCTCTTGTTCTTGTCCAGTATCCTCTTGATAATTTTCATGATGCTTTTATTGCTTCATTCTGCTTGACCATTTCCTTGTGGGTGATATGGTGATGTATATGACAGATTTATCCCATACCTGTTGCAAAAATCAACAAATTCACCTGATCTGAAGCACATAGCATTATCAGTGATTATTTTAAATGGTACTCCAAACCTGATGATGATGTTTTCTAGTATGAAATCTGTCACCACCTTACTTGTAGCTCTCTTAGTTGGAATGGCCTCAATCCATTTGGTAAAGTAATCAGTTGCCACCAAAATCCAACTGTGTCCCCCACTTGATTTGTCTGCAATTTCCCCTATGAAGTCAATTCCCCATTGCTGGAATGGAGCATCCACAGGTACAGTTCTGAGGGGTAAAGCACTATCATATTTCAGCTTTCCTGAAAATCTTTGGCAAGGGTCACACTTTCTCACTAACCTTTGTGCATCTGAAAAGAGAGTAGGCCACCAATACCCTGCCCTGAGAATTTTATGAGCTATTGTTTGGGCAGTATAATGTCCACCACACAATCCTTTATGCATATCAATCAAAACATTGTTAGCCATATCCTCATCCACACATCTCAGCAGCACACCATCAGGGTTTTTCCAGTACAGCTCACCTTGAACAATAACATACCTGATTGCATTTAACTTTAGAGTCCTCTTTTGACAGTCACTGAAATGGGAAGGACAATTCAGATTTTGCAAGTAATAGATAATATCCTTGTACCATTCAGATCCTGATACATTTACACTCTCATCTTGGACTGCATTAACTTGGCATGCTTCCAAGTTTGACTGTGCCATCATCTTGGCTAATCCTTGTCCTCTTATCAACTTAGTAACTTGTATGTCTATGTTGAACTCCTGCAGTTTGTTTATCCATCTGCACCTTCTTCCAGTCACCTCCTGCTGAGTGAATATGTCTTTGACTGCTGCATGAGGTACATATGCAATTATATATGACCCTACCAAGTATGGTCTGAAACTTTTGATGGCTCTGACTAGTGCATATGCCTGTTTTTCCATAATATCATACTTCAACTCAGAGGCCTGCAGGGACATACTGAAGAAAGTGATGGGCTGTTCAAAACCATCTTCATTTTTCTGTAACAAACATGCAGCAACAGTATGAAAGGAAGCAAATGAAAATACTTGGAATGGCCTAGAAAAATCAGGAGATTTAAGAACAGGGGCCATCTTGATTGCCTCTTTGATATTCTGAAATGATTCTGTTGCTTCCCTTTCCCAGTTGACAGTTGCATCCTTCTTCATCATCTTGGAAATGTTCCTTGTGGTTTCTGCAAAGTTGGGAACAAATCTTCTAACAAAATTTATCTGTCCAAAGAAGGACTGAACTCCTTTCACAGTTTTTGGCATTTGAATCCTGTCAATAGCAGCCACTCTCTCTGGATCTATCCTGACTCCATCCTTGGAAACAATATGTCCCAGAAGCTTTCCTTCAACTACTCCAAAGGCACACTTCTTTGGGTTTAAAGAAATACCATATTCTAGTGCTCTTATGAAAATCTGCTCCAGATGCAAACAATGCTGCTCTTCTTTCTTTGAGTAAGCAGTCAGGTCATCCTGATATACAGCCAGGATTGAATCAATCATCCCTGCAAAAGCAACATCCATTGCTCTTTGAAATGTAGCACCTGCATTTGTTAGTCCAAATGGCATTCTAACATACACATATGTTCCCCATGGAGTGGTAAAGGCAGTCTTATACTATTCTGATTCCTTTACCTTTACCTGATTATATCCTGAAAATCCATCCATCATGGATAGGAGTTCACAACCAGTCACTCTCTGCAACATAGCTTCCATATTAGGCAGTGGATAGTTATCCTTCAAAGAGGATACATTCAAGTTCCTGAAATCAACACAAAGCCTAATATCACCATTCTTTTTTCTGACTGGGACAAGGTTAGACACCCAAGTTGAATGTCTGATTGGCACAATTATTCCAGCTTCCCTGAGCCTTTTGAGTTCTTCTTGCATCTTGGGAGCTAAGGTAGGATTAATAGGTCTTTGCCTTTGTCTGAATGGCTTAGCTTCAGGCTTCAATGGGATCTCATGCTGGAATAAGTCTTCCCTATAGGCTTTTAGGTCCTCATATGACCAAACAAAAACATGTTTATACTTTCTAATGTGTGGTTTGAGCTGTTTACCAATGTATACCTTCTGAGGGGCCTGAGATGTCCCCAAATTTACTTCTTCTAAATCCTCCTTATTTGTGGGGGATGTCCTTGTGACCATTTTGTCTCTACTGTCAAAGGCTCTTTCCAAAGCTACTAACCCTCTAGGGATCTTGTTAGTCTTCAACTGAATTATCTCTTTTCCCACAAGAGTTTCTTTTCCATTTACTGTCTCTACAAAAGCTTGGAAATCAATCTGTTGATTCTCATACTCATCTATGCAGTGCAAAAATTTCAGCAAATCCCTATCATCATTAAAAACTTGCCAACTGCATATATTTTCTGGTACTGCAGGCCTAATTTTAATTTCTACATTTGTAACACCTGACAGAGTGATGTCATCTGGCCTTATTGCAACATTGGCTAAGAAATCAGCCATAACATTTTTTGACCTTTCTACCTAGCCAATTGAAAATGCATCAAAAAGTTCAATGGTATCCCAAACAGCATGCTTGTATTGTTTCAGTCTTTTATTTTTTGCAGCATACTTATTTCTAACTTGGGATACAATCAGCTCAGAATCCCCAAATACTCTTAACATCTTAATTCCATGTTTGAGAGCAATATTTAGGCCTAAGAGTAAAGCCTCATATTCTGCAATATTGTTTGTGCAATCAAACCTCAACAAGAAAGAGAATTTGAGGAGCTTACCAGTTGGAGACAGGAAAACAACTCCAGCTCCAGAGCCTTCTTTTGCACAAGCTCCATCAAAAAACATGGTCCATAAGCCTTGCTGATCCAGCTCTTCAATGCAGACATTATTCTTTTTGTCTTCTGTATCATCTGAGACAACCTTGAAGTTATCACAGTCAGTGTCTACAAAGCATACCTGTTCATTTGCTTCTTGGTCTTCCACTGTCTTTGATGATCTTTGCTCTCTGATTAGCTTGACATCCTTGCCATTCATTGGAATCATGGCATATGATAGGTCCAGCTGCATACTTCCACCAATTAGTGCTGCCCATCTTCTTGACAGCAACATACCATACTGTGGCTTGATGTCAACCACTGTTATATTCATTTTATACCTTTTTTCAGGAAATGCTGCCAGTTTGAAATCTACATCCTTCATGATTCCAATAACTGGTACCTCTCTGGCATCCATAGCATAACATTTTCCACATGCCTTGTCAATTTTTAATCCAGTTTGTTGCATGATAGCCAAAGGCATGACATTTGTAGATGCTCCAGAGTCAAGCATACAATTTCTAATTATTTTTCCATTTATAACCAGGGAAACATAAAATGGTTCCACTTGTGAAGGACACTTTGTCATGGTCATTCCTAAATAGACCTCAGGAGTCTCATCTTCTTCATTACACATGACATGTTTCTCACCCTGGGTCTGATCATTTTGTTTAGCTTGAAAAGGTACCCCTGAGATTAGGGATATTGTCCTATTCTTGATCTCTTCCACTTTCATGAGTTCCATAAGTGGAACAGAGACTTTTACCTGAGAGAGGATCTGGGCTATATCAAATGGAGCACAGTTTTGTACAACAGTTGTAGCTTGCTCCACAATCTTGCTTTTATCCTGAGCTGATTTAGTTTTCATTTTCATAGTTCCCTGATCATCATTCTTGTCTTAGGAACCTCTACTTTGATCTTCAGCCTGAGGGATTTTGTTTTCTGGTCCTTGAAATTCATGACCTGTTCTGTGTCTAAAGTTCTGCTTATTATTTACCCACTGCCTTTTTTGTGGTTCAGTTCCTTTATGACCATGCACCAGCTGTCCTGCAGAAATATCTTCTGGCTGATGTGAGCTGCCTACTTGATTTTTACCTCTGAGATTGTAGTTGCTTTTGACCTGAGCAACTGCTGTAGCTGTGAAGGCTCTAATTTCCTCATCAGAAGGTCGTTGTAAGTTACTCAGAAAATTGTGTGAGTTCTGAGCATACACATAGTTATCTTCATCATCTTCATCATATGGGGACTGTTGGCAGGCCTGAATTTGATGATCTGTCTTCTCATCAGCATCATAAAAAGTGTATCCATTGCCTATGGACATCATATTAACATCATCATCCTGCACATGATGTGGCTCATTGCATTCATTACAAGATGTAGCATTATCATACAAGGATTGAGCAATCATACACTGTGACTGTGAATGTGGCATCTGACAAATTATACACCACGGAGCATCATCAGCAATATTTATAGTTTTCTTTAGGGGATCAGGAGTTTCCTTGACATGTTGAGCCCTCTGATTTGTGTTGTTACGTGGGAATACAGGCTTACCATCATGCCAATTGGTGTTATAAGGCATATCATGTAATGATGGCCTCTTTTCCTGCCTTTGATAGACTTGCCTATCAGGACCCATCCCTTTTTCACTTCTAGCTAATCTATAGCTTAGGTCCTTAACAACATTTGCCAGTTTGTCTATCTTATCTTCAGGAGCAGATGTACTACCTTGAGTGTTCTGAGGCTTGTTTGGGTTCTGCAGAATTTTTATATCATCCCTTCTATTTGTCTTGCCCGATGCTTTCCTATTGTTTTCAATATTTACTGCAATTCTGAAAGCATCCCTGAGAGTGGCAGGACCTTTATCTCTTAGTCCATATGCAGTCTTTGCATCAAAGGCATTGATATACAAAATTATGCACATTGGTTCATTTGGCCTCATGTGATGTGGCAATTTGTTCAACACTTTAGTAAATCTTGCATTAAAGTCTGCAACCTGCTCATTTGACCCTTTAGTGATACTGGTGAACTCATTTACAAAAAAGCTAGGGTCAGTTTTATCACCATATTGCTCCTTGAATATCCTTTTAAAATCATCCCATGATGAAATACTCCGGTCAGGCAGATTCCTGTACCATTCTCTTGCCTCATCTATTAAGGATTGCATGAATGACTTCATGAAAACATCCTCATGCTCAACCTCAAAATTATCCATGACATTTTGAAAGGCCTTTAGATGATCTTCTCCTGACACTGTGTTGTTTCCTGAAAATTTAGGCACTTGCAGCCTTAGATGCTTATCAATGGGGTTAGGATACCCAGGAATACCATCAAACACCAGCTGCCTGAATCTATCTAGCTGCATGGGCTGTCTGTTTGGCTGATTAACATTAACATTTCTGTTTGCATTCTGGTTTCCTGTATGGTTCAGTGGTATCCTAGCATCATTCACATTTTGTCTCTCATCATGATGCTGATGTTGCATTTCATATCTTTGCTGATGTCTTTGCACATTTGCATTCTCTAGGGTAGGAACTGAATCATTTTGGGCAGTTCTTAAGGCTTGCACTTTCTGCTTCATATCATCTCTGATTTTCATAGCTTGTAGGTATTCTAGTTCTGCTCTTAGACTTCTGATTTCTTCAGCTAACTGTTCATCCTTAGGTCTGGAGGTAGATGGTCTCATACCATTCTGGTCATCATCTTCATCATCCCTTAGAGACTCTGCCTCTTCAAACCTTTCACTTGGGTCTAGAAAAGGGCGTTCTTGGAACACTTCTGACCTCATTCTCATGCTACCACCCTGTTGCCTCTCATATGCACCTTGGATATCAGCTTCTGCATTTGAAAAATAAGGCGCATGCTGTCCTGATGGCCTAGGGTTATCTTGTATATCATCACCTTTTCTGGGGGAGCTCTCATGACTAACTGAGACAGTTCCCTTTCTTCTATACATCATTCTTTTTGTTAATGGTAACTCTTCAAATAAAGGATTTTGTTGGGATCTTCTCCCCTGCATATAAATTTGACTTTGACCGGTTGGGAGATTACTTCAGAGTCACCACCTATTACTAGGAACTGTTTTCTTCTGAAAATAAGGGTTCTTTCACAAGGTTCCCAGCAGAGTCGCCAATTTCTGTTGACTTTTTCCCAGACTGGATGCTTATTCCTAGATTTCCCTACAAGGTAGCCATCAGTGATCAACAGGATCTCTGGGCCAGGGGGTCAACAGTGTAGGAGATAGACTCTATATTTTATCTCCTCTTCTTCTTCAGGCTCTGCAAGACCTAGGGGGGTATTCCCTACTCAACATCCATGAGGATATGCATACAAGGCTGGGATGCTGACAGAAAGCAGATAGTCCTCTTGTAAGTAGACCAAAACTGAAAGATAAGAGCAAAGGGGCTAGCTTTGGGCCTATTAGCAGTTGTAGACAGAGGACTGAGGATCCTAAACTAATTCTAATGTCCTAATGTTTGTTTTAGATTTTGATTTGGATTTTAAGTTTGGATGCAAAGCTGGACATGGTTATAACACAAAAACAAAGCATGATTGGTGCCTATCCAGGGCCTGGAGTCAGTAGACATACACTTGTGAATGATCAGCATGAACAGCTAAAACTGGATTTCAAGGGGATATATGTGATACCTGCCTTACAGATATCTCCCAATACAAAGTGTTAAGTTATCTCTACTTATGGCATCCCTATTGCAGTATACCCTTCCCAATGTTCAACCTGAAAACAGTTTAATCTACCCCTTGAGCAGAAGTTAAAAGATCAGACATTCAACACAGGAATTCTATGCTCTAGAATCTAAACATTACCAAACATCCAGATTCAGAAGAAGAATACATGCAATACTGGAGACAGAATTAACACAACACATGCTAAAATAGCATTTCTCATATAAGATCAATCATGAAATCAGTGGGTTCATGCCAAAAACATACAACAAGAGATACATAAACTCACAGGTAAGCTGTACAGAGCAACCAGATCAGCTTGTTATGCATTACAGAGCCAAAAATCTTCAACTTTCAACAACCAACAAATGAGCAACACAACCTGCTTATAACAGCCAGGTAGGTGCTCAGCAATTAATTACATGGTTGACCAAAAATCCTGCCAGATACACAGTATCAGAAAGATGGCACTCAAACACTACCAGATTGGCACCCAAACTTGAATGCAGTAGGTAGGGGAGGAGACAGGAAGATTTCTCGAGCCCTGCGCCACTGTCCGCTGATGTACACCCTCAATCGGGTACAAGATCCATCCACGCCATCGCCCATACCTTTGCAACAGTCGCCATTAATGGTGCACCAACCCGTGGCCTTGGGAAGAACATCTAACAGTTGATCGCAACCATTTCCCGCCGAGATTTATCATCATGATATTTGAAAATGTAGGATATCAATTATCCCACATGCACCCCGCAGCAACCTCATTAACACTTTATATACTAGGTCATGAGCATATATCATGTCGGTGCTTTTGCTCCTGACGACACTAGTATAAGACCTCATCATCATCATCCTCCAGCAGCATGATATCCTGTTGCCCG
This sequence comes from Cunninghamia lanceolata, assembly GCA_027924645.1. NCBI lineage: Eukaryota > Viridiplantae > Streptophyta > Pinopsida > Cupressales > Cupressaceae > Cunninghamia > Cunninghamia lanceolata. Next base: position 926,860 of record BSBN01001373.1, read on the forward strand.
AAATATCACCCTGACGTCATCATCATATCGCAATATAGTCTGCATGATAATCGGCACAACCTGATCCATCGGAGGAACATCCTCCTGCTGAGCTTATACCAAAAGTCTGGCCGATGAACATCCTGATGACATCATCATCATATCCGGATGACGTCATCATCATATCTGCCCACTGCGCACCTCCTCATATCCGGATGACGTCATCATCATGTTTACAAATATCGGGGGATCTCCACAAGATGATCAGTGTTAGAAATATGACCCCCCCGGACCTTGATGACGTCATCATCATATTAACATCAGGATGATATTCGGAAGGCAACCGGATATTTGGAAATATCATCCTGATGTTCAAATATCAGGTTGCACTGTAGCTTCACTATAAGATCGGGGCGATAGACGAATATGATGATGCTTGAAAAGATCACCCCCACTAGATAATGCACGAAGCCGGCAGGCGGATATTTCCTTGATATCAGCATCATCATGATGCTGGAACAAACATATATCCGGGTGATATGAAAATATCACCGCCTCCTTCGGAAATATCATGATGCAGATAGGCAGAGAAATAGATATCACCCTGAGATAAGAATGACGTCAGCATCATCAGGATGACAAAACAACGAACAAGAAGTGATACAACATCATCAGGATGATATTGACTAAGATCATCCTGACGTTCAAAATATGATGACCCTAGTGAATATCGGGTCGCACTTAGAACTCTTCAACAACATCATCAGGATGATCATAACCAAGATCACCCGATGATAAAAAATATCACCCCGGCAAAATATCATGAAGGCAGAAAATATGATGACCCCCGCAAGCAGCACGGCGATAACTGGAAATATCATGATGATGATGACCCTTAGGAAATAACAAGTCAGGTCGAACAACTTAGAGAATAACCCCTTCAGGATATCGGGGCAACATCATCATCATGTTTGAGCAAGGTGATAAATGAAAGATCACCGGATACTTGAAAAATCACCCCCGCAAGCAACTTAGGGCGCACTGTAGCTCATCAGCAGGATCAGGATGATATTCAAACATCACCTGATAATAAAATATGATGATGACGATGAGAAACCAGTCGACGAAGAACATGATGATGCAGACCATCATCGAAGACAAGATGATGATGATGACCTCCTCCTCAGGAAAATATGATGCTGCAGCTGAAAAGTGCTGAGGAGGTCCAACACTTAGAAAAAATGGGCAAGAAGATAAAGGCTTCAAATGAAGAAACCCCCTGATCATGAAAAATCAACCCTAGGTCAAAATGAGTGCTAATAGTACTATCTTATCTTTGCAAGTAATTTTCCTTCCTTTTAATATGGCTCATCCACAACCTCCACCTATCCCATGGGGTGCATCCATTTGACTTCTCAACCTTGGTGCTAACCTACATGATCTTCCTAGGGGATTAGATAAAATTTTACCTAAGTTCAGGGGTGACGGCAAGGTTACTCCTGAAGAGCACATTAATGCTTTCTTTGCTACATGTTCCATCCTTGGAGTTCAACATGAAGATGTATCTATCAGGCTATTTGTTGAGTGGTTTTACCACCTTCCTAAAGCTTTTGTTAATGATTGGGCTACGATGAGGTAACAATTTGAAGATAGATTCAAAACTATTGACAATGAACACACATTAGTTGCTCAACTCTCCTTTATGAAAAAGGAGATTCATGAACAAATGAGAGAATATGTAGCCAAGTTTAATATACTTGCAAATAGAATCCCTACAAATGTCAGACCTGGAGATGGATTAATGTTGTGTTTCTTTATCAACTCATTGCCACCCGAAGTTAGTTATGCTATTAAAAGGCAAGGAGTCCCTAACATAGCTGACACTCAATCATTGGCTATTGCTATGGAAGATGATTTGATTACTGTAGGGAAATGGAAAAGGGAGTTACAAACTGACAAACTTGTAGTAACCAGTTCAACAGACCCAATTATTCAGAGGTTGGCAAATGACATTATCACTTTGAAGTGTCAGATGCCCAAAGGCCCCCAATAATCTCCTCAAGGAGGTTATAATTGGACAATGCAATTGCTAGGTCTTACCCAATGGTTAGCTATTGAAGGACCATCAATGAGTAAAAGAAACCATATGGTTTGCAATTTTCATCTCACCTCTAATCATGATGGAGCCTCCTATCCTGAGATGATGCAGTATATGCAAATGCTTTCCATGAATGAACATGTTGAGGAACCCTTGGTGGAAGAACCTCCCACACCTAGTGATGCTGGTGGGAATTTCTTTGAGTATGAATTAGATGAAGGGAGTGGAGAAGATGTATATACTGAACTTGATAACTCTAGCTGTGTGGTGTTTACTAGGGGCCAACAAACACAAAGAAGCTAGAGTATTCAGGGTCAGTCCAGTAATTCTGCCTCTACCCCTAAATATATCTTGACCAAACAAAACAAAGCTGAAGTTACAGCTGCTGAGGTACCATCTACTTCATATTCTAAAACTCATGTCCCAAGTTCATTTGATATTGTAGAATCATGTAAGAATACAAAGAATGAGATTTCCCAAGATGAATATTTGAGACTTAATCCATCTAAACTTGATAGACTAGTCAGATATGCAAACATGAACCTTCACCTTCTCATAGTAATGCTCAAGTGTCCAGTGATACTGAAATACTTACTAGGAATCAAAATTGTTCAAACTCTGGTTCCCAAGACCCTGGTCCTCAAAATCCTTTTAGCAAGCCAGAGCCCTTTTATGTCTCTCTTTACATTGTTGGTTTTAAACTCAATAATTGTGTTATTGATTCTAGAGCCTCAGAAAATGTTATGCCTGCTCAAGTTGCTAAAGCCCTAGGATTATCCTATATGCCCTCCCATGGCAAATGCTTCTCAATGGACGGTTCTCTAGTACCCATTCTAGGTCAAATTAAAGATGCTTAGACTGTTTTGGCTACCTTCCCAAAGAAAAGATTAAAATTAACCATTCTTGTAGCAGATATACTTGCCAGTTATGGGATGCTCTTGAGTCATAGTTTTTGTAAAGACTTAGGTGGGAAAATTCAAATGGATTGGTCACATGCCTTGATACCTGTGGAAGGGAAGAAAGTTTGCCTCAATCCTAAACCCAAGGCCAAGTTCATTGTGCTTAAATCTGAAGACCCTAGGGTAGAAATCTTGTTTATAGAAACTAGACTAGGTACCTACATGTGTATATCCATGGGAAATGATGAAATGAGTCTGATTAGCCCCGACCTAGTTGATGAATTGTGGACCCTAAAATTTGATGGGAGTTGTTCTACCAAGGGGTTAGGGGTAGGAGTTGTCCTAATTTCACTTGATGGTTATTCTTTTCCTTTTGCTTTCAAATTGGAATTTGAAAAAACTAATAATACTATAGAATATGAGGCTTTGTTATTAGGCCTAGAGCTAGCCAGAGAAAGAGGTGTGAAGCAACTAAAAGTTAAGGGAGATGTTGAGTTAATTGTTAAGTAGGTAAGAAAGTTGTATACAGTTAAAAATGGTAGGCTAAGACATTATCAAAATAGAGTGTGGGATTGTATTGAAGATTTTGATGCTTTTTCCATAGAGGCAATACCTAGAGAACAAAATACTAGAGTTGATTCCTTAGCTATTTTAGCATCTCTTCTCCTGCCACATCCTAATTTTAAAAATAAATCATATAGAGTGGAGGTAGTGTACAGGCCTAGTGTTTTTGACAATGTTAATCACTGGCAAGTTTTTAATTCTGATCAGCAAATTATTTCATTCCTTGAAAAGGCCGAATCATTTGCTAGTGTGTTCTTTGAATGTAGTACTAATGATAGTAATGATATTTTGGAGGGAAAAGTGGAGTCCTCAAATGACTCAAGCTTAGGAGTTGTGCAATTAAAAGGAAATAAGATTCCTAAGGGGCTTGTCTCTCTTGAAGATCTTTTTAATCAGCATGATCAATACCTTAAGAAGAAGAGTAAAGTTTCCATTACAACTTCAGCTGATTATGATAAAAATATTGGCACTGAAGCTAATCCAAAGATTGTGTGCATTGGTAAATGTTGTTCCAAAGAACAAAAGGAATGTTTAGTTTCTCTACTTATCAAATATAAGGATGTTTTTGCATGGTGTTATGATGACCTTACGAGGTTTAGAAATGGAGAGATGCAACATCATATTTCCTTGAAGCTTGGCACCATACCTTTTAGACAAAAGTAGAGGACTTATAATCCAAAAATAGTTGAAGCCATCTTCAATGAAATTGACAAAATGTTGAAGGCTAAGATCATCTACCCTATTCACCACTCTACTTGGGTGGAAAACATTTTGCTTGTTAGGAAGAAGAATGGGGAGATTTGGATTTGTGTTGATTTTAGGAATTTGAATCAAGCCTCTCTGAAGGATAATTATCCCTTACCAGTTATGGATCATATTTTACAAACTGTATCTGGTTCAGAGATGATGTCCATGCTTGATGGGTTTTCTAGATACAACCAGATTGAGGTGGCTTGAGAAGATCAGCATAAGACATCTTTTACTACCCCCATTGGTGTCTTTGCTTATAATAGGATGCCCTTTGGTCTCATTAATGTTGGGGCCACATTTCAAAGAGCAATGGACCTAACTTTTGGTGATTTCAAGAACAAAATTATAGTAGTGTATTTTGATGACTTGACATTTTTCTCCAAGAAAAGAGATAATCATTTACATTACTTGGAAGTGATCTTACAACACTACAGAGAGAATGGTATTTCCCTGAATCCTAAGAAGTCAATCTTTGCAGTCACTGAAGGAAAATTGTTAGGCCATATTGTCTCAAAAGATGGGATAAAAATTGATCCATAGAGAGTTAGGGAAATCCAACAGCTAAGTCTACCTACGACTAAGAATAATACGAGGTCCTTTTTCGGTTAGGTAAACTTTCTAAGGAGGTTTGTCCCTAATTTTGCTGAGCTGACTAGACACATTGCAGAGATGATAAAGAATAATCCTATCTTTAGATGGAGTACTGAAGGGAAGAAAGAATTTGAGGATATAAAAAGGCCATTGCTAATGCGCCCACACTTGTGCATCATGATTTTTAGAAAGATTTTATCATCTATTGTTATGCCTCTAAACATACTTTATCAACTATCTTGTTGTAGAAGAATGAACAAGGAATCGAAGCTCCCATTGCTTTCATGAGTGTGCCATTGAAAAACTATGAGCTTAAATACTCTTTTTTGGAGAAACATGTATATGCAGTGGTGAAGGCATTAAAGAGTTTTAGGTTTTACATTTTACATTCACATACTATTGTATATGTTCCAGAATCTGCGGTGAAAAGCATACTCACTCAACAAGAAATTGGATGTAACAATAGGGGAGCTTGGATTGCTAAAGTGCAAGAGTATGATGTTGAGATCAAACCTACTAACCTAGTCAGGGGTGAAGGATTATGTAAGATGATTGCTGAAAGTGAGGTTGGAGGTAAAGAGGAATTAACCTTGGTTCTTTTCACAAGTAACACGAATGAATGGTTCTCTAATGTTTCTTATTTCTTAACCTATGGTGATTGCCCGTCTCACCTTTCTGCACACAAGGAGAAGAGAAACCTGAAACTCAAAGCACACAAGTATGTTATTTGGGGAGGTAATCTATACAAAAGAGGAGTCGATGGGACATTTCTAGGGTGTGTAGACAAGGATCAATAGAAGAAATTACTGGAAGCCTTTCATAACGAAGCTTGTGGGGGACACTTTTCTACATCGGTAACAACTTTCAAGATATTGAGGCAATGCTTCTACTAGCCTGGGATGTCCAAGGATGCCTACGAGTGGGTATCAAAGTGTGAGAAGTGTTCAAAATTTACAGGCAGACCTCAATTAGCCGCCTTACCTTTAAGGCTAGTAGTTATAGATGAACCTTGCCAGCAATGGGGTTTAGACTTCATTGGACCAATCAATCCTAACTCAAGTACTGGACATACTCATATCTTGACCACAACAGATTATTTTACCAAGTGGGTAGAAGCTATCCCAGTAAAGAATACTACCTCTGAGGTGGTTTGTGTTTTTCTTAAGGAAAACATTTTAGTCAGGTTCGGTGTGCCCAAGAAGTTGGTGTTTGATAATGCTTCAAGCTTTTCCTTTGCAGAAATGACTCTCTTCTGTTATGATTTTGGTATCAGCCTAGCCCATTCATCTGATTATTACCCACAAGGCAATGACTAGGTAGAGTCTAGCAACAAAAATCTCATCTCTATTGTTAAAAAGCTGGTTGAGGAAAACTAGAAAGGATGGCATAAACATCTGTATGATGCTCTTTGGGCCAACAGGATAACATACAAAAGGGCAATTGGTATGTCTCCTTTCTAGCTTGTTTATGGCATTGATAGTGCAATTCCCATTCCACTTGAACTGTCTGCATTAAATCTACAGAAGACAATTAAAGATGAATAGTTTCAGTCAGCGCTAGAAAAGAGAATATTGTACTTGCACCACCTAAAGGAGCAGAGAGAAATTGTTGTGGATAGGATTGCTAAACATCAACAGACTGTAAAAAGAATTTTTGATATAAAGGCTAAGCAGAGGAACTTTGTTGTGGGAGATTCTATACTCTTATGGTATAGGAGAAGAGAACCGAAAGGTGCACACAAGAAGTTTGATTCTTTATGGAAAGGCCACTTCAAAATAAGAGAAGTTGTGGGAGAAAATTCTTTTCTATTGGCTTATCCTGATGGAACACCACTACCTCTTGTCTATAATGGGCAAGATTTGAAATTATACAATTGGTAGAGTTTCTGAGTCCGGCCCTGTACCATAGTTTCTTTCTTTGTTGTTTTGTTTTCATTGTGTGTTGTCTAATGTTTGGTGTGACTCTATTGCCCTTGGAATAAGACTTGTTCTCCATGTTTTTCCTAGGTTCTCTACTTCCTCCTGAGTTCTTGTCCCCAATTAGAGCCAGTTGTTGCCCACTTTTTTTAAAGGGATGTCCTGAGTTCATTCTTTGTTTTTCCTTTACATTTGTTGCTGACCTTTTCACTTAGTTCCTCCTTTAGGTCTAATTTCCTTAGTCATTTTTGTGAGTCAGTGATCCTTTGTATTGTTTGAAGTCAAGTTAGCAGGTTCACAAGTTCTTGAACCGCCTAATTTGCTGACTTACCTTGAGTTTCTCATGCCTTAATTCTTTGTCATGTCCCTGTATGAAGTCCTTCCTTTGTAGTCGGGAGGTCAGGGATTCTTTGAAGTTTTGAATCTCCAAATCCAAGTTCAAGAGTTCATGTTTTACCTGACTCACCAACTTCATGTAGCACACTTTCTCGAGTAGTGGCAGCTGCACTGGCATATTGTACGAGGATTGACACTTGTCCTTATGCATTCAATTTGAGGTACATGTGGACAAGGTGGTGCCGTTCTTGGAGGGAAAGTTGAGGCATGCATTTATGGGTTATAATGATAAATTTGCTGCCAATATTTAATATCTTTCTTGGGGGAATTTATGAGAAATGACTTGAATTAATTTTTAAGCTCACATAAAATGATATTATGTGCAAAGAAAATGTGTTGCAGAAGAACTAACAGCTAGATCGCTATGTGTAGAATTTTAGCTCAGTTTTACCTTCGTAGGTCAGCATAGTTAACAACTCCTCTCTCTATAAAGGTTTCATATCTTCTTTGAGGAGTTAGAGATTTTTATTTCCCATGTATCTGCACAAATAATTCTCTGTTGGTGTCTTCCCCCATTCTCCACTCTCTGCGTATATCTCTGAGCCTCTTGTTTTCTAGTTTCTGGAGCATATAAAAATTAAGTTTAAGTTCCAAGGGACCCCTATGGCTTCCATTATTGGGAACAGTCTTTCTGGAGTAAGGGATATAAATTTGGGCGATGTTGATTTAGATGATTTTTGGGGGAGAATGTGGTCTAAGAAAAGGACTCCTTTGGTGGAGAAAATTATCAACAGTGACTTGCATAAAGCTGTGGCTTTCCACTTGCTATGCATTGTCCCGAGTTAATGGTTGCATGCGCCAATGGTTATTTCCCAGACTCGTAGGAAATAAATACTCCCAATGGTACTATGGTGGCCAAAATTGATTCTGAATCTATTGCTTCAGCTCTGGACTTGGAAGAATATGAAGATAGTACTGGTGTTTCTATTTCCTCAGCCTAGAATTACTATAATGAGAAGAAGGACTGATGTCGTACATGTGTCGCCAAGCATTGGCTAGAAGAAGAAAAGATTGGGAAGTTCTAGCTGCCTACTAACTTGAAGAGGAGCCATTTCAAAGAAGAAATCTCAAACATGATAATCCTGCTGAACAGAGTAGTTGGAAGCTCTGAGTTAGATGTCTTTGAGTTCTAGATGTGCAGATTTATTTTGTTAATTTGCGGAGACCACCAGATTGACTGGCTAAGAATCATCAACGATTGTCTACATGAGCAGCTAGTAAATTTTACACAAAGCATAAGATTTCACACGTGCTCCCAGCTAATCTACATCTTGGCTCAAAGAGAGGCTTCTTGGCCTAGTCTAAGGACTCAAAGGAGTTCTTTGGCAAGCATGCCTGTGTATCAAATTTTTCCTCAATTACAAAGAACTGAAGGTATGAAAGATTTCTGACGTGTGAATGATGTTTTTTTTTATGTTGCTAGCTAAAAGAATTGATGGCTCAATAGAGAAAAGATTTTTTGTAGAAGCATTTACATTGGTTACAAAATTTGGGAGTGTTTATATTCAGTTCGATCGCTTCTCATATTTAAGGATTGGCAATTATGAAATGCCCCATTAAAATTGCCTTGATACCCTCCTGACTATATGGTGTTGCTGGAAGTTTGCCGCCAAATGGCAGTGGTAAATGTCAAATATCAGCAATAAAAAAGAAAGAATATTCTTTTCCTGTATCTTTGTCTTTCTATTCATGCAAAAGCAATGATGGTGCCTGGAACATGGACAAATTGTTATTTGAATTTAGCCTTCATAGTTTGTCTCCCCATGTACAACAAAAATTTTATAAAGGAAAATATGCATGGAGGTGGTTCTTACTCACACTTTCCTCAGCTTGAAGATTTTTGGGAGGACTATATTGATGAAAGAGAAGTTCAAAAAAGGAAGTGGATGAGGTTGACTATTGATCAAGTCCGTGCCTTCAAGATGAATATTCAGGTCTCATATATAATCGATGATTTTTTAGATCTTCTAGGTGAAGGATATGATGCGGTGTCTAGGGAACCTTTACCCCTAGTAAAATGGTCTGAGAAGGAGGATACAGATATTATGTTGCTGTCATTTCATGTTTTAAGGAGAATAGAAAAGTGGTTGCAAACAAAGACTAAGGAATGTGCTGGTTCATCAACACCAAGGGACTCAGCCTCTCAGAATCAAGCCAGGTCCTAGATTGTCACCTCACATAGAAGAGCATCCATTTTGGACTTGACTCTGCAAAGAGTTGGCTCACAACCAAATGATGATGATAAAGGTTCACTTGAGGAGCTTGGCAAGTTAAAGACCACTTGTGAGGAAGATGTTCAAGTGACAAAGAGAAATACCAGATTGGCTTCCTTATCATCTAAGGCTAACCATGTGCCCCCACCCAACAATCATGTAAGTGATTCTGACTCTTTCATCTTCTTGCAATTGGGAGAAGATAATTTATTGCATTCATTACTCAGTGCACCAAATTCCCCTCAACAGAAGGAGATGCCTAGGCAAAATCCTCATCTTGCACCGATAGTGGTGACTACCAATGTTGCCAATGCACTAGTCTCATCTCTGAACTGGTTAAAGAAGGTAGTCCAAAAGAACAAGATGTACACCATTCCAGCTGATGAAGGCATCGATACTGTTGCAGATGGTACCAAAACCAAAACATACAAAGAGGATGTCTAGAATAGTAACTGATATCACCTCGAGAAACTAGTTTTTATAGATTGTAGACCCACTAGTTGATAAGAATGAAGATGAAATAATTGAAGTCGACTTTAGGGTAAGCTAGGTGGATCTAGGGCCATCAACTACTGAGTGTGATTTGTACCACATGCACTACTCAGTGGACAACATCTCTAAAAGGGTGAAGGATTTACAAGATGAAAATTCAAAGCTACTAGCATATGTAAGTTCTCTGTCCTCCTTTCCAATTCAATTGTTGAGTTGACAACCCCCTCTACTGGAACATCCTCCATTGTTAAACTTCCCAGTCTTGACCCAAGTTTGCTTCAACAAGTTAGAACTTCTTTGTCCCTAAGGAAGGCTATGGATCAATGGGTTGAGAAGGTCATTTTTGATGGTCTCTTATTTATTGAGGAGGTAGTTAAATTGTTTCATTCCATTCATGCTAAAAGGGAAGTTTTGATAGTAGAATTTGAGAAAACCCAAAGTGATCACCATAGTTTAATTTTAGCCTATAAAGAAGTGAGGGAAATTGCCAACATGGACCATAGTATTCTAATGACTGAAGAAGTCATAGCTCATCTTAAAGATTTAGACACCCCTGTGTGGGCTAATGCATTAGAATGGAAAATTTGTATTATCTCTGCAACTGAAGAAGAAATGGGGAAGGCAGTGGCAATTTATTACAAAGAGATGATGAGGATTAAAAGAGACTTTGTTGCTTTGGATGTAGAGGCCAACGGATCTAACGATGAAAAACTGTTGGACGTCAAGTTGATCAAATAGAATTTTAAGAGGGTGGTGACAAAGGATATAGTAAACTACAGTGCAATAATAGGGGAATCATTGGGTTGACTTAGTAAGATGGAAGCTCACATTAGCACTTGCAAAAATGACATCGAGGAAATGTATCAAAAAGTGACTGACTCCAACCGGGCTATCATGAAAAGGAATCATCGCATCAATATGATTGGAACTCCACCTAGCATGGCATTGACACCTGTTATCAACAAATATAGATCATACAAAGCTAGATTGTGAGCACAGGCACCCCAAATGGCGCAAAGTGTCACTAGAGAAGTCAGACAGTCGAGGGAAGATGAAGAAATGGATGAGGTGGATGATGGTGACGTGGACTTGCAAATCTTGAATTGATTTTAATTTCATGCTTTTAAGTTATCTCTTACTTTCTCTAAAACTATTGGCTTTGGAGGGCCCTTTGTTTTAATTAATTATTTAAACAATCTTTAATCAGTTGTTTCATGAAGCCGTTATGGTTTTCTAGATAGTTATGGTTTGGCCTAGCTATATTTTCTAAATGGCTGATCAAATTATGGATTTTTGCAAAAAATTATTTCTAGGAAGGGTGTTAGTTAAATTTTGTTTTCTAGCTTCTATGATATATGCAATACAACTAATATAGTGGAGATTTGGATGATCATGGACTTTGTGTTGTGATTATTTAAATTCATGTTCTTCTTAAGTTGAATGCATTTTTGGTGATATTAATCGTATTCATGTGTTTTGGTGGTTGGATGTTATTAAATCTTGCTCACTGCTTCGAATAATCTATCTATGGATATTTCATTTAAGGTGGTGAATTCCTGTGTATGTATAATATCTTCAATATGTGTGCAGTCGAAAGTCTATGAACTTCTAGAGTTAGAGTTAGAGTTTTAGATTCACCTTTATAGCTTTTTGGTTAAAAGCTTTGCCTTTATCTTGCTTTCTAGTTAAAAGCAACCTCAAGTTCAAATTACTCAGAATATCTATAGAAGGTAGCCGTGCCTTGTTAAATAAGCAGAGAGCCTATGTAGAATACTAATATATTGGGCTCAACTATTGATTAGATTTGTCACTTGTCTAGGCATGAGTATATAGAGTTAGGTGACAAATCTGTTAACCAACACCTTTTTGGGTTTTCCACATAAAACTATGATGTCTGCTATGTTGTTTATGCTTTTGTGTTGAGCTTCTCATTGGATGCTTTCATGATTATATCTGAATATAAGTAATTGATAAGTTAATGATCATATTTGGTTAAAAGTTTTAGGATAGTTGATTCACCCCCCTCTCAGTTGTCCAGTGCAGTTCAACATGCTCACATTGCACTTTCATCCACAAAAGCCATTCTCTTTGTCATCTTAAAAAAACAAGAAAGTCTACTTCTGAGAGCTTAATCATAATCTACAAATATCATTGAAGAGATAGGAAACAATGGAAGATATGAGGTAAATCAATTCGCAAGGTATAACTTTGGTTTATTACATTTGTCTTATTTTCATTGGAGTATTGAATATTTAAGTAGATTCTATTGTAGTTCAGATTTTCAATCACATTTTGGCACTCACCGTGGGGCCTTGCCCCATTTTTAACTATCAAATTTGAGTTTTTGATGATCTTGCAGTCGTAACAGGTCATTCATGCGCAATCAATTCCCAGTTCTGCGCACTTGTCAAGAAAATAGCAGTCTTGTACATTTAAAACTTCTTTCAGCGCATTTGTTTTTATGTGCATATAACTAATCTTTCTGCGCATATGATGTCTGTTTTAGTGCATATAAAATTTGTCAATTTTTAAGGTGTCTTTTTGATAATTTTGATGCTAACTTTGGTTGCAGGTATTATCAATCATTAATGGAGGCTTTTAACAAAATGTTCTTGTAGGTTTAAGAGCTGGTTTAGACATTTTTAGTTACATCTTGCATAAATCTTCATCTAGTTTTTAATTAGGAGGCATAAACTTACATCTTGCATACAAATATTCATCTAGTGCTTAATTAGGAGTAAACTTACATCTTTGCATACAAATTTCACATAGTCCCAAACTAGGAGGTTAAAATTGAACAAATCTTCAATACAATCATCACATAGTTTGATTAGGAGGTTAAAATCAACTATCTTTTAATTTTATGCTATCATGTCATTTTTGTGCTTGGTAGATTAAATCACATTTAGATTAACTCTAGAAGGTTAATGAACCAATGTCTACTATGTTTGTAAAATGATTATAGGCATATGCTCTCCCCATCTTGGGTGACTAAAACGTTAGACCCATTATTTCATTTGTTTAACCTTTAGAAAATGTCTGCTCTTGGATTGTGTTTCATCTAAGTGGGACGACCTTGAGCGGTAACAAGCTAAAGCCAAGCTAATTCGAACCACTATAAATAAAAGTGTTTGTGACGAAAGTCATAAACAACAGGTGTTACTGTGATACTGACAAATGTTTCCCTTAGTACCCTTGTGGTGCGTGAAAACATTTAGAGCTTAACCTCTACATATTGGGAAGCCTCCTAAACAAAGTGAATCACCGCATGTATAACCACCTGAATGAATGCCCTTACTAAGAACCAACTATTTTAAGAGGCCAAAATCCTTCTGTTTGTTGATGCAGGAGGTCAAACCTTTGAAGCTGCCCAACATTTTTGTTAATCATGTGTAGAGAAAGAAAATTCAACTTTTTGAAGGAATTACAACTTGGTATGCCAGAAAAGTGAGTGTTGTTCAAGGGAGAGCCAGTGCTACCAAGTTTCTAACTGTCTACCTTGATTTAAGTGGCTGGAGAAATCCAAGTTGGGATTCAATAAATATTGTCCTTGCCAACCATAGGAATTGTACTTGTTTGTAAATGTTTATCAAAAACTTGTATAAGAAAATCATGAGATCTTTTTGTCTAATGTGTTTTCTTGCAACAAACTGAAACAAAATCATTACCAAGAACATAGGACACTTTTAGAAAAATGTGTAAAAAAAGAAGACAAACATGAAATTTTGATCCAAAAAACCAAATTGCTAAACAAAACTATGCATTTGAACATTATCGTTGCGCATCTGATTGATCTTTCCATGCATTCACTTTCTGTCACGCATATAATCCATTCTGTTGCACTTTTACACATTATAGCTGCACATACTTCTTTCTACGCATGTAAATCACACAGTTGCGCATTCAGAAACACACATATAACTCATCTTTTTGTGCATTTAAAACCTATTTTGGTGCATATAAACTAGTGTATTCAAAATAGAGAGCTACTCTCAAGGTGTTGAGAGAAAAACAAAATCATTTTTAGACACCCTTTCCCTTCTAGTTTTCACTTGAGAAATCAATTAAACCATACACAGAGATCTTTTAGCCATTTTCAAACATCTCACTTGCACATCATACCTAGCCATCCCAAAATCAAACCAAAATCAAGATTTCGATTAAGGTATTATTAAGATCCTCTAAATCAAACAATCTAGTTAGTTTCCTATCAGGATCAATCATCCTCTACCTTGAAACTGCACTAGAGCATCTTGATAAAGGTATAGTCTACATCAATAGTGGTTACCAATTATCCCTATTTGACTTCCTTTATATCAACACTTTGATAGCTATAACATCATAGCTCAAGACCATTTTGTTTGAACAAATAAATCAAGAGAAAACCTTAGAAAATCTTATCATAAAACAAACTTCCAATCCAATCAATTATACCTCAACCACATCTTACCAAAAACATCACCAAAATCCACAAGTATCACATTCAACTCCATCCACATCAAAATATTTATATGGTTGAAAAAAGATCCCAATTAAAGAGAAGAAAAGAAATGGATACATCAAACAATAGAGTTCACTCCTCTTCTTCTAGTGATGAAGATGAAGAAATCCCACATGAAGAACTTGTTAGTGCTTTGCAAGATCCTAAATTTCAAAGAATGATGGATAAGGTCATAACCATGGACCCCCAAAAGTATTTCCTTATGCTAGCACAAGGATCTAAACTACCTGCTGATTTTGATATCTCACAATTGAGAACAACAACCCCATCTAATGACACCAATTCTCCCAAACATGACAAGGCTAAGGATATGTCAAACCCATTAGACACACTAATGCTACAAATCCAAGCCTTGCAACAATAATTTGTGGACCTACAAACAGGAACTTCCACAAAGCACTACTCACTAGAGGATATCTCACCATATCCTTTTGACAAAAGTTTGGTCATGATACCTTTCTCCTCAAGATTTAAGGTTCCAAGTTTTGATAAATATAGAGGAAAAGGTGACCCATGTGACCACATAAGGGAATTTAGCATTGCATGCTTAGAAGTCGCCCACAATGATACATACCTTATGCAACTATTTCCATGCATCTTTGGAGGACAAGCAATGGAATGGTTCTCCCATCTACCTCACAGCATCTGAACTTTTAATGAACTAGTGGATAAGTTTGTGACCCATTTCTTAGACAACATTGAACATTAAATTTCAATGTTGGGCCTTTGTAACAACAAACAAAAGGGTGGAGAATCCTTCACCTCCTTTTTACAAAGATGGAGACAACTTGCTAGCAAGTGTCCATACCCTATCCCAGAGAAACAAATGTTTTAGATGTTCATCCACAACTTAAACACTAACTTGAGCTATCAAATACAAATACAATGTCCTACTTCCTTTAGTAAGGTCATTAAAATAGGATTACTCATTGAGAAAGCCTTGATACCTAAGAGACAAATCAAACTATACAAAGATATCCCTAGTTCAAGTAATAACACAAACAAATCGAGGTTTTGGACAAAGAACAAAAACATTATAAACAATGGAGTTGTTGATGCTAAACATGTGGTACCAAAACAACCAATCTTTAATCTATTAAATCCACACAATAACATACCATCAAACAAACCTCAAAACAATGATCCAAGACCCACAAACTTTCCTTGTAGAAAGTTCTCACCACTAGGGGAATCACTCGAATCTGCCCTAAGGAAGCTAATATCATGCAACCTCATAACACTTCCAATGGTGCGAGATTATGAACCTAAATTTAAAACTTCTTGGTGGAAAGATTTGGACTTTTGTGAATTTCATAGAAGCAAGGGTCACAAAACTAGTGATTTCCAACGACTAAAGAATACCATCCAAGACTTGATTGATTAAAAAGTAATATCAATTGATGGGCATACTTCCAACGATGAGTAGGTGGCATTCAAAAATCAACTCCCTAACTATGAGAAGGGAGGATCCTCTAATCAAAACAATAATGGTGCAAACAAAGCAAATTATACAAATGTATCATATGAGTACACTGTTAACCATATTTCAAAAAGTGACTCACACATAAACGTGATCACTATAAACAATAAGCCCGATTGTAATGTAACCACTTGTCATGGAAATATTACTCTCCAAGGAACTCCATCCAAACCTCCTCCACGTCTAACCAATATAACATCCTTGATAAACTCCATAAAACACCTGCACATATATCCATTTTGGAACTTTGTGTCTCTCCCCATCTCACAAATCCATCCTAGAAAAAGCTCTCTTGGAAACTATCATGCCAACCAATCTAGCCCAAGAGCAATTTCAGGCCATGGTGGGACATCTAACTACACCCCATTTCTTATCATTCATAGAAAAAGATGATATGTCTATCACCCAACCACACAATGCATCCCTCCATATTAAATCCCTCATCCATAAACATAGAATAAAATGGGTCCTAATAGATGGAGGGGCATGTTTAAATATCTACACATTAAAACTAATCATTGCATTAGGGTTTTTAGAAAATGCCGTTGATCCTAAGAAGAAAATTACAATCAAGGCATACGATGAAGAAGAAAGAACATCAAAAGGTACTGTGGTTTTGCCGATACGGATTGGGCTAGTGAAGAAAGATGTGGTTTGCCAAGTTCTAGACATGGAACTAGCATACAATATTCTTCTTGGTCGACCTTGGATACATGCAATGAAGGCTATGCCACCCACCTACCATCAGTGTATCAAGTTTGCTCATAATGGCCAAGAAATCAGTATCCAAGGTGATCCTAATCCATTCCAATATTACAATTCCATCCAATCCAAGCCCAAAGTTGTAATCCCCACCAACCGTACAACTTCCTCCTCTTTAGTCCATGTTGACCCAGCCTCACTACCTTCTAAATCCAAGACATCTAAATTCAAAGTCAAGCTCAAAGACAAGGGTGCAGGAGAGTATATTATTGAGCAAACCTTCTACTTAGCATAGCTACCCATATCTCCCAAGTCCTATGGAAAACCATCCATGAACAAACACAAGTCGTTGGAGACTCCTAAAGGTTCTTTTGTCAAATGGGGAAACCTATTAGATGAAAGTGATGACAAGGATATTCTACAATCACTATATAAAGATGAAGATAGTGAATTCAAACCACAAGACCATCAACCCCAATTGCAAACCAAATAATATGGTCAAGGGTTCTCTATCTTACAAAGAATTGGATATGACGGTCATAGTCCCATAGGATTGAGAAAAGAAGGTATTCAAACCTATCCAACCTTCTTCTTTAACAAACCGAGACACTATAGGGCTAGGGTACAAAGGAAAAAAAAATCACAGGTAAAGAAAAGAATAAAGGAAAAGGAAGGGAAACAACTACTACTAACTTAGTAAAGCAGATTCACCGATTACAAGAAGAGAGTGAGACAAACTCAAATGAATATGAATGGGATAGTCTTTTCTGAACTACCTTGTGAAGACAAAGGTATTGATGTGGCTCAACAATATAGCTCTACCCATACAACTCATGAGGGACAAAGCTCTATGTCTAGACCTCTAGAGTTAGATCCGCAAAATACTGAAAGTGAGTTTCGTGAGGGATGTATGGAGTCACACTTGATAGATCAACTTGAGGAGAGTACCTTCATAGACTTTGTAAATATTTCCACTAACCTAGACAACTCCTCCATCTTAACCATCACTAGCCTCGAATCGGACCAACCTGATAACTCATTACCATTAGTCCATCCCAAACTTATAGATTGGGATTTACAAAAACCCCCTGAGCTAGATACTTTCCAAAATGACGATGCTATCATAGATTATCTAGAACTAAGGGACTATTTACCCACAGGGGATCACAAATCTGGCTTCGCTATAGATCTCAACAACATGGCATACTTTGGAGAGAGTGTCAATCCTTTCAGTTACAAAAATATAAAAATTAAAAGTAAATCTAATAGTGAAAACCGCTTCACGACAGTGTTAGATCAAGAAAAAGGTAAAATTAAAGACATAGTTGATGGTGAAAACCTCTCTAATGTGCCAAAAGATGAAAGGCTTGACACTCTCCCCTATCCTACTCATCAGGAGAGATCATCAGTTGTGATTGAACCATCTACACCTGTCAACATTGGCACAGATGATAATCAACATTGGCACAGATGATAATCTGAGGATAATCCACTTAGAAGAATCTTTGTCTGAACAAGAAAAGGCAGAGTTCATTGACTTATTCAAATAGAAATAGATAAACTTTTCTTGGCCCTACGCAGATATGCCATGGTTGGATCTAGATCTGATAATACATCATTTATCACTAGCTCTAGGAGCTAAACCAGTTAAGAAAAAACTACGGAAGATGCATCCCCATATAGAACTATTAGTCAAATAAGAATTGCAGAAACTTCTAGATGTGGGGTTTATCAGAGCTATTGATTATCTGGAATGGGTTTCTAATATAGTACCTGTCTCAAAATTGGATAAAAGGATTAGACTGTTTAATGATTTTAGAGATTTGAACAAGGCTTGTCCCAAGGATGACTTTCCTCTACCCAACATCGACGTCATTGTAGATCTAACAACAGAGCACACTATGTTGTCACTAATGGATAGATTTTTTGGCTATAATCAAATCAAAATAGCACAAGAAGATCAACACAAGACCACATTCACATGTCCATGGGGTACCTATTGTTGGTGCATCATGCCATTTGGACTGAAAAATACAGGGGCAACATATCAAAGAGCCATGACTACAATATTTCATGACATGATGCACACCATGATGGAAGGTTATGTTGATGATATCCTAGGAAAATCAATTACCAGAGAAGGACACCTACAGGTCTTAGACAAAATCTTTCAGAGATTAGAGAAATTCAATGTATGCTTAAATCCAAAGAAGTTTGTTTTTAAAGTCATGTCTGGAAAACTTCTAGGATATCTTGTGTTAGCTAATGGAATTGAGGTGGACCTAACCAAAGTAAAATAAATCATGGACATGCCACCACCCAAGAATCTCAGTCAACTAAGGTCATTACAAGGCAAGCTACAATCCATCCAGCGGTTTATCTCTCAACTGGCTGACAAATATCATCTGTTCACACATCTCCTGCACAAGAACATTCCTTTCAAATAGGATGACGTGTGTGAACAAGCCTTTCAGCACCTCAAAGAGTATCTCATGAATCCACTGACCTTGATGCCGCCAATCCAGCTCGCAAACCACTTCTTTATATTTTAGCTACGCCAATTGCTCTAGGAGCTCTACTGGCACAATAGAACTATGAAGGAAAGGAGAAAGCTATTTACTACATTAGCCAAACATTGGTAGGCTATGAAATACAATACACACCCATAGAATGAGCATGTCTTGTAGTAGTTTTTGTATCACAAAAGCAAAGGCATTATATGCTCACTCATTCCATCAAATTTTTAGCCAAGATAGATCCATTAAAGTACTTACTCAGTAAGGCTACTCTAATAGGAAGGTTATCAAAGTGGGTGATGATACACAATGAGTTTGACATTGAGTATGTAGACAGACGAGCCATAAAAGGTCAGGTGACTATAGATTAGTTGGCAGATGCACCATTGATAGATGAGAATCTATTAAGCTTCAAGTTTCAAGATGAATCCATCTTTAATATCACAACCCAGGCATGGAAACTCTATTTAGATGGATCATACACTCAGCATGGGTCTAGAGCAGGTATCTTGTTGGTCACACCTCATCAAGACACAATACCAAAGTCATATAGACTACTCTTTCCATGTACCAACAATGGGGCAGAATACGAAGCACTGGTCATTGGCATCAAAATGGCAGTAGAATGGAATGTCAAAGAACTTCATGTGTATGGAGATTCACAACTTGTCATCAACCAAGTGAATGATGAGTATCAAACCAAGGATGAGAAGTTAATATTGTACAAGTGTATGGTAGATGACTTCAAAGAATACTTTGTTGTGATTTCTTTTGAGTAGATACCTAGACTGGAGAACAAAGAAACAAATGCCATGGTAACCATCACATCTCTCCTTGATATGCTTGAAAATTAGTCATGTTATGAGTTCTTGGTGGAGAAAGTATCCCATCCTACCTACAACATCCTTGAAACCAGCTTCATATGCCACATAGTGGGATCTGATTCTCCCTTGTATGGAAAAGTATATACCTATCTGAAAGAGAACACCCTACCACTCAATCTATCTAATAATAAAAAAAGAACCTTCAAACACCAAGCCTCTCATTATACCATAATCACTAACACCCTATATCATCGAGGTCTAGACGGTACTCTCCTTAGGTGTCTCGACAGTGAGGAATATCAAATTGCCCTAAGAGAAGTTCACGAAGGTATATGTGGAACCCACTCTAGTGGTCCTACTTTGGCTAAGAAACTCATGTGTATGGGATACTATTGGCCAAATATGGAAAGGGACTCCTATCATTTTGTGAAAAGGTGCAAGAAATGCCAAATTCATGGGAACTTAATACATGCACCAGCACAAGAGCTGCAGCCTTTAACAACTCCTTGGCCTTTCTGTCAGTGGGGACTCAACTTAGTGGGCAAGATACATCCCCATCATCTAATGGCCATAAATTCATAATCACCACCACTGAGTACTTTACAAAGTGTATCGAAGCCATACCCTAGCTAATGTCATAGGCAAACAAATTGCCTCATTCACCTTGAATTACATCATTTGCCGCTACGACATTCCCCTATGCATTATCACTGATAATGGAAGACCCTTTAAAAATTAGGATGTCAAAGAGTTCTATGACTAATTCCATATCCAACACTGCTTTACCACCTCGTATTACCCTCAAGGAAACAACTAGGTGGATACGTCTAATAAAACCATCTTGAAAATCCTAAAGAAGACTGTCAATGATGGCAGCCGTGATTGGCACACCTAACTAAATCCCACTCTATGGGCTTACCATACAAGTATCCGCACAGCCATAGGTGCAACACCATATTCCCTTTTCTATGGCTCTAAAGCCATCTTTCCCATTGAAGTTGAGTTACCATCTTTGTGAGTATCATTGAAAGGTCTAATATCTGATGAAGAATACTAGGTTTCTAGACTTCAAGAATTAGAACTATTGGAGGAAAGAAGACAGAATGCCTTTAAGCATCTGAAAGCCTATTAACAAAGGATGTCAAGGAGTTACAAACACAGAGTAAAACCTAGAGTCTTTCAAGTCGGTGACCTAGTGCTCAAGGAAAACCCTGGAAATTAGTAGGACAAGGAAAAGAAAGGCAAGTTTGAACCCAACTGGCTTGGTCCCTATGTAATCATTATTGCCTATGGATTAGGAGCCTATCAATTAGCAACATCAGAAGGTGAATTGTTTGATGACCCCATCAACAACATGCATCTTCGCAAGTTTTATACCTAAACCCCAATTCAAGGGACTAAAAAAAATTTGTGCAAATAAAAGAATGTGGTGAAAACCTAGAAACAGGCACTATTTGTGATAAACCACTTCCTCCATCTTGTAGAATTTCACTCCTCATCCATTTTTCTTACTGCTTCTATCAAATCACATAAAGATACCTATCATGGATTGTGTTTGCCCGCCCTTATCACCTTATCAAATCAGGTCAACCATCTAATCCTTTATCCATCTTGTCATCCATCACAACTCTCTTATCCATATCATATTCAAAATACATCACCTCTGAGCTATCACGTAGGCAAGGCCATCATTGATGAGCCCCTGAGGCTTCCCATCCATCCATACCACTTGTCATATCATAAACAATTGTTACACCATTTGTTCAGCCATCACCATTGTCAGTCTCCATGCCCAAACTACGTCGCCTCTAAGCTATCACATAGGCAAGGCCATCATTGATGAGCTTATGAGGCTTCCCGCCCCTAGGTCTTAGGTCCACATAGTCCACACCGTCGAACTATGTTGCATCTGCATTGTCACATAGGTAAGGCCATCATCAATGATCCCCTAAGGCACTAGGTCATTCCCTTAGGACCCATCATATTGAGTTTCCTATCATTTCATCCACATGCTTCATCCATAATAACTAGATCCTTTACTCGACTGGGGGCAAAATCCTTGACCTAGTGGGGAATTGGATTCTTGAATGTCACAAAATCTTAGAGGATAGCAAACCAGATTGCTATATTATCTCTAGACAACATGCAACACTACAAGCAAACCTTTTCAACAAAACACTTGATGCTTGACATTAACCTATACCAAACAACAATGGGCCTAATCTATCAAGATGATTCTATCTATTATCATGGCAAGAAAACACATCTATGGCAAGAAGATTTGATGGCTGTTATAGGTTTAAGTCTTAGGTCTTGATTTTTGTTATAATGTTTCCTATGCTACTCAAGGATGTTCAAGACTAAAGGAGCTATGATGGTACATGATTATTTTTATTTGTTTGTTGTTTGTGGATCAATATTTAGTAATGTGATGATTCATCTAAAGACATGATCAGCAAAAGATCATTGAGGACATTATGGGTCTTAGTATGAAAGAGTACAATCCTTGTCTATTGATACATGCAAGAAATACTCAGGTCATCTAGGTTCAATTTTGACTAGATTCTTGTATTAAATTGCTAAATCAAAATCCATGTAAGAGATACTCAGGTCATCATGATTTAATTATACCTAGATGCTTGTATTTTCTTACAACATTTTAAAAGCTCAATGATGAAAATAGTACTTCAAATACTTGCAATACAAGATGACAAAGCCTCATTTGTGCATTTTAGGTTTGCATTTCATCTTATTTATAGGCATTCCATAAATCATCATTTACCAAGTGTCATAAGATCCAAATCATATCTTTCATTTTTCCATATTATTTATTTATTCCAATTATTCTTCTAGGTTGTTCATCATATCATAATCTTTTGCCTAATTCTTCTAAGTGTTCTTTCATTTATGATTGAGTATACTTGGCATTAACAAAAAAAGAGATCATTATCATTTTGCATATCCATCATTAGTTCATATCATTTAAGTGCATTAGTTGCATTAAACATTTAACTCATGATTGTTAGCAATAGTTTCATATAGTGATATCATATTACATAGTATAAGCATTGTCAATCATTAGTTCATTATCATTTAAGTGCATTAGTTGTATTAAGCGTTTAGATCATGATAGTGGTGTCCTTTATTCACATAGGTCTCATGCATAACATTTATCATCAAAAACTTAGAAAAACATAGATATCATTTTATAGCAATTGCGTATTAGATCATAATACATAGAAACTTAAACATCAAGTATTGCATGTAAAACTCATCAACATATGCATTAGGTCATCATAAACTATAATCATATAGGATCATTGCACATTAACATTAACCATAGAAATAAGTCATCATGTGAACCATAGGTCATATCATAAGTGTCATGTACATCATATCATCAACATATTAGAATCATCACAATGTAAGCATAATCAATAACATTCATCAACATAGATAACATCAAATAGATAACATCCATCCATCAAAAGCACATGCATCTAGTCCATCGAACTCATATAGATCATCATAAAAAATACTAATAGTGTCTAAGTAGACAATGATGTCATAAATGTATATCTCGAGTTGTCAAAAATGGTGTATACAAAAATGATATAAACATGATACATGTATCCAAATGTCTAAGTAGTACTGCCTCTGGAAGGTGCTAGTTGCTGAGGCTGAGGCTGGGATCCTATAGGACCTGTAGGATGAGGAGGTGGTGGCCCCATAACTCCTCCACTCTTTGACAAGGTATGCCTAGACCTGCTGCGTGAGCTCGAGGGAAGCTACTCACCCTCTGCTCTGGGGGCACTACCTACTCATATAGGGATCTCTAGTAAAAGATCTCCTTCCTAGCTTGAACCATATCTATAACAATCTTCCCATGGGGACCCTGTGCTGCGGTCTGCTACACTTGCTACAGTAAGGTCTCTACTTTGGTATATCTCTGGATGGTGGTGTCCCACTCTACGATAGCTATCTTGACATATCTTTGCAACTATGTAACTGGCTCCTAAAGTTGAGCCACCTGGGCTTGCAGTGTTGCCATCTTCCCATCATCATGTGCCTGCACCTGAGCTTGAGCCTGTGCTTGCACCTGTGCATGTGCCTGTACCTGGGGCACCCTCTCCACCCTCTATCTAACTCTCCTTCACCCTCCATCATCTCCATCATCCTCATCATCTCTATCATCACCTCTGCCTCCGCCACCACCATCTCCTCCACCTCAGCCACCTCTCCCACCTCACCATCATCTCCTCCTTTGTCATGGAGCATTGTCATTCTCCTCATCCTCATCCTCTAGTCTAGATGCTCACTCCTCAGGACTAGAATATCTCAGAAGGGGATGCACTGTAAAGTGTGCCATGAAATCAGTTGTCATCCATTTATCCACTATGTGTCTCCACACATCCCATGCCTGACATGGAAGCTATAAGAAGTTTGCACTTGCTGTCTCAAATGAAGCCACATGACCCACCATGAATGAACCTTATGCATCTGAGCAAATATGGCAGTCCCTTGGGGCATCCCCTGGACTCTGCCAAATTGTCAGAGCACACGGGTAACAATATGATGCTCGAGGATATAGGGAGTCATCCCTATCAACCACCATGTCTAAAAATAATAAGGCAACTTAGCAACATCCTCCTCCCATACCTCACAATCCAAGTATGGTCGCCACTCCAATGTGTGCTACTAGTACTCAAACTTTACCAGCTTGGGCTGGGAAAGGGTCTCCTAAAACATGTATGAGTAGGGTCTATCATGGCCTCTCACTCCCATGCCTATTGACCATGTAATCGCTATGTGTAACCATGCCCAAATATGCAATAATGACACACTAGTAGATAGACTGGCAGTTCCATCATAGACAAACTGATGCAGATGATGGTATAAGTGTGCAAGTATGCATGGGCCCCAAGAGAAGCATGTCCCCTCAGATATTATTTGCTCTAATGTCCTCCCCCATCCAACCTGGAATCCACAAGATCTCCTGTTAGGGCAAACAACTCCCCCAACCAACCCTACTAATATGGCTGGCAGGGGCTCATAATAATCTACCATATCAGCCCAGCTAATCTCCATCCCCTCAAGATCTAGGTCATCAAACACCCGTCTACACTTTGTCAATCCAGCTCCTGAGTGTGACTCATACTCAACCAACTCTCCATGAATTAGAATCTACATAATCCAATGTACATCCTCCAAGGTCACTATCATCTCCCCAGTAGGCAAATGAAATGTGTTTGTCTCACTGTGAAATCTCTCTCCCAATGAAGTCAAAAATCCTAGATTCCCGCACCTCAGGCATAAAGTAAACAAACCACAATCCCACAGATTCGAGCACCAAGTGATTTGTATCGGTCAAGTAGGGTTGAACAAGTTGCGTAACTAGGAATCTCTTCCACGACATCAAGACATTATCTATCTCCTCCTACTGTCAATAACAAAGCACATTAACAAATCAACTAAGCTACATATCTACATCATCTATCAAAGCAATTACCTTAGCTATCCTATCAGTAACCTATCCTGTCATCTCTTTAGAGAATCTATCAATCTTGAAGATGACTTATTAGTTGGTTAGCATTGACCTCGATGCCGACTCTATCAAAGTAGCTAAGTAATTGACTAGTTTTCTCAGATGTATAGCTTTGTTTACCATATGTATGACTTTAGGACAAATGCATGGAAACCCCAATCATTTGTGCTATTTCAGGCAAATGCACAGAAATAGGAGCTATATGTGCGTATGTAAACCATATGCGCAGCATCATATCACATATGCAGAACCTATTATTGCATGTGTGGGATTATCACACATGCGAATGACTATTGAATGAATGTGCCGAATCACTCATATGTGTGAAAACCCTAATTGAATGTGTACATTTATTCTAAATGCCCAAGACTACTTTCTAAATGCGAAAAAATAGAAAATGCGCAGATTGCTTAATCATATGCATCAAATCGGAGCATATGTGCAGCCCAAATTATCATTTGTGAAGAACTAATCTACTCGCACATTTAAAAATGTGAACTTTGACTCAAAATTTTGACTGTAATTAATACATCCATACTTTGCTGGCCACCCGAATCATCAGATCCTCTTGAATTGGTGGTCCTCTACTAGAATCCTTGCCATCTTCACTAACTACGAAGCTCTGATATAAACTAGGGCTCCTATAATCTCTCCTCAAATGACAAGTGTACAAATGAGTAGAGAGGGGACCCTGCATCCTTACTTATAGCCAAATGAACCCTAACTAGAGATGTTTGACCTTGCACATGCAAGCCATGTTCTTCATTCGTTTTTCATTCTCTATCAACCAAATCTTTCACCCACCTATCGTGTCATCAATTCTTCTTTGTCGTGAGATCATTCGTCATCCTTTTTCCAAATCCAACTTGACCAATCTCCCAAGGGGGCATCCTAGCATCATTAAACCTGTACCAGGGGAAAACTGGGACATGTATCATACTCAGAAAATTTTATTCTTTGAAACAACATGATAAAACCCATTGTCTCAAAGAGGGGCAAAATGCATACACCTAAAAATAGCTCAAGTCGAATTAAATAAATATTTTAATATTTATTTTATTCTCATTCTTCTATCAATGAATAAATATCCTAATTTTTTTACCTGATTCACATTAACCACATTCTTCCAAAAATTAAATAAAAAAATTGATTTATTTAATTAGAATCATCCAAATCCTCTAAATCATCCTTAATTGAATAATCCCAAATTATTTAATTAATCATCATTCCAAAGTCGTAATTCTATAAATCCACATCATGTCCACCTCACTTTACACCTCATCATGTTGCATACATACTTGAATATTTTTAATATTTAATTAGGCAATTATCCTCACCCACATGTCCTATTTATCCTCTAACCATTCCTATTCTCAAGAACTTGGTTTCTCCATGTCATCTTAGTCAAAGGAGACTTAGAGCCACATGTCTCATTAGCTCCTAGATTCCTTCCAACCTCCCTACAAGGACTCCTTCTTTGACCCATGTTCTTTGGTCCTTGAGAGCATTGTGACAAGTGGCCTCTTGCTCACACCTTTCTCTCCACCTTGTCATCATAGGAGGAACATTCTCCACCTTTATCTCCCTCATCCCAACTAATCAAATCTCCACCATATACCTCATATGACTCATTCTCCACCGTTGAGATTGTGACACTTAGATCTTGGCCTCCTTAAGCCTATAAAAAGAACCTCTCATTCCTCCATTTCATACAACTCAAGCTTTAACAAACTTATGTTGCAGAAATTCCACCATAGCTATCAAGCATGCCTTTGACTCATACTCTCATTTGTCATTGCATCCATTAGCATCATAATCTCATCTAGCTGCATATCAATATCATTGTCAATGGCTTCATATCAATCATATCATCATTATCTTAGCTTTGCATTGTAGGATTGCTCACATTGCACTTTCATCCACAAAGCCATTCTCTCTTTGTCATCTTAAAATAGAAAGGAAGTCTACTTCTGAGAGCTTAATCATAATCTACAAAGATCATTGAAGAGATAGGCAACAATGGAAGACACAAGGTAAATCGATTCGCAAGGTATAACTTTGGTTTAGTGCATTTGTCTTATTTTCATTGGAGTACTAAATATTTAAGTAGATTCTACTGTAGTTCAGATCTTCAATCACAAAACTCAATTTAAAGATCTTCACCCTTGAGAGCATCACCTAGATGCAATGAGGGCTAAGTGGACCATTCATTCTCATGAGAGATGGGTTCATGTGAACCACTACTCATGAAATATGGGTCAATGTGTTTGACTCAAAACTACACAGTTGAATCCTGATATAAATATCATAATTGACACGCTACAAAAAAATACCTCCTACTTATAAATATGTTCATTATCCCCATTCCAAAAATCAAATAAATACATCTTATTTATTTAATTCCTATCTTCTCCTCTCAATCATTAGTTGACTAAAAATAACCATTTACCTAGCTAATCATTTGCATAACCTAAAACATGATTAATTAAGGTAAGTATTGCACAAGGCTTAAAATTGTATATGGATTAAAAATTTGTACATGGGACACGATTTGCACATCACTCCAAAAATCTACTTTTTGGATCACCCTCCACTTTCTCCAACACAATCCTCAACCATTGATATTCCTTGGATCATGGACCTCCACTTCTACACCTACCACAAGGTACCACTTGGAGGCCTCTCATGCATCCAATCCTCTCGAGAATCCTAAGCCCTTGATCTCTCCAACCAATCTTGGCCATTGATCTTCCTCCATGGAAGTCTATAAATTGACCCTCCCACAAGTCATTTTCATCAACTCTTGCAATGCAATGTTATTCTACCATTTTGAGCACTTGACATATCTCCTCTCAACAACAATAATCCTTTTGAGCACAACCACTTAAGTGCAAAAAGGATTGGTGTTGGTGAGATTTATTTTATTTTCATTGATGTTTACTGATCCTTTGCTTTATCTTGAGGTTCCTTTAAGTATAGAGTAAATAGGTTATGTTAACATTTCTTGACACATGTCATTTTCTAACATCTTTGGTAGCTCCATTTTGTAGCTTTTGTGTTGTAGATTGATGATTTGGTGTCTGCTGACTTGGTTCTAACATGTGCATCACACTTCAGTATGTGCATCTAGATTTTGGCATGTTCATCAATCCCCTGCTCAGTGCTTCCCCCAATAGCTTTGACTTTTTTTTGGTGATTTTTTAGGGTTTTTCAACTTCTAATCATCTATTTTTTCAGAGTTTTTAAGTGCTAATTGTTTTTTATGATTTATAACCCTTATGCTTGAATATTTAACCATTTTCTTATAGATTTCATCACTTTTTTCTAGCCTTTGTCATGGTTCAGTGTGTCTAGAACTATTTTAGCACATCTATAAACCCATGGTGCATTGATTTACGAATTAGCACCTTCATTTCTATCCCTAAATCTTTCTATTTTACTATTTTTTCTTTTTGTTTTATGGCATTTTTTAGTTTGTAGGGAGATTAATATGTTGTTTTTGTTTTCATTGCTAACTATTTTATTATAGGTTGCCATTTTTATCAATTTTACTTGAATTTGTGTCATTTTGTTGTGCAAGTTTTTTTATTTTAGTGTAACAATTATGCTTAAGCCCATTTTTTTTCAAATCATCACCTCCACTTCATAGATCAATGCAGTAGAGGTAAATACTAACATATACCATTTAGTGAATCTAAGGCTAGTTTCACCATTTATATTCTATTTTTTATTTTAACATAGGCATTTTATTACATAATTGCATCATTTTCTTAGTGTTTATGCCTTGGATTAATCATTATCTGCTATTTTATATCACTAACATTTTGTTTATGCATCTTTTTTGCTTCTCCAAGACATTATTGGCAACTACTAACTTGTTTTGTGTAGCTTTGCTTGTCAAAGGTCTCATCTTTTTTCACTAGTTTAGTTGCACCGTGAACATGCTAAGGATAATCAACAATTATTTGCTATTTGTGAGGGTCATTTAGTGTGTAATCTCTATTCTCACACCCTTGGGTGATGTTGGAGATTAAAAACACTTCTTTGTTCTCTTTTATTGCTTTCCATCCCAAGAATCTAAGTTGTGTATGCTCTTCCCTCACATCATAAGGCGATCTTGGGAATCAAGAGCACTTGGGCTTCTATCCTAGTAGTGGCCATGCCCTTAGATTTCACCACCTTGAGGGATGACACAAACCACACATTTTAACAAGGTATAGAAAGGGGGAAAGTTGAAAGATTAACCTTAGAGGAACACCATCGTCATTTTAACCACACATTTTAACAAGGTATATAAAGGAGGAAAATTGAAAGATTGACCTTAGAGGAACACCATTGTGTTTGGCACAACCTTATTGTCCATCCTATGGGGATTGAGGAGACAAGATGAAGTGGAAAGGGATTTGACCCCAACCACATGCTTGTAGATGGGACTCTTGTTCATAGACATCAACCTCTCATAGCTTTGGGTATATTAAGGACATCCCTTAGCAACTTGTAAAGCCTAGATAGGACCATTGGTCTGTATATTTGTAGTTCATCAATTGGTAGTTAGCACTAAGAAGTTACTCACCTCGTTCCCCTAGAACTAGGTTTGTATGTCATGTATACTCTCATGTCATGCCATTGAGAGATCTTGAGTGATCAAAAGTGATCAATACCTCATCATGGGCCTTACACTCCATGACTAGATAAGGCATAATGGTGAGCCTATAAGTGTAAACACACATACTTGAATAAAATAGACTTGTTCATGTGCTTGGTGTGTCTTCATTATGTGAAACACATGAATACCATTTGAATAAAAAACACCAAAACATTTGAACACTTCAAGTCAAAATCCAACTTTAAAAAGACCACAAATCCTTTTGCCAATAGTTGAAATATTGGGCATCCAAATATGTGAAGTAGAGATTTTACACCTTCACCTTGTCACCTATCCACTTTCCAAGTCAAATCATCCTTTCAACATCTAAAAATCCACATCAAACTCCCTTCACTCAACCATATAAAAAATTAGAATCAATCAGTACAATCGTTCCTATTTTAGTACCTTCACTCACCCTTTATCACATTCATTAAATTTTCATCGCACCCATCATTGTGAGAGTCATTGATTGACTCAAGCTACCAGGATCACCTACAAAAACCTAGGATTTCCTTCTACACAAGATAAAAACACAAAGTATAAATTTACACAATATTAGATGCAATAATAAAATTGGATTAAATAATTACATATGACATCTTTCTTTTATAATTGCAAGATAGAAAACCCTAGGTGACTTAAAAAATCCCTAAGTAAACCTAATAAAGTGTAATAAAATATTTAATTACACCAACACCCCCCTTAGGTGCAACTTAGGAAGAATAAAAAACATGCAATAATTTAATGATGTGTCCTGACTACAATGCCATATTAGATACCCATGTACAAGCAATCTCTCACAAACGAAGAAAAGGAGAAAAAACCTGTAGGAAAAACCCTTCTCCAAAAGAGTGAAAATACAAAATAAGTAATGGAAGGACTTAACATCAAGACCCCCAAGGACTAAATCCATGAAGATACACTTAATAGATATGTACAATCCCCCATAAGAGAGGATGTAAAGAGAAGGTTTGGTAACCCCCCTAGAAATGAGAAGGATGGAACCCCATGCAAGGAAATGCTCCCTCCCAAAATAGAAATGAGAAGAGAGACCATGCAACCACTCTTCAAGATGACTCTTGCAGTGCTGGTACATTCTCAATAAAGGATGAAAATGAAGGTCCATGCATGATGAAAAACATTCCCCCCCTTAAGAAGAAATAGAAATGTAGATGTGTGCATAATGTCTTCCCATTCAAAATATGAATATAAAGGTGTTGGAAACTTGTTGGTGTTGTCATTGATGTCAACCTCTAGCAGGTGGTTCACTTGGTCTCTAAGTGCTTTTGAGAAAATTTAAATAAAAAAGGTGTATAGTGTGATAGAGGTATGTTCAGTGATCTGCTCTGCATTTCTTCATAGTTGAAGATATGTGTTGCAAGTATGAGTAGTAAGTGTTGTCATTGATGTCAACACCTAAGCTTAGTATCTAAGGAAATTATTTGAATGAGTTTGAGCAAGTGTTTGAAAAAGAATAGTATGGTCTTTTGCTCCGCATATCTTGTAGATTAAATATCTTTGTCTATGGTTTGGAAGTTATGATAAGGGATGCATGTAGTTGTTGTGTTTCAAGTTTGAGCCTCCCGTATGAAGATTTGAGTGAGTTCTGTTCACCAGAGTAAAAACTCTTTTTCTGAGTATTCAATGGTGACAGGGAGAATGTATTTCTCTTCACATCTCTCTGCATTTAAGTTTTATACTTTGCAGTTCTAGAATTAAGTTTGGGATAATGTTATGTGCCTTCAATTGAAATGGTTCATGATTTAGTTCTTTGCAAGCGATCTTTCCTTTAGGGTAGTGGCCGACAATAATTTTTAAGTGCTTCAGTTTGAAGAATCTTTTGGATAGAATGTTTGGGGGTTGTGCGGAAGTTCTTGGTGATTGTAACATGCTTGTGGATGTCTCTAGATCATATTTCTATCTTTTGATTGGTCTACAAAGTGTAATCCAGATTGTGCATGAAGCATGTTCCTAAAGGTGTTAGTGTTAACACCAATTTTATCCAACTTGGTTGTTTTCACTACTAGCAATTATGCTTTGTAATTTGTGATAGTGTGTTGTAGCATGGAAGATTGCATTTGAGTCCTAGCTAAGGCCTGGTATGGTCTAAATTCATTCTTCTTCTTCACAAATCTGTTTAGGTCCAGACGTATTCTAATTCATGTATGTATGCCGACCTTGGAGATCATTCCAAGGTTGATGAATTATATAAATACATGTAATGAAGTCGTGAATTATTGATGGATGTGGTGAAGATGTGAAGATAAGTGTGAAGTGAAAATGTAGAGTAGAGCAGAGGAGATTTACTGTGCTTCAATGGAACTAAACCTTGGCATAGTGTAGATGCTATTATCTCAGTTCAACAACTTCTGGTAGTGTGCCTCTTCTCTTGGTAGTGAGACGCTTCTTTTGTAGTGAGCATTCTGGGCAGTGATCCCTAATGCAATGAGCCTTTGACAGTGAGCCTTCTTGTAAATTTTGATATATCATTTATATTGTGAGCTAACACTCACCATGGGTTTTCCCTTATTGGGGTTTCCACATAAAAATCTAGTGTCTCATGTGTCTCATGTGTAAATATGTTTAAGTTTCTAATTATATGCTTTCATAGTTAAATCATAATTAAGTGGTTAATGTGTTGATGTTTGAAAGAAGTTAAGTTTTTGCTACAACTAATTCACCCCCCTCTTAGTTGTCTTGTACATTTCAATAATTGGTATCAGAGTGAGGGTTCCTTAGAAGAAAGTCTAACATCTTGAGGAAGATCCAGGATGGCACCCAAGAAGGAGTCTCCGTAGTTTGATGGAACATATTATGCTCTCTGGAAGGTACGAATGAAAATTCATCTCATTTCTCTTGGTTATAGTGTTTGGAAGATACCAGATACAAAGTATACTATTCCTTAAAATGCTCCATCATCTGAAGATGAAGTGAAATAGTATGAGCTTATGGAAAAGCTAGAGATGCTTTGTTAAATGCCTTATCTAATACCGAGTTAGTGAAAGTTATGGATCTGGAAACTGCTCATGAGATCTGGGATAAGTTGAAAAAATTATATGAAGGAGATCATTCTGTAAAGAGTGCAAAATTACAAAATTTGAAGGCGAAGTATGAAGCTCTGAAGATGAGTGACAATGAGAACATAACAATCTACATGCAAAAGGTTGATGAAATTGTCAATGGAATCAAAGGTCTTGGAGGAACTATTGATGAAGATGAGGTCATGCTAAAGATTCTTGGATCTTTGCCTAAATCCTATAGTCACAAGGTGTTAGAAATTGAAGAAGTTATGAGTGTGAACAAGATTACAAAGGATTAGTTGCTCAGGAAGCTTACTGCTTTTGAGATGAGAGAGTTCAGCAATGCTCTACTGAAGATTGAGACTGCTTTCAATGCTAACACTTCAGAAAAGACTTCAAGATCTCAGAAGTATGCTGTGGAATCTGCTGATGACCTTGATGATATTGAAGCCAACTTTGTGCACATAATGCAAAGAGGTATCAGTAAGTTCAAAGGAAAATTACCATTCAAATGCTTTTCTTGTGGTAAGATTGGTCACTATGCCTCCAGGTGTTCGAAAAGAATTGAGAGAGGTAAGAAGAAATTTGAAAGTAGACCTAGGATCATAAAGAAATGCTATTATGTTAGAGAGGATGATGATGATGGTGTGATAGATGATGGGTCTAATGATACTAATGCAAATGAATGCTTGTTTATTGCTATTAAGGAAGAACCTATGTCTGCTAATCCTGCTAGTTGTGTGAAGAAAGGAAAACCAGTGGAAGAGAGTACCCTATTTATTTGTCAGGTTGAGAAAGATAAGGATGAGTGGATTATTCATAGTGGATGTTCACATCACATGACCGGTGACAAAAGCAAGTTTGTAAGTCTGGAAAAGTATGATGGAGGACTAGCTAGGTTTGGAGATAATGTAGCTAGTAAGATTTATGGAACAAGATCTATTTATTTTGATGGTAAGCATAACATAGATGATGTTCTATATGTAAAGGGTTTAAAGAATAATCTCTTAAGTGTTGGTCAGATGTCTAACAAAGGATATGATCTAAGATTCAAAGATAATGGATGTAAGATCATAGAAAGCTCTGGAATAGTGATTGCTACTGGTAAGAAGACTCACAGTAGTGTTTATCATTTGAGAGGAACTAATGATTGTTGTTTGTTGTTGATTATTAGGAACACTGAGAGTGGGGGTGAATCAGTGTTCTATAAATCTTTTCTTGTACTTTTACTTTTAACCTTTTCAAAAGAATAATCCAATAGAAGGAAAATATACAACTGAATAGCATCCATAAAAGCATGACACATATCACCAAGATTTTACGTGGAAAACCCAAAGAGGGAAAAACCATAGAGAGGATTATCTCTCATATATATATATATTGCAATCTTTACAAAAATGATGTTCGGTCTTGGTCACTCCATGGGCCTAGAAAATGCTGGCTTACTACCATGAAGTACAACTAGATTTAGCAGGCTCACTGCCTCAACCCTAAACCTAACAAGATTACAATGAGGGCTATTAAACCCTACTAGAGGCTTACTGCCTTGATGACAAAAACTTGCTTCCACACATGATAACTGAATACTACTTAAGCATCTACACTATGCCAAGGTGCAGTCATTTAGCAACTATATTCTGAATCCCAAGTCTTCATCGCTGCTTCTCTTCTAACTCTGCTCTTCTATTCGCATGCTCGCATCACACACACACACACACACCCACTTCTAATTTACACACTCAAATGAAGATCTTCACTCTTTTATATATCTGCATCATGATTTAATCCATAATCAAGTCGGCATCCAAGAAGTGAAACATGTACATAGAAAGATGTACCTTGTTGCTCAATCAAATGCACTATGGGTTGCATGGACCCAAGACTTCCCCCAAATGTGTTCATATAGGTCAGCTCTAATAATTTAATTACTTACATAGATCTTTCACACACTATCCTTTCTCCACATCATGATTCATCTCACCAGTCAGCCTGTTCCTCAAGAGCATGCTTAACAAGTTCATCTATTGACTTGCAACTTCTAATGCGGATCACAAAACACTTCCAAAATCATATCAAGGACTCTTTACACAATCCCAAACTCACCTTCAGTATCGTAAGGCATGGTATCATCTTGTGGAGAAATGCGGACTATTAGAACTCAGACTCTATCTCTATTAAACTCTGTCAAACACTATGTCGATATTTAGTAGCTTGCAGCTAGACTTCTGGTGGACTTCAGATCTCCTAACTCTAGAATAGGACACTTCATAATAGTGTTTACAACACCTCAACACCATATCACAAAATACTTATCTTTGGAGGTGTTGGTTTTTTTCCTAACTGGATACTCATTCCCAGATTTCCCTACAAGGTAACCATCAGCGATCAATAGGATCTCTGGGCCAGGGGCCAACAGTGTAGGAGATAGACTCTATTTTTATCTCCTCTTCTTCTTCAAGCTTTGCAAAACCTAGGGGGGTATTCCCTATTCAACACCTCATGAGAATATGCTTGTGAGATTGGCTTGGGATGTTGACACAAAGCAGATAAGTCCTCTTGTAAGTAGACCAAAATTGTGAGATAAGAGCAAAGGGGCTAGCTTTGGGCCTATGTTCAGTTGTAGACAGAGGACTTTAGATCCTAAAAGTACCTCTAATGTCCTAATGGTTGTGTTTGAAGTTTGATTTTGATTTATGTTTGGATGCAAACCTGAACCTTGGGTCACAACATAGATACCAAGACAGATCGGTGCCTATCTAGGGCTCGGAGTCAGTAGACATACATATGTGAATGTTTAGCACAGACCTAAAACATCAGATTTCAAGGGGTTTTTAACATGTCTGCCTTACAGACAATACCCAAGAGAGAGTATTAGGTTATTTCTTCTTGCAACTATCCTTTCTGCAATGTATTCTCCTCAACACATAGTCCAAAACATTTAATCTACTCCTTGAGCAGAGGTAAGAGACTAAGCATTCAATATAGAAAACTTATATTCTAGAATCTATAACACCCCTTAGATGTTCAGAGTAAAAACACATTCAGTTTGGAGACAAATAACCAAATACATGTTATGAAACATTATTCATTTAAGTCAACATGAAATTGACAATTATGTGCATAATACATACAACATACAATTCATAAATTACCAGAGAAACCTGAAATAGGGTCACCAGAAGGTTGTATTCCTATTGTAGCACCAAAAAAATTGTCCAAGTTTCCAACAACCATAGAAAGAGTAACACAATCTGCTTAAAATAGCTAGAAAGTGTACCTTGAGCAATTAATTACATGGCAAATTCAAAATTCACCAGATACATTCATTTTGAGGAAATGACCTTAAAGATTTAATGCGGTAGGGGACAAAACATGGAGAAGCAAAAGAAGGATAAGAAGTAGATGAACTCGAGCCTTGTGCCACCATTGGAGAATTTTCCATCACAAATCTGGTACATGGCTGTCAATCGCCGACCCATGCCTCTGCATAATCTTGCCATTAATGGCTCAACCACCCACATCTTCACATGGAGACTGTCGCAATGCCCAAATGGAAATTTCTCGCTCAAAACTAGCTTGAGGACACAAAGAAAACCAATGTCCCAACTTTAAACATGGCCGTCGATCCTTCCACCGCTTGAAAATCCATGGCACCAAATTCATGTTGAAAAGTCACTGTCCTATGAAAATGTGCCACGTAGGTACCCTAAAAATGCATGTTCTGCCCTGCATATCATGCCATCAGCGTGACCAAGACTATCGGGAAGACCCCCTTACTGCATGATTTAATATCCCACATTCGTCCTGCAGAGACCACTCCATCATTTTATAAGTGTGGCCGCGAGCTCAAT
Organism: Cunninghamia lanceolata; assembly: GCA_027924645.1. Taxonomy (NCBI): domain Eukaryota; kingdom Viridiplantae; phylum Streptophyta; class Pinopsida; order Cupressales; family Cupressaceae; genus Cunninghamia; species Cunninghamia lanceolata. The sequence continues at coordinate 963,845 of BSBN01001373.1, forward strand.
AGGTGTCGAGTGTTTTGCCCCGCTTGACCCATGGACCTGCTGCTAATGGTCATCGCTCCATCCTTTGCCTCCGTTGGAGTGACCAACACTATCGGCCCAACAAAAAGCTTCCCCGTCGACATCACTCGTCACATCGATGACCACCAAAACACATCCTGTCGGCCAAACTACTACCATCAGGATGACCTAAAAACCCTCTGGCCGACACCACGCATTATGCTGATACATTGTCCAACCTTCGTCAGCTAGAGTAACCCCGTCGGCCAACCCAGAAAATCTTCAACCGATGCACCAAGTCACCCCGATGACTACACCATCTCAGGTCCTCGGCGAGACCACCTCCATCGGCTCGCCTAAAAATTCTCCCACCGATCACGTCAATCTCACCGACGAAGCCTCCGCAATGCCTCATCGTCCAGACACCAACCATCGGTGAACCTAAAAACTCTCCCGTCGACACCCTCGGTCATCCTGATACCACTTTGCAAGCTATACACTGTCGGCGAGACCTCCGGCATCGGTGAACCACAAAATACTTTAGCCGATACACCAAGATACGCCGATGGCAACCCCAACAGCCAGATTGAACACACCGAAAGATCCAAAAATTTCCATGCCGACCACCCGTGTCACACCGATGCCCACTTCACATCCACCGTTGGCTAAACATCAACCATCGGAGCAACACATCAAACCTACACTGACGCAGAAAGTCACGCCAACGCCCACAATCCAATCCATCGAGCAGAGAAACCCCATCGGCCCAACTCTCCACACTCCAACCGATGCACCAAGTCACCCCGATGACACTTCACACCTCCTGTCGACCAGACATAGACCGTCAGAGCAACGAAAAGCTCCTCCACCGACCACCTGCTCTCACCGACGAGCTCACCTTCAGCAAGACATGCACCATCGGTGAACAACCCGTCTGCCTGCTTGATACCCTTCATCATGCCGATGACCACACTCTCGCAACCCTCGATCCAACCACCACTGGCCAGACTAGCCCCATCAGAGGATCCTCCATCGGCTGGGCTGATACACAATGTTACACCGATGAACATCTCTCCATCGGCAAGAACAACCCCGTCGGCATAACTCTCGCCAGCTCGCCCAATACGACATGTCATGCCGATGGCATAAACAAACCACACTCCATCTGCTAGAGTTAAATACATCAGCGGACCTCCACAAAACTTCACCGATAACAATACTCATGCTGATGACATTGAACATCCCTCATCAGCTTGACCATCCTCGTCGGTGGAAAATGTAACACTACTGCCGATAAAGAAACTCTTGGTGATGGAAGAAAATACCATTGTGAAGAACATGGTCACCAAGACAAAGGTGAACTCACACCGATGGAGTTAGAAAAAACATAGGACCAAAAGAGAAAACCTGCAAACACCAAAAGCCCAACTCCAAACCAAAATGAGTACTAACAGGAGGAATGCGGACCACTGCACTATGCCCTATTCATTGTTCCTCTATACCTTTGCTTACCCAGACTTAGACAATTCTTCAAGGTGACTTCTAGAGGAGATCAGGACTTAACCTCTAAAGCATAACACTATCAGACAACTAAGAACATCATACCTAAACCACATTAATTGATCATCATCTACGGAGACATACTACTAACCTACTATCTTCTACTTAGAATACTTTCCATACTTGGCGATTTTCTATCAACCAGACCTAGAATCTAATATGTTCTTTTAGAGATGTCTCTTCCTATCATGGTGATAGGATCTATGAGCCTTGTTTCCATCAATGACAACATACAGATCCATATCGGAGTAGTGTCTCTTGCCAACAATTTCCTCCTTTGGCATTGATGGCAACACTTAGTGAAAAATGCTTGACTACTCCCCCTTACTATATACACTTTATTTTCCTGCTCCCCCTGAGATGAGATCCATTTTTCATTGCACTTCTTCTCCCCCTTTGACATCAATGGCAAAGGGTGTGATCCAGATTCTAAAAATTTTAAAAATTTCAAAAAAGTATGTACTCAGCCACAATCTTTATGTTGATATTACATGTGTTTTAGGATGTCATTGAATATGGTTTTGATCTGTGCCCACTCAACATTCCAACCTTTCTAAGAATTGTCCAAAATTTGAATGTGTCCACTGTAGAGAAAAGATAAAACTTCTTCCTTATTAAGATTAGAAGGTGTGCCTATTATTACAGCTACCCTAGCCTCTACAGTAACATTTGTCATTGGGTCCAGTTTAGGGCAAACTAGTCTCCTTAGTTGTCCCATTCTGATTTTATTTGATATTTTCAATTTAATAAGTCAGTTAGATCATTATGGATGCGGATGACTTTTGCTTCCTTATTTCTAACTAATTATGTTGCTGGATCAAATTTGTTAGAGATGTCCATCATTTTCTATTCCATCTCTTTAATCTTTTCTTCAATCTCCTGAGTAGCTTTTGGCCAGGATAGGAAAAATTTGTACACATCTCTAGCTTCTTTCATAGCTCTTTGAATGTTAGATATTGAATTATCTAATGAAATCTTATCCTTGGCTATCATTGTCTTTAATTCTTCTAGTCTTTTTCTTTCAAATTCCTGCCTTACTTTTGTTTCTACAAATTTCTCAAAAGATTCAAACTGATTACTTACTGAATTTATTAATCCCTTCATATGACTTGTTGGGGTCATGAATGAATCCCTCTTGTGGGTAGGCAATAATTTCTCCAAAATCCCAGATGCTTCATCAATCAGTTTACTATCCTTAGTAAGTGATTTCAACAACTCTTCTTGAGCCTTTGCTTGAACAATTGAAGCCCACTTGAATTTCTATGCCAAAGACATTGTGTCCATATTTATTTGGCCTTGTAGTAAATCTGATTCATTTGAATCTTGTTTCTCTTTCTCTAGCACTTCTTTTACTAAAGTAGTAGTGTCTCTTGTCACCTTTTCTTCACAAAGTGAGACTTTCTTTTTCTTTTCTCCTTCAGTTGTGGCTTCTGTAGAAGATGAGATCCTTATTCTTTTTTCTGGGACTAGATGCTAGTCTCTCCTCTTCAGATCTCTTATCTTTCCTTTCTGGAGTGTGTGATGCCCATTTTGATGAGTACTTGTGAACTTAGATTCTCCTGATTTGGTTTCTACCTTAATTTTTCATTTGATGTTCTCTCTGATTGCTCAGGTTCCATCAATATTCTGGAAGATAATTCTAAGAACATCTTGAATCTATCCTCTTTGGTATCATTAGGTTTACTTAGTAGTGTATCAGCTAATTCAGTCAAGACATCTTCTACAACTTCATAACCTAGTGCAGGGACCCATACAGTTCTTGGTTCCATAGCTTCCATAAAGCATTTCTCTTTATCCACCATGAATATAATGTCCTTTTCATACTTTATCACTACTTCTTCAGGTATTCGGAACCTTCTTACCATTTTCTATTGAAAATATCTGAAATATTTCCACATGATTTCATTTTGCATATCTCCATTACCCAAAATATGTAAATGATTTCTTATTTGAGCAACTACAGGAATGTGATCGAGCCATATAACATTTCCTAGACCTAGTAGCTCTTTTAGGAAGTAAAAGAGTAAACATGTAATCAATGTTCCATATTTGAAAGAATGATTAGTTTCTTTTTCCCTTTTCAAGTTCTTCATAAGTTCATTCTAGAGCAATTCACAAAGATCATAATTCGTATTGTTTTTGATCATGTCATACACTATGTATATAGTTGATGCAGACACATATTTTTCCTTGTTGGAGAAATATATTTTGTATCTGATAATCATTGATACAAATCTGACAGTCAGATCCCTAATATCATTCACTGGAAGGCCATTCTTCTCAAATTTGGCTCATGTTAGCTGCATTACCACCTTGTTCTTCATTTTCTTTATGCTTGGAACCCTTTCATAGGAGCTCATATTGGTTACTTCTTTAATGGATTCTTTAGTTATCAAATAGGGTTCATCAAGCCATAAAAATTCATCATGAATTCTACTGAGAATAAGCTTGACCCATGCATCAATCAGAATTGTGGGAAAGTCCAACTAGGTGTCAAATTTCTTTTCTCCTAGAACTTTGTAATCATCTTTTAGCACAATGTCTATAGTAGTTAGTTTGAATGGGGAAAACAAGATTATCAATAAAGATAAATAAACCCAAACATCAATGAAATATGCAAATAACAGCTATAAATAAATGAAGTACAAACTTACAAACCCTGTTACCCTATGGCTTCCATTGCTCACCTATCTGTTCTCGACCTTGATGATGAAGATTGGCCTTCAGTGAGCTTGCTTCCTTGCTTGTTGACGGTGACAAGAACGGAATGGCTGTGATATTTTGTTGTGTTGAAGATGAGCTTCAAATACAGGGACAATGAATAGAGGATGTGGGATGGCTAGAATGATTTTTGCATTAGGAGGGTATGAAGAAGGGAATTGAGAAGAATGTGGACATTATGAGGATGCCAGAAGAAGATTTCTAGAAGAAGTTGGGCATGATAAGGATGCCAGAAGAAGTTGCTTTTAATTGCTTAGAGAAGGGTCTTATTTATAGATTTTCTAAAAAGACAATGGAGGGTGAGGATCAAAAGATGAGATCAATGGCTCTCATTTTTTGTGAATCTTCAATTCATAATGGATGAATTAAAAATTCTTTTTTGAGAAGAGTGGATTATGACAATCGAATTTTAAATTCAATTGGTGGAGGATAGTGGTTATGACAATTGAATTAAGAATTCAATAGTGGAGGATAGTGGGGAACAATTGAATTAAATATTCAATTGGTAAAGGCTAGTGGGGAACAATTGAATTAAATATTCAATTGGTGAAGGCTAGTGGGGAACATTGAATTAAATATTCAATTGGTGAAGGCTAGTGGGGAACAATTGAATTAAATATTCAATTTGGTGGAGGATAATTGAATTAAAGATTTATTTTGGATAATAGAAGATATTAGCTAATTAAATATTAAGAATATTTAATTATATGTGCAACATGGTGAGGTGGAAGAGATGAGGTGGATTTTAGGACTTGAGACATTAGAAGAATTTAGGGAATTTAATTAAATACAATGATTTTATTTAATTGTAGGATAATGAATCAATCAAATAAACTTATAATATTTATTTAATTGATAGAAGGAAATAAGAATTAAGATAAATATCAAAATATTTACTTAATTCAACCTGAGCCAATTTTAGGTGTCTACAGTTAGTTTGTCCAAATATAGTTTGCCTAACTTCATATGATCATATTCATCTAAACTGGTATGAATGTATGCCTTGATGTCTTTCACATGCATGACCCCATGTGGAGTGATTGAGAATGCCCCTAACAGATCATTTTTTTGCAATTTGAAGAATTGTTTCTTAAACTTGGGGCGAGACATTTTTCCTATCTCGATTACATGAGGAGTAAACATTTTTCCAGAGCAATCTAATTTTCACAGTAGGGTTTCAAGTTGCAAATACCTCTTTCACTAGAATATGGTTTCCTTGATCTCAATTTGAACTTCTTTGGAGAGTACTGTAGTTGTTTTGATTTTTTTTCTTTGGTTCACCTTAGTCACTTATATGCAGAGTGATTTTGAAATCAAACAAGTCTCCTTTTATCCTCCACAAGGCTTGACCTAGTCATCATTAAATGCTTATTTTTTAAAAGCTACCAAAACCCTTCACTATAGAACATATTTGATTAGAATTGCTCCACAATATGCCGCATTGACCCCTTTCCTTCTGGATTCTCTTCTAAGAGCTACGTCACATTAGATTTCATCATACGTCTTCATGCTAAATTCTAGCACCCACTTTCTGGCTGGGGGATTTGGATTTTCCACACTGCTCCCCCTGAGCCAGAGCTCTCAATTTACTTCCTAGTGGAAGTATCTGCATCGGATATTGGTACGGATTGATCCCTGACTTTAATTACTTCTTTCTTGATCCATACCTTATTCATTTCTTTCTTGGTTTCAATCAGATTAACCTTTTCTTCTCCCTTCTCACTTTTCTACTCTGTATTCCTTTCTTCAGAATAGTGATCTCTCTTCACATTCCTGCTTTTGCAAAACCTTGTAATATGTCTAGATTTGTTGCAATTGAAACATACCACATTCTTTTGACCTTGATTCTTTCCATTAATTGAATTTGATCTGCATTGATTAGCCATGTGTCCAAATCTATTGCATGCAAAACACTTTCCATTAAATGATTGATTGTTCCTGATATTTTGAAAATTAGTTCTTACTGAACTTCTGCATTCATTTGATCTTGTCCCATTTTATAGCATGTATTGCACCTAATAGAATTCTAACTTACTTTACTTCTACATACAATAGCTCTATGACCAATCCTATTTCAAGTGAAGCATTTACCTTTGAGTGATTGTTCATTCCTTCCATTGTTGAAACTTTTCTTGATTTGATTTCTACATTCATTTGCTCTATGACCAACTTTCTTGCAATTGAAGCACTAACTAGAGAATGATGGAATATTTTGATTTATTCTTCTCCTACATTAAGTAGCCCTATGACCAAACTTATTACATGAATTACAATAACCATTGAAAGATGGGTACCTTTGAGCATTTGGTTGTCTGACTAGAGGTCTTCTAGGTCTTCTTCTTTGATTTTTGAGCTGATATCCTTTGTTTTCCCTTGACTCCGTGCTTATTTGTCTAGAGTTTGAACTTTCTCCTTTCTCAAATCCTAAACCATGTTTGTCATCAGCATTCCTCTAGCTAGCAATCATTTCATCAAGATTTGCAGTACTTATCCTAATTTTTCCTTCAAAACTTCTGGCCTTTTCCAAATCTATTTTCAAACTTATAATTTATTTTTCAAGTTTTGCACAATCTTCTGATTTGTTCTTCACAATCAAATTTAGATCATCTTCTACTTTTGTTCTTTCTATAACTTCCATTTCTAAATCATTTAGGGCTTCATTTGCTAATAACAATTGGTCACTAACTTCTTTGTGTCTGTCTTTGAATTTCTTGACTTGCTCCTTCAACTTTAAGATGCATTAATCATCTTCTTTCAAATTTTCCTTTAGATCTTTGACCTCTACTTTAGAATTTTCAGGATCCATAAGAGCTTCTTCTAGTTGGTTATATCTCTCATAATTTCCATACCTTCTTGCTTCCATGATCACACTATCCCAGATCTTCCTTAAGATGTTAAACTTTTTCCAAGGAACCTTGCTCTATTACCAAATATTGATTTTCAAGAACACTAACAGGGGGGGTGAATCAGTGTTCTATAAATATTTTCTTGTACTTTTACTTTTAACCATTTCAAAAGAATAATCCAATAGAAGCAAAATATACAACTGAATAGCATTCACAAAAGCATGACACATAACACGAAGATTTTACGTGGAAAACCCAAAGAGGGAAAAACCACAAAGAGGATTAGCTCTTATATATATATTGGAATCTTTACAAAAATGATGTTCAGGCTTGGTCACTCCACGGGCCTACAACATGTTGCCTTACTGTCATGAAGTACAACTAGATTTAGCAGGCTCACTGCCTCAACCCTAAACCTAGCAAGATTACAATGAGGGTTGTTAAAACCTACTAGAGGCTTACTGCCTTGATGACAAAAACTTGCTTCCACACATGATAACTAAATACTTCTTAAGCATCTGCCACTATGCCAGGGTGCAGTCATTTAGTAACTATATTTTGAATCCCGAGTCTTCATCGTTGCTTCTCTTCTAACTCTACTCTTCTATTCGCATGCTTGCATCGCACACACACACCCACTTCTAATCCACACACTCAACCAAAGATCATTACTCTTATATATATCCACATCATGATTTAATCCATAATTAGGTTGGCATCCAAGAAGTGAAATGTGTACATAGAAAGATGTACCTTGTCACTCAGTCCAATGCACTATGGGTCGCACGGACCCAAAACTTCCCCCAAACATGTTCATATATATCAGCTCTAATAATTCAATTACTTACATAGATCTTTCACACACTATCCTTTATCTATATTGTGATTCATCTCACCAGTCGACCTGTTCCTCAAGAGCATGCTTAATAGGTTCATCTGCTGACTTGCAACTTCTATTGCAGATCACAAAGCACTTCTAGAATCATATCAAGGGATCTTTACACAATCCCAAACTCACCTTCAATACCACAAGGCATGGTATCATCTTGCAGAGAAATGCGGACCATAAGAACTCAGACTCTGTCTCTGTCAAGCTCTGTCAAACACTATGCCAATATTTAACAACTTGCAACTAACCTTCAGGTGGACTTCAGATCTCTAAACTTTGGAATAGGACACTTTATAAAAGTTTTTCCAACACCTCAACACCGCATCACAAAATATTTATCTGCAAAGGAATGCAGACCACTGCACTATGCCCTATTCACTGTTCCTATTATACCTTTTCTTACTCGAACTTAGACAATTCTTCAAGGTGACTTCTGGAGGAGATCAAGACTTAACCTCTAAAGCCTAACACTATTAGAAAACTAATAACATCATACCTAAACCACATTAACTGACCATCATCTGCAGAGACACACTACCTGACTTACTGTCTTCTACTCAGAATACTTTCCATACTTGGCCATTTTCTGTCAACCGGGCCTAGAATCTAATATGTTCTTTTGGAGATGTCTCTTCCTGTCATGGTGATAGGATCATTGAGCCTTATTTCCATCAATGACAACATATAGATCCATACCAGAGTAGTGTCTCTTGCCAACATTTGTTGGCTCCGACAAATGAGAGTTGGCTTTGGCATAGAAGGATGTGTCATATCAATTTTGACAACTTGGTGAAGATAAGATTAGCACAAGCTGTGAGAGATCTACCTAAGCTAGTGAAGCCTACTAATACTATTTGCAAGGAATGTAAATTGGGAAAATAGACAAGGACAAGTTTCAAGAGTAAAGAACAATTTTCTACTAGATTGCTTAAGCTGGTGCATACAGATTTGTGTGGTCCTACAAGAACAAGAAGTTTGCAAGGAGATAGGTACTCTATGTTGTTTATCACTTTTTTAAAAGATAAACCAAAAGCCCTAGACAAGTTCAAATCTTTCAAGGCAATGGTTGAGAATGAGTTAGAATTGAGGATCAAATGCTTAAGGTCTGATAGAGGAGGTGAGTTTACATCAAATGAATTCAATATTTTTTGTGAAGAACAACAGATAAAAAGATAGTTGTCTGCTCCTAGGAATCCTTAGTAGAATGAAGTTGTTGAAAGAAAGAACAAGATAGTTCAATAGGCTACTAAGTCAATGATGAAAGAGGCTAACCTACCGGAAGTATATTGGAGAGAAACTATACATACTATTGTCTACATTCAGAACAAAGTTCAAGTCAAATGTAATGGCACTAAAACTCCTTATGAATTGTGGTATGGAAGAGTTACCTACAGTGAAATATTTCAAAGTTTTTGGAAGAAAATGTTATATCAGAAGAGAAGAAGAGTTAGGCAAGTTTGATGCTAGGTGTGATGAAGGAATTTTCCTTGGATACTTTACTAAGAGTAAGGCCTACCGGTGCTATAATACAAGACTGAGAAAGATCATTAAGAGTGCTAATGTGAAGGTTGATGAATATAGATAAAGAATATTAGATCAGAGTGGCTATGAATTAGATGAACCTGCTATTACAGTCAATGAAGAAAAGATTGAACAAGAAGAAAATCAAGTTGAAGAAGAAAAGGCTCTGAAAAGTGCTAGTAAGGCTCCCAGGTATGTAAGGATTAATCATTATGAAGATCAAATTATTGTTGACAAAAGCAAAGGGGTATTGACAAGGAAAAGAGCTACGGAGGAACAGGTGAACTACTGTTTACTTTTACAGATTGAACCTAAAACTATAAGTGAAGCCCACAAAGATGAAAGTTGGGTAAAAGCCATGGAAGAAGAGTTGATGCAGATAGAGAAGAATAAAACTTGGGAATTGGTTCCTAGACTTGTTGATAAGAATGTGATTGGAACTAAATGGGTTTTTTGAAACAAGATGAATGAAAATGGAGTAGTAAGAAACAAAGAAAGACTAGTATGCAAAGGATATTCTCAGGTTGAAGGTATAGATTTTGAAGAGACTTATGCTCCTATGGCAAGGATTGAAGCAATAAGAATGTTTTTGGCATTTGCAGCACAAATATTTCAAAGTGTACTAGATGGATGTAAAGTCTGCATTCTTGAATGGAGAACTGGAAAAAGAGGTTTACATTGAACAACCTGAAGGATTTCAGTCATTAGACCAAGGTGACATGGTATGCAGATCAAAGAAAGCCTTGTATAGACTCAAGCAAGCTCCTAGAGCCTGGTATGCAAGGCTAGACAAGTATTTGTTGCAATTAGGGTTTAGTAAAGGTATTGCAGATAGTAATCTCTACTTCAAAATTAATGATGATCAAATTCAGATTGTTGTAGTATTTTTTAATGATATTATCTTTGGAGGCAATGAAGGAATGTGTAAGAAATTTGTAGAGGAAATGCAGAAGGAGTTTGAGATGTCTATGTTTGGTGAAATGAATTTCTTTCTAGGATTGCAGATTACTCAATCAGAAAAAGCAATTTTCATTTCTCAGTCCAAGTATGTGAAAGAATTGTTGAAGAAGTTTGGAATGGAGGATTCTAAGCCAGCATGTACTCCTATGGTAACTAGTTGCAAGATGAGCAAGAATGATGAATCACCTAAGACTGATCAGAAAAAGTATAGGTCTATGATTGGAGGACTACTTTATCTAACCCATACAAGACCAGATATAATGCATGTAGTTTGTCTTGTGGCAAGATTTCAAGAAGATCCTAGAGAGTCACATGTGATGGCAATTAAGAGGGCCATGAGGTATTTAAAAGGCACTTCAGACTATGGATTGTGGTATCCCAAATATACCGATTTCACTCTTAGTGCTTATACAGATGTAGATTGGGTTGGAAATGCTAATGACAGAAAAAGTACAAGTGGAGGTACTTTCCTCTTAGGTAATAGATTGGTTTCATGGTTAAGCAAGAAGCAAGAATTAGTTTCTTTGTCTACTACAGAAGCAGAATATATTACTGCAACATGTTGTTGTACTCAAGTACTTTGGATGAAGAAAACATTGAAGGATATAAGAGTTGTGTATGAAGAACCAATTTCAATCTTTTGTGACAATACAAGTGCTATAAACATTTCAAAAAATCTAGTGATGCACTCAAGAACAAAGCATATATCAATAAGGTATCACTTTTTGAGAGAAAAGGTAACATAAAATGAAGTAAAGATGGAATATGTGTCTATAAAGGATCACGTTACATATATTTTCACTAAGCCTCTACCTAAGGATACTTTTGAGTATATTAGGGAGAAGTTAGGGGTTATTACCCCTCTCTCTCTAAGCTAAGATGCATAGAAAGTGCATCAATCTAGTGGTGTCCAAAGTTTCATCTTTTGATCTGGATTGATGTTTTGAAGGCTACCTCTCAGGGGGAGTAGGTAGATGTTGCTGATAAGATTTTTTGAAAAAGAGTAGTAAGTGTTGCAGTGTTTCTGATAGGGGGAGTAGTGCAGTATTAATAAGATCTAAATTGAGCCTTGATAACTAAAGATAGAGAAAAGGTCTGGCACCCTTTTCCATTGATGTCAAAGGGGGAGAGAAGTTCATGTGAAAAACTTAAGGAGAGAAAGCATAAAGTAAGGGGGAGCAAAGAAGAAAAGCAAGTTTGTTTGTCTTGATGGTTTTTCACATCATGTGTTGCCATCAATGACAAAGGGGGAGATTGTTGCAAGTATGAGCAGTAAGTTTTATCATTGATATCAACACCTAAGGTCAACATCTAAGAAAATTATTTGAATGAGTTTGAGCAAGTGTCTGAGAAGAACAATACAATTTTTTTCTCCGCATATCATGTAGATTTAATATCTTTGTCTATGGTTTGAAATTTATGATAAGGGATGTTTGTAGTTGCTATGTTTCAAGATTGAGCCTCTAGTATGAAGATTTGAGTGAGTTCTATTCACCAGAGTAAAAATTGTTTTTCTAAGTATTCAATGGTGATAGGGAGAATGTATTTCACTCCGCATCTCTCCGCATTTAAGTTTTATACTTTACGGTTTTGGAATTAAGTTTGGGATAATGTTATGTTCCTTCAGTTGAAATGGTTCATGATTTGGTGCTCCACAAGTGATATGTCCTTTATGTTAGTGGCTGACAGTAATGTTTAAGTGCCCTGATTTGAAGAATCTTCTGGATAGAATGTTTGGGGGTTGTGGAGAAGTTCTTGGTGATTGTAATGTGCTTGTGGATGTCTCTAGATCACGTTCCTATCTTTTGTTAGGTTAGCAAAGTGTAATCTAGATTGTGCATGAAGCGTGTTCCTAAAGGTCTTAGTGTTAACACTAGTTTTAGCTGACTTGGTTGTTTTCACTACTTGCGATTATGCTTTGGAGTTTGTGATAGCATGTTGTAGCATGGAAGATTGCATTTGAGTCCTAGCTAAGGCATGGTATGGCCCACATTCATTCTTCTTCTTCACAAATTTGTTTAGGTCTAGACCTATTCAAATGCATGTATGTATGCTAACCTTGGAGATCATTCCAAGGTTGTTGAATTGTATAAATACATTTAATGAAGTCATGAATAATTGATGGATATGGTGAAGATACGAAGATAAGTGCAAAGTGAAAAAGTAGAGCATAGTAGAGGAGATTTATTGTGCTTCAATGGAACTGAACCTTGGCATAGTGTAGATGTTACTATCTTAGTTCACCAACTTTTGGCAGTGAGCCCCTTCTCTTAGCAGTGAGCCGCTTCTTTTGCAGTGAGCCTTGTTGTAAATTTTGATATATAATTTATATTGTGAGCTACCACTCACCATGGTTTTTCCCTTATTAGGTTTTCCACGTAAAAATCTAGTGTCTCAGGTGTCTCATGTGTGAATGCGTTTAAGTTTTTGATTATATGTTTTCATGGTTAAATCATAATTAAGTGGTTAATGTGTTGATGTTTGAAAGAAGTTAAGTTTTTACTACAACTAATTCACCTCCCCTCTCAGTTGTCTTGTGCATTTCAACAATATGATTGTATGGTTTGAAAGTGTTGATTAGAGGTGTTCAGAGGTGTTATATCTAGAGTTTCAGGTTCTAGATTGTGAGGCAATGGAAGATGTGTTTGACAAAGTGTTTGAGTGTGAAGAAGGTTGTCTAGAAGAAATGAGAATGCTCCACATTTCTCTACATCAAGGTTTCTTATCTTGTGGATCTGTGAAAGTGCTTATATTGTCTGTATGTACCTTCCCTTGAAGTTGCTAGTGTTGGGGTGCTCCGCAAGTTTAGTTCTTGCATTGGTGTTCAGTAGCAGTGTATCTTTATGTGCAAAATGAAGGCATTCTTTGTTTCAGGTGGTTGCCGCAGTATTGTAGAAGATTTTGGTGATGTTGAATATTCTAGAAAGGTGTTTGGATGCTATGGAGTGTCTCTCTATGGTCTACATGATGTTTTTGGACTTGGAGAAGAGTGGATGTGGTCGCTAGCTCAGGTTTGGCTGACCTGGCTTGCTACCACTATTTGCAGAGCTACTTCATGCATTGAGGAAGTGATGAGAAACATGGTGGTACAAATTTGAGTCCTAGTTTACCCTTGGCATGATCCTCTTTCACTTCTTTCCATCATGGAAGTGTTTAGCGATGACCTATTTTGATGTTGGACATTTGAGGTGCATATGTTTCATTAGGACTGACCTAATTAAGATAGGTCTTGGTTGTAAATGGTATAAATGCAAGATGAAGTTGAGTGGAGCAAGGTAGAGAAGATGATGCGAATGCGAATCAAGGGTAGTGAATTGAGTGTGAGATTAAATGCTTATGACTCTAGAATATAGTGAGCATAAGGTGTCTACATTACATTGTGCTTGAAGTTGCTGGAGGAAGTAAGCTAAAGGTTGCAGATGGCAAGAAGTGGCAGTGGTGGATTTTTCCTATTACTTTGAGATAGTGAATCTCTTTGTAACAACCTTCTTCTATTCTTCTCTCTTCTGGATAGTGAGTCCTTCTAGAAGTAAGCCTTTCTTTTGGCAGTGAGCCTTTCTTTTGGGTAGTGAACCCTTGGCAGTGATCCTATTTGTTTTTGGTGTTTCTATTCATAAATGTGTGAGCTAATCCTTACCGTGGTTTTTCCCTTCTTGGGTTTTCCATGTAAATCTGGTGTTCTTATGTGTTTGAATATGTTTGCATCGATGCTCCATATGTTTGCATTATGTTAATGCATAATAAGAGGTTAATGTTTGGAATTGCTTTGAGGGTTTAATGTTTTAATACACAACTGATTCACTCCCCTCTTAGTTGTCCTGTGTATTCTAACAACAAGAAGAAGAATAAATGTCTCTAAACTCTGCACATGATTCAAAGACAATAATGAATCTCCTGAAAACTACTCAAATGACTCCAATCCACTATCAAAATGTGATTGAATTAGAGGATAAAGAACAATATCTGAAGAAGATGATGGTGATGCAGCTCTATCGAAGCTATCATCAAAGAGGAACTAAATACCCTCCAAAGTGTCTCCCAAACCTACAATGTGGGACTCTACAAACAACAATGATATTTTTGGTAGATATGTGTCCTGATGAGCTATCTTTGGAAGACTGATTATGTCCTGCTACAAGGAATTACTAGAAACTTTCAAAGAAGCAACACTAGAATCTGATGTAGCAACAAGTGATAATGAAATGTTTGCATATGCTAAGTTAGAAGAATCTAGAAAATTGATGACATTGGCATTGTACAATTGTCTTAACTGATAAAGCTCAATTATCAATTTTAAATCATCAATTTTCTTCTACATGCATTCATCTATCAAATTCCTTTTTCTCTGACAATAATCACATTTTAATTTCCACAAACTAGGAGACATGATTACACCAAAAAACTAAAGTGTAGAAATAATGAAGCTGATATGAATCCAACAAAAAAAATAGAACTTCTTCAGGTGCCAGTATGTCCAAGTTATCTAGCAGAATGCATTAAACTAAAAAACTAAATAAAAGATAACTAGGGATGAATCTAGAAAAAGTGCATGGATGTCTATGTAGAGCTCCTCAATACCTTTCCAACACCACAAAAAGTATGAAAATCAGAGATCATGGATAAAAGTTATGGGCTTGGAAGCCAAAAAGGTGATCTAGACTTTAAACAACAATAAATTATACTAGTATCAAAATCTAGAAAATTTACCTACACCACTAGATTATGCTCAAAACCATCTTTTTTATGCCTATTTGTTTGCAAAAATTTGACTCTATATGCCCAATTTATGCCAAAAAAAGACCTGCTTTAAGGCACATAGAGTGCCAAACTTGGGCACTATTCTAATGACACGTGGGCTATCCTCTGACGATGGATCGACAATAGGCTAGGCTAGGGTAGGGTAGCCCAATTGGGTGGCATGACTAGCTAAGTGGTGACAAGGCAATTTTTTGGTGGAACTCGGGTGGCATGTACTGGCAGAGCTATGGAAATGAGGCTGAGATTCTTGGCAGAGAGTAGTGTTTGAGAATTGAACTGGCAACAGGACAAATGAAGGCTAACGGTGGTTGAATTGCAGTCCCATGTGTCTAGTTTCATGCCCACGAGGATAGATTAAGGGTCGTGGGGCCTAATTCTTTGTCTATAGGCCCAAATTAGGGGTGGATTGGTGTTTGAGGGACTAATTTTAGGACAGACTCGACCACTGTTTGGGCCTACGTGCCCTAATTTAGAGTCACTGCACCTAAAACTTATTTTTTAATTTTTTAAATTTTTTTGTATGACAGGGATATATAGGTGCGATACGACTTTGAAAACAAAAAAATTGCCTTTTCTACTCTTAGACTAGATTTTGATGATTTGATAATCATTCTTAGGGTTTTTGGGCTTTTTGAGGGCAATGACAGGGTTAGATTTGACCTAAAATACTCTAAAATTTATCTTTCTTCCAGATCTAAAAAAAAGTACTTGCTTCAAACCCTTGCAAATCTAGCCTCTAAAGCTCAAATTGAAACATATAAAAGGCTAATCTAACCATCTTGACTACTTTGAATCCAATGGAAGGCTCTGTTTTACATAGAAATACACCTAAAAATGACTCTTGCCTAATTTTTCTCTGATTTGAGAAGGGGCTTGCAGATCTGGAGCTTTGATACCATGTGATAGTCATTGATTGACTTAGGCTACTAGGATCACTTACAAAACCTAGGAGTGCCTTCTATGAGAGAAAAAGCACAGTGTAAATTTGCACAATATTAGATGCAATAATGAAATTGGATTGAATAATTACATATGACAACTTGCTTTTATAATTGCAAGATAGAAAACCCTTGGTGACTTAAAAAATCCCTAAGTAAACTTAATAAAGTGTAATTAAATATTTAATTACACCAACAATCATTATTTTCTAGTAGTTCACCCTAATGCTATTTGGCATTTTCATCCATAATTTAGCACCTTTGTCCTGCTTTGGCACATGTGCTGTGCATTTAGCACATATATCCTATCACACGCCAAAACCCAAATTCAACACCATTCATCCATTTAAACCCCCAAATCAAGTCATTGTCTTTTATTTTGAACCTTGATTAAGTGCTAAAACTCCAATTACACCTCATTCTCAAACATCAAAACTAATCATTATCCAAATCATCAAAACTAATTCAACTTTCATCCATTTAAATGCAATCTCAAATGAAAAATCAAGACCTTAGATCAAACTTATCATCCTTATTAAGCCTTCTTAGGAAATTGGCCTATCGTAAGTATATTTACCTAACCAAATCAACCCCTCATCTAAGGTCTTTGCACCTTAAATCCATAAATCAAAATCCAAACCTCTAATCAACTCTTGCTTAAGAACATAGTCTATCTTAAGTATTTAAATTAACCTCACCAGCATCCAACCAAGTCATTATCCTAATGTCTTGAAATTTGATCCTAATCATCCATAACATAAATCAAATCATTTCACTTAAATCCAAAACCACATCATTTTACATCATTTCACCTTAACACCCTAATCAAGGTCAATCAAGTTCAAAATCAATCAATCCAAACAAAACCCCTTATCACTCTCACAATCAAATATGTAATCAACATAAACTTCAACCCTCATCCAAATCTTCCATAATCAAAATCGTCTCACTTAAATTGAAACCCATAATCACCTCATCATTCCATGCCCTGAATAACTAGATCTCAAGCCAAAAAGAGCATAGATCCCTACAAATAAAGCCCTTTTGGATTTGTTTTTGGACACAACTCACAAGTGGGTACCTCTTCGCTTCACATATATCTTGATTATATAAGTGACCTTAGAAGTCTCGCTAATTAACCTGAATATAGTGAGTCTAAAAATATTATTAATTGACCCCAATACTCACCTCAGTTTGTAGACTTCCTTAATGATTAAAGAACACATAAAATTTGACAATTTTATAGATGACCACAAGTATGAATTTCTTGAGTGCCTCATTGATGTGGGGGCCAAGCTCCCTTACCATTTCAACATGGATAGGTTCAAGAACATCATTCATCATGACTCACCACAATCACCTACCTTCCAAAATCCATGGGGTCACCCTCTTTAACCCTTAAACCAATACTTCACCAATTATCATGTTGACTAAGAAGAGGATGGTAGTGTGCCTTCTCCACCTCATCACAACTATGCCTCATCTTCTCATCCACATCGACAACCTCATCAAGGTCAACCTTCATCACACTCCTTGAGAATCACAATCCATTCTAGGATGTCTAATCAATATGTCCCTACACTTTCTAATCCACCACAACCCTCGCTTCCACCATTGATGAGTCTCATTTGTTCACTTCTACCATTATCAATTCCTTCTCCAATTCAATCCACACTACCATTGTATATTTCATATCCCTAACCTCATATTAGCCCACATCAAATTATCCAACAACTTCATATCCACCACATCAGTCATACCAACCAAATCAATTGACATATCAAGCTAATACTACATTCATCTATCCCATGACTTCCTATCAACCTATGGTACCACAATTTACATCACATCAACCAAAACCTCAACAACCTTTTCCTTCATCCAACCCCATTCATCATGGCATCCCACAACCTCTACCATTCATCTTAATCAACTACCGACCTCCTAACCCATCTCTTGGGACCTCTTTCAACCAAGAGTGGAAGAAATGAAGAACATCCTCAAAGGGCTACAAAGTGGGACATAATGCAAACAATATAAATTCAAAGATTTTTGTCCCTATCCCTTTGACCATGCAATCATGATGGTACTCTTTCTCCCTCAATTTTAAGATCTTTTCAAGTTTGAGATATTAGACTTTTCAACCTTCTCTTCTTCTTGGACAAACATTTCAATTCCAAAGAGCTTGGAGTTTTATATATCACATTAGAGTTGGCTTAGGAATTGTTTAGAGTAATTTGAGTCATAGAACTAAAGTTTTGGGAATATTTGTGTGATTTATTCTCATGTATATGATTTTTTTATAGAAAAGGGATGAGAAACTATAGTATAATGTTGTAATTTGTCTTGGGATAGTTTTTACAAGCTCTTAAGCAATTCTACAAACTAGAGATCAATTGCAATAGCCATTTTGGAGTACTTAAGTGAGTATATTTCACATTTTGGTGGAGTTCTTACCCACTAGGGATTTCTCCATGTTAACATTTTTGTCTTCATTTCACAATGTTGTCTATGATTTTTATTTCTTGCTACATATTAACCATCTTCTAATTCATTTAATTTTTGTGAGTTGGTGACCATGTGATAGGAATATCCTCCTTAGTTTACATATCACATTACCAAAATGTTTCTAACCAATCATGCATTTACTATCCTTTACTCAATTTCAAATGAATTCTAATCTATTCTAATTTAATTCCAAAAATATATATTAAGAGAAGATAAGGTTAGAACAAAGGGTTAGGTTAACACAACTCATAAAGCAAGATGACCTGCTCTCTATGTCTCAAGTAAGGATACAATCTCTCCCCACCCAACATCTACCTAAGTGCCACTAGTCTACAACATCTCACTCTAATAATTATAAAATAAAACTTCCTTGTAGCAACAAAAATACATAAGTGATACTACTACAAACTATACCTAAAGATCCATGGTCAATTGGTCTAAATGATAGACACCAAGTGTCATAGGCACCAAAGTCTCTCTCAACATGTTATAGTGGGTGTACTTAAGATGAAGATTCTTTCATCAAATAAGGATCATGTCTTTGGGGGAGTGTATTAGAAATATAGCCCACCTTTCTACAAATAAAGGATGTTCTACAAAGGTACATACCCTCGAAAAGGGAAATGGGGAACACCAACATGTAGTGGTAAAGTTTTGTTTTGATAGGAATAGGAATAGTGAATCTAGGTAAACAAGTATTGGTCAAGAAGACCAATTACTTATTAAATGTTCCCTTTGTGGGTAGAAATCACAGAGGAACTATCTGGGGAAACTGGGCCCTAGAAAGGGCTGCATACCCACATTAAATAGTTCACATAAAACATAGAATAGTGAACATAACTACATATAAACTACACCTTGAGCCCGTTCAGAAGCAGGTATGTAGGCAGCCTAGGGAACAAAGAATGTTCTCAGTGCATAGGTTTTTAGGCATGGAGTTGGGAGGCTTGAAATGCTCAGTTGTTTGAATTTAACTTTCAACTTAGAAATTCCATCAAGAGAAGCCCTCCAAAAAATCACAAGAGAAAATGAATATGGAAAACATTCAACGTATACTCAGAAGAATCCCATATGGATTCTCTTGAATCCCTGAGGCCAAATGCCAAATTTTGGGGCGGGACTCAAGCTTTTATTATTTGAAAAAAATTTATTCTTGAAGATGACGACCTCAATGTACTTTCAGAGGAAGTGTAGTATTTAGCGAGTGGCTCAGGATCCATTTGATCTTGATGGGCCTAAATCTCTAGTCAGAGAACATACCTAACCCTTGTGGTAGATGCCTATCTTGTTAGGATAGATGTCTGTCCCGTTTGGATGGAAGTATACCTAACCCATTTGGTCAGATGCCTATCCCATAAGGATGGATGCTTGTCTCGATTGGATGAATGCCTATCCCATTTGGATAGAAGTACCTGAGTAAATTATTGAATCAACTATATCAACTTTAGTTAAACACTTTCAACAACTTAAAAGAGAAAAAAAATTAGTGCAAAATTTTCAAGATTTAATGACTGGGTCATTACACTCACCATGATAAAAAGAATGATCCTTCTCCATCTGCTTCAACGCATGATGACAATTCTAATTTCAACAAAGATAGTAATATGACCTCTCCTCCTCCTTCAGACTTGGAGAAGCGTTATGGGCATGGATTCAAAATTATTTCAAAACAAGAATATAATGGAAATGGGTTAGGATGCAAAGAACAAGGAATTAAGGAACCTGTGGAGCCAACACCGCACTTGTCTAAAGTAGGTTTAAGTTTCCATCCTTCTCCTACATTCTCTCCACCATGTTCACAACAAAAAGGATTGCTTCCTACTCCACCTATATCTTCTCTTCTATCTCAACAAGAGTGTATATTGTTGAGTCTACTTAAAGACCGCTTAATCACTCTTCCTCCTCCAACACACAAAAAGATTCAACAAAATAATCATTCAACACCTCATTATTGTGCATATCATCGAGTACTTGTCCATTCCACTAAGGAATGTCGAGTCTTAGGTGACAAAATTCAACAACTTCAAACAAAATATGGCTCTAGCACTCTTTACCATGCTTGATGTAGTCCCTAGAGTAGATTGTTCTCCATCTGTTTTATCATAAGCAAGTTGGGGGAGGACATTTTGTTATAGGCTGACTCACAAGTGTTGTCCCTCTTTCTCATTTGTGTTATGTTTGTGCATACTATTATCCCCATATTGTGATTTTTTGTTGAATGTTAGTTCTTCCTTGGTACCCTTGTTAGCACAAAGGTACAATGAGAAAGAACATGTGTCATTCCTCTATATGTACCTTCATTCTTCTATATGTTGTGATTTGCAATTTCATTATTTTCTTGGATGATTTAACATCCTTTCATGTTGATTCAATTTATGTGCACTCTACTTACTTGTGATCTTTGCTCCATCATCTTCTTAGTTATGATGTTTTATTTATGTGGCACCTTGTTGCAATGCTCGACATCGTACAATGACTATGCAAGCCATTGTGTATCATGCCTGTAAGCATCGCCTTGGTTTGCTCATCCTTGGGTCAACCGCTTGTTGCAATGTAGCTTTTGAAAACATATATCATTTGGGCATGTTATTTTAGAAAGCTCTTGTGCCTATTTTATATTTCTTCCTCACTCTACCTTAAAGGAATTTTCTCCCTAATGGAGTTAGCAATCACTTTAAGGTGGGGGGATACATCGTGCTATGAGCCTTACTCTCATTTTTCTATCAAAACACTTGTTGATTACTTTTTGGAAAGGATTTTGGTACACTTAGAAACAAGATCTTAAGTCTATCTTGTTAAAGCTCCTTGCATGTTTGGAAGAAGGGTTGCACCACCAACTAGATTTTGGTAGTAAGTCTGCTTCACCTTCTTATTCTACATGGCTTCGTGTAAATCCTCTTGTGAGAGGTAGATTGTGTATTCCCTTGAGTGGAAACACTTCTCTTAGATAGATTATGTGTATGATGTGTTTGTACCATCTTGTGCTTCTCATTTCTAACTAACCCCTTAGCATTCTTCTTATTACATCTTGGGGAAAGATGCATGGTGATTGAGACAACATTTTAGATTAAGGTCTCTTTTGTCATGTTGACTCAAGGTCTTTCATTATGTACTTTTTGTGATTGATGTATGATGTGTGTATTCTCCTCATATATTCTTATTTTCTATATGTTCTTCATGCCTCGTGTGTGCCTCACATGTATTCTCTCTATGTGTTCCTTATGTATGTCTCTTGAGTGCTTCGTGTGTATTCCATGCATGTTCATGTGTATTCTATGTATACTTTGTGGATGGCATGTATACATTGTGATTGCTCAAGTGTATGCCTTGTGTATGTCTTGTATTGTCTCATGTTTTCTAAGTGCTTCATGTATGAGTGAATTTTGTCATGTGTCTTATGTGTATGCAAATCATCATAGGCTCATATAATCCTAAACTTGGGGGCTTGATCACCCCTCAATTTTGGTGACATTCTATGGTTTCTATGTTTGTTATGATTGAAATATGTCTTCTCCTTACTTTAGTGTGAATTTGAACATGAGCTTGTACCCATGCTAAAGTGGGGGCTAAATGCTATAAAGTAAAATATTTACCCTTGTTAATCAGGACCTATTTTAACACCCTTTTTGAACATTAAATGATTAAATATCGATCCCGATGAATAAACCAAACAAAATAAAGTTAGGACTGGTCTAATCCCACTTAAAGGGACACTCCCCAAAGTTTGTGGGGCTAAAGGACTAGGGCACCCGAGCGTCCTAGTCCTAGATAGGTCCTTTATCCCCTCTCTTGTGGTGTCGACTTAGAACACCTCCTTAGCTTTTACATGTTGGCCCCATCTAGTTTTATTCATCATCTATGAGAGGGAATGCATATAAAAGAAAGTTAGTTTATTCATTTGAACATCTCTCTCTAATCTCTAAGCTCTCTAAGCAATCTAGGTAGGACTATCTCTTCTTCTCTCTCATGCTCTCTATTCTTCTCTAAAACTCTCTATGGTGGATTATTACTATTGCACTAACTTCTTGCAAGTCTTGTGAAGATCTTTCTACTTCTTTGGGCTACACCAACTTCTTGAGCCAAGTTGTGATGCCGCATCAAGCATGCTAGGGTTTCCATCCCCACGGTGACTCCTTTCCTTCATGCGTTGTTCTAGCATTCCATTCTACTTCATATTTACCTCTGCTCTCCTAGGGCACACACTCTTTGAGATCTCATCATTGCTATTGTGGAGATGGAAACACCATTCATGGAGCTTGACCTAGGCAAGCTCCTAAATAGCACCCAACCATTTTCCTTCTTGTGTGTGTGTTCAAGTAGCATCAGCAAGAATCTACAGAAAACAAGTTGTAGGAAACAGGAACACAGAAGGACGAAGACATATGAAACTTAACATTTTGTTAAACCCTAATTAGGGTCTAGAGTGCCCAAGCACCCTAGTCTTTCTAGGATCTCGAATTCAGATCCACGTTCTACTCTGCCCTCTGATCCTTGCTATTGTGTTAGATTTTTGATATCTATTTTCGTCAGTCATATTTTCATAGATCTTGCTTAACTAGGGTTTCTACTTTGCCCTAGCTAGCTTGATTGGTTGGATTTGGTTTATTATCCTCTATACAACAAAGGGACAAAAGGCTAAGGTAGAAGCAAAGCTTGGTTTATGTTTTAATATTAGATAGAAGAGGGTTTTGACCTAGTTTAATCTCTTGGGCTAGGTCTCTCT
The DNA here is from genome assembly GCA_027924645.1 of Cunninghamia lanceolata. Lineage (NCBI taxonomy): Eukaryota > Viridiplantae > Streptophyta > Pinopsida > Cupressales > Cupressaceae > Cunninghamia > Cunninghamia lanceolata. The sequence continues at coordinate 987,266 of BSBN01001373.1, forward strand.
TTTCTACTAAACATAAATAATATTTTAAATATTATTTAATTAATATTTTCCGCATTACCCCCTTCCATCACCTAAAATCATTATTTCATCTAATATAACCTTATAAAAAATAAATATTTATTAATTATTTGTCTAATCTACCATATTCCTCTTTCCCCCTCAAATTAAATAAATATTCCCATTTATTTAATTTTTTATTTTGTACACATTTGCTTAAATCTTCTAATTTTCATTTGTCTCCTAATCACATGCACATGAGTTTATTAATGCCTAAACAAGGATTTAACTTCCCCAAACTTATATGAGGATGCACTTGTCATACCATGTACATGACAAGTGGTACTCTAGGGAATGGCCAAATCTTCCATTCCTTTATTCTTCAAATTTAAAATTTTGCTTGTACCTAGGCCTTACAATTTTAAATTTAGGAAAAATCCAAGCCACACCTTTCCATTAATTCTTCCGAAGTACCCTAACTACCCCTTTAATCCTAGCCATCCACTCTTTCTAAGATCAATCCTCCACTATTAATTTTACTATGATCATGGAACCTCCATTTGTAACCAATCTCCATTAGCCACTTATGCATCCCTCCTTGATTGAGAGCTCTAAAGCATTGTGAGCCCTTGATCTTCACTTTCAATCTTGACCCACCATTTTGGCCTCCAAAAATGTATAAATTATCTTGGTGCCTCTATCCATTTTCATAACACAATTAAATGTAATGTTATGCTACTACTTTGAGCACTTATACATTGAGCAAAATCTAGAAATTACCATAGGGCATAACTAATTTTACAAGTGCAACAAGAGAGTTTGTCATTTGTGTACTTGTATGCATTTTATTTTATTTAATTCTCTTAGCCTAATCTTGAGTGTTTGTAGTTGATTGTGATTAGGAGGCTTAACTAGTTTAGGTCTCTTTTTTATGATCACTTTCACGAGCTTTCCAATGCATTAAATGGTTTGTCAATTGGTCTCTCTGATCAAACATTATGGCCTCTGAAAGTTGGGTCTTCCATATTGAAAAATGTGAAAACGTGTTGGACACAGAAAAGAGTTGTAAGGGGGAGTTACACGTGTTGGTGTGTGTTTTGACACATCATAGGGCATCTTTGATTGGAGATAATTTGGGCGCCACTTTTTTGGTGGTTTTAGCTCATGGTTTTGTAATTAACATTTAACAATTTCATGTATTGTATCTCCTATATATTAGGTGCTTAAGATGGAGATTGTGTGAGAGTCTTATAGATGTTGAGTTGCCTCTGGATCTCTAGTTGGTTATACTCCTATGAAAGCTTGCTCTATAAGTATATTGCAATCTTGTTGATTCCTAAATAATATATTGGGCAACTTTTGGAGTGTGGGGTTTTTCTCTTGAAAGGGTTTCCCCACATAATTACTGTGTTGTATGATTGCTATTTGTGTTTATTTCTGTATAATTTCTATAATTGTTGTAAATATGTAAAAAGTTTTTCATATCCCTCCTCTCAATATTAGTGTAGGAAGTTGTTCCTCTACCTTAGCTTCCTTACACCCCATACTATGTTGGACCAACTTTCACTAGTGGCATGGAGGAAATACATGTTAAGATCTACTAACTCAAAGGGTATAGCAAGCTGTGGAAAATCTCTTTAATGGACTCATGTGTTGAATATTGTTACAATTACACCTTAGAAAATGATGACCACAAGTACTATGGGATGCTTCCTTCTCATCGCAGTTGGTAGTGAATTGGGAAAAAGGATGGGACCCATGGTGTAGCATGAGATGCACCAACATTCTTTTTTTTAAGCCAGGATGTACTTAAATGATAAGTGTTAGTGAATTGGATACTGAGAAGATGCATGCAATAGGTCACATCCACTTCCTATTACTAGTTGGTCACTATGTATGCATGACTCAATCACTATGTACATGTGTATTAATGGCCTCATGTGTTGTGCATTGTTACACTTGTGCCCTCTCTATTGATGACAACAAGTAGTAAGTGATGCTTGTCCCATCATCATAGTGCACAATGATTCAGGTAAAAGTATGATACCCATGGTTTGGTATGTGATGCACTGGCATTCCTTTTTTCTGGCTAGGATGTACTTAAGTGAAAGTAAGTGTTAGTGAACCAAGTAAAGGGGAAGATGCTTTCAATAAGGTTGCAACCAATTTTATTTTGCTAGCTGGTCATTATGTGTACTTATTATGTGCATATGATCTAGTCACATTGTGTATGTGTGATGCATGTGTGAGTTTTATTGTGTAAATGTGATGTATGTGTGATTTTATCACATTCTATATGTGTGACACCTACACGAGCTATTTACATTGTGCATTTGTGATGTATGCACGTGAATTAGTCACATTGTGTATATGTGATGTATGTGCGAACTAATCACATTGAGTATATATATGTTTTATGTATGAGATAATCACACTACGTATATGTGACACATGCATGAGTTATTCATAGTGTGTATATGTGTTTCATGCATGAGCTAGTCACATTGTGTCTATGTGACGCATGTGTGAGTTAGTCACATTGTGTATATGTAATGTATGTTTGAGCCAATCACTATGTGTGAACAAGTGATGTTCATACATGAGCTAGTCACTATGTGGTTTTGTGTGTGCTCTTACACTAATGTTGGCATCAAAATAACATTTGATTAGAATACATTGCCACCATACTATCGTGTATGGATTAAATTGGAAGAATAATATCAACTAATGGTTGTGGTGTAAATGTGAGATCAGAGATCTCATATCAGAGGAGAGGGTGACTTCTCTCTATTATTGGTGTACAAACTACAAAGCATCTAATTCTCAGAAAGGGATATATTGGCAAGGCCATTATGAATGAACCGTCAAGGTTTAGGTCTAGGTCTAAGGATGACCTTGATATATGGAACTTACCATATTTTAGTGCAAGTATGTAAGATTGTTGCCTAGTGTTGTTGCCTTAGATATGATTTATAAAATTATGAAGTTAATCCTTCTATTTTAGATAGAGGTTACTTGGCCAATTAAGATAATACTTGTGATGTAAGGAATGAATGAAAAATAAACACTTATCTGTTTTAGAAAATTACAAGCTTTTATCTCAATGCCAAAATGTTACATGATAGTGAATCTTTGCCTGTAAGAGACCAGAGAAAACTAAACTCTCTACCCTCACATAACTTAGGAAATCTTCATAGTTGGCTTACTATTGGTAATTGATGCTTTGTAGCTTTGGTTACTGAAGTGCATCTATATTTAGAGGGAGTGGGTCCTGCATGCTTTATGCATGTCCAGCGTTCAAATTGTTTTTGGATTTTTGTTATTTTTAGCTATAGGGCATGCTCTGCACCGGTGCATGTGATAGAGTAGTTTTTTATTAATATTTTATGGTGTGTGGCTATGTATTTTGGTATGCTGTATCCTTTGGTTTTCAAAGTGATCTCTATTTTGTAGTTTTAGCAGACAAAATGTAGTGTATTAGTCAATCCAGTATTATGTTTTGCATTGTGTAATTTTTGTCTTTGGCTCAATTCTTTACAATGTTGTGTGGAGATTTTTTGTGCCCTTTGTTGTAAGTTGGTTTAATTATACTTTTCCCAGATAGGATAAAAATTGTGAATTCATTTATGAATCTTCATTTGGTATTAGAGCAGGTTAAAATTGTGGATTTAATATTTTGTGGTTGTGATCTCTTTAACAATTGATCATGTCAAATCTTAACTCTTTGCCTATTCCTGAATTTAATAGAATTGATTATGAATATTGGAGCATCAAGATGATGACTCTTTTGAAAAGAAAAGATTTATGGGAAATTGTAGAAATAGGTTATGATGAGCCAGCTAATTGGACCACTCTTGCAGTGAATGATAGAACATCCAAGAAGGAGAGTAAGAAAAAGAACTCTTTAGCTTTATTTCATATTCAGACAACTCTAAATAAAAGCTTATTTCCAAGAATTGCAAGCACAAAGACATCCAAGGATGCCTGTAAGACTCTACAAGAAGCTTACCAAGGTAGTGATCAAGTCAAAGTTGTCAAGATACAAACATTGAAAAGGGAATTTGAGAATTTGAAGATGCGATAAGTTGAAAGTGTGAGTAACTATTGTGTGAGAGTAAAAGATTTGGTCAGTAAAATGGCTACACTTGGAGAAATTGTGAATAAAGAGGTTGTGGTTAAAAAGGTGTTGAGGTCTTTAACCCCAAGGTGGAACCATGTTGCTATAATCATTGAAGAAAGCAAGGATATGACTACTCTTAAGTTTGATTGGCTAGCTGGATCTCTTATGTCTCATGAAGAAAGATCAAGAGAGATTCATTTGGAGAAAGTAATGAGAAGGCTTTTTCTTCAAAATTATAGATTGCACAAAAAGAAGGTTCCAGTAGTAAAAGCAACCAAGGACAAGAATGAAATCAAAATTATTCAAGAGGAAACAGAGGAAGAGGTAGAGGCAAATTTGATAAGAGAAACATTTAGTGTTATCATTGTAACAGGTATGGCCACTTTGAAAGGAAATGCAGATTAAAAGAAGGTAACAACAATAGAAGTGTTAATTATGCTAATGAGAATGAGGAGGCTTCTCCTAATAATTTATTCTTATCATATAACAAAGCTGAAAATAGTTCTAAAGAGGTTTGGTATTTAGATTCAGACTGTTCTAACCACATGTTAGGGAATCATGAGCTTTTCTCTACAATGGATCAAAGTTTCAAATCTAAAATTTAGCTTGCAGATGACAAGTCCTTGGAGGTTGTAGTTAAAGAAGCTATGGAGGTAAATACAAAAGAAGGTAACAAATGTGTGAATAATATTTATTACACTCCACAATTGAAGCATAATTTATTCAGTGTTGGACAATTGCGTGAAAAGAACTACAAGGTGGTGTTTGACAATCAACAATGTATCATCTATGATAAGAGTCAAGGCAACAGGGTTGTTACAGTTATGCCTATGACAAAAAATAGAATGTTCCCAATCAAGTTTGGGGAGCATCATAGTAATCTTGCCAATATGGCATATGAAGAAAAAAGTTGGTTGTGGCATCTTAGGGATGGACATTTGAATTTTCATAGTTTGAAGCTACTAACATCAAAAGATTTAGTTTATGGTATGCCTATAGTTGAAGAGCAGAATGAGGTTTGTGAAGGATGTGCCAAAGGAAAAATACAAGAGAGAAATTTCCAAAAGATAATGCATGGAGGGCCCATTATCCACTTCATCTCGTTCACTCTGATATTTGTGGTCCTATGCAACCAAAGAGTTTGGGAAGTCATCATATTTCATTACTTTTATTGATGATTACTCACGAAAGTGTTGGGTTTATTTTTTGAAGACCAAGGATGAAGCATTTGACAATTTCAAGAGGTTTAAAGCCCTTGTAGAAAATGAAAGTGGTTGTAGCATAAGGTGCTTAAGGACTGATTATGGAGGAGAGTTTTGTTCAAAAGATTTTATGGACTATTGCAATATGAATGGCATTAAAAGACAACTTACCACCTCTTACACACCTCAACAAAATGGTGTAGCTGAAAGGAAGAATCGTGCAGTTGTGGAAATGGCAAGGTGTATGTTACAAACCAAGGGATTGGGCAATGTTTTTTGGGGTGATGTAGTTGCTACAACAATATATATTCTCAATCAAACTCCCACTAGTGTACTTGACAATATGACTCCTTATGAAGCCTGGTATGAGAAAAAGCCTAATGTTAATCATTTCAAAGTTTTTGGTTGTTTAGCCTATTTTCATGTAGCTAATAAAAAAAGACAAAAGTTAGATCCAAAGAGTGAATCATGCATTTTTGTTGGGTACAGTGAGCAAAACAAGGCTTATAAATTGTATAATCCTCTCACTAACAACATTGTTGTGTCAAGAGATGTGATTTTTTATGAAGGGGGAGTTTAAGGTCATCAAAAAGACAATGTTGATAAGCCCAAATCTATTTTGAATGGTGGTATTATTGATGATATTGGTTGTGAGCAGCTTACTAATACTTCAGTTTCAATTGTTACAACTCCATCAAGTCGTCCCTCATCTAGTTCTTCAATTCCAAATGCAAGTCCAGCATCAAGTTCTAGTTCTACAAGGAAGATAAGAAGTCCAAGTGATATCTATCAAAGGAGTACCTGGGACAAGCACATAAAGAGAATCCAAGAGGTGAGACCGTAAATTTTTCTTTACTTTCACAAGCTAATTTTGAACCATCATGTTTTGAAGATGCGGCTACTAATGATGTTTGGGTGAAAACAATGCAAGAAGAGATAGATTCTATTCGAAAGAATGATACTTGGGAGCTTACAAAGCTTCCACATGACAAGAAAAAGATTGGTACCAAATGGGTCTACAAGACTAAGTATAACAGTGATGGGAGTGTTGAAAGACACAAGGCACAGTTAGTTGCTAAGGGATTCACACAGAGGTATGGGATAGATTATGAAGAGACTTTTGCACTAGTAGCAAGACAAGACACTATTAGAATGATGATTTCAATAGAAACTCAAAAGAAATGGAGGATTCTTCACATGGATGTGAAAAGTGCCTTCTTGAATGGGTACTTAGAAGAGGAAGTCTATGTAGAACAACCACAAGGTTTTGAAGTGCAAGGTAAAGAGCATCAAGTCTATAGGTTGAAGAAGGCCTTGTATGGCATCAAGCAAGCACCAAGAGCTTGGTATGCTAGGATTGACGGATATTTTCAGCCAAATGGCTTCAAGAGAAGTAAAAGTTAACCTACCCTCTACTACAAACAAGAAGGTAATGATATTCTTATTGTGAGTTTGTATGTTGATGATTTATTGTATATGGGTAGTAGTTCTAAGATGAAGGATAAATTCAAAATTGCTATGATGAATGAGTTTGAAATGAAAGATTTAGGCCTCATGAAATACTTTCTAGGAATGGAGGTTTACCAAAGTGAGGATTAAATTTTCATTTGTCAAACAAAGTATGTAAAAAATATGTTGAAGAAACTTGATATGGTTGATTGTAAACCAGCCTCCACTCCAACTACTCATGGGGTTGTGTTGTGTAGAGATGATGGTGCTGAAATATATGATGAGACAACTTATAGAAGTATTGTTGGAAGTTTGATGTTTCTAACCCACAACAAGACCAGATATTGCTTATTCAATTTCTCTTGTTTCAAGGTATATGACAATGCCATCTAGAATTCATATGAAGGCAGCCAAGAGGATATTGAGGTATGTGAAAGGTACTACAGGCTTTGGTATTCATTAGTACACTTCTAAAAGATTTGAACTTGTTGGTTTTAGTGATTCTGATTGGGGAGGTAGTTTGGATGATCGAAAGTCTACATCTGGCAATTATTTTTCACTTGGTTTGGGTTTGGTCACATGGAGTTCAAAGAAGCAAAGTACAATTGCTCTCTCATCTATAGAAGCAAAGTAAATTGCTGTCACTCCCACAAGTACTTAAGAATTATGTCTTAGAAAAATTCTAGAAGTGATTGGGGAGAGATAGATTTGGCAGTGTCTATGCAGCATACAAAATGCACCAAATGCATTCAATGGTTTCATACCAAGCTTCCGAAATTCTGCTTCAGATTTGCTGCTGAAGATTTTCTAAGTTCTTTGAAGTGGTCTTCCTATCTTTTCTTGTCATGGCATGCTAGCAGTTCAAGATTTTCCTCAAAATTTTGGAAACTTGGTATGAAACCATCAGATGCATTTGATGCATTTTGTATGCTGCATAGACGTTGCCGATAGATTTAGCCTACAGTAATTTGTTGTGATAACATGAGCGCAATCAAGTTAGCCAAAATCCTATCCATCATAGGAGGACAAAACATTTTGATTTGAAATAGCATTTCATTCAAGATTTGGTTCAGAAGAAAGAAGTAGAATAGAGGTATATAAAGACTCAAGAACAAATTGTAGACATCTTTACAAAGGCAATTACAAAGATTCAGTTTTTGACGCTCTGAGACTATATTGTGAGCCCATTTAGCATCAAGGGGGAGTATGTTGGTAATTGATGTTCTACAACTTCAGTTACTAAAGTGCATCTATATTTAGAGGGAGTGGGTGTTGCATGCTTTATGCATGTCCAACATTCAATTTTTTTTGGATTTTTGTTATTTTTAGTTGCAGGGCATGCTCTGCACTGCTGCATGTGATACAGTAGTTTTTTATTAATATTTTGTGGTGTGTGGCTATATATTTTGGTATGTCGTATCCTTTGGTTTTCAGAGTGATCTTTGTTTTGCAGTTTTAGCAGACAAAATGTAGTGTATTACAGAGAACAGTCAATCTAGTATTATGTTTTTGCATTGTGTAATTTTTGTCTTTCCAGTATTATGTTTTGCATTGTGTCATTTTTGTCTTTGGCTCAATTCTAAAAATTTTTGTGTGGAGATCTTTTGTGCCCTTTGTTGTAAGTGGGTTTAATTATGCTTTTTCCAGATAGGATAAAAATTGTGAATTCATTTCTGAATCTTCACTTACCTTAATTTCAAATTAGACGATATCGATAATGCTAAATTATTCTCTTTATCAAATTGGTTGCAGAGTGAATTGCATATTTCTATAAAATGGAAAAATCAAGATGACTCTTCAATACTAATACAAAAAATCCAAAGAGTAACATCTAGAAAATGTTTGCAAGCTTATAGAACCTATAGATCTCTGATGTAGTTGATATGATGTTAGATTTTTTTCCCAATCAAGAATGGTCAATTAAAGGATATATGCAATGGTCTATACCGTATCTGAATATAGGTCTTAAAATTTGAATGAATTCTGCTTGCAACCCCATGATCCATTCTTTAAAGTTGTTCCAAATTATTTAAACAAATTTGAAAATGGGTTATCTTTAAATTGTTGATCATAATTTATCCTCTCGGCACTTGAATATTTCACAGTTATAGCATGCAGATTGTGTTGGAAAGAAACACTATAAGGATTCATGAATGTTGTCATTGATGGTAACAATGGTTATTCCACACATCCGTAGGACATGATAAGTCTTTACCAAAAGTTAGATTGAAGAAGTGTTAAGGTCTGATAAGCAAGAACAGAGCAGTCAGTAAGGTCTGATAGACAGGTCCGAATCTCTCAGAAGAAGTATCTTAGTGAAGTGTGGATTTGGGAAAGTCAAAAGGAGTACCTTGACTAACAGATTCCAAGGATTTAGCCTCTGGTGATAGATGAAGGAAAAGATATGAATGCTTGAGTGTCAGGTTCCTGATTAGCAATGTGGACAGAGGAAGAACTGACTGACAGAACATTAGACATTATTTCGGATGTGTTACTAATGATGGTAAAGGCTCTTAAGGCATAAGTTATGATTGGCCGACATGATTGATGACTTCTACAAGTATATCCTTGATCCGCATTGCTTAGTATGCAAGGATTCAGCTGACAGATCAGAGATTGAGGAAAATATTGACTATTCCAGATGCTGACTAGAAAGGTGATGAAATCACTCATGCGGATATATATACAAGATGGATTTAGATGTGAAGTGAGTGTGAAAAATGGTATGGTGTGAATAAAGGTAGAAAAGTAGAGTGAAGACAGTAAGACAGATCCGGAATATGAAACCACAACAGCATTAAAAGAGAGTAAGAATGAAGTGCAGCAGATCAGTTTATTAAGCCTAACCAGAACTAAACCTCAGCATGAGACGATGCTTCTCTTCAGTTCAAACATTGAGTTACCTTCCCTTTTTGTAGACAGTGAGTCTCTTGTAGGCAGTGAGCCTCTTGTGAGCAGTGTGCTCAGGCAGTGAGCCCTAATTGGCAAGTGCCATTTTGTTTTATCTATTCTTCTAACAGAGAATAATATCTTGGGTTAATCACCTCATGGTTTTCTCCCTTAACACGGTTTCCACATCAAAATCTTTGTGTCATGTGTATTGGTGTTGTTTCCATTTCATGATTATGATTACTTATTTGATTTAATGTTGCCCTAACTATTAAGAAAGTTTAGAAAATTATGATAACTGATTCACCCCCCCTCTCAGTTATCAACAATTGGTATCAGAGCCAAGTTCCTCTAAACATAGCCTAACAGCTTGAGGAAGATCTAGAAATTGAAATGGATATGTATGGTTTGAGGGAACAACTTCAGTTTGCCCTAGACGATCTTGAACATTCCAACTCTGAAGTCAATGAATTGAAGGAAAGACTTAAACAAGCTGATGATTTCATAAATGAATTAAAAGGGAAACTAAGCATCTCTATGAAGAAGAGAAAGGAACTACTTCAGCAATTAGCAAGTCAAGGAGAAATAAATGATACAAATGAAGACCTAAAGGAGAAAACTAAGTTATGTAAAAAATTGTCAAAAGACGTCATTATGGTAAGACATGAAATGGAATTAGGAGTTATGAAATTCACCCAAGAAATTGAAGAAAAAAGAAAGACTGAAGATGATCTAAGACAATCTCTCAAGGAGAAATCAGAAGACTGCGACAAGATGGATAGAATAATTAGACATCTTAAATTTGATCTTGAAGATGCTAGAGATAATGAAGAAAAACTTGAGGATCAAATTGACACTCTTAAAAGGGATCTTCAAACAACAAATGAATACAAAGAGAAATTCAAAATAAGCTCTACTCAACTTGAAGTTCTTCTTGAAAGCCAAAAGAGGGTAGATGACAAGTGTGGCTTAGGATATGAGAAAGGTGAAATCTCTGGATCTGGTTAGAAGAATTTTGGGTCAGGAAATCCAAGGGACAAGCCAAGAAGACCTCCGGTAAGGCAACCCAATGCTCAAAGATATCCATCCTTCAATGGATACTACCACAACTGCAATAACTTTGGTCACAAAGCTAATCAATGTAGAAAGAGAATGAATCAAACCAATTTATCCTTCTCCAGACAGTGCTTCAACTGCAAAAGGTATGGTCACAAATCTCATGGATGTAGAAATATCCAAATGAACATTTCATTCAATGGTAGATGCTTTGCATGCAATAGAGTGGGTCATATGGCTAATCAGTGTAGATCAAGAGTATATCAGTCAAATATGCAAAGAAATATTATCTGTTACAATTACAATAGATCCGGTCATACTGCCAAGTTTTGCAGAAGCAAGAATCAGGACAAAAAGGGTCTGGTACACCATAATCAAAATCAAGACAAAGGAAAAGGAAAGGTGAATGTGGATGAAGTTAAAGGTGAGATGAATAGGATTTGGGTAAAGAAAAGTATAGAGAATGTAGGGGATGGATTTGCACTAGAATCTGGTGCTGATATTCCTTCTAAAAATTAAAAAGTGAGCTCTGGCTCAGGGGGAGACACAAGGAAAAACATTTTCCTCTAGCCAGTCAATTGGTGCCTATAATCGGCACATAAAAGGTAGCGGATCAAAGGAGTTTTCAGAGAAATGCCTAGATAAGCCATAGTAAAGATTTGAAAGATCTGTATGAAGATTTAAAGAGTCTAATCCCTTCAGATAGATCTGGTTTAACAGTCTTCCAATAAAAGCAGGTTTCTTACAAGTTTGGTCTGATGTGATTCTAAAATTGAGACATCTTGATCTATGGATAAATCAAATAGTTGAGGAAAGCAAGAAAGCTCGTTGTTAATCTCCAAGGATAACTCTAAGCATATTACAGTGATCTGGAAAGAGATCTATTTCAGAGTAAGGAACACAGAGCAACCAGAATAACTTAAGTCAGGCATTTATTGCAGTATGGATTTAGGGTTTTTCTTGCAAATAAAAGGGTTCATGTGCTTGTCATTTGCACATTTGCATTTGAAAAGAAAGAAAGAAGAGCTGAGCAACAAATCGCTTCAAACTTCTCAAAGGCCAACCATTGGAGTTGATTCAATCAGCAAATTATTCAAGTTCACTCCGTGAACCCTATAGGTGCAAAAGGTATTTTCTGTTATCAAATATCTCTCTATAAATTCTTAAATGATGGGTACTCCAAATATTGTGAAGATCTCTAATAGGCCTCACCCCAAATTCAAGAAACATCCATACAAATCCTTGGAAGTAGATCCCCTAGGAGCATTTTCTAGTGTTCCGCATGGTGTGTTGCATACAGAAGATATTAGGGTTTACATACACGTGAATTTTAAGAGTTTGGGGATTTCAAACTAAGAGACATCTATCACAAACAATTGATAGATGATGCTTTTGAACTTAAACCACAATATAAGGCCATCTAGGAGAAACATTTTGATTAGTACATTCATTTCCCCTCCTTTGAAGAAGATGAATGGTCCAGTATGTATTGAGTAGGGTGCATGATAACTTCTTATGGCTGAACAGACCTTGCAAGATCACTAAGGAAGCAATTAAGGTAGTAACTGGTTTACACTCCTCTGGAGGGATACCTGTCCTCAAATCTATCAAAAACCAAATTGTAACTGAGGCCACTAGATCAAAATTTGATAAGAGAGCAATGACCATTGAAGATATCATTGATCCGGATATAAGTTTGCATCTATGATAATCGGTTATAAGATATATCACTCCAATAGGGAGAACTCAGTATCTGGAACTGCAGTATATACTGCTTATGAGATGCTAAGAAAGAATGCAGAGTATGATCTCTGTGAACTCCTTCTAATCCAATTGATGGAAAACATACAGAAGATCAAAAAGGACAAGAAGAATTCCTTTAAATATGGAGGACTAATAATGTGTCTATTTTTCTACTTCATGAATGAGATGGCCGGATCTAGTGGATGGGTATGGCAAAGTAACAGACCTATAGCAATTCAAATTAGGGATTACTTGCATGAACTTGGAGATGCTAAGGCAAGGAATACAGCTCTGTGGGGTTACTTTAAGAACTTTCAAAATATAATGCAAATTAGAGAAAGAATCCCTAAATCATTAGTTGAGAAATACAAAGACACAGTGTGCTTCATGGTAGACACTGATCAATGCCTAATGGAGGCAGTGGAGCCAAGGACAGTCTGGGTCATGCCAATGGGGTATGAGGTCGATGAGAAAATTGCAGAACTGCATGTTCAACACATGCTAAGTCAACCAAGGGATCCCAAGGCAGAAAGGTTTGGAACCTTTGAAGAACTGAGTGTGAAGATCCATGTTGAGTTAAGGCAATTGGAGATGAAGAGAAATGTAAGAAAAGAAGTAGAAAACATTACCAAAGACTTTGGCATCTCAAAAGAGGCACTTGCTACCAATAGAGAAAAGATGGGAAGAGCAGAGAAAGAAAAGGAAGAGGCAAAAAAGGAAAGTGCTCTGGTAGAATCTTCCACCCAGACCATATCATCAAAGAAATCTACACCTGACACTGCTAAAAGCTCAAAGGCATCAAAACCAGAAGCAAGATCATCCAGCAAAGGAGAAAAGAGAACTAAGACAAAAGCCACAAGATCTTATGTTAGTCAAGAAGATGAAGAGGAGACTGCATCTAATGAAGAAGTCAAGAAAATGAAGAAATAGAAGAAAACATCTGGTGAACCCTCTACCAGTCAAGACAAGGAAGAAATGGCAGAGGAATTTGTTGAAAAGCTCACACTGTCTTTAGATGATGTCATCAAATCAGTTACTAGGGATAGAAACCTTCAACCAATGGCTAAATTCTATGATGACTATAATGAAGCTAACCAAAAGATCTTGCAGGAAGCAGCAGTTAAGTATCTGAATATATATAATAAGGCTTTTATTGAAATTATATCCCTTATTCTCAAAAGCCTAGAAAAAGAGTTAGAAGTAAGAAAGAATAATGCCATGGCAAAAGATCTTGAGATTTGGAAGTAGATAGCTATTCAGCTCTATCCTTCAATCACTCAGAAATAAATGAATATGATCTTCAAAGATTGTAAGGATGAGTTCCGGAGCAAAGCTAGAATGAATCAACTTATGCTTGGAGAGACTGATAAAGTGGCAAACGAAACAAAAGAGATCCTCCAAAATGCCTTCAAAAGATTCAATCTTCCTATTATAGAGGACTTAGGTGTTGATCCCTCAGCCATAGGTGTTGAGGAAGAGTCTACTAAGAAAATGGCAGAAGAAGTAATGGACATTGGTGCAGAAAAAGATAAGGATTTGGAATCCTCTGCTCCCGAAGAGGAGATCCTTAAACAAGAAAACATCTCTCCTCCACTTTCCCTTGTAGTCTCTGGATCTAAAGGAGAAGAAAGAATAGAGGAGAAAGAAGAAGAAGCGAAAGGAAGAGAAGAAAGTCAAGTTGAGAAGAACATAAGTGACAGTGCAAAAGGGAAGAAATCTCTGTCTTCGGCAAGAGACACTACAGAAACTGTCAAGGACTTCTTGACAAAATAAATGATGGAGATTGATGAACCGGAGTTACTTCAAGGTCCATTTAACTTTGATTCTCTCTCCCCGGTTCAAACAATGAAGATAGCTTCATTTGCAAATGCAAAGGCAAAAGAAAAACTCCTGAAGTCTCACATGGAAGACTGTGAGCTAATAGAAGTTGCATCCGAAGTTTTAGAAAAGATCATGCCATCTTTTCAGAAGGATCCCTCAGCCTCCTCATCCGGTAATCTCAAATCTCTAGTCAATAGTGTTAGCACACATTTTGATTCCCTAGAGAAGTCAGCAGAAGATAAGGTTCGGAAGGAGTTTTTGACAAAAAGATTAGCAGAGGTACAAGGGTTAATAACTAATGATAGGAGGAATATGAATATAGGGATAAAGAGCTTAGAAAATGCTCTTAAAGATGGTGGAGAAATGTACAAATTGTGTTTATCATGGTCCAAAGTAACATTGGACATTGAGAAGAAAATAAAAGAATAGGAGGACAAACTGACAAATCTATCAAAGAATTTTGATCCTCTCTCATCTTCCATAATAAATCAAGAATGTCAGACTATTGCAGTCTTGAATGAAATCAAGAAGCTGGAGAAGGAAAAGAAAAATAGAATAAGTAGGTTGGGTGAACTCAGAGGGATAATTATCCCTAAGTTAGAGGCCATGCATGAGGCCATAAAAGAAGCCCAGATCACAGCCCAGACCAGTGATCCGACAGATCTAAAAGGGCATATGCATTTGCATTCCTGTTAAGCGATCATATATCAATTTTGGATAGAATGAAGCAAAGTTGGGCAACAAAATTTGTCCAATTGAAGACAACTTTTGCAGGCATTCTTCATTATATGTAAGTATGCCATATGTATATACTTATGCGACTAAGTATAGTTGAAATTTTAAAAATTTTGGTATGTGGATCCTACCCTTTGCCATTGATGTCAAAGGGGGAGTGAAGAATAGTGAAAAATGAGGAATTTAGCTAAGGGGGAGCTTCAGAAAATGTACATAAAGGTAGAGCATCAGCCAAGGGGGAGTATAGTGTGACACTTAGTCATTTTTCACTAAGTGTTACCATCAATGCCAAAGGGGGAGATTGTTGGCAAGAGACACTATAAGGATTCATGAATGTTGTCATTGATGGAAACAAAGGTTATTCCACACATCTGCAGGACATGATGAGTCTTTACCGGAAGTCAAATTGAAGAAGTGTTGAGGTCCAGTAAGCAAGAACATAGTAGTCAATAAGGTCCGACAAGTCCGGATCTCTCAGAAGAAGTATCTCAGTGAAGTATGGATTTGGGGAATTCAAGAGGAGTACCTTGACTAATAGATTCCAAGGATTTAGCCTTCGGTGATAGATGAAGGAAAATATATGAATACTTGAGTGTCAGGTTCCTGATTGACAATGTGGATAGAGGAAGAACTGACTGACAGAACATCAGACATTATTCTGGATGTGTTACTAATGATGGTAAAGGCTCTTAAGGCATAAGTTATGATTGGCTGACATGATTGATGACTTCTACAAGTATATCCTTGATCCACATTGCTTAGTATGCAAGGATTCAGCTGACAGATCAGAGATTGAGGAAAATATTGACTATTCCGGATGCTGACTAGAAAGGTGATGAAATCACTCATGCGGATATATATACAAGATGGATTTAGATGTGAATTGAGTGTGAAAAATGGTATGGTGTGAATAAAGGTAGAAAAGTAGAGTGAAGACAGTAAGACAGATCTAGAATATGAAACCACAATAGCATTAAAAGAGAGTAAGAATGAAGTGCAGCAGATCAGTTTATTAAGCCTAACCAGAACTAAACCTTAGCATGAGCAGATGCTTCTCTTCAGTTCAAACATTGAGTTACCTTCCCTTCTTGTAGACAGTGAGTCTCTTGTAGGCAGTGAGCCTCTTGTGAGTAGTGTGCTCGGGCAGTGAGCCCTAATTGGCAAGTGCCATTTTGTTCTATCTATTCTTCTAACAGAGAATAATATTTTGGGTTAATCACCCCATGGTTTTCTCTCTTAACAAGGTTTCCACGTCAAAATATTTGTGTCATGTGTATTGGTGTTGTTTCCATTTCATGATTATGATTACTTATTTGATTTAATGTTGCCCTAACTATTAAGAAAGTTCAGAAAATTATGATAACTGATTCACCCCCCCTCTCAGTTATCAACAGATTGATCTCATCGAGAATAATTAATATCGAGGAGAAAAAGAAAATAAAAATCTTAAAGTTCTGCATATAAAGAGAGGAAATGCCATAGATAAGACCATATATGAAACATTTTGCAGCATTTGAGTAATATATATGTTAATTTTAATGTAGCTCAGACAAGTGTTCTAGTCTCAAGTGGTGATTATGAGGCTAGAAACACAATTGGAATAATTATCTCCATACCTAGAAAATTGATTTCTCGAGAGACTTCTAGACATTAGGGTTTGTTAGAGTCTAATTAATCTTAGCCATTGATTGAGATTAAATCATGGCCATTGGTTTTCAATAAGAAGATTATAAAAAAGGATCAATGGGCATTTGGAGAGGACAAATCTGAAAACATTTGCAGCAATAGCAAATAAATAAATTTGCAGTAATAGTAAATTGATTTGCAGTGAGCAAGGGCGCAATGATAGCGTTGGAGAGTTGCAGTGGAATTGTCGGAGAAGAAAATTAATTCCGGAGAAGGAAAATATTTCTAGATAATAAAATATTGCCGAAGCAATTTCAGCAGGAGCAATTGAGGGAAGGAAAATTACCAGAAAGAAAATTGCCGGAGCTCTGCTAGTAAGAGGCAAGCAATTTTATATCTCTTAATTTTCTGCAGTTGAATAAAATTCTTATTTGCTGATTGGTTTTCCCTTCAGGGTTTTTTCTAGGGACAATTTGTCCAAAAATATTGTGTATTTTGTTTTTCTATCTCCGTGATTATTTGTGAAGTTGCAGCTGTATTATTTTTTAATATTTGTTGTGAATTAATTTTTCGACAGTCAAATAATCTATATAAGATAGGAAATTAATAATCAATAGTTGCAATAGAATTTTCACATGGTATCAGAGCAAATTTGAGGGCAGAAAAAAAAGCTCAATACAGGTATAGGGAGAAAGAAAAATAATAAATAAAAAAATCTAGGGTTTATAAAACCCAATTTGACCTCTTCAAAATTAGTATTATTATTTTCTTTTGAGATGGCCTCAATAGGTTTAAGAGATCGGGACAGATTGGATGGAGCCTCAAATTTTGGTGTCTGGAAAGCTAGAATTTCTTTATTGCTGGAAGAGAATGGTATCAAGGAATATGTGACCACTGTTGTTCTTGTACCTATAGATGCAACATAGCTCTTAGCATATAAGAAGGAAGATGCCAAGGCGAGGAGGCTGATTCTAAATGGTGTTAAGGATCATATTGTTTTGCATATTGCAGAGTTAGATACAATGAAGATGATGTGGGATGCCATTCTAAATCTGTACCAAAATGCTATCATTAACTAGAAGTTGATTCTCAGAGAAAAGTTGAGGAATACCCAAATGAACAAGGGAGAAGATGTTACAAGTTACCTCACTAGGCTCAGACTTGTTAAGGATGAGTTGGCAGCTATTAGAGACACACCAAATGATGATGAGCTAGTATGAATAGCCCTGAATGGGTTTACTAAGCAATGGGATGTCTTTGTTCAAGTTATTAATGGATGGGACACCTTACCGAGTTGGGATCGACTATGGAGTGACTTCACTTAGGACGAGCTTAGACTAAGTCTTGTTAGTGGAACCTTTTAGTGTTTTTTTCGACTGGATGTTTCCAAGTTATCCCTACAAGGTAGCCATCATTGATCAATAGGATTTCTGGGCCAGGGGCCAACAATACAGGAGATAGACTCTATAAATATCTCCTCTTCTTCTTTAGGCTCTAAAAACCAAGGGGGGTATTCCCTATTCAACATCTATAACATATGCTTGTGAACTTACTTGGATGTTGATACAAAGTAGATAAATCCTCTTTTATTTAGACCAAAACTGTAAAATAAGTGCAAAGGGGCTAGCTTTGGGCCTATGCTCAGTTGTGAGATAGAGAATTTTGGTCCTAAAACTACTTCTAATATCCTAAAGGTTTGTATTTGAAGTTTGGATTTATATTTTTGTATTTGGATGCAAGACTGGAACCTTGGGTTGTAACCTCAATACAAGATCAGACTAGTGCCTATCTTAGGGCTCAGAGTCAATAGACATATACATGTGAATGATTACCATAAACTTGAATCAATAACTAAGTTTCAGGGGGATTTTATAGTGTCTGTCTTATAGATACTTCCCAAGATTGAGTATTTAGTCATTCATACTTAATGATATCCCTGTTACAGCAAATTTTTCCCAATATTTAACCTAAAACATTCAATTTGTTCCTTGAACAAAAGTAAGAGATCATACATTCAACACAGAAAAACCATGTTCCAAAATCTCAAATAACCCTTAGCTATTCAAATTCAAAAGAAAAGATGCCCACAACTTGGAGACAAACAACTGAACACATGCCACAAATGAATTTCTCATATAAAGCAACATGAAACTAGAAAAATTATGCATAAAATATACAACATAGGATTCATAAACTCACTGAACACCAAAACAGAGCCACCAACAAGATTGTATCTTATTACTCCACCAAAATTTGTCTAGTTTTCAACAACTGAGCATAGGCCCAAAGCTAGCCCCTTTGCACTTATTTTATAGTTTTGGTCTAAATAAGAGAGGATTTATCTGCTTTGTATCAACATCCAAGTAAGTTCACAGGCATATGTTATAGATGTTGAATAGGGAACACCCCCTTGGTTCTGTAGAGCCTAAAGAATAAGAGGAGATATTTATAGAGTCTATCTCCTATACTGTTGGCCCCTAGCCCAGAAATCCTATTAATCAATGATGACTACCTTGTAGGGATAACTGGGAAACATCCAATCAGAAAAAATACTAATAGAACCAACAATAATAGTCAGAAAAGTGAGGTGGAACAAGAAAACGTTGCCGTAGCAGGAAAAGGGAAAGCGAAGAAGGGGTCTAGCATAGGATCAAATCCAAAAAGTGAGAAGAAGAAGAAGGACTTGTCTAAGATCAAATGCTATGGCTGTCACAAGTTTGGCTACTATGTCAGTGATTACCTACAAAGGAAGAAAAATGAAAAGAAAGGCAAGAAGCAGACGATAACTTCAGCAAGTGTAGATGAGCTTTCTAGTAGAATGGAGAATGAGTTTGCACTCATAGCTTGCCTAACTAGCTCCACCTCACATGGTGTTTGGTATATAGATAGTGGGGCATCATTTCATATGACAAGAGTTAGGGAGCACTTCTCTAGCTACAAGGAGGAGGACATCAGATTCCAGATTCAGATGGGGAACAAGTCTAAGTGCAATCCAATTGGGAGAGGGACTGTTCTATTTTAGAGGGAGAATGGCAAGCCTATTTCCATTCATGATGTGTTGCATTTGCCAGGCTTGGGCATGAATCTAATTTCCATATCTGTCCTTTAGGATAACGACCACAATGTACTCTTAGAGGGGCACATGTTTTAATCAAGCATAAGGATTGGAAATCACCCATAGCTATTGGAGTTAGGAGTGGCTGACTTTATAGGTTGTAGTTTGATACTCCTAAGGTACTAGTGAGAAACAGTAATCCTAGAGATCAAGGAGAGCTATGGCATAGGAGGATGGGCCATATACATCATGGAGCACTTAAATTGTTTTGTGAGACAGTGACAGGTGTTCCAGAGGTAAGCACAGAGCATGATGATGTATGTAAGGGATGTGTGTTGGGGAAGTTTGTGAAAGCAGCTTTTCCAAGGAGTGACACTAGATCCAAGGGGGTTCTTGATCTAGTACATTCAGATATATGTGGACCAATGTCAATGAAGTCTCTTAGAGGATACAAGTACTTTGTTACTTTAATTGATGATTTCTCTAGGAAGACCTAGATATACTTCTTGAAGACCAAGGATGAGGTCTTCAGTCACTTCTAGGAGTTCAAAGCTCTTGTGGAGAATTCAACATGCAGGAAGGTAAAGGTTCTTTGGTCAGACAATGGAGGCGAGTACAAAGGGAAATAGTTCTAGGAGTTCTGTACCAGGGAAGGAATCAAGAGAGAGTGGACCATTTCTTACAACCCGCAGTAGAATGGGGTTGCTAAGAGGAAGAATCGTTCTATATCAGAGGCAGCAAGGGCTATGTTGTATGACCAAGATATGCCACATTACTTATTGGCAGAGGCATGCAGTACAACAGTATACATACAGAATAGGGTTCCACATAAGGTATTGGGCAAGATGACACTAGAGGAGAAATTCTCAGGGAAGAAGCTAGATGTCAGTCACTTTAGGATATTTGGGATTTTGGCATTTTGTCACATTCCAAGGCCTACACATTCCAAGTTAGATCAGACTACAGAGAGAGGGTACTTTGTGGGGTACAGCGAGACCTCAAAGGCATATCGAATATTTATTCTAGGGACCAGGAGGATTATAGTTAGGCATGATGTCAAATTCATGGAGGACAAGGCATATAGGAGGTCCAGAGATTTGCCAGCAGATGATCAGAATGAGCAGCCAACAGAAGCTCCAAGGATTGTTCAACTAGAACAGGGGCAGCGAAGTATGAGTACAGTTACTAGTACAAGCACAGGCTCAGGTGTTGAGAGTTCACAGAGTATGGAGCAACAGATACAGCAAATCTAAGAGATGCATCAAGAAGATATGGGGTTTGATATTTCATCCTCTATAGTTGACAGGAGGAACTGTGAGGTTCAACAGACACATAGGGATACTCAAGAGTTTGTGGGAACTCCTAGGATGAGTAGTAGATAGTGAAAACAACCAGCCAGGTATAATGACTATGTGGCATTGGTTAGTCAGTTGGTAGATAGCACGCCTTCTAGCTATTAGGAGGCTACACAGCAACAGGTATGGCAAGATGCGATGGTTGAGAAATATACCTCAATAGTACAGAACGATGTGTGGGAGGTTGTGCCTAGACTGACAAATAGGGCAGTGGTTGGATCACATTGGATCTATAAGATTAAGCATGGTGCAGATGGTAGCATTGAGAAATACAAGGCAAGGTTCGTGGCCAAGGGGTTCTCTTAGAAGGAGGGAATAGACTATGATGAGACATTTGCTCCAGTGGCCAGGTATACTTCTATACGAGCTGTAATCTCACTTGCAGCACATATGGGATGGCAGATCCATCAAATGGATGTCAAGACGACATTTCTTAATGGTGAATTGGTAGAGGAGGTATACATAGAACAACCAGAGGGCTTTGTAGCACACAAGGAAACCCACGTGTGTAGATTGAAGAGAGCATTGTATGGACTCAAGCAGGCTCCCAGGGCGTGGTATGAGTGCATTGATAGATACTTGCAGGGAATAGGCTTTGTGAAGAGTGAGGCAGATGCTAACCTCTACTACTTGGTGGTTGGGGGTGAAGTTCTCGTTCTTGTTCTATATGTGAATGACTTGTTTTTAACAGGTTCACTGGGGCTCATAGAGGAGTGCAAGAGAGACCTTGCAGCAGAGTTCAAGATGAAGGATTTGGGGCTTATGCACTACTTTCTAGGCATGGAAGTATGGTAGACAAATAGAGAGATTTTCCTTGGACAAGGGAAATATTGCATTGAAATCTTGAAGAGGTTTGAGATGCAAGATTGGAGAGCCATGTCTACACCTATGATCATGAATTGGAAGAAGGTAGACTCATCCAAGGAAAAGGATGTAGACCCCACCTTATACATGAAGTTGATTAGATCTCTCATGTATTTGGTCAACACTAGGCCAGATATATCCTTTGCAGTAAACTCTCTTAGTTAGTTCATGGTTGAGTTGAAGAGAGTGCATTGGACAGTGGCAAAGCATGTGTTGTAGTATTTGTGTGGTACAATTGAGTATGGGATCAGATATGCTTGAGGTGATGGTATCAGGTTGATAGGCTATACTGATGCAGATTGGGCAGGTAGTACAGTGGACAGAAAAAGCAGTTCAGGGTGTTGCTTTAGTGTGGGATTAGGAGTTGTCTCTTGGTACAACAGGAAGCAAAAGTCCGTGGCTTTGAGTTCTGCAGAAGCAAAATACATAGCAGCTAGCATGGCAACGTGTGAGGCTATATGGCTTTGGAAGTTGCTGGTAGCCTTGTTTGGTCAGAGGGTTGAGGCTACAGTGATACACTATGATAATCAGAGTTGCATCAGATTATCTGAGAATCCAGTGTTTCATGATAGGTCTAAGCATATAAATATCAAGTATCATTTCATTAGGGATTGTGTACAGTGGAGGATTGTTCAGTTGCAGTATATACCTACAGATCAGTAGGTAGCAGAAATTTTGACAAAGGCATTGGGGAAGGCAAAATTCATCTTCTTCAGAGATAAGTTGGGTGTTATGCAAAACACCTTCCTCGCTAAGAGGGAGTGTTAATTTTAATGTAGCTCAGACAGGTGTTCTAGTCTCAGGTGGTGATTACAAGGCTAGAAACACAACTAGAATAATTATCTCCATACCTAGAAAATTGATTTCTCGAGAGACTTCTAAACATTAGGGTTTGTTAGAGTCTAATTAATCCTAGCCATTGATTGAGATTAAATCATGGCCATTGGTTTTCAATGAGAAGATTATAAAAGAGGATCAATGGGCATTTGGAGAGGAGAAATCTGAAAACATTTGCACTGATAGCAAATAAATAAATTTGTAGTAATAGTAAATTGATTTATAGTGAGAGCAAGGGCGCAGTGATAGCGTTGGAGAGCAGCAGTGGAATTGCCGGAGAAGAAAATTATTTCCGGAGAAGGAAAATATTTCTGGATAATAAAATATTGCCGAAGCAATTTCAGTAGGAGCAATTGAGGGAAGGAAAATTACCGGAAAGAAAATTGCCGGAGCTCTGCCAGTAAGAGGCAAGCAATTTTGTATCTCCTAATTTTCTGCAGTTGAATAAAATTCTTATGTGCTGACTGGTTTTCCCTTCAGGGTTTTTTCTAGGGACAATTTGTCCAAAAATATTGTATATTTTGTTTTTCTATCTCCGTGATTATTTGTGAAGTTACAATTGTATTATTTTTTAATATTTGTTGTGAATTAATTTTTCGGCAGTCAAATAATCTATATAAGATAGGAAATTAATAATCAGTAAATGCAATAGAATTTTCACAATATATTCTTTTTCAACTAGTAGAATGCATGCACGTGATTCAGAAAATTTTACTTGTTTAAAGAATTACAATTTAACATGAGGGATTTTGCATGAAAGTAGGCAATCTTATGAGAGAACTCTGACTATCAGAAGCCAATAATGCAGTGGGATTGGTATTGCGTAGGAGGTTTGATATGCTAGATGTTAAATTGGAAGAAGCTGCATTTCCTGTGAAAGATATCTTGAGGTTCTCCAAGGCCTTGGCTACATCTCTCATGTAGGGTCGTTCTCTTGGTGATTTATTGGTGTAGAGCAAACCACCATGAATGAAAGAAAGAAGAAATCCATTCTCTTCCATGTTTGCATTCACATCCCCTAACAACCTGCTATCAACAATATCTGCCAGTTTATTTGGAAAAGCTGACCCAACCCATTTTGGCAAGGTCATGTCTCCCACAAACATGGCATCACTTGGCCTCTTCCTTGTAACCATCTCTAATATCAGAATTCCATAACTGTAAACATCTCCCTTTATAGAAACACAACCACCCAATCCATACTTTGCAATCATTTTTGTTCATGATATTCTTAAAAGGATATTAAATGAAATGTCAATACCAATGTAATAAAAATTGAAAAAAAACATACCTGGAGCAATATAGCCAATAGATCCTCTAAGTGCAAATGTTGTTGTACTCAGTGAATCTATGGAATTTAAAGTAGTTAAACAAGATATACCAAAATCAGTCACAAGGGCTGTCATGTTGGCATCCAGGGGCACATTGCTAGGTTTTAAATCACCGTGCACAATTTGCAAAGGACAATCATGATGTAAATATTCTATACCATGGGCTACATCTATAGCAATGTTCAAACACTCATTGAATCCCAATTCACAAATGTCTTGATCATCTCTATCCAGGTGTAAATGCTTTTCCAAGCTCCCATTAGATGCAAATTGAAGAACCAAATCTTTGAAGCCAGGGTAGTAAAATGCACTTATGATTTTGATGAGGTTATGGTGCCGAATCCTCCCTAACACTTTGCATTCTGTGTTAAAGCTCTTATGAGCTTCTTCATTCTGCAAATTAAGAGCCTTGATGGCAACTATCTTACCATCCCTCAAAATACCTTTGTAGACAGATCCAAAGTTACCCACCTCAAGCAAATTTTCCTCATCAAATCCAGACGTTGCAATGACAAGATCTTAATAAGAATATTTTGGATAGCCAAGCCTATGAAAAATTATGTTTGATGGAAGGAGTAGTTGTCTTGAAAATTTCTGCCTCCATAGCATTCCAATAATGAAAGAGCATAATATAAATGCACTGGTTCCAACAACTAAGAAGACTATTTTTCTGAGCAGTGAATGTTTTTCCTGGGTCTGATTTGGGCATGGAGGCAATGAATAATTTTGTGGGCCACACAGGTTAAGGTTTCCCATAAACAATGTTATGACAGTTCTATTTGGAAACAACCCTCCTCTTGGATTTTGACCTGACAAATTATTGAAAGAAACATCCATGTAGTGAAGTACTTTTATTCTTTCAAGGGACATTGGTATTGAACCTGATAAAAAATTGGCAGAAAGATCCATTTCTTGGAGATTTTGTAATTTGGAGAGTGAATCTGGTATTGGACCTTCAAAGGCATTGTGGGACAGATTTAGATGCTCCAATGCTGTGCAGCCTCCAACAGCATTTGGAATCACCCTAGTAAGCCGATTTCCAGAGAAATCTATGGTTTGAACCATTACAATTTTACCTATCTTCCGTGGCAAGGACCCTTGCAGAGAATTTCCTGAAAGATTGAGATAGAGTTGCAGGTTTTGAAAGCTGGCAATGACCTGACGATGTATCCTTCCACCTAGTTTATTGTAAAACAAATCAAGGAGCTCCAAATTCTGACAACTCTCTAAACTATCAGGTATCTCTCCTGATAAGTTGTTGTGTTGAAGATAAAGATATCTTAGTTGTTGGGGGCTACAAAGAGAATCTGGTATTTTTCCAGAGAGATGGTTGTGACTAAGATTCAAGAGTCCAAGATGTAGCATTTGACCTATCTCACTTGGAATGCTTCCTTCTAATTTGTTCCTACCCAAGTTTAATCTTTCCATCTTCTGGAATATTTTAATTCCGGGTGGAATATTGCCTCTGAAAAGGTTATTGGCTAAATCTGAGTGGGTTAAGTTTGTCAGATTGGCAATTTGTTGTGGTATGCTTCCGCTTATCATGTTTCCTGATAATTGTAAGACAGAGAGACTGGAAGATAGTTGGCCGATAGACGAAGTCAATATACCAGTTAAATGATTACGAAACATATATATTTCTTGTAAGTGGGAGCAATTTGTAAGAGCAGTGAGAAAAGCCAATTTGTTACTGCTGTCACTAACAAGTTGATTGCGGTGTAGAATTAACCGGGTAAGAAACTTCAACTTACCCAGCTCCATTGGCACCATTCCATTGAGTTGGTTGATGGACAAAGCAAGTATTGTGAGACTGGAACAATTTCCAATAGAATTTGGTATGTTTCCACTAAGCTGATTTCCCCATAAACTAACGTATTGCAAATTGGGGAGCTTGGTACCAATATCCCATGGAATATGTCCACTCGGTTTCGATCTAAAGATATTTCATTCAATTTTGAGAGATTTGTTAAAGAGGGGGAATGGTGCCTGATAAGTTATTACTAAAAAGGTAAAGTAGTTGCAGGTGCGTAAGCATGCCAAATTCAGGAGGAATGGAGCCTTGGAGATGGCTTTCTGAAAAATCCATATCAGTCAAGATAGACAAATTTCCTAAAGAACTAGGAATGGTGCCTGATAAGTTATTTGCATAAAGGTAAAGAACTCAAAGGTGAGTGAGCATACCCAATTCAAGAGGAATGGGGCCTGACAATTGATTTCTATAAAGGTAGAGCACCTGTAGTTGAGGCAGGGTTCCCAATTCAGAAGGAATGGGGCCCTCGAGATGGTTTTCTACCAATTCTAAATCAGTCAAAGCAGTTAGATTTCCTAAAGAGCTGGGAATGAGGCCTGACAACTGATTCATATAAAGGTAGAGCACCTGTAGTTGAGGCAGGGCTCCCAATTCAGAAGGAATGGTACCTGTGAGATCATTATCGCTCAAATCCAATTCAACTAAGCTTGACAGTTTTCCTAAAGAACGGGGAATAGTACCGGTGAGATTGTTTGCTCCCAAATAAAGAATCTTCAACCTTGTGAGAAGACTCAGCTCGGGCGGAATGGTACCAATGAGGGCATTGCTGGAGAGATCAAGGGATTGAAGAGAAGAGATATTCCCTAGTAGAGGAGAAATGGTGCTGCCTAAATTCATTTGGGATAAATTGAGGGCTAGGAGAGAGTGAGAAGATGGATCACTGGTAATCACTGTTGATTTTTGTAGTTCGAAAGGTGGAGTTGCTTTAAAGCAATTCGAGTTGGATTTTCAGCAACAACAGAGTTTTATTTAAGAATAGTATGTTTCTGATTTTGTGAGGTTGAGATAAAATCAAGAGCAATTTTATGTGTGATTTAAAGCTGAATAAAGCAAGGAAAGTTTCTTTTCTTACACGTTAAGTAAAGCAGCTGGGCTCTATATATGTAAAATTGTTGTAGCAAACTTGGATTATTATTCTGTGAGGAAAGTTTATTGTTGAGGCTGAATCGAAGATCTAACATTTGCAGGTTTTTCCCCATATTAGGGTTTCCTTGGTATATCTGTGTTATTGTCTATTTAGATTGGCTTCTTATTATTTTTTGCTTCCACTGTTATTAGTTGTTAATCAACCCAAAGTATTGATTGTTATAAATTAGATAGAGGTTCTATTCTATGAATTTATTGTGCAATTAATCTGTAGCTAGGTTATAAGAAATTAACATGGTATCAGAGCTCTAAACTCTGAATATGAAGCCAAGATTTGTGACGTAGATTTCAAGAAAAAAAATCAGATTTTTATCTCCAGTTTCTTCTGTGGCTATGGCAACCAATGTTTGATATGAGGACATGCTTGAGGGTGCATCTAACTTCTTACAGTGGAAGGTTCAGATTACATCTGTTCTAAAGGAGAATAGGCTGTGGATCTATGCTGGTACAAAGGTGATACCACCAACAAATGTCCTGTTGCCCTAGATTCACATGAAGTCAAGGAGGCCAAGGCTCAGAGGATTATCCTAGATGGTGTAAGAGATAATCTAATTCCTCATCTATCAGGGAAAGACATTGCCAAGGAGATGTGGGATACGCTTACAAAACTTTATCAGAGCAATTATCAGAGTCGTAAGATGATGCTGAAGGACAAATTGCATAACACCAAGATGTCTAAAGGAGAGAGCGTGACCTCTTACTTGTCCAAGCTGACACAAGTCAGGGATGAGCTGGCTGCTATTGGAGAGACGATTGATGAAGATGAGTTGGTGCGTATAGCCTTGAATAGTTTTTCGAAGCACTGGTAAGTGTTTGTCAAGTGTGTTGTTGGCAGAGATTGGCTACCTGATTGGGCAAGGCTTTGGGATGATTTCATTTAGGAGGAGATCCATGAAGGTGCTCATTGAGGAGATCAGACAAAGAAGAGTCAAGACGAAGAAAATCTTTCTCTTGCAAGCAAGGGCAAGAAAAAGTTCAATCAAGGGCAAACGGAAGGTTCTTCTTCCAAGAGCGAGAAGAAGAAAGATTTGAGCAAGATAAAATATTTTTGCTGCCATCAGAAGGGTCCTATGCCAGTTAATGTCCAAATAAGAAAAATAAGGACAAGTGAAAGAAGCAAGTTGTTGCCACAACAGAGGTGGACGAGTTTGCATCACGATTTGAGAATGAATTTTCACTCATTGCCTGTCTCTCAAGTTTAATTGACAATAGGGTATGGTATATTGATAGTGGGGCTTCTTGCCACATGACGGGAGTCAGAGAATGCTTCACCAAGTTGGAGGAGAAGAAGTTGGATTTCTATATTGAGCTTGGAGACAATGCCAAGTACCATGCAACTATTATTGGCACCGTCAAGTTTCAGAGGGAGTCTGGCAAACCCTTGTTGGTGGAGGATGTGTTGTATGTCCTTGGCATGACGAAGAATTTAACCTCAATTTCTAATTTGGAGGACAAGGGTTACATCATAACCTTTGAAAGGGGCAAAGTCTACATTTGTCCCAAGGATTCCAAGGTTGTAAAAGTGATTGGAGTCAGACACGACAACTTGTTTCGGTTATAGTTTGAGCTAGCACATGCGTTGGTAACCAGCTATAGAGGGCTAGGAGAATTGTGGCACAAGAGGATGGCTCACCTTCACCATGGAGCACTTAATGTGCTCAAGGAAATAGTGATGGGGCTGCTTGAAATGAAGATAGAAAACCATGAGATGTGTAGGGGCTGTGCTCTTGGGAAATATGTCAAGACCAGTTTTCCAAGCAGTGACACTAGATCCAAAGGGATTTTGGATCTTGTACACTTAGATGTGTGTGGGCCCATGTCAATAGTATCCTTGAATGGGTATGAATATTATGTTAGTTTCATTGATGACTTCTCCAGGAAGACGTGGATATATTTTCTGAAGAACAAAGATGAGGTCTTCAGTAAGTTCAAAGAGTTTAAGGCTCTTGTGGAGAACCAAATAGGGAGGAAGATCAAGATACTGAGGTCTAATAATGGAGGTGAGTATACCTCGAATGCCTTGAAATATTTTTGTACTCAGGAAGGTATCAAGAAAGAGTTGACAGTTTCGTACAACCCTCAATAGAATGGGGTTGTTGAATGGAAAAAATAGGGCTATAGTTGGAGCAGCCAAGACCATGCTTCATGATCAGGATCTACCTTGGTTCTTATGGGCAGAAGCTTGCAATACAACTGTGTATTTGCAGAATAGGAGCCCTCACAAAGTGTTGGGAAAATTGACTCCAGAAGAGGCGTTCATTGGTAAGAAACCAGATTTGGGGCACATTCACATCTTTGGATGCCTTGTGTATTGTCACATTCCTGTGGAGAAGAGAACCAAATTGGAACCAACTATAGAGAAGGGTGTCCTTGTTGGGTACAGTGAAACTTCTAAGGCCTATCAAGTTTACATTCTTGCTCTCAAGAAAATAGTTGTTCGCAGAGATGTGAAGTTTGAGGAAGAGAGGGCTCTTCAGAAGTCTAGCAGCTTGATGAATGAGGAGAAGCAATCACCCATGGTTGATGCAGAACAAATCCCTCAAACTCTAGTTCTACAAGCTTGAGAGCAAAGCACATAGGCCGAGCAAGTTGATCAAAAGTAGGACCAAATAAATCCTCAGCCTCAGATTCCTATTACTGAGAAGAAGAGAAACAGAGCGGCTGAGAAGACACTGAGAGAGGCTCAAGAATATGTTTGTGACCCATAGGATTCAGTCAGACAAAGAAAAGTTTCTAAACATTATTTTGATTATGTAGCACTTATGAGTGAATTAATTAAAGAGGAGCCTTCTAGCTTTCAGGAGGCATCCATGCACCAAGTTTGTAGGGATGCCATGGTGGAAGAGTATTCTTCCATCATGAAGAATAGTGTGTGGGAGGTAGTACCACAGGTAGAAGGTAAGTCTGTGGTGGGTTCAAGATGGTTATATAAGAATAAGCATGCTACAGATGGTAGTGTGGAAAAGTTCAAAGCCCAGTTTGTGGCTAAGGGGTTTTCTCAAAAGGAAGGAGTCAACTATGATGAGACTTTTGCTCCAGTAGCCAGGTACTCATCCATAAGAGCTATCATTTCTATGGCAGCATGGATGGGTTAGAGGATTCACCATATGGATGTAAAGACAACCTTCCTAAACATAGAGATTAAGGAAGAGATTTACATAGAACAACCAGAAGGATTCGAAGCAGATGGGAGGGATTCTCATATATGCAGGTTGAGGAGAGCACTATATGGTCTCAAGCAGGCAGCTAGGGTGTGATATTCATGTATTAACAGTTACTTGGAGAGCGTGGGCTTCATCAAGAGTGAGGCAGATCCAAACTTGTACTATGTTCAGGTGAAGGATGAACTTCTCATATTGGTGTTGTATGTTGATGACCTATTTCTCACAGGGTCAGAGGAGCTCATAGCCCACTACAAGTAGGATCTTGTAGGAGATTTTGAGATGAAGGACTTGGGGTTGATGAACTACTTTCTAGGATTGGACATGTGGCAGAAAGAGTGAGAGATCTTCCTTGGACAAGGGAAGTACATAATTGATATCCTAAAGTGATTCAGGATGGAGGTAAGCACATGTCTACGCCACTTGTGACCAACTGGAAGAAGATTGATCCTTCTAGATCAGAGGCAGTGGACCCGACTTTATACAGATAGTTGATAGGCTCTCTTTTGTTTTTGGTCAACACTAGGCCAGACATTTGTTTTGCAATGAACTCACTTAGTTTATGGTGGAACGTAAATGTGTGCACTAGATAACTATGAAACATGTTTTGAGGCATCTCCGAGGCATAGTTGATTATGGGATGAAGTATGTTTAGCAGGATGGAGTGAAGCTTGAGGGGTTCACCGATGTAGATTGGGCAGGTAGTACAACTGACTGGAAGAGCACTTTAGGGTGCACTTTCAGTTTGGGATCAGGAGAAGTCTCTTGGTACAGCAGGAAACAAAAGTTAGTTGCACTGAGTTTTGCGAAATCTGAGTATATGGCAACCAGTATGGCTACATGTGAGGCTATCTAGCTTCAAAAACTTCTTGCTGGGCTCTTTAATCAGGTGCTAGATGCTACAGTCATTTATTGTGATAATCAGAGTTGTATCAAACTCTCTGAGAATCCAGTGTTTCATGACAAGTCAAAGCACATTGAGATCAAGTACCACTTCATCAGAGATTGCATGGAGAAGGGGACAGTGAAGCTCCAGTACATTCTTATGGACGAGTAGATAGTAGACATCTTGACCAAGGCCTTGATGAAGAATAAGTTTGTATTCTTCAGGGATAAGTTGGGTATTGTGCAGAACACCTTCCTCATGAAGAGGGAGTGTTGATTTTTGTAGCTTGAAAGGTGGAGTTGCTTTAAAGCAACTCGAGTTGGATTTTCAACAACAACAGAGTTTTATTTAAGAATAGTATGTTTATGATTTTGTGAGGTTGAGATAAAATCAAGAGCAATTTTATGTGTGATTTCAAGCTGAATAAAGTAAGGAAAGTTTCTTTTCTTGCACATTAAGTATAGGAGTTGGGCTCTATATATGTAAGATTTCTGTAGTAAACTTGGATTATTATTCTATGAGGAAAGATTGTTGTTGAGGTTGAATAGAAGATCCAACATTTGTAGGTTTTTCCCCATATTGGGGTTTCCTGCGTATATCTGTGTTATTGTCTATTTAGATTGGCTTCTTGTTATTTTTTGTTTCCACTGTTATTAGTTGTTAATTAACCTAGAGTATTGATTGTTATAAATCAGATAGAGGTTCTATTCAGTGAATTTATTGTGCAATTAATCTGTAGCTGGGTTATAAGAAATTAACAATACCAGTCCTCACTCCACAGTTGCACAGTGAAGTGGTCCTGTTAATAGAAATGTCATCTTTGAATCACAAGAGCAAATGTTGTTGTTGATGAGAGAGAGAGTGAGGAAGAGCGGAGATTGAAAAGATGGACACCATGAAAATGAACAACAAAAGATGAGCCATGGTGGAGCAAACTACAACAAGCTCAGCATGACATGAGCAGCAGGAAACAAAGGCAAGACAATAGAATAGAATAGAGGAGGGTAGGGATGGGTGAATAACTAAATAGGATAATCACTGCCTATAGATCACGTGAAATATTAATTTAATTATTGATTATTATAGTATATTTATATTTAAAAATATATATCTAAAGGACGGGGAGGGATATCTCTTTTCATAGTTTATTCGATTTTCTCACTTTTTTTTCTTCCATTATTTTTATTTTTTAATTTTTCCAATTTCTTTTTTTTTTTTTTCATATTTTTGGTGATTTTCTCAGTTTTTTCTCCTTCCAACTGTTTCCAATTTCTTTTTTGGTTTTTATTTTTTATTTTTTCCAATTTCTTTTTGGTTCTTGTGATTTGCTCCTTTCTTTTTTGGTTTTTATTTTCTATTTCTTCAAATTTACTTTCTGGTTTTTATTTTTTTATTTCTTAAGTTTTATTTTTTATTTCCTTTTTGATATTTTAATTTTTTTATAGCGTAATTAAATTGTTTAATTATTCTAGGTTCAAGTAAAGAGCATATAAATGTCTTGAGCTAATAACATTAAACTAGTATATTTATATTTAAAAAATATATCTATAGTATGCCAAGAGATATCTTCTCTACGTTTTGTGGTGCTTTTTTTATTCCCATAGCTTTTATTTCTATGGTTTCTGTGATTTTTTCTTTTTTTGGTTGCATATTTTTATTTTATTTTATCCACCTTTTTTTGTTTACAATTTCCTTTTTGGTTTTTATTTTTTATTTATTCCAATTTCTTTTTTGCTTTTTTTTTTCTATATATTTACACGGAAAAATTGAGTGCTCTCATCTCCACACTACTCTGATTGTAAATTCCTCTCGACATAAAAAAAAAAAATAGATCAATCATTGTGGAGGGTAGTGAATGCCACTTAATGTTAATAAAAATTATGAAGCATGTTTATATTATAAACAATAACACAAATTAAGCAAGGAAAAGGGATGTAATAACATAATTTAGTAAAAATGAAATAGTTTTATTGATTAAGATTTAAAATTCTTTGAATAGCTTGAACTTACTATATTATAGAATGGAGTTCCAATAGGGCTGTGAAAGAAATATATTGAATGTTGGTCTGTGAAGTCAATTTATTATATTCCAGCAGTGACAAGTAGTTGACAACAAGTACCATGGTAGTGCCTCGACGTATCCGCCAGGTGGAGCCGAAGGCCAAGGAAATATGCGACCAAAGGTTGAATAGAAGGGGCTCGCAGGGGGGCTTCCTAGCCCCCCTCGCAAAGGTCTTGCCAGATTTTTTTTGGGCCATATGACACGTGTTCACCACGCAGAATTGCATGCGGAAGTGCCAGTTGTGCTTTTATGCATGGAAATCTCACTTTGGAAAGGATTTAGTTTTTGCATGTATTTTTCGTGGCTATTTAAGTTAGTCAAGCATGAATGCGAAGGCATGAGATTTTTTTTTTTTATAATAGCAATTTTTCTTTTGAGAATAAAAATTTGTGAGATCTTTGCTCATGGTTTTTTTTTCTGGATACATTACCACATTTTCCACGTAAATCTGTGTGGAAATTTTTTAGTGTTTTATTACTATTTCACTATTATTTCAATTCTACATTGATTATTTTTCTAACATTAAACTGTGTTTATATTCCTACAAAGAATATTGTAAGGTAAATTGCAATATCTTTATATTCCTTTTAGTGCTCGAGGGATCACAGTCTTTCCATCTCCAAGTCACGATGAAATTTGGCTATGACTTCCCCTGTTGATTTATCAACATCATCATATTAATGGTTGTTGTGTGAGTATCTTGTGAAATATTTTTATCAGTGGTCTTTTCCTAGACTTTTGATGTATGATTTCCTTGTATAAATGGTTGATGGGCTGAAGACATAATTGATGAATAATAATTAAGTCTGATATTTTTTCTCAAGCTTCTTCAGCAATAGATGGAATTCCTAAGATTTCTCTCCGTGGAGGAAGTGTAGCTGTTCCAGATGGTAGAGGTTGCTTAGGCTATTTGTCTGCTACTCTTGTTGGTCCTACAAACAGGAACAACACCTAGGGGGCTTGAGTGCCTTCCAATTCTGTGTTTTTCCTAATTACTGAGACGCTGACAAGAGAAGCAGGTTATTTTTGTGTCTTCTAGAGGGTTGTTGGCAGGCAGCCCCTTCTATGTATAGCTAATGTTTATTCTGGGTGTGCTACCCTCTTATTTGGTGCATTGTTTATTCTTTTTCATGTTTAGGCACGTGCACTTTTTTGGTGGATTCTTACTCTTTGGATTCGTAACTATGCTTGCCTGTGACTGTACAACAGTTTTTGTTTTTGCTTAGCTTTTAAAAACTTTGAAAGTTCATATCCTATTACTCTTCTAATGCTATTAGATTTTAGAACTTTTAAGTTCATAATAGAAATTAAGTCATGTGGCGGGATTTCTATTTTTAGTTTTATTGCTGGTTGTTTGCGAGTAGGGTGAGACAATTTGTTATGTTATTAGCTATTGTCCTCTCATGGACTGTGGTTTTGTACTCTCCACCATCTGGGCAACTTGCCTGATTTCTAACTCTGTTCTAGGAATGCTGCTTGTCAGCAGTTGTATCAGCTGATGTATGTAAGCTTATTCTTTATCCAATAAAAAAACAATTCCCAACTTTGAATACATAGACAATAGTTTACCAGGCAAGGTAGATCAAAACCCATTTTAATTCTCTTTGTTTAGCAAGTATTTGTTCATAAAATTAACATTGATGTATGATACATATTAAAAAGTCTATTTAATGAATGAAATTTTGGTTTTAAGATAAAGTCAAGAGTGTGGATGATGTACTCTCAAGAATATTGTTGGAAGGGGGAGAGAGAAATGCACACAATAAAACAAATAGACAAATTCCTATTTGTATTTATATTCAAAGAATGTTTATAAACTGAACTATAGAGGTACTACTATGTATTCCGTTATTGTAATGATTTGCACACCTTTTTAGAGCTTCTAGAGATGACTGAACACTGTTGTGTGTTTTTGTAGTTGGATACTATGGCCTTCCATAGTTTTGTTGTATGCTTCCATAGCTATTGCTACTCTTCTAGAGATGGGTGATGTGACTTGCTTCTCTAGAGCTCTGTAATATTCTTCCTCTCTGTAGTTTTTATCCTCTCTTCTTCTCTACTATTGCTACTGCATTCTCTTCTTCTACATTCCCTTGTCCTTATTTTTTATGCTTTGTCTCTTTCATGTCTTTCCAAAAACTTATCACTTAATTCAAAATCACCTACCAAAAATTACGTCCCTGCCAATCAGCTTTAACTATGGCAGTTGGTGTTAGACGCGACAGGGGGAGAATGAATCCCAAAAGGATCACTAACATTTGCATTCAATGTAGTAGCTATTGCTCAAGATTATGATTTTTCAACACTCCCCCTTAATCTTGAGCATTTATGCATATATGATCATTTGTGTCTTTCTGTAATTTTCTTTCCAGAGATAAATTTTCATAGTTGCCTTTCTAGAGTTGTCCCTCCAGAGCTATCCTTCCAGAACCGATCTCTGGAGATGAACTGAAACTTCTAGAGCTGATCTCTGACTTCTGGAGTTGTTTTGAAACTTTTGGAGCTAAACCTTTCAAAGCTCTTTTAAGACTATCTTTCTGGACTCAAACTTTTGAAACTCTTCTATCTTTTTGGAGCTGAACCTCCGAAGCTGAAAGTTCTGTAGTTAAACGCTTCAAATCTCTTATGTCTTTCCAAAGTTGAACCTCTAGACCTAAAACTCTAGAGTTGAAACTTCTTGAGCTAAACCGTTCGGAGCTCTTCTAACTTTCTTGAGCTAATCCTCTAGAGCTATACTAAAGCTAATCTTATTGAGTTGACTCTCTAGACTTATTCTAGGACTATCATTCTAGAGATAAACGTCTGGAGCTATTTCTTTTCCAAAGCTACAATCCTTTGGAGCTGTCTATGATGTCAAACCTATCTCTTAGGTGTTCAAAGTAATCTTTTGACATCGCCTTGGTGAAAATATCAGTAAGCTATTGCTTAGATCTGTAGAATTAAATCTTGATCTCTCCATGTTCTACCAACTCCCTTATGAAATGTTAGTAGATCTCAATGTGCCTACTTCATCTATGGAAGATTGGATTCTTTGTCAAGACTATTGAAGAAACGTTGTCATAATATATGGTTGTACCATCTTCTTTCTTCTCATTCAAGTCTGTAAGGATTCCTCTCAGCCAAATAGCCCCATGGGCTATTGCATTTACACTATTATATATACTCAACTTCTACTATGGAGAGAGAAATAATGGACTGCTTCTTTGATGTCCATGAAATGGGTCTTGAACCCATGTGGAACACATATCATGATGTGCTCTTCTTGTCATCTACACTACTTGTCCAATCACTAGGTAACATTGATATATCTCAAGATTCTCTTTCTTGCTTACTAGTGTGTGTCCTTAGGTCTCTCCATAAACCTAGAAATCAGACTTACCATGTACATTAAATAAGGCCTTGTAGCACTCAAATACATTAGGCTTCCAACCGTGCTTTTATATAGGGTTGGGTTTACTATATTGTTGTTTTTCTCCTTGCTTAATTTCAAATAAGTAGCTATTAGTGTTTGGGTAGGTTTTCTATTCAACATTCTAAATCTTTTTAAGATCTATTTGGCAAAGTTAGTTTACAAAATAAATGACATGCTCTATTTGTTGGACCTTAATGCCAAGGAAATATTTTAGCAAACCTAGGTTTGTCATCTCAAATTCACTTTTCATTACCTCTTTGAAATCAACAATGAATAGGGCACTATTTCCCATAAAATCAAATCATTACTTCTAGACATCTGTAATATTCTTCCTCTCTGTAGCTTTTCTCCTCTCTTCTTCTCTGCTATTGCTGCTACATTCTCTTCTTCTACATCCCCTTGTCCTTATTCTTCTATTTTGTTTATTTCTTGTCTTTCCAAAAACTTGCCACCTAATTCAAAATCACCTACCAGTAATTACTTCCTTGCCAATCAACATTAACTGTGGCAGCTAGCATCAGAGGTGATGGGGGAAGACGGATCCCACAAGGATCATTGATGGTTTGCATTCAATGTGGTAGCTACCCCTCAAGCTTGTGATTTTCTAACAAATATGTTATATGTGAGGGAATTTTGGTTAGTAAATCAGTTGCATTGAATCAACCTTACACAACCATTACCTATTGTTGGCATTATTAATTATTTAATTACACTTTATTAAGTTTACTTAGGGATTTTTAAGTCACCTAAGATTTTCTTACGTTGCAATTATAAAAGCAAGATGTCATTTGTAATTAATTAATCCAATTTCATTATTGCATCCAATATTGTGCAAATTCATACTATGTGCTTTTTTTTCTCTTGTAGAAGACAATCCTAGGTTTTGCAAATGATCTTGCTAGCTTGAGTCAATTAGTGACTCTCACATATGTAATTCTCTCATTTTTCCTTTTACTTTGATTATTGCAATGGTTTGGCTGGAAAATTTTGAAGATTCTAGAACTATTTCATTGAAGATTCTAAAACTATTTTATTGCTCTTTAAGCCAACTAAAAATAATTATAACAATAGGGAAAAACTATACTTTTAGGATAAGATTTTTTGGTATTTTTAGATTCCTATTTTTTATTTTTAAAGATTGTAGCCTCTATATAATAGTGGCCTCATTGCTATCTTTTGAAATGAGAAGAAGAAAATTAAAATAGTGAAAAAGTTTTGTAGTTTTAGAGGATATAATACAATGATTTTCATTAGCAGTTTTAGAATTAAAATATAGTGTTTATTTTTTGCTTAATGTCATGTCTTATGACAGATGTATGGGGGTTTTAAATTTGGTTGTAAAGTATTTATTATTCTCAATACTATATGATCCACGTAAATGTAATTATTATTTTTCTTTCTTTTCCCTGTTCAATTCCCCTGATTTATGTTAGAGGGGGTTATTAGACTAATCACTACACCTCTGGGAATTTATCTCATGGACTAACCACCACTCTGAATATAGGTGAAGACTATGTTACCAAAAATGAGAAACAAGAGACCTAACAACAACAACAATCTAGTGGAAAACTAAATTTACATGTCTGTGTATACATATACATATGCATGTTCATGTATATATACCACTCTACTCTATTATAACTTTTAAAAAATTAATATAAAAAATAAATCTATCAACTTCTAAAACTTTGTAGAGAATTGAATCTAGTTTATGGGCTACTATTTTTTTTTCAAAAAAACTAAATTTACTTGGTGAAAAATGAATATTTCAATGAACAACTATTAAATTTTTTAAGAAATAATAAAACGTGGGTGTCATTCCAGCCAACCTAACTATGAACAATTTTTTTTTGAATCTTTCAAAATAAGTAAAGGAGTCATGCCTAGATGTGATGCATATTTTTTTGAAATTATTTTCCAAGAAAATAATTAGTTATGATTTTCTTACGTGACTTTTTTTTAAAACTAAAAAATAATTTTCCAACCAACCTAACTTGATCAAAAAAATTGGAATTCATTTTTTTAAACCTATAGCTAGAAAAGCATAGAGTGTGATGCATTTTTGGGATATGAAAAAGGTGAAACAATTTGAAAGTGATGTAGGAGCATCTCGGGCAAATGAGCAATCAACATCACCCAAAAATATTTCTAATTGTTTCTTTTAGTTTTGGTTTGCTTGGGTCTATTTTGGCATCTCTCAACCTTGGGGTGCAGGTAAAATAATCAAATTTGATCAAACTGAGTTTTTGTCATACTTTGACTTCAACACTCCGCAGGCAATTTTGTGAAATTTATTCTAAAAGATCTGTAAGAGTTAGAGCAGAATCCTTTTGCAGGGGCATTCTTGGAGGTTCCATCTTGAAAGTGCAAAAAAATTAAAGTTATATCTGTCATGGTTTGAGAGAAATCAATGCCAGAATTTGTGCAATTAACATCGAAAGTGTGTTGCTAGTTTATGAAAAGTTTAAATATTCAAAATTTTAGAGGGCTGGAGCAAAATCCTTTTGTAGAGGACTTGAGGGGGTCATAATGTACAGTTGGGTGAACTTTCAAGTGAAATAGGGCACTTTCAAAAAAATTCTTGCTGGCACCCGATTTCGCATAAATGAAAATTTCCACAAATTTTTATTACAACTTCATGAGGTATTAGTCATTTTCTTATATGGATTAATTGGAGCATTTAAATATCCATGGAGGGACACATTTCAATTCACATTTGAAGGTTGTAACTCATGGTTGAATTTCAATGCCAATTAGCCAAATAGTTTAGTAGATTTTTAAAAAAAGAAAAGAAAAGACATCTGAGTAGGAAGTGAAGCACTCACATATGAGATATGAGGCACCATTTATTTGCAAAAAAGACAAAAAATCTTGAGGAAAAAATAAGGTGCAGACTTTGGCCCAATAGGGAAGGGGAAATGCCTCATAGAGGCCACATTTGATTTTCATTCACAGAGAAAATAAAAAGAACAATAGAGAAAGGCATAGGAGGAGAATGGAGTGCTAAAAACTGCCTGGATAAGATAAAATTTTCTGCCAGAAAAGAAAAAAAATCAAAGGTGGTAAGCCATCACATACATAAAATCACTATAAGAAAGAAAATTCGATGCCATGACTAGAAGAGTGAAAGAACTCTAGATCTACCTAAGTGAAAAGATATAATCAAATATCAGTGAGCAGAGTTAGACAAATGTGTAGATGCAACCCAACACCAAAACAAAGAAAATAGAATGAGGAAATGTTGTAGGTAGGCAATGTGAGGAGTTTCTAACAAAGACAAAAGAATAGAAGGTGCAAATTTCTCAAAAGAGAGAAAGAAGAGTGCGGCTCTTGGTGAAAGAGAAAATCAGAATTGAATTGCAACCAGAATTAAAAGCTAGAATTGAATAACAAACATAGAGTGGAGGTTTCCATCAAGAAATTGAATTGCAATCATCAGAAGAAGACCATTGAAAAATAAAAGAGGATTGAAGTAGGTGGATTGTGAAGTTTGTAAACAGAGATTAGGAAGAATAAAGGGTAGTATAAAGTGTAGAGAGGAGTGATAGATTGAAAATAGAGGAGGTGCAAATTGGAGGGAGAGGTACTAAAGATCCAAATAGAAGTTGGAGTATGCGGATATGCATAACTAAGAAGGCCATTGAAGGCTCTGTCTTGTATGTTTGTACACAGATTTCTAGTGGATTTAAATTAATAAAATCAATTTCATTAGCTACAATTACATTTGGTTTTGGGGTAGAGTATTACCCATGTCATTGTGTATTTGATTATGTGTGTTTGGTTGTATGATTGCCTATGAATTGTCTTTGAGTTTGTATGGAGATTTTATGATTTTGTAAAGAGGGGATACCCTCTTGCACCAAGTGGTATCAGAGCTTGAAAGTCCTGAGAGTGTAGAGGATACACCAGGACGTGTGGGTAGAGGTAGCAGTAAAGAAGAGCTCATGTGGACTATTATAGGTGTGAGAGAAAAGTCCTGAGTAGTGAGAGCTGGTATCGTGGAAGATCTATCCTTATAGGTTGCATGGTAAGTAAATGAAGATATAAAGATTGTAGCAGTATGAAGATACATGTATGGAAGCTAGTCATAGGGGATCATTAGAGAAGGTAGAAGAGGAAGGGATTCCTTAGAGAAATGACAGAAAAGATTGGGAGGATTGACATGATGTTGGAAAAATGTGACCAGTTAGAAGCTATGCACCATGACAAATGTAGGAGGAATGAGTTTGCAATGAAGACATGTCATGAAGATGCCATCAGTGAGAATGATGAAAAGAAGAAAGAAGTGGTAGCGGATATGAAGAATGAAGAAGAGGAGATCCTTGTGCAAAAGGATCAAGAGGAAAGAGAGAAGAATGCAACCGAGGTTGCAAAGGAGAAGAAGAAGAGTTGTAGCCCTTTGGTAGAAGGGGCATGGAAAGAAGAGCATATGGGAGAAACCCATACATTCTAAAAGGAAAGTAAATCAGAAAATATGAGAGACAAGGAGAGAAAAGAGTGGAGAAAGAAAGAGCATTCAGCTGTAGCATGCTATTTAGAAAGAAAAGAAGAGGTAAAACATGAAAGTGCAATGGTGAAGGACCCATGAAAGGACATGAACTATGTGGGACAACGATGTGAAGAAGAGATAATTCATGAAGAGATGAGAAGAGTAGAAGTGTTGGAGATTGTAGCAGAGGTATGTCTTTTGAAAGACATAAAAGAAGAAGATGAAATTGATGTAATAGCAGCAACAATAGATCCTTTAGAGGATACGAAGATAGAAACGGAAGAACATAAACTTGTAGCTGAAGAGAGGAAAGTTACAGAGATAGAAATAACAAAGTTTGACAGCCCCAAGTTTGATTAACAAGTGGATGAAGAAGAGAATGATCTCCTATGAAAAGAGGAGATGAAGAAAATAAATTAGATGCTTGAAGGAGATTGGATAGGAGACTATGAAGAAATGAACGATGCAAAAAAAATGAAGGCAAAGGAATTGGGACAGTAGAAAGAAATGAGGTGCAATTTGATAATTTTGAGTTTGATTTGTTTCAAATGATAAATATAGTAGAGAATAAAGGACAAGAAGATAAGAGTAGATACATGGAAGCTTTCCATTTTCATGAGGATGTTGGAGATTTGATTATGGAAGAGGAGCATAATTTGTTTGAAGAAGGAAGTGAAAAGATGGAAGAATTGTTTAGTTTGAGTGAGCACTTGATGAAGATGAATGGGGCAGCTAAGAGCAATGCTATGACAATGAGAAGTAGAGAGATAAATTCTAATATTTATGAATTGTATGAAGAAAAAATTGATGTGGATTTGTCTGTTGCTGAGGTGGACAAGGAGTTGCAAAAGGATGGGATGAAAACAAATGAAGATGTAGATTTGTATTCAACATGTTATTGTGAAGTTGTAGAAGATGCTACAGTTGGGAAATTTGGTACAACGGTTGATGATATGGGAATGATGATATGAATAGATGGGGTAGATGAAAACCTCATAGAAAAAGATGAGTGGATGAAGGTTGTAGCTGAAGGTGATATTACAATGGTGAAGAAAGAGGTAAATTTGTTTGCATTTTGTGATAATATTGTTTTGTATTCATTTGTAATGTTGAGGGTTGAGAAGTATGAAGAAGCGCAGATGGAAATTGTTGATTTCCATGAAGATGTAGGGGCAGATTTGTATGTATATGTTACTTATTATGATGTGTATAATGAGGAAATTTGGTGGAGGTGGTCGGATTTTGGTGGGTCAAAACCCATAGAAGGGGAGAAGAGTAACCAATTTATTTGGTGGAGGTGGCCAGTTGATGATGGTGGGTTGGATCCCATGAACGAGGATAGGAATGGAGAGAATCATTGGAGGAGGATGGTACATGGTGTCCATGCAAATCCATGAGAAGAAGGAGGAAGAGAGTGCAAATTTGTTGGAGTGTGAAGCTTGTTCCAGTGGGATGCTAGAAAAAGAGGAAAAAAATCATTTTTGGTGTACGTATTTCAGCAATGGACCTCGTTGTAGATTGCTTGCAATTTGGAAGAATAGTCCTACCATTCAATTCCACATTTGTGAGTGTATGCTCACAAACTTCTTACCCGGTGTGTCTAATGCAGGAGCATCCTAGGTGAATGAGCAATTGGCATCACCCAAAAATATTTCCAATTGTTTCTTTTAGTTTTGGTTTGCTTGGGTCTATTTTGGCATCTCTCAGCCTTGGGGTGCAGGTAAAATAATTAGATTTGATCAAATTGAGTTTTTGCCATACTTTGACTTCGACACTCCACAAGTAGGTTTGTGAAATTTATTACCAACGATTTGTAATATCTAGACCATAATCCTTTTATAGGGGCATTCTTGGAGGTACCATCTCGAAAGTGCAAAAAGAATTGAAGTTATATCTCTCATAGTTTGAGAGAAACTGATGCTGAAATCTATGCAATTAACACTGAAAGTGTGTCGCCAGTTTATGGAAAGTTTAAAATTTTAAAATTTATGAGGGCTAGAGAGAAATCCTTTTGTAGAAGACTTGAGGGGGTCATAATGTATAGTTGGGAAAACTTTCGAGCGAAATGGAGCACTTTCAAAATTTCACTTGCTGGCACCCAATTTCACACAAATGAAAATTTCCACAAATTTTTATTACAACTTCATGAGGTATTAGTCATTATCTTATATGGATTAATCGGATCATTTAAATATCCATGGAGAGACATATTTCAATTCATATTTGAAGGTTGTAATTCATGGTTGAATTTCAACACCAATTTCCCAAATGGTTTAACAGATTTTTC
Organism: Cunninghamia lanceolata; assembly: GCA_027924645.1. Classification (NCBI taxonomy): domain Eukaryota; kingdom Viridiplantae; phylum Streptophyta; class Pinopsida; order Cupressales; family Cupressaceae; genus Cunninghamia; species Cunninghamia lanceolata. The sequence continues at coordinate 1,030,599 of BSBN01001373.1, forward strand.
AAAAAAAAAAGACATCTAAGTAGGAAGTGAAGTGCTCACATATGAGATATGATGCGCCATTTATTTACAGAAAAGACAAAAAACTCTTGAGGAAAAAATAAGGTGCAGACTTTGGCCCAATAGGAAAGGGGAAATGCCACATAGAGGCCACATTTGATTTTCATTCACACAGAAAATAGAAAGAACAATAGAGAAAGGCATAGGAGGAGAATGGAGTGCTGAAAACTACTAGATAAGATAAAATTTGCTGCTAGAAAAGAAAAGAAATCAGAGGCACGGTCAGCTAGCACATACAAAAAATCACTGTAAGAAAGAAAATTCGATGCCATGACTAGAAGAGTGAAAGAACTCTGGATCTGCCTAAGTGAAGAGATATAATCAAATATCAGTGAGCAAAGTTAGACAAATGTGTAGATGTATTCAACACCAAAACAAATAAAATAGAATGAGGAAATGTTGCAGGTAGGCAATGTGAGGAGTTTCTAACAAATACAAAAGAATAGAAGGTGCATATTTCTCAAAAGAGAGAAAGAAAAGTATGACTTTTGGTGAAAGAGAAAACCAAAATTGAATTGCAACAAAAATTGAAAACTAGAATTGAATAACAAACATAGAGTGGAGGTTTCCATCAAGGAATTGAATTACAATCATTAGAAGAAGACCATTGAAAAATAAAAGAGGATTGAACCGGGTGGATTGTGAAGTTTGTAAACTGAGATTGGGAAGAATAACTTAGGGTAGTTTAAAGTGCAGAGAGGAGTGATAGATTGAAAACAGAGGAGGTGCAAATTGGAGGGAGAGGTAGTGAAGATCCAAATAGAAGTTGGAGTACATGTGGATATGCATAGATGAGAAGGCCGTTGAAGGCTCTGTCTTGTAAGTTTGTACACAAATTTCTGGTGGATTTAAAATAATAAAATCAATTTCTAGCTACAATTATATTTGATTTTGGGGCAGAGTATTGCCCATGTCATTGTGTATTTGATTATGTGTGTTTGGTTGTATGATTGCCTATGAATTGTCTTTGAGTTTGTATGGAGATTTTATGATTTTGCAAAGAGGGGATACCCTCTTGCATCAGAAAGTTATGGATGTTTTATAATCAGTGTGTGGATCAGGATTTCAAACACACACTATATAGAAAATTATTAATAATTATTTAATAATATGATAATCAAGAAAATCTTACATTTTTAGAAAGCTTACAATTTCTTCAATAAACCCTTTTCATTTTATGAAATTTGAATAAAAAAAGTCATCAGCACGAAGGGTGAAGTTTGAAGAAGAGAGTGAACCTATAAACATGTTAGAATTCAAGGAAAGTCAACTATGACAGTCCCAAGCCTAAATACAAGGCAAAACTGAAGAAAAACAAATATCCATTAATAATGGATATCCATTATTAATATTACCAATTTTTCACCTACAGCTCAAATTGGTAGAGTTGAGATAGTTCATTAAATTTGAGGTGAAGAATTTTTAACACATTCTTGCTATGCTTAAACCATGGCATATTTTAAAGTGTTTGAGAAAGGACTAATTTCAGTTTTGTTGTTCACAGTAAAGAAACATAAAGGAAAGTACATATTGAACATAAGGCATTGCTTTCATTCAGTGCAAAAATGTTTCATTCATGTTGCAAATGAAGTATACACAGAGTTGCACAGGTGTTGCATTTGTATTCATTGGAAAGAAAAGAGTAATCAATGGTCCCACACAAGCCGTGGGAGTAGCTAACCAATGCAACATAATATATGCTATGCATCTAAAGATAAAAAAAAAATGAAAAGAAGCATAAAGGAAAATTCATATCCATCATTGCCTGTGATAGCTTTTGGGTGAATCTCCATTGTCTTGCTCCTCCTCTCCTGATCACCAAGTGAGCCTACATCATGGCAAACAATTGGTTAGAGGTCCGGATATGGATATGCCTATGTGCCCTACCAACAGAAACATAACACATATCATGAAGCATTGGATCAATAAGAAAGAGAGCTAGAAAGAACAAATCATCACTTGAGTATTGTATTCATTGTTTTATCTAGCTTGTTTGTGCAATGTGTAGGTATAGGTACATCCATCATTATGCAAAACATTTCAACATGTGGTAAAAAATGGGCTCCCACAAGGGTTGAGCCCAGCATGTTGCCCCTTGATCTTAAGGAGAATTTAAGATAAGCAAAGAGCCTTTCAGATCAATAAATAAGAGCATATCCTGATTGAAAGTCAATGACAACACCAATGTAGCATGAGATAGCCTCCAAGGCAAGATAGTCAAACATTAGATCAATATCAACTAAAGAGATAGTCCCATCAAGTGCATTATAGCTAGAGTCCATATGGAGTAGCAATTAAAATAGGTATTTACCACTTTTTTTGTGAATGAAGTGTAAAGTTTCTATTGAATGCATGAAACAGTCCTATATATGTAATAGAGAGGAACAACTTGATAGTCATGATTGATATAGTAGTATAAGTGCTATGGAAACTTTCTAGCATGCAAGAGAAATCATAAGAATAAAATGTCTAATTGCCTTACGAATCATATGGAGAAGAAAACTATTGTATTAAGGCCAAGAAGAGCTTACAAATGCCATTTACATAGTGGGGCAGTCAACAATATATAACATAGCTATAGAGTGCAAGAGACAAGTGTATAGTCAATTAGAAACACCATTCACAACTATGCAAAAAGGGACAATCACTTGAGAGCAGTTTGCAAGAGCAGTCATCTAACCTCCCAAGTCATTAGCATAGATAGAAGGAGCCTTCGGAGATAGTCTCACCATGAAGAACTTTTATAGTCATAGCTTCAAAAAGAGCAAAAGAATGTCAAGAGTAACCAAGACCATGGAATAGCATAGTTCAATCTTGAAGGAGGGTATAATCACTGCCATAGAAGCCTTTTAGTCATCAAAGGGCATATAAGATAAAGCCATAGTTATGGAGTAATGAGATAGTCATACTCAGCACTAGCAAAGCAGTGAACAAGTCTCCTGATAGAGGTAAGCCATGGTGTAGTGAGAACAACCTTAGAAAGAAAGACACAGTGAGCTTCAAAGACTATTTATAGGTGGGTCATCCCACAATAATGGGTTACACTTTTTGGCCAAACTTGACATTGAAATCAACATTTTGAACTAAATCTTCACTTTTTGACACCTATAGCCGCTAAACCATTAGGAATTTGAAGATGATGTGAACTAGTGATTTGTGAGATTTTGTTTGTAGATTCTAAATATATATTTTTGAAAAAAAATGGGAGTTAAATTGTAAAAAAAAATTTGTCTCCTTTGATAACTAATTTTTAATAGTAAACAACATTGTTTTAAAGTGATGTTTATTTTGTAGCACCTAACTTTTTTTCTACAAAGGATTAAATTCTGATTCTTTTGAATTTAGATTGGTAACACCAATATATAGGGCATGCATTTGGTTTCATAATTTTTTGTTGAATATATATTTTTAATTATGTGTTGAAGTCAAACAAATTATAATTTAGACATAGGCGTATTTCGTAAAACATAATCTTTTTGTATATATTGAAAATTTTTCTTTTTTTTGTTGAAACAAGGACATCAATATCTAGGGAATAGATATGTTTCAGAATTTTTTTTCACTAATTTACTAATTTTCCATGTGTGTAGAATAGAGAATTTGATGTTCGGTAAAAACCTACATTCACAAGAAATACAAAATAAATATAATAATCAAATTAAATATATTTAAAATTGTACTTTTTGGGAAGCTTATAATGAGGACTACATACTTACAAAACATTAATTTTAAATGAATTCATTTGATCCGTCAAAAGGTAAATCAAAGTGGTTTTTTATCAGCATTTTGATAGGTGTAGAGAAGACTCCATTATAGGTATGGTTTAAAACTAGTGAGGTTCTATCTAAGGGGGTTTGATCAAACCCTCTTCAATTAAAATCCTTTAAATGGAACCTTTCAAGGCTTAAATCATTATATTTTCTAAAAATATGTAATTTCAGTAAAAATCAAGATGTCCCTGAAAGTGTAACCCATTATTGTGGCAACACCCAGGCCACTGGTAGAGCAGATGAAGAATACAAACTCCAAATTACAAGGCATCAAGATCAAGTGTGTAGAGAAACCTTAAGGAGCAAGTGAAATGCATTACAAGATCATGCAATGAAGGATACAAGTTCAACCATAAGAATTAAGATCCATCTACAGTCATAGTAATAGCATATACCAGATAAAGCCACAGTTATGGAGTAATGAGACAATCATTTTTGTCCTGCAAGGATGAGTATGACTTAGTAGATAAAAGAGAAACCATCATGTATCTGAGAGCATTCCATAGAAATCAAGAGGATCAGCCATACAAGTATCCTGTAGTAGGTGAAGTACATTACAAGGACAATAAATCATGAAGAGAACTCATAGTGTCACCAGTGATAAGATAGAATACACGCAATACAATTTTATGCTATAAGAACCGTGAAGAGTACAACTATAGGTGCAGTGAACATTTAGAAGATACAATGAGCTTAAAGTGACTATAGATAGGCCATTGTCACTTTCATTAGTGAAGAATATGAACTTACAATTACATATACAACCATATGGAACAATAGAGTATACAAGTCTCATCCATGGTCATTAGATAAGAAGGAATGACTTATAAATGAAGAAGACAACCTTTTCTAAGTACAGATGCATACAAGTTTATATGAGTCAAGATGGAGAAGTAGAGAAAGGAAAGGATCACAGTTTTTCTTTTAGCTAACTATCACTAAAGCAAATGAACAACATTGTGTGAAGGGACTTGAAGAAGTGTCGTGTATGTAAACCCTAGTAGGGTTTGTAGTAAATAAAGAAAAAAACCCTTTCATCTCTCTTTCAATGAAGACCGAGAAAATATGATACAGGAAAAAAGTGAACAAGATAATAAGAGCAGTGAAGTCCTCTTTTGTAATAGAGATAGCAAGTATAGAGAGTGAGAAAAGGAAAAATGGAGTATATTGTTCACCAAACCCTACTAGGGTTTACATACAATAGGTAAAGCTTTTTTACCTTTTTTCAAACAGATACATACTTATTCCTATTATAGTCATGCCATGAGTGAAGGATCAAAGCATTTAAGGAAATATAAGCTACGATTTATCTTTTCAAAGAGTTTTTCACGAAACCCTCATAGTCATTGTGCCATGAAGGCCGAACAAGAGGAAGAAGAGTGTACAAAGCAAGATACAATAAAATACAAGAATACCAGTATAAACAACTATCATTTTTTCCCTTATTCCTTATACCAAAACAGAGCAAAAATGGAGCAGGCGCATAAACAAAAGAGGAGTTTTTCTTTCACCATGTTGCTATTCAAAAAACCAGAATGGATGCAGCTAATGGAACAACAAACAAAGAAGTTTCAACACCATTTTTTTTAGGAAAAGAAAGATATACAGAAGAGAGATTTACTTGAGCCATGATGAGGATGAAAATAGCTTAGAAGCAGCAATATAAACCTTAGGAATGCCTCCAAAAATAGTATCAAACCCTTGCATGTCGACAGGCACAACAACCATGAGGAGAAAGTAAAAGTGCAAAATAAGGATTTTAGGGTTCAAACTTTCTTTTTGGTTGAATGTCGATTATGGGCATGATGGTTTTTTTTACTTCTCTTTTGTGTGATCATCACTATCTAAAAGTGCCCAAGGTCAACATTCATAAGTGTTAGAACCTAATGATGCAAAAGGAGCCCATGGGGCCATGTTTTTGTTTTGATTTTCATAAGGTTTCTTGATGTAAGAAGATCAAGTAGCACATATATATGCATGGAGATGCAATGATTTAAAACAATGGCATGGGAGTCATAAGAGTGAGGTGATTATGTAAATCAAAAGGGAGTTATAAGGAGTTATCATTTTTAAACCTTTTGAAAATAATTACCCTCTTTTTTGCATGACTTAGAAATTGGTAAACAAATGTAAACAAATAATAAAGTATTGCAATTATAAATTACTTTATTATTTGTCACAAAGTTATATAAGTCAAAAGATAAACAAATTTATAACAAATATTAAAGTAAATCATGTTAATTACTTTATTATTTGTTCACATTGTTTTCCTCATCCTAAAATCATGCAAAATCAGGAGATGGAGTTAATTGAGGCATTTGGGGATCTTTTGCATGATTTTTGGTCAAACTTGGAGGGGTTTGGAGTTCCACATGGTCAAACTGATAGAGAGTGATAGTTTGGAGCTATTTTAGCTCAAATTGGATCAGTTATAACTCTTCTTTTTAGGGATTTTCTCTCCTACTCATGAGAGAGTTTTGTGGAGATATTTTTGATGTTGAGTTGAATTGCAGTGCTTTTTTCATGCACTTGGTAGTTCATTTTTTGATATATTGGAGAAAAACTTATGTTTTTCTTAGTTCTTGCATTCTATTCTCTTTTACACATTTCAAAGAGGTAGAGTTTGTTTGTAACTCATTTTCAGATCTATATAGTACAATAGGTTACAGGTTCATTTTTGGTCTTATGCAGTGCTTTTCCTTCTATTTCCATTTAGAATACATCAAATTTGCCTTTTCAGATTAATGCAAGTGCTTTCATGAATGATTTGATGAAATTATTGTGTTTTAACCATTAAAACCTTTAAGTTTGTCTCATTCATTATTATACATCCATCATAGGTCTTAAGTCATGCTTATTTTCTTTTTTGTCTTGAAACTATGAAAATTTATTTTCCTGTTAAAATAACAAACTGTTTGGCCTGCTTTAGAAACACTTTCGTGATTAAGTCATCATTTCTGAATTGTGTAAATAGTGTTCTTAGAGATAGCTATGAATCATTTTGCAAGTTTTATCATTATATAGGTGCATCACCACAATTTATTTTTAGTTTATTGTTCCTTTTCATTCTTTCTATCCCTTTTCTTGCAAAGTCAGTCTATCATTGGATCAATCATAAGGGAACCAACCCACAATCTAGAGGTCTACCTTCACCATAGGGCACCCACAACCTGAAGGTATTCCCATGTTACATAGGATTGCTGAGCTTCACAACTTTGCATAACAGGTGCAAACCTAGGTGATAACAATTAAAATAATGGATATCTATTTTGGGGAGCTAGGAATGGATATCCATTATCCTCAAGCTAATATTTGTCACTAAGCACCCTTTATACTAGCTCATTAGTATTGTAGACCAAAGATCTCTTAACAATAGATTACTTATCAAGTTATAATTCAACTAAATATGTAAAACTAAATTAATATCCCCAAATCTAACTTTAGTTATAGTTTCATACTTCATGTAGGACTTGTGAAGACATAGAAATACAAAACTCTTTGAAGATGGTTAATCAAGTGTAGGTTCTCAATATATGTGGCTAAGGAGGTATCAATGAGTTTCTACAAACTAGTAGGACCATAAATTACACTAATCTACATGGAATAGATGATGATATTCAATATAAATAATGATGAATCAACCATTTGTGATAGGTACCTATTCTAATGGGAAATAGAGTCAAGAACCCAAGAAAGGGTGAAAAACATTTATGCAAAGCTTATCAAGTCAACAAAAACTTTACTATGGAATCCAATTTGTCTAGTTTTAGATTCATCCAAAATGAAATTCAATGAAATGAAAATACATCAACTAAAGTAGGGTTTCTAGAGACCATGTATATGATCCTCAATATCCCTTATGTGGGTTTGGAAAAGTACATTTACAGATAGCATAGAAGCTTCCTATTAAAACTTGATGATAAAGACCAACCTCAAACCTACTATAAGCCAACAAATGTGGCATACCATAAGTAAGATATATTACATGTATTGTCAAAAATACTGCACTAACTATGGAAAATCTACCCCTAATGATTAGTATTTACTTACAACTCCTTCACCAAACTTCACACAAATCTCTCCCACAACCTTTCTCAATTTTGAAGTACCCCATTTGATCACCATAGAATACACTAGTACATTCTACTCTATACACAAAAATGTCCAAAGATCAAGAAGATTTCCATATAGAGAGCCTGTGTTTATAGCCAACAATCCTACCAAGATCTTCCATGTAGCTAATAATTGTTTCAATTTGCACCATTGCATCTCAAGTATATAATCATTTAATTAAATTTATCAAGTAAAAAACTTTCCTAAAAACTAATTTCATTCTACACTATTGAATCTAGGCATTAAGAAATTATAGAGAACATAGCATGCTTAATCATGACTCATGTATTGAAGTACATTCCTTTAGATCATACTTTTCATAGACATGGAAAATCTTCCATAGATTTACAGGTAGCATGCCTTTTGAAACTTGACTTAATTATATATTTTGATGTCAATTAAATGGATGGAAGATAACTTGAAACCAATTAGTCAACCTCCATCATTCTCCATGAATATTTTTAGGCATGCCTTGATCCCCATTAAAAATTCCTAAACTATACCATATCTTATCAAAAACTTAGTAGCCAAATCATATATACCTCTACAATTATTTGCCATGTAATTATAATAATTCCCTCAACCACCACCACTAAATTTATTCAACTAAGCTATTAATACCAATTCCTAAGTTCTTGGTCAAATTTGCATTTAAATTATTCCCTTGGATTCTCCCATATTCTCATGTTTTCCATTCTACCCTATTGGCTAACTAGTTTGAAATTTAATCTTGGCCAACAACTTAGATGTATCACTTTTTAGATCAATGGCTACAAGCAATCAATGGGCCTTCAAAACTCTTACTGCTTGATCAACCTATCCACCACAAACAATTAGAACATGTCATGTGTTCATCTCCCATTCCTCTTATCATTTCACTTACACTTTACTTTTGGCCAAGTTAATGAGAACCTACGATCAATGGTTGTGACATTTTTCCTTCAAGATATATGCATTTGATAGATCAATGGATGCATAAGATGCATGATCCCCTAATCAATCAATATAATGCAATTGATAAGATTGTGACATATAACCATCTAATCCACAATCCATATGATTCTAGAATATAACAAAACTTGCAAAGAAATATGGTTGAGTAGATACAAAGGGCCCACCATCACTTGGCAGTGGATCCCATCTAGCATTATTCAATTTGTTCACACAGAGAAATACCCTTGTAAAAATACCATATGTTCATACTTTAATTGGTATACTTTGATTTTGGCCACTAATGAGAAGCTACGATCAATGGTTGTGACCATTTTTCCTTCAAGATCTATGCATTGATAGATTAGTGCATGCATAAGATGTATGATCCCCTAATTAATCGATATAATGCAATTGATAAGACTGTGACATATAACCATTTAATCCACAATCCATATGATTCTAGAATATGAAAAACTTGCAAAGAAATATGGTTGAGTAGATACAAAGGGCCCACCATCACATGATAGTTGATCCCATGTAGCATTATTCAATTTGTTCTCATAGAGAAAGACCCTTGTAAAAATACCATATTCATACTTTAACCGACCCTTTGGTTTTGTTCACCACCTTATTTCAACCACACATAAGTTTTGGTTTTGTTAACATAGGAAAACATAACGGATATCCATTTTACATAATGGATATCCATTTTGTAGAACAAATATCTATTACCTAGATATTTGTTGCCCAAAGAATTGGGCTTTAGGTAATCAATATCCATTTTCAAAATGGATATCCGTTATGTAAAAACCAAAAAAGGAAAAAGGAATATTGTTGGGCCCAACAACCATGCCCACAGACCCTCTTCTTTCGAAAAACTCGTGATCTCTACCTGTTACAGTAAAAAAACACTTTTATGCACTTTTAGACATTCAATTTTCTTGTTACAATCATAAGGCTGATATTTTTGTTCCGCTAATGGGAAACAACAATTGTATTAAAGTAAAAAGGAGGAGGAAAGTTACAATGGGGGAAATTAAAGCAATTAGGGAAAAGGATAGAGCAAGGAAGAGGATTAGAAGACCATGTTTCGTGGATGCTCATCAAGGTGAAGCTTCTTCTTTACCATATAAGGACATACATATTGAAGGTGTTAATGTTAAATATAATGAAATGTTAGATAAGAATGAAACTGACCATGATATTGCAAATGAAAATGTTGCGAAATATTATGAAACACCTATTGATAAGAGCAATATCATGGACAAAGAAGAAGAACAACATAGACATTTTCTTGAAGAAAGTGGATATGGATCTCATGATGTTGAATTTGTACTCGATAATCCATTTGTTGATAAAATTGATGAGGTTGATCACATGGATGAAACAATGAAAATCAATGTATCTCCAAATTACATAAGAAGAGAGGACATTTTTCAAGAAGAGAATGAGCATGATGAAAATGTAAAAAATCCAAGAACCCCAAAATGGTTACTTGAAATTGATGAGAACATAATGGAAAAACTTGAAGGCAAGAGGTCATCACAAACGGTTCGGTTGTGGGCTTCAAAACTATTCAATGAATACTTTGAGAATAAAACATTAACCGAACAATGCCAACTTTTTGTTCAATTACTAAAGATGTACAAAATGAGACCTTTACTAAATAAATTAAAGATTTGGTTAAACAAAGTGTTCAATTAGAATAAAATTATTGTTAGAAGCCTTTTCAATACACTCAATTCCATTGGAAAGACTAGCAAGGAGAAAGATAAAAGAGCTTCTCATAGAGTAATAACAACCTCAATAGTGAGCAAACAATTAAGAAAGGCTAGATTAATGAGGCAAACTTGTGCTGACTTAAGCTTGAATCGTAAAACATTGTCAAAAGCACTAGCATTAAGATCAAGACTAGATAGTCCTCTTGGAAATGATACTTGGGCTTTCAGTGGTAGGCTTCCATGAGTTGATAAGAAGCTAATCAATAGCACAAAGGAAGAAATTGAATGATTTTGGCACACTAATTCTAGGGTATCACCGAATGCAAAAGATATTTTAAAGTTAAAAAGTGGTGATAAAGACTGCAGACCACATCCTAAACATTACTTGGAATGTAGCCAAACAATATTGTACAAACAATATTGTGAAACACACCCAGGTATGACAATCTCACAAAGAGTATTTGAATCTCTTAAGCCATTTTATCGTGTTCCTCTTAAAATTTGAATTACATGTTGTTGCAAATACTATGTAGAGTTTTCTATGTATCATGAATTATTATGCAATATTCATTCTACTTTGCACACTATCAAAATGCTACAAGAGTGTGGTACAATTCAACTACCAAAGTCATCTAGGGACTTATTGGATTTATTTCTATGTATTAGAGATGATGGTTGCATTTTCTACAAGAATGATTGTTTAAATGAGAAGTGTTTATAATATGGTGGGTTATCAAAGTTTATATCATGTTTTCATGAGGGCAGCGAGCATGATTTTAGAAAGAGAATGGTTGAGAAAAAGAGATATGAGATAGTGAAATACAATTTGAAAAGTGGAGGTGAAGGTTCTAGATTGAGTTGATTGCAAGAGAGGTAAGTATTGCTAATTTTATTGATGATTTCAAGAAAAATCTTTTCTACAAGTATGCCAGACATAGCCACAAGTCTCGATGGTTAGATCAATAGTTCAGGATGTGTAAATACTTTTTCCTGATTGGAACTATTGTCTATGTAGTTGATTTTGTAGAAAACTACACGTTGCAACCCCAAAATGAAGTGCAATCCCAGTACTACAATTCTATTCAGGTTGCTATTTTTGTTCACATCACATACATACATGCCCCCGAGAGTCTAGAAGAGAATAGGAAGATTGTCAAAGAATACCATTTTTATATGAGTGATGATCGATCTTATTCATTAGAGTATGTGCAATATTGTTTTCAACAAATTTATGGGTAGAAAGAAAAATATATTAGAATGGATCAACATCTCATTTGGTCATATAATTGCATCGGTCAATTCAAGAATGCTTGTATGTTCTATTGGTTGAGCAGAATACATGCAGAGAAGGGTATACCTCATATTTAGAATTTCTTTTTAAGCTGGGCTTGGAAAAGGGGAACATGATGGAGTGGGTGTATGCGTGAAGAGAGCTCTTTTTAAAGAACAACTAAAGATTAGAGGTGGTCCTACATTTAGTGATGTAGATTCTATTGTTAAGTGGTGTAACTATGCATTGTCACAAGGAGTGGCTCTTGATTCAGAATGCGCAAGTTCTTTTGGTTGGTTGATGAAGGGATAGTGAGAGAGAAATTGGATTGTCAAAGAATCAATGAATCATCAAAGATGCATTCATTTCTAATCTCAGATGTAGACATGAGAATTATCTTGTTTTTGCCATAGTTTTATTAAATGTGATTGGGATAATTACGAGTCAAGTGAGTGGGTAGATGTATGGATTCCACAATATTTAACCCCTTTATCTCAAGGTCAATCATCTTTAGTCAATGACATGGAGAGATCATTTAACTATGAACATCTTCTAAACCTTGTACAACCAGGTCATGTTTATGCAGTTGTTGCACCACATGGAAATGAAGAGAGATAAGACTATTGGTTGGCACAATGTATACAGGGAAAACAAAAGCTAACATGACCTACGACAGATGATGATGGGTTCACATATCTTACAGGATCAGTTGTTATTGTTGGGACTTGGTTGCGAACATATATGATTAAAAAGAATGGCATCCCTGCATTTGAAGACTTTGAGAAGCATAAAACCATATTGATGTATTTGCACCTAGTTGTAGCAACAAATGTTAAGTTACTAAAGCATCATACAAAACCAAAAAAAAAACAACTATGGACAATTAGTAATGTTGATCATGAAGCAATATTGGATACTCTAAAGGTAAGAGATGACCCCTTAGGTATGTTTGACTAGCATTTAAAATTCTAGATGGATAGGTATGATAATTTTTATCTTGTTCTTTTTTTTTTCTATTTTTTAGAATTGTTTTATTAAAAATCTTGTTTCTTTAACTATAATGCATGCTTTTGACTATACAGGACTGCGAATGAGGTTATTTTACATGGCATCGTAGATGTGAGGTACAATTTTTAGTGTTCATTTGTGTTTCTTAATATTTTTCTTTCTAGCTTTTTGTACATACTAATTTCTAAATTCATTTTGTGCATATCCTGCAATCAAGGCATTCCATGAGATGACATCTCTTTGATGTGTTCTTCCAAACAGTTCATATGCCTTATCTGTGCTTCTACATTTTGCATACATGTATCACAGGGTAATTATAACTACAACATCTAACAAAATTCTCATAACCTTAAAGCAACAAATATATTTTGTGCATATCTTGCAATTATTGCATTCCATCAGACATCTCTTTGAGTTGTTTTGTCAAATAGTTCATGTGGCTTGTCTATGCTTCCACACTTTGCATACATGTCTACTAAGGTAGTTGTAACTACAACATCTAAAAAATTCTCATATCCTTAAAGCAACAAATCTATTTTGTGCATATCTTGCAATCATTGCATTCCATCAGACAACATCTCTTTGAGTTGTTTTGTCAAATAGTTCACGTTGCTTGTCTATGCTTCCACACTTTGCACAAATGTCTACTAAGGTAGTTGCAGCTACAACATCTGACAAAATTCTCATATCCTTAAAGCAACAAATCTATTTTGTGCATATCTTGCAATCATTGCATTCCATCAAAAAACATCTCTTTGAGTTGTTTTGTCAAATTGTTCATGTGGCTTGTGTATGCTTCTACACATTGCATACATGTCAACTAAGGCAGTTGCAACTACAACATTTGACAAAATTCTCATAGCCTTAAAGCATCAAATCTATTTTGTGCATATTTTGCAATCGTTACATTCCATCAGACAACATCTCTTTGAGTTGTTTTGTCAAATAGGTCACATGGCTTGTCTATGATTCCACACTTTGCATACATGTCTACCAAGGCAGTTGCAACTACAACATCTAAAAAAATTTGATTGGGATGCTGTCAATACACTATAGCCCAATTTGATTGGGACACATGGGGAACAAAAAAGGGCCTCCACTAGCATAAACCCACCCACCCGACCTGTCAACACCAATAGTTAGGTCCCACAAGGTGAAGAATGCAAAATATGGCTCTTGGCACCTTTACACTACATGTCACTGAGGCATTTTGCAAGAATGCATCCGTTGTTGGCACAGTCAAACGATGTTGAGTTGGTTAAAACTGAGAGAGGCTACTATGGAGAGGCCTAACATCCAGCCATAGGTCCAAATGGATCATTCATAGGTGCCATGAAGTGTGATAACTATTATGTCAAAGTCTGGCAATTTTTGGCTCTTAGGTCTCTTAAGAGTCTTTGTCGGTACATTGTAGCCCAAATTGATTGGGACACATGGGGGACGAAAAAGGGCCTCCACTAGCATAAACCCACCTACCTTGACCTATTAACACTATCAATTAGGTCCAAATGTGAATTATGCCAAATGTATCTCTCTCCCTATGTAATCATCTTCGTTGTCTTCAAGGGTAAAATGTTCACTCCCCCATAAACATTGGAATGCACAGAGGGCACAACTTATTCTGGTCTTTCCATAACCCATATAGAAGGTGAAATGAGGGTATACTAGACCTATAGACAATGAAATGATAGGAAAGTCATGTTAAACATATAGAAGGTGAAATGAGGATATGTTATACATAAAGAAGGTGAAATTAGGATAAGCAAATCATGTCAAACATGCAGATGCGAGGAAAATGAGGATATGTAAAGTATGTAGACCATATAGAAGGTGAAATAAGGACTGTGAATCATGCCAAATGTACATCTCTCTCCCTATGTTTCTGTCTCTCTCTCTTCCTCATTCTGGTCTTTCCATAACCTGTATAGAAGGTGAAATGAGGGTATACTAGACCTATAGACAATGAAATGATTATAGGAAAATCATGTTAAACATATAGAAGGTGAAATGAGGATATGTCATACATAAAGAAGGAGAAATGAGGATAAGCAAATCATGTCAAACATGTAGATGCAAGGAAAATGAGGATATGCAAAGTATGTAGACCATATAGAAGGTGAAATGAGGATTGTGAATCATGCCAAATGTACACCTCTCTCTCTATGTCTTTCTCTTTCTTCCTCTCTACCTCATTCTGGTCTTTCCATAACCCATGTAGAAGGTGAAATGAGGGTATACTAGACCTATAGATAATGAAATGATGATAGGAAATTCATGTTAAACATATAGAAGGTGAAATGAGGATATGTTATACATAAAGAAGGTGAAATGAGGATATGTTATACATAAATAAGGTGAAATGAGGATAAGCAAATCATGTCAAACATGTAGACGTGAGGAAAAAGAGGATATGCAATGTATCTAGACCATATAAAAGGTGAAATGAGGATTGCAAATCATGCCAAATGTACATCTTTCTCCCTATGTCTCTCTCTCTCTCTCTTCCTCTCTACCTCATTCTGCTCTTACCATAATCTATATAGAAGGTGAAACGAGAGTATACTAGACCTATAGACGGTGAAATGATGATAGGAAAATCATGTTAAACATATATCTAAGGTGAAAAGATCTTAAGAAAATAATATCAAACATATAGAAGGTGAAATGAGGATATGTTATACATGTAGAAGGTGAAATGAGGATATGTTATACATATAGAAGGTGAAATGAGGATACATTATACATATAGAAGGTGAAATGAGGATACGAAAATCATGTCAAACATGTGGACCTATGAAATGAGGATATGTAAAGTATGGAGACCACATAGAAGGTGAAATGAGGATATGCAAATCATGCCAAACATGTCTCTCTCCCTACATGGAGACCTACAGACCATGAAATGAGGATATGATATTGAAACATGGAGTATATATGATATTGAAACATACTTCCATTTAAGATGTACACCTATTTACATTTCCAAATGCAAAAACTGTTGAATTTGGGTTGTGGATGACATTTATTTGCATAAAATAGATAACGAAGTGGGTAAACACACAAACATGTCTTTGCTCATTAATACAAAAATAACTATCTTGGATTGAATGAAAAACATCACAAGTTTTGTCATTTTTAACATGTATCTTGCATGTTTAACATGTAAGATGAGAAATAATCAATGATTATCATATCAAAAGTAGTTTCTATATCAAATCTAGTGTTCTAAGAAAAGCTAACATGTCAAAGCTAGTGTTCTTGAATGAACAAATCTCACATGTCAAACATTCTAAGAAACTCATATATCTAACTAAAACTACAATCACATGGAAATTAAGATCAAGTTATGTATTGAGGTATGAAACTACATATATCATCTTTCTATTGATAACTGAGAGGGGGGTGAATCAGTTATCTTAATTAATTTAACTTTCTGTTCTTCAACTTAAAGAAGCATACATAACCATGAAAGAAGAAATAAACTCAATACACATAACACAATGATTTTGATGTGGAAGACCCTATTAAGGGAAAAACCACGGGGTGACTAACCCAAGATTGTATTCTCTGCTAAAAGAATAAGATGGTACAAAATGGCACTTGCCAATTAGGGCTCACTGCCTGAGCACAATGCTCACAAGAGGCTCACTACCTACAATAGATTATACAAGGAAACTAGATACTTAAACTGATGAGAAGCATCCACATATGCTTAGGTTCAGTTTCGGTTATGCTCAATACACTGATCTACTACACTTCATTCTTCCTTTGCCTTAGTGCTGCTGTACTGTCACATACTAGACCTCTATCTCTATTTCCACACTATTCTCTGCTCTTTTTCACACTTCACACATATACACACACCTTCGCATCCAAATCCATCTTATATATATAGCTACACCAATGATTTCAACACCTTTCTAGTCAGCATCTGGAATAGTCCATATTTTCCAAAACTCTGGTCTGTCAGCTAAATCCTTGCTTATCAGGTGATGCGTATCAAGGAGATTCTTAAAGAAGTCATCAATCATGTTGACCAATCATGAATGATACCTCAGGAAACTTGATCACCATCAATATCTCATCCAGAAAAAGGTCTGATGTTCTGTCGGACAGTTCTTCCTTAGTCTACTTTGTCAAATAGGAACCCAACACTTAGGAGTTCATATCTTCTCACTCTTTCATCACCAGAGGCTCAATCTCTAGAATCTATTAATCATGGTACTCCTCTTGACTTTCGCAAGTCTGTACTTTGCTGAGATACTCCCTCTAAGAGATCCAGACCTGATTATTGGACCTAGATGCATGCTCTGTTCTTGCTTACTGGACCACAACACTCTTCAATCTGACTTCTGGTATAAGCACACCATGTCCTACAGATGGGTGGGATGAACTTTGTTTCCATCAATGACAACACTCATGAAGCTACACTATGTCTCTTGCCAACAATCTCCCCCTTTGGCATTGATGGCAACACTTAGTGAAAAATAACTGTCACATTGCATTCCCCCTTGGCTAATGCTCTGTTCTAATGTACACATTACCGGAGCTCCCCCTTAACTGGATTCCACATTTTTCACTACTCCTCACTCCCCCTTTGACATCAATGGAAAAGGGTAGGGTTTGCACACCAAAATTTCCCAAAATCAATCTATACTTGGCTGCATAAAACATATAGACATGTTTTACTTACATATACTGAATTATATCTTCAAAAGTGGTCTTCAACTATACCACTTTTAACACCCAACTCTTTTTCATCCTGTCCAAAATTGAGATGTGACCACTCAACAGGAATGTAAAAGCTTCTGCCCTTTTTAGATCTGTCAGATCACTGGTCCGGGCTATGGTCTGAGCATCACTTAGGGCCTCATGCATGGCTTCTTAGGGATAATTATCCTTCTAAGTTCACTCAACCTATTTATTCTATTTTTCTTCTCCTTCTCAAGATTCTTTATTTCATTTGTGACTACAATAGTCTGACACTCTTGATTTACTATGGAAGAGGAGAGAGGATCAAAACTTTGAGATAAACTTAACAGTTTATCCTCTTGCTCTTTTGCTTTCTTCTCAATATCCTTGGTCACTTTGGACCAGGATAAACAAAATTTATAAATATCTCCACCATCTTTAAGAGCATTTTCTAATCTCTTTATTCCAATATCCATAACTCTCCTATCATTTTTTATTAGACCTTGTACTTCAGAGAGTCTCTTTTCCAAAAACTCCTTCCAGACCTTTTCTTCTGCTGACTTTTCCAAGGAATCAAAATGTGAATGAACAAAATTTACAAGAGACTTTAGATTACCAGATGTGGAGGCCAAAGGACCCTTTTGGAAGATGGCATGGTCTTCTCCAATACATCGGATGTAACTTCTATGAGCTCATAGTCTTCCATGTGAGACTTCAAGAGTTTTTCTTTTGCCTTTGCTTGAGTAAAGGATGCTAGCTTCATGGTTTGAACTGGGGAGAGGGAATCAAAATTGAATGGACCTTGAAGTAGTTCTGGTTCATCAAATTCCATCATCTCTTTGGTCAAGAAAACTTTAACTACTTCTCCTGTGTCTCTTGCCAGAGACAAAGTTTTCTCCCCTTCTGTAGCCTTAGCACTATCATCTGTGGTCTTCTCTGTTTGATCTTCTTCACTTCCCTTTACTTGTTCTTCTGAACTGATGCTCTCTACTTTTCTTTCTTCTCCTTAAATTCTAGAGTATACAAGAGGATTTGGAATAGAAGTGTCTTCTTCTTCATGAACTTCCTCTTCTGGAGCAGAGGAATCTAAGTCTTTAGCTTTCTCTTCACTTGTCTCATTTTCCTCTTCTGCCACTGTCTCAGTAGATTCTTCTTTGTGATCCATGGCCAAGGGATCATCACCTAAGTCCTCTATAATAGGAATATTGAATCTTTTGTATGCATTTCAGAGGATGTCTTTTGTTTCTTTTTCCACCTTGTCAGTTTCTCCAAGCATAAGCTGATTCATCCTAGCTTTGCTCCAAAACTCATCCTTACAATCTTTGAATATCATATTCTTTTGCTTAGGAGTGATGGAAGGATAGAGTTGAATGGCTATCTATTCCCGGATCTCCATATCCTTTGCTTTGGCATTATTCTTTCTTATTTCAAGTTCCTTCTCAAGGCTTGTAGGAATTAGAGATATGATTTTGATGAAAGCTTTGTTGTAGATATTCAGATACTTGACTGTGGCATCTTGCAGGACCTTTTGGTTAGCTTCACTACATTCATCATAGAATTTTGTTAATGTTTTCAGGTTTCCATCCACAGTGATTGCCTTGATGATATCATTAAGAGTAGGCTTCTCAACACATTTATCTATCTTTTCTTCTTCCTTGTCTAGATCGGTAGAGGATTCTCCGGATACTTTCTTCTTCTTCATCATCTTCTTGATCTCTTCATCAGATTCTGTCTCTTCATCATCTTTGAGGCTTGTGTATGATCTTGTAGCCTTTGTCTTTGTTCTCTTTTCTCCTTTACCCGATGATTTTGCTTCCAATTTTGATGCCTTTGAGCTCTTAGCAGTGGCAGGTGCAGAGCTCTTAGAGGATCTAGTCCGGGAGGGGGCTTCTACTGGAGTACTCTCCTTTTCTGCTTCTTCCTTTTCTTTCTCTGCCCTTTCCATCTTCTCTCTATTTGCATCAAGTGCTTCTTTTGATATGCCATACCTTTTGGCAACATTCTCTACTTCTTTTCTCACTTTTCTCTTCATCTCTAGTTGTCTAAGTTCCACATGAATCTTTACACTCAATTCTTCAAAGGTTCCAAACCTTTCCGCCTTAAGATCCTTCGGTTGGATAAGCATGTGTTGAACATGTAGCTCTACAATTCTCTCATCTACTTCATACCCCATTGGCATGATCCAGACTATCCTTGGCTCCATAGCCTCCATTAGGCACTGATCAGTTTCTACCATAAAGCATACTGTATCCTTATACTTTTCAACCAATGATTGGGGGATTCTTTCTCTGGCCTGTATCAAGCTTTGGAAGTTTTTGAAGTAACCCCACAGAGCTATGTTTTATGCCTTGGCATCACCAAGCCCATGCAAATAATCCCTGATTTATATGGCTACTGGTCTGTCATCTTGTCATATCCAACCACTAGATCTAGGTAGCTCATTCATGTAATAAAAGAATAGACAAAGTATCAATCCACCATATTTGAAAGAGTTCTTCTTGTCCTTCTTTATCTTCTACAAATTCTCCAAAAGTTGGTTTAGAAGGAGCTCACAGAGATCATAGTCAGCATTTTCCTTAAGCATTTGATAAGCAGTGTAAATTACAGTTTCGAGTACTAAATTTTCCCTGCTGGAATGATATATCTTGTAACTGATTATCATGGAGGCAAACTTGATATCTGGATCAGTGATATCTTCTATTGTCATTGCTCTCTTATCAAATTTTGATCATGTTGCCTCACTCACTATCTGATTCTTGACTGACTTGAGAGAAGGTATCCCACCGGATGAGTGTAATCTGGTAGTTGCCCTAATGGCATCCTTGGTTATCTTGAATGGTCTCATTAACCACATAAAGTTGTCATGCAATCTACTCAGAACATACCAGACCCATTCATCTTCTGCAAAATAGGGGAAATGAATGTATTGTCCAAAATGCTTGTCTCGGATGGCTTTGTACTGAGGTTTTAGTTCAAATGATTCATCTATTAGCTACTTGTGATATATATCCATCAACTTAGATTCCCTAAAATCTTCAATATTGGCATGAATGTATGCCCTAACATCTTCAACATGTAAAACCCCATGTAGAATGCTAGAAAAGGCACCTAGGGGATCAACTTCTAGGGATTTGTATGGATGTTTCTTGAATTTTGGATGCGGTCTATCAGTGATCTTTACAAGATTTGGTGTAGTCATCTTTCAAAAGATTCAGAGAGAGATTTCAAGAAAGGAAAATACCTTTTACACTTTTAGGGTTCACAGAATGAGCTGAAAAGATCGTCAGTTGACTTGAATTCTACAGTTGATTCTTGAGAGAGATGAGCAAACTTGTTTGCAGAGCTTTTCTTATCTTTTTCACTAATGCAAATGTGCAAATGACAAGCAAATGAACCCTTTTATCTCTGAACAAACTCTAATTCCATATTGTAATAAAAGCACAACTTAAGTCATTTTGGTTGCCTTGTTCTCCTTGTTCTGATAAAGATTTTTTTAGATCACTGAGATATACATAGAGTTTTTCTTGATGATTAGTGACAATCTATCTCCCTTTCCCCAAACATTTGATCTATCCGTAGATCAAGATACTTCAAATTTGAATCATACTGGATCTGTCTGTAAAAATCATGTTCTTACCGGATGACTGTTAAACTGGATTAATCTTGGAAGATTAATCTTTTCAAAACTTCTTGCGGATCTTCCATATCTTTACCATGGCTTATTTAGATATTTCTCTAAGAACCCTTTGATCCGCAATCTTTCATGTGCCACTTTCAGGCACCTATTAACTGGCTGTGGGAAAATGTTTTTCTTTTGTTAGTCCCCCTGAGCCAGAGCTCATCTATTTAGTTTCTGGAAGGAATATCAGCACCAGATTCTCGTGCGGATCCATCCCCATCATTTTTTTTACTTCTCTTCACCCATATCTTGTTCATCTCTCTTTGAATTTCATCCACATTCACTTTTCCTTTTCCTTTGTCTTGGTTTTGATTATGATGCACTGGATCCTTTTTGTCCTGATTCTTACTTCTACAGAATTTGGCAATATGACCGGATCTATTGCAATAGTAGCAAACAACATTTCTTTGCATATTTGACTAATATCCTCTTGATCTACACTAATTAGCCATATGTCCCATTCTATTGCATGCAAAACATCTACCATTGAATGAATTGTTCATTTGCATATTTTTGCATTCATGAGTTTTCTGACCATACCTTTTGCAATTAAAGCACTATTCAGAGAAGGAAGAATTAGTCTGATTCATTCTTCTTCTGCACTAATTTTCTTTATGACCAAAGTTATTGTAAGTGTGGTAGTAGCCATTGAAGGAAGGATATCTTTGAGCATTTGGTTGCCTTACTGGAGGTCTTCTAGGCCTGTTTCTTGGATTTTCTGATCTGGAGTTTTTCTGACCAGATCCAGAGCTTTCACCTTTTCATACCCCAAGAATTGCTTGTCATCTACCCTCTTTTATCTTTGAAGATGAACTTCAAGTTGAGTAGAGCTTATCTTGAATTTCTCTTTGTATTCATTTGTTGTTTGAAGATCCCTTTTAAGAGTGTCAATCTGATTCTCAAGTTGTTCTTCATTATCTCTGGCTTCTTCAAGATCAGATTCTAGATGCCTAATTATTCTATCCATTTTGTGGTAGTCTTCTGATTTCTCCTTTAGAGTTTGTCTTAGATCATCTTCAATTTTTCTTTTCTCTTCAATTTCTTGGGTGAATTTCATAACTCTTGATTCCATTTCATGTCTTACCATAATGACCTCTTTTGATAATTTTTCACATAACTTGGTTTTCTCCTTCAAATCTTCATTTGTATCATTGACTTCACTTTGACTTGCCAATTGCTGAAGTAGATCCTTTCTCTTTTTCATAGAGATACTCAGTTTCCCTTTTAGTTCATTTATGAAATCATCAGCCTGTTTGAGTCTTTTCTTTAATTCATTGACTTCAAAGTTAGATTGCTCAAGATCATCTAGCATAGACTAAAGTTGTTCCCTCATACCATACACATCCATTTGAATTCCCAGATCTTCCTCAAGGTGTTAGGCTCTACTTGGAGGAACTTGGTTCTGATACCAATTTTTGATAACTGAGAGGGGGGTGAATCAGTTATCTTAATTAATTTAACTTTCTATTCTTCAAATTAAATAAGCATACATAACCATGAAAGAAGAAATAAACTCAATACACATAACACAATGATTTTGACGTGGAAAACCCTGTTAAGGGAAAAACCATGGGGTGACTAACCCAAGATTTTATTCTTTGTTAAAAGAATAAGATGGTACAAAATGGCACTTGCCAATTAGGGCTCACTACCCGAGCACACTACTCACAAGAGGCTCACTGCCTACAATAGATTATACAAGGCAACTAGATACTTGAACTAATGAGAAGCATCCACATATGCTTAGGTTCAGTTTCGGTTAAGCTCAATACACTGATCTACTGCACTTCATTCTTCCTCTGCCTTAGTGCTACCGTACTGTCACGTACCAGACCTCTATCTCTATTTCCACACTATTCTCTGCTCTTTTTCACACTTCACACATATACACACACCTTCCCATCCAAATCCATCTTGTATATATATCTGCACCAATGATTTCAACACCTTTCTAGTCAGCATCTGGAATAGTCCATATTTTCCAAAACTCTGGTCTATCGGCTGAATCCTTGCTTATCAAGTGATGCGTATCAAGGAGATGCTTAATGAAGTCATCAATCATGTTGGCCAATCATGAATGATACCTCAGGAAACTTAATCACCATCAATATCTCATTCAGAAAAAGGTCTGATGCTTTGCTGAACAGTTCTTCCTCAGTCTACTTTGTCAAACAGGAACCCAACACTTAGGAGTTCATATCTTCTCACTATTTCATCATCGGAGGCTCAATCTCTGGAATCTATTAGTCATGGTACTCCTCTTGACTTTCCCAAGTCCGCACTTTGCTGAGATACTCCCTCTAAGAGATCCGGACCTGATTATCAGACCTAGCTGCATGCTCTGTTCTTGCTTACCAGACCACAACACTCTTTAATTTGACTTCCAGTATAAGCACACCATGTCCTACAGATGGGTGGGATGAACTTTGTTGCCATCAATGACAACACTCATGAAGCTACATTGTGTCTCTTGCTAATACTTTCTACCAAGATAAATAAATCAATCTATAATGTGTTGTTGATCATAACTCAACCTTTATAAACTGATTATACATTAAACTTTTAAGTTTCAATGTACACTAGTACAAAAACAACAATATGTTATTTAAAAAACTACTAATAACTACTTATAAATGACTGCACCTGGTCATGTGACCATTAGTAGTTTATTGCCAGTCATTTATAACGCAACCAATTTTATGACTAAACCAATTTTAGTCATTTATTTGGTTGTTTTGATTGATCGATTTGGTAGTATATTTAGTCATTGATTTATTCATATTATTCACTGAGCTTGGTCACGTGACCATTAGTAGTTTATTGCCAGTCATTTATTTGGTTGTTTTGATTGATCAATTTAGTAGTATATTTTTAGTCATATTTATTCATTGATTTCTATCAATTGGTAGTATATTTAGTCATATTTATTGACTAATTTCTGTTAGTTGGTAGCATATTTAGTCAATTGGTAGTTTATTTAATTGTTTTTGAGGTTTAAACATAAAACACAAAAAAACATAATCAATCATTCATTTGCACATAATGAAACAACTATTAAGAAGGCAAAATACTAAAATTTTATTAAGAAAAGGTGTTCTTACAATAGATACAAGACTTAAATATGTATTTGCTTTGAAAAATGTGTTACAATGTGTGTTTCTCAATGCTGTGACTAAGAAAATTGAGTTATAATGCTCTATTTTTTTCTTATTGAGCTCCAAAACATGAAATAACTACTTGAAAAATGAATCCGAAATATTTCATCATGGACTTTTACATCTCAAAATCTGAATAAATGTATCAAAACATGCTTAATATTTCTAATTGTTGCATTACTTCTTCTTCTTTATGTAATAGAAAGCAAATAAGTAAGTTACTTTAACATGTTCTTTGAAAGAATATTTACCTTCTTGACTCTACAGATCTTCTTAGATCTATTCTTAGAGGAGCACAAAATGATAAGAGGAGAACAAAACACATTCCAAATGGTTTAGGGTGAATCAGACTTACAACATATCCACTCCTTCAACCATAGTACTTCTGTACAACAGTGATGCTACTATCATATTTGCCTCTGTATGTATCAACAAATGTAAAGTATTTAACTGAGTATGTAAAGCATTTCCAAGCTAAATGCACACAAAAGATGCAAAATATCACCTTTAATACATCACTAGGTAATTAAAAAAATTCAAGTGCATTTTTTGAAACATCATAAATCTTACAAAATAATTTTTAAATAACCTATTACCTATTGATTTTTGAAAGACAAAATAATTTTTAAAGTAAATGCAATTGGTTGGTGTAAAGCCAAATTCCACAACCTTTGCCAACATCCTCCCTACCTGTGTCAAATGGGAGCTTTGGAATAGGGTATGGACATCCACCAAAATATAAAGGATAGAGGAATTTTGTCAGATGTTGTAGTTGCAATTGCCCTGTTAGACATGTATGCAAAATGTGGAAGCATAGACAAGGCACGTGAACTATTTGACAGAATGACTCAAAGAAATGTGGTCTTATGGACTGTAATGATTCTAGGATATGTACAAGATGGATTTGTTGAAAAGACTTTAGAAATTTTAAAGCAAATGCAATTGGCTAGTGTAAAGCCAAATTCCACAACCTTTGCCAACATCCTCCTTGCTTGTGTCAAAATGGGAGCTTTGGAATAGGGTATGAACATCCATCAAAACATAAAGGATAAAGGAATTTTGTCAGATGTTGTAGTTACAACTGCCCTATTAGACATGTATGCGAAATGTGGATGCATAGACAAGGCACGTGAACTGTTTGACAGAATGCCTCAAAGAAATGTGGTCTCATGGACTGCAATGATTGCAGGATATGCACAAAATGGATTTGTTGAAAAGGCTTTAGAAATTTTAAAGCAAATACAATTGGCTAGTGTAAAGCCAAATTCCACAACCTTTGCCAACATCCTCCTTGCTTTGGAATAGGGTATGGACATCCATCAAAACATAAAGGATAGAGGAATTTTGTCAAATGTTGTAGCTGCAACTACCCTATTAGACATGTATGCAAAATGTGGAAGCATAGACAAGGCACATGAACTATTTGACATAATACCTTAAAGAAATGTGGTCTCATGGACTGCAATGATTGCAAGATATGCACAAAATGGATTTGTTGAAAAGGCTTCAAAAATTTTAAAGCAAATGCAATTGGCTGGTGTAAATCCAAATTCCACAACCATTGCCAGCAAAATGGAAGCTTTGGAATAGGGTACGGACATCCATCAAAACATAAAGAATAGAAGAATTTTGTCAGATTTTGTAGTTACAATTGTCCTATTAGACATGTATGCAAAATGTGGAATCATAGACAAGGCATGTGAACTATCTGATAGAATGCCTCAAAGAAATGTGGTCTCATGGACTGTAATGATTGCAGGATATGCATAAAATGGATTTGTTGAAAAGGCTTTAGAAATTTTAAAGAAAATGCAATTGCCTAGTGTAAAGCCAAATTCCACAACCTTTACCAGCATCCTCCCTACCTGTGTCAAAATGGGTGCTTTGGAATAGGGTATGGACATCCATCAAGACATAAAGGATAGAGGAATTTTGTTAGATGTTGTAGTTGCAACTGCCCTGTTAGACATGTATGCAAAATGTGGAAGCATAGACATGGCACGTGAACTATTTGATAGAATGCCTCAAAGAAATATGGTCTCATGGACTGCAATGATTGTAGGATATGCACACAATGGATTTTTTGAAAAAGCTTTAGAAATTTTAAAGCAAATGCAATTAGCTGGTGTAAAGCCAAATTCCACAACCTTTGCTAGCATCCTCCCTTCCTGTGTCAAAATGGGAGCTTTGGAATAGGGTATGGACATCCATCAAAACATAAAGGATAGAGGAATTTTGTTAGATGTAGTTACAACTGCCCTGTTAGACATGTATGCAAAATGTGGAAGCATAGACAAGGCACGTGAACTATTTGATAGAATGCCTCAAAGAAATGTGGTCTCATGGAATGTAATGATTGCAGGATCTACACAAAATGGATTTGTTGAAAAAGCTTTAGAAATTTTAGAGAAAATGCAATTGGCTGGTGTAAAGCCAAATTCCACAACCATTGCTAGTAAAATGGGAGCTTTGGAATAGGGTATGGATATCCATCAAAACATTAAGGATAGAGGAATTTTATTAGATGTTGTAGTTGCAACTACCTTGTTAGACATGTATGCAAAATGTGGAAGCATAGACAAGGCACATGAACTATTTGATAGAATGCCTCAAAGAAATGTGGTCTCATGGACTGCAATGATTGCAGGAAATGCACAAAATGGATTTGTTGAAAAGGCTTTAGAAATTTTAAAGAAAATGCAATTGGCTAGTGTAAAGAGAAATTCCACAACCTTTTCCAGCATCCTCCTTGCCTGTGTCAAAATGGGAGCTTTGGAATAGGGTATGGACATCCATCAAAACATAAAGGATAAAGGAATTTTGTCAGATGTTGTAGTTGCAACTACCCTTTAGACATGTATGCAAAATGTGCTCTTTATATCTAAAAAGTAACCAATCATGTGATGCCACATCAGCACACCAACAAAAAATGACTTAATACATAAGTATTGGTCCACCCTTTTTTGGGTCTTTTTGGACACCTCAACAAAAGAATGATGATATGGCATCATATTTGATGATGTGGACCTAAAATCTTAGTTATAAGCAGAGGCCTTGCCAAGTAAGCTGCTATAAAAATTTTGGAGCAATTTAAAATTGCCATGTATGATGTTGAGAGGCATGAAGTTAGGGTTCTCAATTATTGGGTCCTCTCCCTTACAATATGGAGTCTATGGACTTAGGTAATCTAAAGAGACCATAGGGGGAGAAAACATAAAAAAATAATCCTTAGGCATTGTCCAGAATAGCACATTTCCAATAGAGATTCAATATACAAATCTAATTAGGAAGAAACATTTAATAATAACAGAGACACAAAAGAGACTATGTCATGTGACTTTCCACTCATCCCTCACAACAAAATTAGGTGCCACAAAGATAGACAGATTGAAACTACCAACAGGGTTGATCAAAAATAGAAAATTTAGGTGTAGTTTACAGTGAATCATTAACCTCTATGAGGCATAAGCTCTCCAGATCCACTGCTACACCCTGTGAGCAGTTCTGTTCTTGATCTAAAAGTCCATTTTGAAGCCGGGGCATCTCATTGGGTAGTGGATTTTGTGAGGAACTCTTCTCAATTCTGAGCCATTGAATTAGATTATAAAGACCAGCATTTTGCCACTTTGGTGAGGTTGTATCATGTTCTTTTTCTGGGATCAGTTTAGCATATCAACACTTTGTAGGTATATGTGTAAGACATCCTTTGTGCTATGTTGGTGATATTGATTGCAGGCAACCAATAGTTGCTTGCAACTAGATGGAGTATAGAATTGTGCAAGACAGAAGCAATAGGACCACTCTCCTACATTTATCTGATCACTTCTTGTATGGTGGTTCAAAATTTTTGACAGCCTTAAAAATGGTGACTGGGTGTTTGTAGTTTTGGTATGGCCTCAAGATGAAGAAGACACTACCTTGTTTAACTACAACAGAACACTATGCTAGAGTGAAAATTTAGAGCAACTAGGATCTAATTTCTCCAAGAGAATCACAAATTTGTACCAAGGTGTTGGAAAGCTAAATCATCTCTAATGATTTATGTCCTTGACTTAGTTTTAAAATTTAATACTTCCATGTTTTCAAGTCTTGGATTATGTGTGGAATAAACAAATAGGTGTCCTTAAGACTACTATTTTAGCAAATACATGTATAGTGCAATACCATACACCTCAAAATGGTTCCTTTCTAAGTTGTCAAAATTATTTGTGTAGGAATATAATCTCACATAAACACAACTACTCTATGATAATGTCCCACAGAATGTAGCCTAGAATCACAAAAAAATAGAAAGAAGTTCATAACACTAAGAATACATAGAGTACAAAATAGAATTGGCTTCAATTTTTTTAGTCATTTGTCTTAAAAATGACAATTTATTGGTTTCCTTATTTAATAACCTTGTGTCTAAACTAATCTAGCATAAGTAAAACAAAGACTTGGATCAGATATACTTACCATCAATGACTCAGTGATCACAGCTAAGTGTTACTGACATGAATGAACCAACATCAAATTATTCATCAGTTGATCCTAGGATAAGTTGTTTTTTAGCTATTCAAACATATAAGGGTTTAATCAGTAGTCAATTTACCTCATCCCATAGTCAAAATTTTAAATTTGAAAATTTAACTGATCTTCACAGTAACCAATGATTTAAATTTGCATTGTAGTTATCAATTTTTCTTATCTTCAATTGTCCCATTTGACTTATAACAACATAGAAAATGCTAGAAACCCTTCCCCACTCTCTCGCAGACACTTCAAGCTAATGTGGGGCATGGCTTGAAGTGTCTATGGGAGAGTGGAGAAGGTTGGGATGCAATAAACAAGGCCCGAGGCATCATCATCCCCCTTATGACAACTTTTATTAACAATAAAAAATAGCTTTGGATGTTATTAGTATGTTATTGATATTGAATTGTGGATTGGACTGTCTGATACCTTATGACTGAAGATCTTGTATCAACGGGGAGATATGGATCTTGTTGCTACTAATCTGCCCAAAGAAAGCCATATGCTAATATTTGACTTCTAAAATATACTTAGATATTTGATTTCTTATTTCATGTGCCTCCAAATAGGTGCATGAGATCCATGAAGGGAATAACATAGATTTATTTAGCAGGCAAAAGAGACTAATTCTATATGATTTTGCTTTATAATTCATCCCAATGCTGATAACGATCAATCTCATCTTTGCAAAATACACAACATCATTAACTAATAAGTTCTTAAAAAAATGTTAGGATGCACCCTTCCAAGGGATAGACCTCTCCAAATTTTCAAAGGAATTGCAACTAGTCTAGCCATAAAATCTTAAGATGCATAGTGTCGAGGGACTACCTTAAACTATATTTGACTAATCAATACTTTCTTCCAACAACTTATGTCTATTTGACCAAAGATGTACATTTCATGACATTCTCTTTGATGCCTCCTTGTATTCACAAATATGTACCAATTCCTCAAGCTGCACACCAAGGTGTCAGAGAGTGAAGTTTACAATTGAGAATGAAGAAATCATGTCAATACCATGTCATAAAAGCTATATCAAGCAAAAGCTTTTATAGGATAGAAATCCCTTAAGTAATAACCATAATCAATTTTATCTTGACTTCAAACATCAAGAAAGTAATTGCTTG
This sequence comes from Cunninghamia lanceolata, assembly GCA_027924645.1. Classification (NCBI taxonomy): domain Eukaryota; kingdom Viridiplantae; phylum Streptophyta; class Pinopsida; order Cupressales; family Cupressaceae; genus Cunninghamia; species Cunninghamia lanceolata. Next base: position 1,060,642 of record BSBN01001373.1, read on the forward strand.
ACATAGCTTTCAATGTACAGACATTGTATCAACTACTTAATATTTTTTATTCTTTAATATTTGTCACTGTGATATGCTATTGTTCTTCTTGAGCTTCATATTACTATGATATGCCATTCAAAGTCAACTTAAACAAATATCTATTCTCATGTTGTAATACAAAATTGGTTGCCAATAGAAACTTGCTTTTATGGCTCAGCAATCTAAGGTTTAAAGTTTTAAACTCAAAATCTAGATAGAAAGGTTTGAATCTAAATACCAACATCTGCTACTACAAGTAAACTTGTTAATATGTGTGTTGAAATAAACACTGGAGTGAGAGATAAAAAGAACTAAATATGAAAGCAACTAGAACTTATGAAAGAGATCCAAACTACTCAAACAACAATATCAAAAAACGACAAAAATTACTGAAACCACACAATAATACTTATCTATCATCAAAACACCTGTAACAGAGTGAGAATTTCAGGTAGACAAACTTAATTATGCACTCAAACATGGCACTGCTACATGTTGTGTGGTGCACCTGGACAACCAATCCAATTGGGAAATAATTAAAACCATGTTACAAATAGATAGATTGATAAAAGAAATGGGCTTTGCATACTTAAAACATCTACTTGAGGAAAGATAGGCACCACTACTTTTTTTAATAAATTCATCAGAAGCAATGAATGGAAAAATATAATTGGAATATGGTGCAAGTACTTCAAAGCATAACAATAGGGATTCTTTTGTCATATGTTGTAGTTACAAGTGCCTTGCTAGACATACATGAAAATGTGGAAGCATAGACAAGGCAAGCAAACTATTTCAATACCTAAACTTTAAGATTACATAGAGATGTGTAAAAATGCATTCCAAGTTATGGAATGTTATTTCATTGAAATTAGTAATAGGCCTAATTAATCATTTCAAAAGTAATATTAGGGTATGTGTAGGATCGTGATGGGCCAAACTATACCTCTAAGTGGCAATGAAAATACAAAAAATCAGACTTTATCAAGTTCATGTGAAAATTTGAATGGATTATCTACACAATTTGAAAAAGATGTAAGAATGAAATTTGTAGAGAATTGAATCTAGTTTATACGCTACTATTTTTTTAAAAAAACTAAATTTACTTAGTGAAAATTGAATATTTCAATGAACAACTATTAAATTTTTCAGAAAAAAAGAAAAGAAAAGTGGGTGTCTGTCCAGCCAACCTAACTATGAGTAAAATTATATATATATATATATTTTGAAACTTTCAAAATAAGAAGAGGACTCATGTCTGGATGTGATGCATATTTATTTAAAAATTTTTTCCAATAAAATAATTAGTTATGATTTTTTTACTGTGACTTTTTTTAAAACTAAAAGTAATTTTCTAGCCAACCTAACTCGATAAAAAAATTGAAATTCAATTTTTTTAAAAAACCTATAGCCAGAAAAGCATAGAGTGTGACGCAAGTTTTGGATCTCAAAAAGGTGAAATGGTTTGAAAGTTATGGATGTTTTTTAATCAGTGTGTCCATCAGGATTTTAGAGACACGGTATATAGAAAATTATAAATAATTATTTAATAAAATGATAACCAAACAAATCTTATATTTTTAGAAAGCTAACAATTTTTTTATAAACCCTTTTTGTTTTATCAATTTTGCATAAAAAAAGTCGTCAGCACGAAGGGTGAAGTTTGAAGAAGAGACTGAAACATGAAAACACGTTAGAATCAATGAAAAGTCAATAACCAAAATGGATATCCATCTTGCTTTGTACCAAAGCAAAATAGATATCTGTTTTGCTTCAGTAAAATCAAAACGGATATCTATTTTAGCAGCTCAAAATGGATATCTGTTTCCCAGAAACAGATATCCGTTTTGGAAACAGATATCTGTTTCCTTGATCTATGAAAAATTTTGTACCATTGGTTTTGGATGAAGAGAAGCAACATATTTGAAACATCGAAGCAATAATACAAGAAGTTAAAGTTAGTTGGTCATTTATAGGTGTATCTATTGTTTCATATCACATTACACATAGAATTCTAATTAACAATCTAGTTTCCTCATTTGGGGGAACATTTTTTTATCCGTTTCTAATGGAAATATTTAGTTAAAAATTGGTGGCTCCTTGTGAAAAGTATGGGCTCTTATCAAGCACGCATAACCAAGAAGGTTGATATCCAATTTTCTTACATGTTTGTTGATCACATCTTATGAAACAGATGTTGCTTGGTGATAGTTCTAGGTTTAGTGAACAATATTCTTAAGCTTATTGCAATTTTTACACTTGTGACCAAATTTGGTACCAAACTCTTTCACCTTTTCAATGAATCCTGATAGTGTCATCTCACTCCATGCAAATCAAACCAACATTAGGACCATGTGAATGAGATTAAGGATAGCCTTGAAATATGAATCTTTGTACTATTGACTATCCTTTTAGCATGACAATCCTTTAGGATCATTGTACCCAGGTGCAACAATCCTTCAATCTTCTTTTATTATATTTCTTTCCTCTTCATAAACAAGATTCTCATGCCTTGTAGTCATGACAATCCACAAATCACCTAACTGTCCTTAGTGAGACTATATCTTATTTTGACAGTGATAGTCATCGTCCATTCATAACTCTCCTCTTTAACATAGATACCCTTTGCACATGTTTTGACTTCATGATTTTCCTTTTGTATGTTGTATTATGGTATGAAAATACTATGGTCCCTTCTTCATCCTCTTGTATAATGAAATTGAAGGTCGACACTTATGGTTACTCTTCTTTATTACTTGGTGATAATGAATCCCTAAACTCATTTTTGATTGTCTTGAAGCCAAATTTACCACTATTGAGATAGTCAGAGTTGATTCTTGATCATGAATATTGTGAATTACTTCAAATATCCATGGAAAATTTCAATTTTGTTTCTTAAGACAACCATGCCTTGACTATCCCTTGATGTTGGTCATGATTGTGCTTGGATGGCATAATAGTTCATAGTTAGATTTTTTCCACTAAAGTTTTCCTTTGACAAAGTCGTATTTGTAGTCCACCTTTTGATGATCTTCAAACAATATAAATACTTATTCTTAACATAAGCAATACATTTCTCACAAATACCAATGCATTCTACACATAAGGTTCATGGCACCATGCCTAAACGTATGATAGTCAATAGTGTACTATTATGGCAGCCTATTGTTGGTTTGACAATCTATAATAGTGATAGCATTCATGCCTAATAGACCTTATCATTATTGTCATAATATATTTTACATTTGAGGCCTTGTCTACAACATACAAAGTTTACCTTTCTCACCCATACCTTTAGTATATAAAGGACATTGATAGGGAATTTTTAATTTCCACTCAGTTAGTGCAATCTAGGAGAGGATAGATTGTCTAAAGTTGTAATCTATTTCCATTTACACTTTCCATAACTACAAATGATTAGTGTTTATTCTCAACCCCGGTATATGAATAAAATGTGACCTATTGTTCTAATAGGCCTATAGGGACAAAGAGGTGATAAAGCCTTTAATTTTAAACATGACATGGTTTTGATAACTTCCCATATTGGTAAGGTCCTGGATGACAATCCTTTGATGCACCTAATTGTAATAGGTGTTATGATAGTCCTTGGTATCTTTTCATTTCTTTCTTGACTGGCCTGCAAATAAGACATAAAACCTATTAGATCCTTCATAAATAAGAATTCTTATACATTACATTTAAACTTAAACTCACTAAACATCCATCAATCCATCCATTAATATCAAAATGCCATGAATATCCTATGATCAACCATTCTAATTCTTAGGATAGTCATATATTGCAATTTTGCTTCTCTATACTAAAATAGCCCAAGGAATATCTACCCTTGAATTTGTATTTTAACAATCTAATGTCTTTGCAAATAACATTGAGCCTTCTTTTGGGACAACATTTTTGCCTTTAGAATCTCCTCATTTCATGATAGCCTAAAATAGAATAAGTGGATAGTCATAACATTTTAGCATAATGGGAAAACCCTAAAGTGTGATAAAGTCTATACATTATCTATTCCCATCCATGTCATGAAGCAACTATTCAAATGCTAGGCCAACATGATTTAAACAATCATAAGGGCCAACAATCCACTCCAAATGCATGGGAAAAGGACAACTCTTGGATCCCATATTAATCATGTTCACATGGCTGCTAGCATCTTCAAGTGAGTCAATACAAAAATTGAAACCCTCAAACTCATACACTTCAGAAAAATATACCTAATTATAAATTTGATATGCATGAATAAGGAAGTCCTCATGCAATACAAACTAAAATGTGTCATATTTAGACATGTCATCAAGTTGAACTACATCATGTTGAGACTTGTGTTTACTTAAGCATTACAAGTCACTTGTCTCTTTGCATGCTTCAAAGTTCCAAACAAAGGACTCAACTTTAGGTGTAGCAAAGTCCTCATCAATGACTGATTTACATGGCCTTCAACAAACTAAAATTATATATCATCTTTATGCTTATATGGAGGTTATATCATCTTTACAATTGTATGTCCAGGCTCTTTAGGAGTCTTCACAAATGTGTCCAAAGTAAGATTACTCAAATCAAATAATGGCTTATATCCAGATCTTTATTAAGTTGATACCTAGGTGGATTAGTGTGTTAACATTCAAATTAGATGGTAATTCACAAGTTTATAGAATAATAAAATGACCCTAGTCCAGAATCTAAATGTACATAATAAAATGGATATCTATTTTGTAGTAGCGATATGGATGTTGCAGAGTGTCCATTGGCAAAGAATTGGGATTTAAGAAATGGATATCCATTTTGGAAATGGATATCAATTTCTAAAATGGATATCCGTTATGTAAATGCAGAAAAAAGACAAAAGGAATATTGTTGGGCCCGACATCCACAACTCTACTGTCGAAATGGTCGTGATTTCTGGCTATGACAGTGAAAGGAATATTTTTATGCACTTTTGGTGACACAATTTTCTTGTTACAATCATAAGGGTGATATTTTTGTTCCCCTAATGGGGAGCAATAGTCGTCGTAAAGAAAAAAGGAGGAAAGTTACATTGGAGGAAATTGAAGCAATTAGGGAAAAAGATAGGGAAAGGAAGAGGATTGGAAGAGTGGGTTTGGTGGATGCTCATCAAGGTGAATCTTCTTCTTTACCATCTAATGAAATGCAAATTGAAGATGTTAATTTTGATTATAATGAAATGTTAGATAAGAATGAAATTCACCATGATATTGCAAATGAAAATATTGAAAAATCTTATGAAACACCTATTCATAATAGCAATACCATGGACAAAGAAGAAGAAGAAAAACAAAGACGTGCACTTGAAGAAAGTGGATATGAACATCATGATGTTGAAATTGTACTCCATAATCCATTTGTTGATAAAATTGATGAGGTTGATAACATGGATGAAACAAGAACAATCAATGTATCTCCAAATTTCATAATAAGAGAGGACATTTGTCAAGAAGAGAATAACTGTGATGAAATTGGAAAACACCCAAGAACCCCAAAATGGTTACTTGAAATTGATGAGAACATAATGGAAAAACTTGAAGGCAAGAGGTCGTCATGAACAGTTCAGTTGTGGGCTACAAAACTCTTCAATGAATACTTTGAGAAGGAAACATTAACCGAACAATGCCAACTTTTTGTGCAATGATTAAAGATGTACAAAATGAGACCTTTACTAAAGAAATTAAAGATTCGGTTAAACAAAGTGTCTGATCAGAATAAAATTATTGTTAGAAGCATTTTCAATGCACTCAATTCTACTGGAAAGACTAGCAAGGAGAAAGATAAAAGAGCTACCCATAGAGTAATAACAAACTCAATAGTAAGCAAATAATTAAGAAATGCTCAATTAATGAGGCAAACTTGTGTTGACTTAAGATTGAATCATAAAATATTGTCAAAAGCACTAGCATTAAGATCAAGGCTAGATAGTCCTCTTGCCAATGATACTTGTGCTTTTAGTGGTAGGCTTCCACAAGTTGACAAGAAGCTAATTGATAACACAAAGGAAGAAATTGAATGATTTTGGCACACTAACTCTAGGGTATCACCGAATGCAAAAGATGTTGTAAAGTTAAGAATTGGTGATAAAGACCACACACCACATCCTAAACATTACTTGGAATGTAGCCAAACAATATTGTGAAACTCACCCAGGTATGATAATCTCACAAAGAGCATTTGAGTTTCTTAAGCCATTTTATTGTGTTCCTCTTAAAGTTAGTAATACATGTTGTTGCAAATACCATGTAGTGTTTTCTATGTACCATGAATTATTATGCAATATTTGTTCTACTTTGCACACTATTGAAATGTTATAGGAGTGTGGTGCAATTCAACTACCAAAGTTATCTAGGGACTTATTGGATTTATTTCTATGTATTATAGATGATGGTTGTATGTTCTACAAGAATTATTGTTTAAATGAAAAGTGTTTACAATGTGGTGGGTTATCAAAGTTTGTATCATGTTTTCATGAGGGCAACAAGCATGATTTTGGAAAGAGAATGGTTGAGATAAAGAGATATGAAATGGTGAAATACAATTTGAAAAGTGGAGGTTAAGGTTCTAGATGTGAGTTAGTTGTAAGAGAGGTAAGTATTGCTGATTTTATTGATGATTTTAAGAAATATCTTTTCTACAAGAATGTCAGACATAGCCACAGGTCTCGATGGTTAGATCAAGTTTTCAGGATGTGTAAAGACCGATTGGAACTATTGTCTTTGTAGTTGATTTTGTAGAAAACTATACATTGCAACCCCAAAATGAAGTTCAATCCTAGTACTACAATTCTATTCAGATTTCTATTTTTGTTCACATCACATACAAACATGCCCCCAAGAGTACAGAAGAGAACAGGAAGATTGTTAGAGAATACCATTTTTACATGAGTGATGATTGATCTCATTCAGCAGAGTTTGTGCAATATTGTTTTCAACAATTTTATGGGTTATTGCATGAAAAAGATATTAGAATGGATCAACATCTCATTTGGTCAGATAATTGCACTGGTCAATTCAAGAATGCTCGTAATTTCTATTGGTTGAGAAAAATGCATGTAGAGAAGGGTATACCTCATATTTTGAATTTTTTTGAAGTCAGGCATGGAAAAGGTGAATATGATGGAGTAGGTGCATGCGTAAAGAGAGCTCTTGTTAAAGAACAACTAAAGATTAGAGGTGGTGTTACATTTAGTGATGCAGATTCCATTGTTAAGTGGTGTAACTATGCATTGTCACGAGGAGTGGCTCTTGATTCTGAAGTGCACAGGTTCTTTTGGTTGGTTGATGATGGGATAGTGATAGAGAAATTGGAATGTCAGAGACTCAGTGAATCATCAAAGATGCATTCATTTCAAAGCTCAGATGCAAGTACATGGACTATTTGGACATGAGAATTAGCTTATTTTTGTCAAAGTTGTATTAAATGTAATTGGGACAATTGTGAGTCAAGTGAGTGGGTAGATGCATGGATTCCACAATATTTAATCCATTTATATGAAGGTCAATCATCTTCCATCAATGACATGGAGAGCTCATTTGACTATGAACATCTTTTAGACCTTGTACAGCCAGGTCATGTTTATGCAGTTGTTGCACTGCATGGAAATGAAGAGAGGTCAGACTATTGGTTGGCACGATGTGTACAGGGAAAACAAAAGCTAACACAACCTATGACAGATGATGATGGGTTCACATATCCTATAGGATTAGTTGTTATTCCTGGGACTTGGTTACGAACATATATGATTAAAAAGAATGTCATCCCAGCCTTTGAAGACTTTGAGAAGCATAAAACCATATTGATGTATTCTCACTTAGTTGTAGCAACAAATGTCAAGTTACTAAAGCATTGTGGAAAACCAAAATCAAAAGAACTATGGACAATTAGTAATGTTGATCATGAAGCAATATTGGATACTTTGAAGGTAAGAGATGACTCCTTAGGTATGCTTGACTAGCATTTAAACTTCCAGATGGACAGGTATGCCATTTTTTATCTTAACTTATTCTTGTTTTTTCTAGTTTTTAGAATTGTTTTATTAAAAATCTTGTTTCTTTAACTATAATGCATACTTTTGACTATATAGGACTACAAATAAAGTTATTTTAATTATTTTGAATGGCATCATAAATTATTTTGTATGGCATCATAGGTTATTTTGACTATACTCGAAGTATGATGTTTAGTTCTCATTTGTATTTCTTAATATTGCACATTTGTACCTTTTTCTACATAAGGCATTCCATGAGATGACATGTATTTGATGTCTTTTGCCGAACAGTTCATGTGCCTTCTCTATGCTTTCACATATTACATACATGTGTCACATGGCAATTTCAACTACAACATCTGACAAAATTTTCATTTCTTTGAGGTATTCCACCAAACAGTTCATGTGCCTTGCCTATGCTTCCTTACTTTGCATTCTTATAAAAGTCCTATAATAGTCATAATTAAGCTTCATACTAATCTTGATAGTAATCTTGCCATCATTGTATTCCATGAGATGACAGTCCTATAACAGTCCTATACATGTCTACTAGGATAGTTTTAACTACAACAGTCCTAAAATAGTCCTAGAATAGTCCTATAATAAGCATAGCATTTAATGTACATATTTATGATATTCATGTTTACTTAAATTTGCTTGTCCATGCTTCTCATAGGACGTCACCTCCCATACCCATCCAGCTCTATAGAAGAAGAGACACCAATTGGCGGTAAGTGATTGATTACTTATGTCATGTTATATATTTTGAATATTAAATTCTATATTAATGTACACATTGTTTGATTGTATTAATAGGTGGAAATTCAAAAATCTCTATCGAGGAGGTCTAGTCGATGAGCAATTGAGGATGAGTCATTGACTGGTTCACCATCTTCATGGCCTAGCAAGTGCCATAGATTATTTGATAGCAATCCATAGGAGATTTGATTTTGGGACATTTTGTTACATATGCCTATTTGGCTTTGTAAACATACTTTTGTATGTTATCAATGTATATCGTTGTATATACCCATATGGTTTTATTTGTACATGCCTATATGGCTTGATATATACACTATACATTATTTTCATGGCATTATGCATATATGTATATATAAGATCCTAATCTGGCACAAGTAGGGAGAATACTACAAAGGTTATGGAATTTGGTTTTACACATTCCAATTGTATTTGCTTCAAAGTTTCTAAAGCCTTTTCAAAAAATCCATTTTGTGCATATCTTGCAATCATTGCATTCCATGAGATAGCATCTCTTTGAGGTGTCATGCCAAATTGTTCACATGCCTTGTCTATGCTTCCACACTTTACATACATGTCTACAAGGGCAGCTATAAATACATCCTATTCCGAAGATCCCATTTTTACATAGGCAAGGAGAATGGTGGATAAGGTTGTGGAATTTGGATTTACACCTGCCAATTGCATTTTCTTAACATTTCATTTCAATCCTTATCAAAAATTCCATTTTGTACACATATTGCAATCATTGCATTCCTTCATTTACAACGCATGATTAAATAAGAAGATGCATATTTACAACACTTAAGAATATGTAGTAGTGTTGCTCATGTCACCAATACTATGTTTACATCTTCACATACATGGATTACAACATGTGACAATATGAATGATATAGAATGTTTGCATCAACATGATGGCTCAACATGAACAAATTGCATGTTTGTATCAATTTCATTGGGTCAATGATTGAGAATGTGTCAACTTGAACAATATTTTTTGTTCTTCTCGTCAAGACCTTCATGAAATGATACATTGGTTTCTTGATATTCAATCATGCATTGGAGATCTTCAAAGTGTTAAAGATGTTTGAAGTGATGAATAAACTTGTTATTTTGATGTATTTCAACTCCAAACTTGCACCTAGAAGTGAAAGCGCTGATCCTTGATCAAACTAACCTAAAAGTGCGCCTTGGTACTTAGGGAGTTAGATTATGATTGATCAACCTAAAATGTGCACCTAAGGCTAGATATTGAATTGGAAGGATAAAATGCATCATAAAAGGAGTTTATAGTTATTGAAGGCATCAAATGATGACTTGGACACACATCTACCTCTCTACACCATCAAATGTGCACCTAGATTAGTGAGGCACCACTTCATATCTCTATGACTTTGGATATGCACCTTGCTAATGAATTGATCTCCACAAGTTGAAAGAATGTCCAAAGAATACAAGGTGCCAATTATTGAACAAACAACCTAGAATGAGTGCCTTACTATTTGAGGTGCTAGTTCATGCTTCTAGAAACACCAAAAGTGTGCCTAGATGTTGAGGCGCTAGCTCTTGCTCAAGCAACCTTGAAAGTGCACTTTGACAAGGAGGTTAAAATGTATTATCAAAGGATTAAGTTGAATCAAGGAATCATCATTGAAGACAAGTAAAACATGATTGTGAATGAGGCACACATTTCATCATCTCCAACCTCACAATTGCGCCTTCCCTTGAAAGCTCATATTGTACCTAAAGGAATGGTATTGAGATATCATCCATGTCAATGATTGAGAATGTGTCAAATAGAACAATATTTTTTGTTCTGCTCATTGTGGGGTCAAATGGACTACACCAACATGTCAAGGTGGGTAGGTAAATGCTAGTGGAGGTCTCATTTTGTGTGCCAAGTTTCCCAGTCATTCCGAGCAAGAGGCTACCGACAAAGTCCCTTAAGATCCCTGAGACCAAAAAACTACCAAACTTTGACGGAGCAATTCTCAAAATTTGTGATAGCAAGGAATGCTCTATTTAGACTTACAGGTGCATGTGGGGTCTGTCCACAATAACCTCTCTCAGTTTTGGTCAACTCCATTCTGTTTGACTGTGCTGAAATCAAACACATTGTTGTAAAATGCTTCAATTTGATGCAGTGGAAAGGTGTTAGGTGTGACATTTTTCATTCCATAGCTCGTGGGGTCGAATGGACTGTGCCAATGCATCGAGGTGGGCAGGTAAATGCTAGTGGAGTTCTTGTTTTGTGTGCCAAATGTCCCAGTCATTTCAGGCAAGAGGCTACCAATAAAGTCCCTTAAGATCCCTGAGACCAAAAAATTGTCAAACTTTGACGGAGCAATTCTCAGAATTCATGACAGTTGGGAATGTTTTGTTTGGACCTATAGGTGCACATGGGGTCCGTCTACAATAACCTCTCTCATTTTTGACCAACTCCATTCCATTTGACTGTTCCAAAATCAAACACATTATTGCAAAATGCTTCAATTTGATGTAGTGGAAAGGTGCTAGGTGTGACATTTTTCATTCCATAGCTTGTGGGGTTGAATGAACTACACCAACATGTCGGGGTGGGTGGGTAAATGCCATTGGAGGTCTCATTTTGTGCGCCAAGTGTCCTAGTCATTCTGGGCAAGAGGCTACAGGCAAAGTCCCTTAAGATCCCTGAGACCAAAAAAATGCCAAACTTTGATGGAGCAGTTCTTAGAATTCATGATAGCTGGAAATGTTGTGTTTGGACCTACATGTGTATGTGGGATCTATCTACAATAACCTCTCTCATTTTTGGTCAACTCCATTCCGTTTGACTGTGTCGAAATCAAACGCATTGTTGCAAAATGCTTCAATTTGATGTAGTGGAAAGGTGCTAGGTGTGACATTTTTCATTCCATAGCTCATGGGGTTGAACAGACTGCACCAACACGTTGGGTTGGGTGGGTAAATGCCATTGGAGGTCTCGTTTTGTGTGCCAAGCATCCCAATCATTCCAGGCAAGAGGCTACCAGCAAAGTCCCTTAAGATCCCTGAGACCAAAAAATGCCAAACTTTAACCAAAATTGAGAGAGGTTATTGTGGATGGACCCCACATGCACTTGTAGGTCCAAACAGAGCATTCCCAGCTATCATGAATTCTGAGAACTACTCCATCAAAGTTTGGCAGTTTTTTGGTCTCAAGGATCTTAAGGGACTTTGCCAGTAGCCTCTTGCCCAGAATGACTGGGATGCTTGTCACATAAAATGAGACCTCCACTAGCATTTACCCACCCACCCCAATGCATTGGCATAGTCTATTTGACCCTATGATCTATGGAATGAAAAAGGTCACACCTAGCACCTTTCCACTGCATCAAATTGAAGCATTTTGCAACAATGTGTTTGATTTTAGCATGGTCAAATGGAATGGAGTTGACCAAAAACAACAGATGTTATTGTGGATGGACCTCACATGCACCTATAGGTCCAAAAAAAATATTCCTAGTTGTCAGGAATTCTGAGAACTGCACCATCAAATTTTGGCAGTTTTTTGGTCTCAGGGATCTTAAGGGACTTTACTGGTAGCCTTGCTCGGAATGACTAGGATGCTTGGTGCACAAAATGAGACCTCCACAAGCATTTACCTACCCACCCCAATGTGTTGGCATAGTCTGTTCGACCGCACGAGCCATGGAATGAAAAATGTCACACATAGCACCTTTCCACTGCATCAAATTGAAGCATTTTGTAATAATGCGTTTGATTTCGGCATGGTCAAATGGAATGGAGTTGACCAAAAATGAGAGAGGTTATTATAGATGGACTCCACGTGCACTTGTAGGTCCAAACATAACATTCCCAGCTATCACGAATTCATGACCTTATTAGATTTCAAGCTACTATGCTTGATTAGGGCATATAAGGAATTTTGTCATATTGATTCTATTGATCTAAAACCATTCTCAATGCTAAACATATCATCAATGGACTAAAGAACTATCATCATAATGTATGGCATCATGGGAAGTATCATGACATCATAAGGAATTTAAATTATATTGTATATCAAAGTGTATATATATTAAAATCTAGTCCATAATGGTAGACATATATAAAAATTTGGCAAATATGCCAACTCAAAACATTTTTTACAAAATGTGGCATATGCCATGTCTCAAAATCTATATACAATCTACATGCCAAATAGCTACATCAAATACTACAAGTCCACTTGACCCTCAATCTGTGATGGATCCTGAAAAAGTGTCCTCTTTGTACCAAAATGTCTAGTAATTGATGGAGGTGAAGTTTCCTACATTAACAAGTCAAAACACAAATTTGATTAATCTCTTCAATGGTAAATAAAAATAAGTTAAAGTTAGTAAATAGATTCTTATCTACTACAATTAAGAACTTTCATTTATTAACATACATCTAAATCTCTACAATCAACTGTAAGACCGCTAGATAAAGTATCAATTATTTAGAAAAATTCAATTCAATTACCTCGACTCTATGTTGTTGTTCAGACAATCGTTCTGCAAATGATTTTCTCTTAAGATGATCAGGTGTCCTATTGAAGCATGATGGCAAAGGTGGCACATCACTCACATTCTCAAGAGACTACATAAAAGCAAAATAACATTGAAATAAATTAATATATAATTATTAAACAAAATAGGAAATGCATACATTTAAAAAGGTTAGATGTGTTACACACAAACAATTTAGAGTGCACTACACAAAAACTTATCTACTAGAAAACAAGCACATACCACCATCGAGGCCTCCTACATCAATTAAGAAGGACTCTAAATTATCAAAATGACAAGAATGTAAGACTCTAAATGACTATAATCAAATATTTAAGTTTTCTAAATTATCAATTAAAGTACAATTCAATCAAATTACCTCCACCCTTTGTTGGCATTAAGAAAGTCATTCTGCAAATGATAGTCCCTTGGGTTGATCAGGAGTTTGAGAAAAGACTATTGGCAAAGATGCCACATCATTCACATTTTTGATTGGCTATAAAATAAAATTAACATCAAGATATAAATTAATATATAATTACTCACAAAGAAATAAATGCATAAAAAAAAGTTGATGTGTAGAACAAATTATACTAGCAAGTCCAAGCCAAATTGGATGGCAGACAAAGTTCCATGATGAACTTTTTTCAACTCCTCCTCTGTCATCAACTGTTATCCCACTTAGATACATTAGTACTAATAAATTTGTTTATATATTCAAATGGAATAGACCATAAAATTTAACTTTAAATTTTACCTGCATAAAAGATTGCTCATGCATTTCTCCTTCTCTATGGTTCACTGATCCGGTAGCTTCTACTCTTGTCCCTGACCTCTTAGCTTGAGTTCTGGACCCCATTGCCTCATCCCTGAATGGAGATCATACTTTGATGTGTTCAACGGTGGCTCACTACTCTCCATAATAGGACCTAAGCATAAATGATTACAAGAAATGCAATGATAGGGCACACATACATGTGTGGACGACGACGGTCTAGTAGAACCGGTGATCCAATATCATCGCCTTCATCATGTGCTTGTGCAAACTAAGATGTCTATATAATCAAATGCTCAGTCAAAGAGTGTATGGCACTAAGGCCATGTTGTGTTGCATTTGCAACAATGTTTGGGTGCTGCATTAGGGGTGGAGAAGGGATAGCAGGAGGGGGAATATAGGGACCTTGTACTTGTCTCATTGCCCCAGGTCTATCTTGGGGCATTCCCTTACCCACTCCTTGAAACTCTCTAAAATCAAAATAATTAACACGTTGACCCATGACAAACTTTGCATAAAGTTTATGAAGGAAATACAAAGGTACGTCTGAATTGTTGTTGGGTGGTTTATCAAAAATCATCCACCAATGATCCCAAAAGTTCTAACTAATGCCCTCATGAATACACCATTTGATTGAAAACTTGGGCTTAAGGACATCAACATGCAATCTGGTTTTAGGATTGACAAAGTATTGGCTAACATAGTTTTTGTAATCTCTAATTCTTTGACTTTATCATATGACAAACTATTAGCATAATCGGCATTCTTGGCTTCTTGTCATTGCCTAAATAATTCATGTTGGGTTGACAAAGTTTGAACATGATTAATGATTCCCTCTAAATTCGATGTCATTGTAGACAATCGAGGGTGAGGGCGATGCATTTCTATGATCCTACTTATTTGATCAATATTTCTTTGAATATTCTCTTCTATTGTTGGAGGGGGAGGGTTTGGTGGTGGAGGGTTTGGGTTTTCATTTTGTGCAACCATTTTACCTAATTAAAATATAAAACATACCCACTTAGCATAAAAAAACCAAAAAATTTACTTGAATATACAAAACAAACAAAAAAAATGTGAAAGATCTTACCTTTTTGGATCAGATATCCATTCTTCACCTCTGATATCCATTCTTCAAAGATGACACTACATTTTGCAAGCCGCGGGTTTGCAAAAACATGACCCTTTTTTGCTTTTTATGTTTTTCAAAATGGATATTCGTTTTCTTTTTCTCAATGGTTTTCATTGTTTTTTATTTTAGCATTTTAGCATTTTAGCATTTTAGTATTTAGGCATTTTAGCTATAAAATACAATCCAAATTTTAGAAAGACTATATCATATGAAAGGAGAGATTTTGGACAAACTATCAAAATTTATATAGGATTATGATGATATATATATTTGATTTTTATATGATTTACTTATACTAAGGTATCTCATAGTATTTCAAAGGCACTTTTAAATAGATAATTGTCATAAAAAATTTATGAAAGCAAGTAGTTTTGGTGTAAATTCTAACAAATCATTTCATGTTTAACTTACATATTAGGTGATATTTGTGTCAACAATTGAGATCAAACTTGTGACACTCAGGATCGACCTCTCATTTTTCTATACCTATTCAAATTCCAAGACAATCATTGGATTGATGTAATTTATTTTCTAAAGGTGACAAATCAATTTAGCACATCCTCAACATCATTGGATTGATGTCAATAGAGAGAGCAAGATAGAGAGAGGGAGATATCTATAGAGAGGTAGATACGGGTTAAGGGTTAGGGATTAGGGCCATTATTTAGGGTTTACAGATTTAGAGAGAGAGAGACTTCTTTTGACATGCAACCATAAACCCTAAATAATGCCCCTAAACCCTAAACCCAAGTAACCCTAAATAATTCCCCCAAATCCTAAACCCTAACCCCTAAACCATAAACCCTAAATAATTCCCCTAAGCCCTAAACCCTAAACCTGAGAAAGGGAGTCCTAGTTTTCTTGTTTCCATTTCCTTCATCAATAAGGGAGAGGGAAAGATAGAGGGGAGAGATAGGATATATAGGAATGATAGGGGGAGAGAGGCAAGAGATAGAGAGATTGGGAGAGATGGCTAGGTATGAGAGATAGAGAGGAGACAGATAGGAAGAGATAGAGGAGACGAAGGGGGGAGATAGGGAGATTGAGAGTTAGAGAGATGTCTAGAGAGACAGGGAGATAGAGGAATGATAGGGGAGAGAGAACCAAGAGATAGGGAGAGATAGATATAGGTAGAGAGAGAGAGAGGAGATAGATTGGGAGAGATAGAGGAGACAAAGGGAGAGATAGGGAGATAGAGAGTGAGAGATGTCTAGAGAGATAGGGGTAGAGATTGAGACCTATGGAGGGATGATAGAGAGAGGGAGATAAGGGAGAGATAGGGAGATAGAGGTGGAGGGATATTAATTTTAATAACCTCCAAATTTTCCATAAATTCTTCTCCACTAAACCCTAGACCATCACCAAAATCCTTACTTTCCTAATAAAAGCCCTTCCCCAAACATCATTTGATCATGTGACTCCTTCTATCACTAGACAGGTGCCTAGGTACTTTCCATTATTCATCTAATATTGTAATCCTAATGTCATAGCTCACATTCCCACACCTACATTCATAGACTCCATTCCCCCTATTGACACCATCATTGATAATCATTATATAAGGACACACCCTTGAATAATAATTAAACAATGGATTATCCCATATCCCCATCTTACACTTTCCTCACCTTTGAACCCTTAGAAGATGACATTTAGCTATTCCCACCATTACCAATCACACTGTCTAGCAATCCCACATAAGACATCTTACCCATCACTTCACCTAGGTCATCACCAATTAAATCACCTCATTACTCCATTCCACCATACCCATATCACCCTTTTCTCACTCCACAACCTGTATTAATGCATGATTAAACCTAACCCCTAACCCCTAACCCCTATTTCCTAACCCCTAAACCCTAAACTTGAGAAACCATAAACCCCTAAATCCTAAACACTAAACCCAAGAGACCCTAAACCTCTATCTCTCTATCTCCCTATCTCACTATCTCCCCATCACTATCATTCCTCTACCTCTCAATCTCTCTCCCTATGCTTTGGCCATGTCCCTCACTCTATATCTCCCTATTGGTCCTCTCTCTCTAAACACTAAACCCTAAACCTCTAAACCTTAACCCCTAAACCATAAACCCTAAACCCTAAATAATGCCCCTAAACCTTAACCCTAAACCCTAAATGTGAGAAACCCTAAACCCTATCTCTATCATCCCTCTACCTCTCAATCCTTCTCCCTATTTCTTTGGACATCTCGCTCACTCTCTATCTCCCTATCTCTGCCCTTTGTCACCTCTATCTCTCTCTATCTATCTCCTCTCTCTTTCTATCTAGCTATCTCCAAAACTGAGAAACCCTAAACCTAGGTTCACCCTAAATCCAATCAACTCTAAACCTATATCTCCCTATCTCTCCCCTATCTCCCTATCTCTATCACCCCTCTACTTCTCTTGATCTCTCTCCCTATGTCCCTGGCCATGTGCCTCACTCTCTATCTCCTTATCTCTCTCCTCGATCTCTTCTCTCGATCTCCCTATCATTCCTCTCTCTCTACAAACCCTAAATCCAAAACCCTAAACCTCTAAACCTAACCCCAAACCCCTAAACAATTTAAATCCTAAACCCTAAATAATGCCCATAAACCCTAACCCCTAACCCCTAAACCTAAGAAACCCTAAACCCCTAAACCCTAAACCCCAAACCCCTAAACCCTAAACCCAAGTAACCTTAAACCACTATCTCTCCCCCATCTCCCTACCACTTTGTCCCTCTACCTCTCAATCTCTCTCCCTATGTCTATGGCCATGTCCCTCACTCTTTATGTCCCTATCTCTCCCCTAAGACTCCTCTATATCTCCCTATCTCTCCTCTCTCTCTATAAACCCTAAATCCAAAACCCTAAACATCTAAACCTAACCCCTAACCCCTAAACAATAAATCCTAAACCCTAAATTATAATGCCCCTAAACCCTAACCCCTAACCCCTAAACTTGATAAACCCTAAACCCCAAACCCCTAAACCCTAAACCCAAGCAACCATAAACCACTATCTCCCTATCTCCCTATCACCTTTGTCCCTCTACCTCTCAATCTCTCTTGCTATGTCCCTTTCCATGTCCCTCACTCTTTATCTCCCTATCTCTCCCCTCGGACTCCTCTATATCTCCCTATTCGTCCTTTATCTCTCTCTAAACCCTAAACTCTAAACCTCTAAACCTTAACCCCTAACCCCAAAACCATAAACCCTAAACCCTAAATAATGCCCCTAAACCCAAGCAACCCTAAACCTCTATCTCCCTATCTATATCATCCCTCTACCTCTCAATCTCTCTCTCTCTCTATGTCTCTAGACATGTCTCTCACTCTCTATCTCCCTATCTCTCCCCTCTGTCTCCTCTATCTCTCCTAAACTCTATCAGTCCCCTCTCTCTATCTCTATTTAAACTGTAAACCCTAAACCCCTAAACCCGAGCAACCCTAAACCTCTAAACCCTAAATAATTCCCCTAACCAACCTCTAAACAACTTCTCTATATAGGTACAACTAATACCACTTTTTCATTGTTTTCCACATTTAATTATATTCTTTTCCATTTTCCAAGTCCTACATGTGTCCAAGTTGTATTGTTTGTCAAGTTTTTAGTCTAATTATTAGTCCCAGCTCTCATGGTTATTAAAATGTTAGTATAGTTAGATTTATCCTTAGGTAACATTAATTTACACATTGTTGCACAAACAACCACACTGAAACATAACCTTACCTAATTAAGGTTAACCTTTAAGGTTCTTTCATCAATGGCGAGCTTAACAGATCCAACTAGTTCAATGTTCTTATAGTCCATGCCTACCCTTCCAAGAGAGTTCATGCCATGTTAACTTTGCATTATATCCTAACACATGAAGGACATCATCATCACAAGGAATAACAATGTCATGAAGGATTAATGAAGGTGTAGCTTCACCACATAAAGTATCATTCATAATTTTATCACTAGAGGGTAAGGGTATATCATGTGTATCCTTCTCAAACCATGTATCATGAATCAAATCATATGAAGGATTGGGTAAAGCAATTTAGGGCATGAAATCCAAAACGGATATCCATTTTGGTTTGGTATCCAAACTAAAATAAATATCCGTTTCAAAACATATGAAAGTTAAATGTTGCCAAGTCGCAAATTTGGCTAAGTAAAAACGTGATTTTTTTCCTATTGCCACTGTTTGGCCTGTGATGATCCTGCACATACCCATTAGTAAATAAACAGTCAATCTAATGAATACAGATATAACATGCTTAAAGTCACATTCATCAAAATTAGACCCTAAATATTCTAGGAAAACACTTTAAGTGGAGATAGGCTTGTTATCTTACTAATAAAATAAAAGGTATCTTATGAAAAACATAAATTAAAAAAATAAAATATAAAGATCACTCAACTTTACTAAAGGAATCAAATACAAGCTACAAGCAAACAACACAAGTAGGCATACAAGTGACATAGTTCTTGGCACTCATTTTCATGCCTATAATTATTGGCATAGATAATATTTGGTACCATCTATGACATTGGAGTTAATCAATCAATTGGAGGCACACCAATCAGAAGACACTAGTGTATACAAGGCAATTCCCATTAGCGATCAATTTAGACAACAGATACCATTAAAATTTTTGACAGGAATATAGTAACTTGCTTACTACTTCCACACTTTACAAAGCAAGCATGGTATTGAAGTACAAATGCACTTGAAAATATCCTCTAGAAGTCTAGGCAAGAACACATTGATGTGTCCAACAAATTTCAATCTGATGATTTCTCTTGAGAAAAACTATTAACATAGAGGATTAAGCATGGTCGTCCCTAATAGGAAATGGCATTGTTGTCAACTCAAGTATGCATCCTTGTTAAGCTTTGTGAAAACTTAACTACTTGTTGAAACATGGGATCATTCTCGGATGTGGGTCTCCTTTCTTGAGAATGAATCTCCAAAGTGAGCTGGTTCTCTTATAATTTCTAAACTATGACTTGAGGGGAAAAGGGATAGAAAGATTTAACTGAAATGCAAATTGATTTTGGAACCTAAAACTAAATGAAGTTCAATCATTCACAGGCAGATCCTCTAACATAAATCCTCACAACTTCATTGATAGTTACTCCTTAAGTGATTTGCAACAAGGTTTTATGTCAAACACAAACTGTAACCAAGGAGAACTAAATTTTAACAGTATTGAGACAAAATAAAGGACTAAAATAGTCACAATATAACATCTGACCAAGACTACAAAAATGTATGCAAAATAAGATGATTTGCTATTAGAACTGAAAGGAATACAACGCATAAAAAAAATGTGTGAGCCAACTGTTGTATACAACTCTGCAAGAGAGAAGAAACTGATACTAATTGACTGACCCCCCTTTGAGAAAAACTAACTCTTCTCCTATAAATGCCTCCAAAAGATCTCTAGTGAAGAAAGATGAAAAAGATCCTAAAAATAGATCTGCAATCCATTTTCAAGCTTCAAAAAAAAGATGCCGAAAATAGCCTCAAACTACCTCCAAACTGCAAATAAAAATTGCCAACTTGATCCTCTAGGTGGTCCCCACCAAATTTGCATTCAAATCTATCCAATCTGCCTCATAAAAGCAATTTTTTGTCCTATTATGCTCAATTTTGTCCAAGGGAATCAAAATGCTTTAACTACCTAAAAATAGTTAAACTTTAAAAGCAATTCAAAATTTCATTGCTTTAAAGTTAACTTTACATGACTTGGTAGTTTTAATCGATATCCTATCGATATGATTTTTTGCAAAAAACAAAATGATATCTGGTTTATAATTTCACCAAGATATTTACAAGATATCATTGATGATTTTCTATAAAAATCATAAAAAATATAAACTATTACACATATTTACAAAAAATAAATAAAACCCTAAAAAGGCTTGACACCATGGACTCCAAGTGTCAATATTCTACCACCTCACCATCCTCCATATGGCTTAGAAAAATGCCAACTTCCTGCCTCTATAATGCCATCATGTTGTATTGACCCCCTTTGACCATATTTTCATCTAGCATATTCTTCACATTCTCAAGGTTTTGGTTTGATCTCTATACATATATTTAAGTATGTGAAGGAAAAATAAATAAAATGCATATGTGGGAGGTCAAAGACACTCGACCACATGCATTATAATGTCTTAACTCCAATATGAGTCGACCACCAATGATGTTAAGACCTTGTAGATTCTAAAGGCACATTTGTCCACTTATGATAATGTCTTCATTTGACTTAACACATCAAGCCGTATGCTATATGCTGTCAGCCACCTCTGCTTATGATTGTAGTCTTGGCTTGAAAAAAATGCCAACTTCTACCACCTCACCATCCTCCATATGGCTTGAAAAAAATGCCAACTTCCTGCCTCTATAATGCCATCATGTTGTATTGACCCCCTTTGACCATATTTTCATCTAGCATATTCTTCATATTCTCAAGGTTTTGGTTTGATCTCTATACATATATTGAAGTATGTGAAGGAAAAATAAATAAAATGCATATGTGGGAGGTCAAAGACACTCGACCACATGCATTATAATGTCTTGACTCCAATATGAGTCGACCACCAATGATGTTAAGACCTTGCAGATTCTAAAGGCACATTTGTCCACTTATGATAATATCTTCATTTGACTTAACACATCAAGCCGTATGCTATATGCTGTCAGCCACCTCTGCTTATGATTGCTAGACACTTATCAACACAAAGTGTTGACCTCGACCCCATTTGGATAAAAATGATTAAAATGTTGCATGGTCAAAAATGTGGAAGGGACATTGAAATAAAAGCAAATGAGAAACCCTAAAATGTCAGTCATTTCATTTTGTTGTTGGTGGTGTTGAGTTGGCTCTACAACTATGGCTGCCAACTTGGAGTTTCATGCTCCTGTGTGTTCTCTTGCTCCATTTGATGGTCTTTTGTGGTTGAAAACTATGCACTTCTTTGGCCAAAATGATAGGCCGCCTCTGGTAAGTTTGATACTGAACTTTAAAATGGCATTCATTGTGTTTTATTGGTTTACTTTCTTTCAAATGGCCGTGACCATTAGTTGCTTCTTTAGTCTCTTAGTTTTGATGTGCCTTTGTTTGGTTTTTCTGTGTTGAACTTGTGAAAAATGGCAAAATGATAAGAGCCTTGTTCAACTGGACACCTACTATTATCTTTCTCTCAGCTGCATTATATGGTAAGTCCACTGTTCCTCTTTGTCAATACTTGCATTGTGAACTCTTTATCTCTACATATCTGAAACTGTGAAGAGGGTTTCATTTTGTCAACCGAGTGTGTGGAATATCTCTTCATAAGGCACGACTGCTCCTTGTAATGCATTATGTAGCTTCACCTTTGTATTTTGTCATTTTTATTTGGCACATAACCTTCTTTCTATGCACGGTCATACTTACACAGAAGCTTCTTTTACATTGTTTGACTGCAAGTAAAAAGAAAAGACTCCTTTTTGAAACTTGATAAGGGTTACATTTTTTTTAACCACATAGAATTCTTTCCTCACCGCAGCCATGTCTTCAAAACTCCATTTTGACTTTTCTCAACTATGAAAAGAAAGAAGACATTCTTACCTGACAAGGGTTTCATTTCTTTGTTCTGTATAAACAATAAACTCTTTTTCAGCCTGCCTAGACAATTTACAATATCATTTCTCTTTCTCTTAACACTCCAAAATGTATTGGTTCTGAAAGTCAATGTGGGTGTTTGAAAAGATGAGTGCATAAAGCACTATATGCCCCAGTCTTACTTAAGAATGTATCTGCATTTTCCTTTCACTATATACACTCAGATTTGAAAAGTGAAGCAATGTTTGTTCTTTTCTGAGCATAGAAACTTCTTTCTGTAGGATGCATGGCATATGGAATGATACTGTCATTTGAACAACCTTGAACTCCTCCACTGTAGCAGCAAATATACTTTCATTTCTATATCTTTTACTTGTCCATTCAATGGACTATGCATTCACACTTTTCATGCATGATGATGACCTAGCCGTATCATGATATGTTGGCATTGTAACTCATGAAGGCAACACTTTCTTGTTCTATATAAACTATAGCATATGCTGAACCTCTGATGTTCTTTTCTACTGTATTCTATCTTATCAAATGCATCATATGAGATGTCCTGTAAGACATGATCAGGTCCACAGTGTCTTCTATCCAGTTTCGGCAATTCACTTCTTATAATGTAACTTCATTTGAACTCACTCAACCATAGATGCAACCATACACTTATTTATTTCATTTGTCATAACATGATATCTTGTAGCATAAGGATGATGATCATACCAATTTAATCACATGATGATGATACTCTATTACACATATGTAATGAAATGTTCTTTTTGATCCCTTTGGAGTTTGCCAAAGACAAAAGATGAGCCATTTGCATTGGTTGTCTTGTATTTTCTGCTATAGATTTGTAATACTTATCATACTTCTTTTATAGATCATATACAATAAATGCAACATGTGATAACACTTGTCTGATGCTCAACTTATCAGTAGCAAAAAGTGAGGTATAATTGGATACATTTCATCATTTAAAAGGCAGCTTATGTCATTGAATTCTGAATCTGATCCACTCCACTTAAATGAGAAAGTATGAAGTTTGGCACTCACCTATCTTTGCAATTTGCTTACTGATTTTATATGAACACTCCAAATGGACTACTGATCATGAATGAGTAAGTAACCTTTAGATAATTCATACTTGTGAACACTTACTCCTTTATTAGTCTGATGATTACAAATGTATTGTGTACTCTTAATTATTATCATGCCTGAGAATGTCATTTCATAGAAGTTGAAGTAGTGTATAAGCTGTCATATGCATTGAATCTTGTCCTCCATCTATTCATGTCATGCTCTTGGTTGTATTTCATAATCTGAAGTGAAATCATGGTCATGTCCTGAAATGGGATTGATGCATATGATTGTCTTGTTACTCTTTCAACTTGTCATGTGAATGTTATCAATGATCTTCTTTTTCTATTCATCCCTTCTGAGATCAAGGGGCAACAACATGCTGGGATCAACCCTTGTGGCAGCCCATTTGATACCACATGCTGAATGTCTTCTATCTGCTTCATGATTTGTCCTATACCTGTACATGAAACAAACAGATTAGAATAAAACAATGATGTTCTTATGTTTGCTTCTCTTTAGTTCCTTCTACACATGGATGTTCTTATTTGATCAATGCATTACAACTAAAATATTATGTCTCTCTTGATTGATTGCTACAATACAAGATGGAAACAACTTAGTTTTACAAATTTTCACAAACTTATGCTCTTGATTGGCTTCACAAACTCTCACAATGACCCTTCAAAACTAGGTTATTTCAGACCAATTTTAGAAAAAATAGGGATATCGCCTTCCAAACTCAATTCAATTAAACCCCATAAAAAACTCATTTGAGCTAAGATTTCTCTCTAAAATAGGTTTCAACCATTTATACAGAAAGTATTCTAGGAGGTCGTACCATGCTCTGCAACAGGACTATTACCCTAGATAAGGGTTTTTGGTAGTTTAAAACAATTTTTACAAAAATAGCTGTAACTTTTATAAAACTTAATAAAAAATTATAAAATTAGAACCAAATGAAAGGTATTTCAAATACATTTCCAAAAAAATCTAATTTTATGTCATTTGGACGCCGTATGTGGCCGTACCATCCTCAAGAATATCAACATTTCAAGAAAAATATACAAAAAATCTCAATTTTATTCATTATTTTTTTCCCTTCTCCTTCTACCGCACCTTTGATTGTTGAAGTCTTAATATACATGATTTGGTTTGTTTCCCAATGGTTGTAACTGGTCTTTGCACCAAATGACCTTTGGGAACTAAGATTTGTTGAGAGATCTCAATATTTACAAAGTATTATAAGTATATTTTAACTTGATTTAATCAAGACTATCCTAATATAACTCTAAACTCCCAATTTTCTCCTTTTTGACCTTATCACATGGATCTAAGACTAAATTAATTCTTAAAAACTCTTTGTACATTCATATTTGACTAAGTATTAAGCCAAGATTGGCTTGGGTGCTCCTGCACCATACTCTTGGCTAAATGAAGACTCCAAGTCCACTTGGAGTGAAAGTAGTAACAAGTCTTCATCATTAAATGCTCCTCTTTATGGTCTTCTATGCTCTGCTTGTTGAAATAGATCCATTTGATCTTCATCTTCACCTTTGGCTTTATTTTATCCATGCAAATTAGTTTTCTCCCTATCTTGCCACTTGATATCAAATTCTTCATGCTTTGATGCACTTCAATTTTCATCACAGTAACTTGTCCTTCTTCCTGCACTTGGTACCTTGGCCTATATCCCATCAAGACTGTACTCATGAAAGGATAGATGCTTTCTTTAACTCTTTGCTTTTGCCATGTAGCAATGGCTTCTTCCTTCTTAATGTCCTTCAAGTCCTCTTCTCCCTCAAGGAGTTCTTTAATTATCCCTGTCTAATCATGTTTACAAACCTCTAGAATAGTAGAGTGTAACTGTCCTTTATCCTCTCTTGAAAACAATGAACAAAGTATTGCCTCAACCACCATACTATCATGCATCTTCAACTCATCTTGAGTCTTCATAAGGAACTCTTTCTTCCACTCTGGTGTGATAACATCCTCTTGTTTGGGAATGGCTCCAATGTCCATATCTTCTTCTTCATCTTCCTTTGCATGTTCACTACCTTTTTCTATCAAAGGTTCTTGTACCTTCACATTTGGTTCTAATGCCTTCATTTGTCTTTTTTTCGCATCAACCTTTGAATAGGCCACACAACCTTCCTCTTTACCTTTAAGTGCCAACTTATTATCTGGTTAATCCTTTGCTCTATTTTCATTAGGAACTCCTGGAACTTCAATTCTCGTTTCTTTATGTCCTGTTTTAGGGCTTCTACCTCTTTCTCAAACTCTTTTCGCCTCAACTTCTCCTCTTTCCTCTTTTTCTCTTTTTCTTCTTATTTATTCTTCCTTTGTAAATCCTCTACTTGCAAAAGTTTTATCAACAAACCCATCATATTCTCTACTCAAGCAAACTTCTCCTTGCTTCTCAACTTCTCTCAAATTTCTCACCTTCAAAAGATCTAATCCTTGAAGCTTTGATACCACTTTGGTGCAATACAAGATGGCAACAACTTGGTTTTACAAAGTTTAACAAACTTATGCTCTTGATTGGCTTCACAAACTCTCACAATGACCCTTCAAAACTAGGTTATTTCAGACTAGTTTTAGAAAAATTGGGGATATCTCCCTCCAAACTCAATCTAATTGAACCCAATAAAAAACCTATTTGAGCTAATATTTCCCTCTAAAATGGGTTTCAACCATTTATATAGAAAGTATTCTAGGAGGCCGTACTATGCTCTGCAACAAGACTATTACCCTAGATGAGGGTTTTTGGTAGTTTAAAATAGTTTTTACAAAAATGGTTGTAACTTTTGTAAAACTTAATAAAAATTTATAAAATTAGAATCAAATGAAAAGTGATTCAAATACATGTCCAAAAAATCTAATTTTATGTCATTTGGAGGCCGTACCATCCTCAAGAATATCAACATTTTAGGAAGAATATACAAAAAATCTAAATTTTATTCATTATTTTTTCCCCTTCTCCTTCTACCACACCTTTGATTGTTAAAGGCTTAATATACATGATTTGGTTTGTTTCCCAATGGTTGTAACTTGTCTTTGCACCAAATGACATTTGGGAACTAAGATTTGTTAAGAGATCTCAATATTTACAAAGTATTATAAGTATATTTTAACTTGATTTAATCAAGACTATCCTAATATAACTATAAACTCCTAATTTTCTCCCTTTTTGAGCTTATCGCATGGATCTAAGACTAAATTAATTCCTTAAAACTCTTTGTACATTTATATTTGACTAAGTATTAATCCAAGATTGGCTTGGGTGCTCCTGCACCGTTGATGAAGGATTTTCATAACCGGAGCTTTTAACGGGACCTTCCCGCAATTTTTTAGGTACATGTCGAGGTTGGGAGCAGGAATTGGAGGCTACTACGAAGATCAACCAAAACAAGGCAATGATGGCTATGTCTTTCCCTCTTCTTCATTAGATGCATAGTGTTTTATTTGTAGTTGCATGAGTTTAGCTATAACCCATGGCTTGTGTGGGACATCTAATATGTCTTAGTTTCCTTCAATGCAATGTTTGTTCTCTTATGTATTCAAAATTGTAAATGAACAATCACTGTGGTGAATGAATACTTATCTCTTTTACTACTCTGCAATGCAATGAATGATTGAAACTTTTCTTTTCTACATCTGAACAACTTAACTGCATTTGTCATAACAACTATGCAACTAGCACATAACAGAAACAAATCAAACCTCATTCAAAAATGATAAATGATAAATTTGATTAGCCAATTTTTGAGCTGTGGTCAAAAAAGGTAACAGACATAACTTGCACACCAAAAATAAATGTTAGCAAAACACCTGAGTAAATGTATCCTATTCAGGGTACAAATGCCTGAATATGTTAGAATGCAGTTAGTTATAGTTTCCTAAGTTCTAAAGCATACATTAAACAAAACAATCTAAAAGTTACCTGAATTATAGTTAAATATGCTTTGGTAGTGTTGCCATCATTTTTCAACTTGCCAAATTTTAAACTTTTGAGTCAAATCCTTATGTTGAGTCACCCCTAGTCACAAATTCTCCTAAAGTGTCAAGTTGCTTTCCAGTTTGAAGAAGAATCTTCATCTTTGTAATTGAAACCTTGGAAGTAGTTGTGTAGGGTAGCTGATTTAAGAAAACAATTAAATCTTAAAATATATGATAGTTGGTACAAAAGTGTTTTTATGGCAGTGTTTGCAACATCATTTTTCCTAATATGGCTAGTTTCTAGATCAAGAAGCCTCATGGTTTGGAAGATTTCAAACTTTCAAATTTTGGTTGACACTTTCTGGAAACAATTAAAACAAGAGTTTTATGGAGGTTGGAGTGAAATGGCTTTACAAGGGATCTCATGGTATTATTATGGACAATGTGGCAAGATTTCATGACAATCTGACATTCTAGTCAAAAGTTATGCACTTTTTACCATTTCTCGCGCCTACACAATTAACTGGGTCAACACATTCGTAATGGAGTTCATAGAAGAAGGAAAAATGTTTCACTTGTTCATGTAAAGTTATTTTGATATTTTCCAGGTCATATTGAAGATCAACTCTATATGCATGAATCCAAATTCATAAGTTGCAAATTTGCCTAAGTCAAAAAAGTATCACTTGTGAATTTGGCTAAGTGGAGAGTTTGCTTTAAAAAGCAAGTTGTTATCGGCCAACTAAAATAAATAAAGAAATAAATAAAATATAAGTGAGCATCAACTTTCACTTTTGGTTAAGTTCGCATCAACTTTCACTTTGGGTTAATTTTGCATCTACTTCCAAATTCAGCTAAGTTGGTGTCTGCTTTTGAATTCGACAAAGTTGACATCAACTTGCACTTTTGGCTAAGTTCGCATCAACTTGCACTTTTCACTAAGTTTGCATCAACTTGCACTTTTGGCTAAGCAAACATCTACTTTTGAATTTGACTAAGTTGAGATCTACTTTCACTTCTGGCTAACCAAAACAAAAAGCATGATTTTCAAGTTTTGCAAAGAGAAACTCCACTTGCACTTTTGGTGAATTAAAACAAAGGTACTCCTCAACGTCCATTAAAATCTCTAATAATTAAGTGGACAGTTGTAAAACTAACTTATTTGGCCGTCACTTGCTATTAACAGAAGTTAAAAGGTTTCAAAACTTGTATAAGTTACTGATGAAGGTTGTGAAATGATGTAAAAGAGTCGACAAAAGAAACAGGAAGTTATTTTAACTACCCAAGTTCAAGAAAATGAAATTCATAGGTGTACTGCCGCATTCCATAGCCATTACCAGCTTCCTTCATGCCCATGCTAGAATGATAGCTTTGAACACCATATGCTACTCATAATTAATCTCACAGTATTATTTGGAGAAATCAAGTTGAAGAAGCAGTTGCATGTTCTTCTTTCCATAGAAACATCTTCATTTATTGCAGCCTTTCATTTTCAAGAATTGGCATAGCAGAACTTTGGAACAACAAATGAGTATCCATTAGAGCATAATAGAAAGTGGATTTTATACCAGATGTAGCAGTTGTAAATACAAATGATGGAAGCATAGCCAATGCACATGAACTGCATGACAAAACACCTTGATGAAATGTGGTCTTGTAGAATGCAAGGACTAGAAGATACATAGAAAATGGATTTATTGAAAGCTGTAGAAACTTTTAATCGAATGCATTTTGGTAGATTTAAAATTAGACTCTTTTGTCTTTGCCAGTACCCTCACAAACCTATTCCAAACGGGGAAATTTGAAGTGGGATAGGGTATGCATGTCCAGCAAACACAATGAAATGGAGATATTTGTTAGATATTATAGTTGCTAACAGGCTAGTAGATATGCATGTAAAGCGCAGAATCTTAAACAAGGCACAACAACTGTTTGGTAGAATGCTTCGAAGAGATGGAATCCCATGGAATGTAGTGACAACAGGATAAGAACAAAATATGTTCACTAAAAAGGTTATAGAAAATTATAAACAAGATCAATTGGCTAATATAAAGCTAAATTCCACAGCCTATGCATTTACAAGGCACATGAATTGTCTGACAAGAATGCCTGAAAGATGTCATCTCACAGAATGCCAATATTACAGGTTTTACCACCATTGTTGCAGGATGTACACAATGATGGGTTTGCTAAAAAGGCCGTAGAAATTTTTAAACAAATACAACTGGCAGATGTAAAATTAGAGCCCTCTACCCTTGCCAGCATCCTCAACTTGCACTATTTCATCAGAATTTAGGTATGCATAGTGTGCAGACTTAAATAAGGAGTAGCAAAAAGTTGGCAGATTGCCTTAAAGATTTGTTATGACATGAAATGGAATGGTTGCTAGCTTTCTCCCAACACTGTGCATAAATAAAAAGATTTGAGAAAGTATAAACTTCCAACAAAGAATAACGAATTCATATTATTGTTGAAAATATTCTGGCAGACCTGTATACAAAATGTGGGCACATAGACAAAGCCCATGAACTATTTGAAAGAATGTGTCAAAGACATGTAATCTCATGGAATGCAATGGAGGTTTACATGCACAAAATGGGTGTGTTGAAAAAGACTTTAGAATCTTTTGAGTAAATATAAAATTGTATAATGTGTACGGGCTTCATTCCTGCCTGTACCAATGGAGGAGGGTTTGTCAAATGTTGTATTTGCCACTATATCAATTGCACCTCTAACAAAGACCATATAAATATAATGATTGAAAGTTTTACACAATAATTGGCCTTCACCATTGCATGATACTCACATAATGGTTAGTTGACAAGTTTTTAGAAACCTTCGAGAAAATACACTTCATAAATGTAAAGACAAACTTCACAATATTTGCTCCCCTCCTTCAAACTGGCACCAAATTGGGCAACATCTATGCAAAGAGAACTGTCTTAGGATTTTAGGATTGGTGACAAGTATGTTCTTTCAAAAGTAGATTGGTACACTGTATGTGTGGCCATTGACAAGAAGACAAGCGAAATTGTTTCCATAAAAAAAGGATAAGAAATGTTATATTTTTAGAAAAACCAAGGACAAAGAGCATTCTATGAATTTAAAATTCTTCAAGAGCTTCACAACCCTTTATATCATGAAGGTAAAAGATGTTATGGTGCCCTCTAAGAAGTATAATTTTAATGAAAGTTGTCTCATCTACGAAATTATGCAAACAAAAAAGGGACCAAGAATGTGAGAAATTTCAATAGTATAAATTAGTTTCTTCGAGGGCTATAGGCATGGGAGGGAATTCCTTCACCAAGATATTAAGCCTGATAATAGATGTATACCATGAGAGTAAAACTATCTGGCTTCAATCAATCAAGGCAAAAAGTAGATCAAATGATGAGATACATAGAGTATATCCACTTTGGCATGGTAATGTTTTGTAATGTTGGCTTTTAAACAAATCTTGTTGATATTATGCAATTAGAATGAGATTGAGAATGATGATATCCATTACTAGGATGGTATTTCTTTT
Organism: Cunninghamia lanceolata; assembly: GCA_027924645.1. Taxonomy (NCBI): domain Eukaryota; kingdom Viridiplantae; phylum Streptophyta; class Pinopsida; order Cupressales; family Cupressaceae; genus Cunninghamia; species Cunninghamia lanceolata. The sequence goes on from BSBN01001373.1 coordinate 1,091,994, forward strand.
GTGAAGGTGGCAAACCATATCCACAAACACAAAAAATCAATGTAACTTTGGAGAAATTATCTTGCGAGATGATGGTAATGACATCTTATGATTGTGATTGGAGTGAGGAAATATGCGACGTTATTCAATCTATGTAAGTGAAAATCTATCTTCCTAGTTCATATTTTGTATGCAAGGACAGAGGAGTCCAAGATTCAGGTATTTAAAAGATTTGTCAAGGCTTTGACCATCAAAATGGAGCATACAAAGAAGCAAAGTAACTTAGTAAAAATCACAACTTGAAAGTTGCAAGTTCTAGTTACCTTTTTGTAAAAGTGACTTTTGTCACTTATTGTAACTAGAAGTTAGAAAATGAACCTTATTCTTGGAAAAGTGATGTAAAAAGTAAAAAAATAAGTTTTTTTTTATTTTTTCAAAAAGGTAGTAACTAGGTAGTTATCAGGTGGTTACAAGGTAGTTACTAGGTAGAAGCCTATAAATACAAGGCTATGTCTAATGTAAAGGGGACATTTTCACTAGACTTTTGGAAGAGGGGAACATTTCAGAGACTTTCGAGCTCATACTTTGTACAAAGGAGTGTTTGAAGTTGTATAATTTCAAAAAAATAATAAAGAGTGCATTTGGTTCGTGTGTTCCAATGTTCTAAATTATTATTACTAATTCTTCGTATGTTGAGTTGATGATCTATTTTGTCTATGTGAAAATCATTAGTCATCTTTTGAAGCATATATAAACCATGCAATTGATGTAAAGAAACACATTCACTTCTCGGTATCCTGATTTGAATGCGTTTGTAAACTATCTCTTCGTATGTCAAGATCCATGTGTTATCCTTTTTTCATCGATGTGTTTTAAAACATATATTGTTGTGAAATTCATCATAGAAGTTTAGGAACATAGTTTCTAGCTTTTGTGGTGGAATCCCCTCATAATTTGTTATAAATCTATGGAATCCCAGTCGGTATTCATATGTCTGCCACTAGGGTTTCTATAATTCATTTTTCATTTAGTTTTCCTTTACCTTTGGTAATTTTGGTTAAAGTACCACAAAAACCCCCTATTTTGATCATACAAGGGAGCTGCCCCTCTCAAACTTAGAGGAAGATAATTGCTTTGTCGTGATCTCTCCAACTGTTGGTCAGTTTGTCGCTACTTTTTGGGAAAAACATAGTCATTCTTGAGAATTCATTTGTAGTGACAAATCTGTTTACCAATAGATTTTTGGCAACTCTACTAGGGAAGATTAGAGCATTGGTGCCATTTGTTCATAAAAAATATACAAGTATCTCCCCAAAATAGAAGTTGGCAACTCTATCTGAAAGAAGAATACTAAAAAATGGTTTGGTATCGAAGAACCTAGATGCATAACTTGCAATTTCTTGAATCAGACAGTGACAGTCTTGATGAAGATTATCCTTTTTCTACAACCTCTTCTCAACAAAATCAAGTTCTTGATGAACCTAAGAAAGTTGAGTTCCTAAAGAGTTTCTACAGTTGCATGCAATTTTCTTTGAATCAAATTCATCCTTTTTTGCTTCAAATGTTGCAAAAGATTGAACAAAAAGATGGGAAGGAGACTCATTTTCTTGCTCCTGATCACAATTCCCTATCAGAGGAAATTCATACACTAGAAGAGAAAAGAGATTATGCTGAGATATATCATTTGAATAATCAGGACAACAATGAAGAGGAAAAAGTTCTTCCTACAAATGAACATGTATTGAATATAACATCCTCTAATCAAAGGTATGAAACAAACTTATCAGAACATGCATGTCCACTTAAAGAAGACTAACAAGAAGAAGTGATGGAGATAGAAAAAGAAGATTGTATGGAAGCATGCAATAATGAAGAAAAAATCTTTCTAGATGATGGCACATTCTCAGTTTCTTTGGAGAATATCACCCCTCTAGTGACAACTTGCTCTGGTTCCACAACTATAACCTCTGAGAAAGATCTCCATGACATGGTTAATGTTGGAGGGAGTGTAGAAGAAGTTTTGGGCCAAAGTGCGAAAGAGCATGAAGACAAGTCACAAAATATTTTCCTTACATGCATGCAATCTGAGAAAGAGGAGAATGATGATGAAATGATAGCACAAGATTTCCCTCATGAAGTTTCCATCATAGATTTGTGTCTCAAGACTCCTGATGATGATTTTCTTTGTGAAAAAGGTGTCATCCTTTCTCCTTTACCATTTATTGAAGAAGAGTACTCAATTATTGAAACTAAAAGTGCTACTCAAGTTGAAGCATTGAGTACTTCCACTCCAAATGTGCAACAATATCATAAGGATAATGGGTGTGAATCTGCATAAGAATATCTTGGTTTAAGTGATAATGTTGAAGAAGGTACCATGAGTAATGTCCATAGTAGTGACAAATGAGGTTGGAATTCTAATGTTTGTGACAATATGCCTAAAATTGAAAATATTCATAGGATTGACAAAGAGATACATGTTTTAACTTCTCCTTCACCACTTCCAAGGGAGAAAAATATTATTTCTTCTTCAATTACAGAAGAGGATTTTCAAGAGCGTAAAGTGCATAATGTAGATTCATCACTTTCTCTTCCTCATGTACAATCCTTCGATAAAGCAAATCCTGAGTTAGCAATAGTAAAGAAGGAGAAATTTTCTTTTGTAGGAGATGATTCAATGATAAAGGAAGGCATGTTTCATAAGAAAGATGAGTCACAGAATACTGAGTTTTCTTCACTTATTGGTTCACATGAAAGATGTCCAATTTGTGGTTCAATTTTGTTTGATTCAGGCTATCAAAAGAATCTTCAGATAGATAAAATTGGTATACTCGACGTGACACCAGAAGATATGATCAACACTACACAGGGCAATACCAATGTGATTCTAAAGGACTCAAAAATTTATGATGAGAAATGGTTGTTTGGTGTACTATTAAAGGAGCCCTCATATTGTATGCATTTTATTTTTCTCATCATTTCAAGATGGTTACTTAATTTGCAGGCACCTCATCAATACACATCTCTTTTTTGCACAGATGCATATTTTTCTAAGCTTGTCAATGGGTTCACACAATCTTTCTCAGGTAGTTTTGAGGTAGGAGTCACCTACCATGTATATAGGTAAACTAGGTGTTTTGGTTGTGTCTGTCTTGTTTCAATTTTTGTTGGTTTTTGTCATTTGCCTCATCTCTATGTGTCTTTTCTATTTGTCCTTTTGTCTCTTTGAGTCTCCTTGTTTCACCTTGTACATCATATTATCTCCTAACTCTACCCGCCCAATGGATAAGGAACTTATTTCTAACCAGAGATTCTAGATTCATCCTGCCTCCACAAGGTCCTTGTCTCCAGTTAGAGCCAGCTGTTGCCCTCATTTTTCAACTTTTACGTCAAATCTTTATATTGAGTCACCCCTAGTAAAAAATTCTCCTAAAGTGTCAAGTTGCTTTCCAGTTTGAAGAAGAATCTCCATCTTGGCAATTGAAACCTTGAAAGCAGTTGCGTAGGCCAGCTGATTTACGAAAATAATTAAATCTTAAAATCTATGATAGTTGGTGCAAAAGTGTTTTTATTCTAGTGTTTGCAACATCATTTTGCCTAATATGGCTAGTTTCTAGATCGAGAAGCCTCATGGCTTGGAAGATTTCAAACTTTCAAAATTTTGTCGACACTTTGCAAAAATAATTAAAATAGGAGTTTTATGGAGGCTAGAGTGAAATGGCTTCACAGGGGATCTCATGGCATTATTATGGACAATGTAGCAAGATTTCATGTCAATCTGACATTCCAGTCGAAAGTTATGCACTTTTCGCCATTTCTCGTGCCTGCATAGTTAACTAGGTCAACGCATTCACAATGAAGTTCATAGAAGAAGGAAAAATGTTTCACTTGTTCACGTAAAGTTATTTCAATATTTTCTAGGTCAGATTGAAGATCAACTTTGTATGCATGAATCCAAATTCATAAGTTGCAAATTTGCCTAAGTCAAAAAGGTATCACTTGTGAATTTGGCTAAGTGGGGAGTTTGCTTTAAAAAGTAAGTTGTTATTGGCCAACTAAAAAATAAATAAATAAATAAAATATAAGTGAGCATCAATTTTCACTTTTGGTTAAGTTTGCATCAACTTTCACTTTGGGTTAAGTTCGCATCTACTTCCAAATTCAGCTAAGTTGGTGTCTGCTTTTGAATTCGGCAAAGTTGATGTCAACTTGCACTTTTGGCTAAGTTCGCATCAACTTGCACTTTTGGCTAAGAAAACATGTACTTTTGAATTTGACTAAGTTGGGATCTACTTTCACTTTTGGCTAACCAAAACAAAAGGCATGATTTTCAAGTTTCACAAAGAGAAACTCCACTTGCACTTTTGGTGAAGTGAAACAAAGGCACTCCTCCACATCCATTAAAATCTCTAATAATTAAGTGGACAGTTGTAAGACTAACTTCTTTGGCCACCACTTTCTATTAACTAAATTTAAAAGGTTTCAAAACTTGTATAAGTTACCGACGAAGGTTGTGAAATGATGTAAAAGAGCCGATGAATGAAACAGGAAGTAGTTATTTTAACTACCCAACTTTAAGAAAAAGAAATTCACAAGTGTACTGCCATGTTCCATAGCCATTACCAGCTTCCTTCATGCCCATGCTAGAATTATAGCTTTGAACACCATATGCTACTCATAATTAATCTCAACATTATTTGGAGAAAGCAAGTTGAAGAAGCAGTTGCACATTCTTCTTTCCATAGAAACATCTTCATTTATTGCAGCCTTTCATTTTCAAGAATTGGCGTAGTAGAAGAACTCTGGAACAACAAATGAGTATCCATCAGAGCATAATAGAAAGTGGATTTTATACCAGATGTAGCAGTTGTAAATACAAATGATGGAAGCACAACCAATGCACATGAATTGCATGACAAAACGCCTTGATGAAATGTGGTCTTGTAGAATGCAAGGACTAGATGATATATACAAAATGGATTTATTGAGAGCCATAGAAACTTTTAATCGAATGCATTTTGGTAGATTTAAAATTAGACTCTTTTGTCTTCGCCAGTATCCTCACAATCTACGCCAAAAGGGGAAATTCATAGCAGGATAGGGTATGCACGTACAACAAACACAACAGAATGTAGATATTGTTAGATATTATAGTTGCTAACGGCCTAGTAGACATGCATGTAAAGCATGGAAGTTTAAACAAGGTGCAACAACTGTTTGGTAGAATGCTTCAAAGAGATGAAATCCCATGGAATGTAGTGACAGTAGGATAAGAACAAAATGTGTTCATTGAAAAGGTTATAGAAAATTATAAACAAGAATGATTGGCTGATGTAAAGCCAAATTCCATAGCCTATGCATTTACAAGGCACATGAATTGTCTAACAAGAATGCCTCAAAGATGTCATCTCACAGAATGCCAAGATTATAGGTTTTGCTGCCATTGTTGTAGGATGTACACAATGATGGGTTTGCTAAAAAGGCCGTAGAAACTTTTAAACAAATAAACTAGTAGATGTAAAATTAGAGTCCTCGACCCTTGCCAGCATCCTCAACTCAGGCTATTTCATCAGATTTTAGGTATGCATAGTGTGCAGACTTAAATAAGGAGTAGTGCAAAAAGTTGGTAGATTGCCTTAAAGATTTGTTATGACATGAAATGGAGTGGTTTCTAGATTTCTCCCAACACTAATCCTAAATAAAAAGATTTGAAAATCTATAAACTTTCATCAAAGCATAACGAATTCATATTATTGTTGAAAATATTCTGGTAGACCCGTATACAAAATGTGGGTGCATAGACAAAGCCCATGAACTGTTTGAAAGAATGCATCAAAGACATGTACTCTAATGGAATGCAATGGAGGTTTACATGCACAAAATGGGTGTGTTGAAAAAGACTTTAGAATCTTTTGAGTAAATATAAAATTGCATAATGTGTACCGGCTTCATTCCTTCCCGTACCAATGGAGGAGGGTTTGTCAAATGTTGTATTTGCCACTATATAAGTTGCACCTCTAACAAAGATCATATAAATATAATGATTGAAAGTTTCACACAATACTTGGCTGTCACCATTATAGGATACTCACATAATGGTCAGTTGACAAGTTTTTAGATACCTTTGAGAAAATACACTTCATAAATGTAAAGACAAACTTCACAATATTTGCTCCCCTCCTTCAAACCAGCACCAAATTGGGCAACATCTATGTAAAGAGAACTGTCTTAGGAGTTTGGGATTGGCAACAAGTATGTTCTTTCAAAAGTAGATTGGTACACCGTATGTGTGGCCATTGACAAGAAGATAGGCGAAATTGTTTCCATAAAAAAATGGATAAGAAATGTTATATTTTTAGAAAAACCAAGGACAAAGAGCATTCTATGAATTTAAAATTCTTCAAAAGCTTCACAACCCTTTATATCATGATGGTAAAAGATGTTATGGTGCCCTCTAAGAAGTATAATTTCAATGAAATTTGTCTCATCTCAGAAATTATGCAAATAAAAAGGGGCCCAAGAAAGTGAGAAATTTCAATATTATAAATTAGTTTCTTCGAGGGCTACAGGGATGGGAGGGAATTCCTTTACCAAGATATTAAGCTTGATAATAGATGGATACCATGAGAGTAAAACTATGTCTCTTCAATCACTCAAGGCAAAAAGTAGATCAAATGATGAGATACATAGAGTATATCCACTTTGGCATGGTAATGTTTGTAATGTTGTCTTTAAACAAATCTTGTTGATATTATGAAATTAGAATGAGATTGAGAATGAGGATATCTATTACTAGGATGGTATTTCTTTTGTGAAGGTGGCAAACCATATCCACAAACACAGAAAATCAATGCAACTTTGGAGAAATTATCTTGTGAGATGATGGTAATGGCATCTTATGATTGTGATCGGAGTGAGGAAATATGCGACATTATTCAATCTATGTAAATGAAAAGCTATCTTCCTAGTTTATATTTTGTATGCAAGGGCACAAGAGTCTAAGATTTAGGTATTTAGAAGATTTTTCAAGGCTTTGACCATCAAAATGGAACAGACAATGAAGCAAAGTAACTTAGCAAAAATCACAACTTGAAAGTTGCAAGTTCTAGTTACCTTTTTGTAAAAGTGACTTTTGTCACTTATTGTAACTAAAAGTTAGAAAATGAACTTTATTCTCGGAGGAGATGTAAAAAGTAAAAAAATAAGGTTTATTATTTTTCCAAAAATGTAGTTACTAGGTAGTTATCAGGTGGTTACAAGGTAGTTACTAGGGAGAAGCCTATAAATACAAGGCTATGTCAAATGTAAAGGAGACTTTTTCAATAGACTTTTGGAAGAGGGGAACATTTCAGAGACTTTTGAGCTCATACTTTGTACAAAGGATTGTTTGAAGTTGTATAATTTCAAAAAGGTAATAAAGAGTGCATTTGGTTTGTGTGTTCCAATGTTCTTTTGAATTATTATTACTAATTCTTCGTATGTCGAGTTGGTGATCTGTTTTGTCTATATGGAAATCATTAGTCATCTTTTGAAGCATATATAAACCATGTAATTGATGTAAAGAAACACATTCACTTCTTGGTATCTTGATTTGAATGTGTCTATAAACTCTCTCTTCATATGTTGAGATCCATGCATTATACTTCTTTCATCGATGTTGTGTTTTAAAACATATATTGTTATGAAATTCATCATAGAAGTTTAGGAGCATAATTTCTAGCTTTTATGGTGGAATCCCCTCATAATTTGTTATAAATCTGTGGAATCCCAGTCGGTATTCATATGTCTGCCACTAGGGTTTCTATAATTCATTTTTCATTTAGTTTTCCTTTACCTTTGGTATTTTTGGTTAAAGTACCGTAAAAACCCCTATTTTGAACATATGAGGGAGCTGCCCCTCTCAAATGCAGAGGAAAACCATTGCTCTGTCATGATATTTCCAACTGTTGGTCAGTTCGTCGCTGCTTTTCGGGCAAAACAGAGTCATTTTGAGAATTCATTCACAGCAACAAATTTGTTTACCAACAAGTTTTTGGTGACTCTACTGGGGAAGATTGGAGCATTGGTGCTATTTGTTCCTCAAAAATACACAAGTATCTCCCCAGAAAAGAAGTTGGAGACTCTATTTGAAAGAAGAATCCTAAAAAATGGTTTGGCATCAAAGAATCCAGATGCATAACTTGCAATTTCTTAAATCAGACAGTGATAGTGATGATGAAGATTATCCCTTTTCTGCAACCTCTTCTCAACAAAATCAAGTTCTTGATGAACCTAAGCAAGTTGAGTTCCTAAAGAGTTTCTACGGTGGCATGCAATTTTCTTCGAATTAGGTTCATCCTTCTTTGCTTCAAATGTTGCAAAAGATTGAACAAAAAGATGGGAAGGAGACTCATTTTCCTGCTCCTGATCACAACTCCTTTTCAAAGGAAATTCATACACCAAAAGAGAAAAGAGACTATGCTGAGATATATCATTTGCACAATGAGGACAACAATCAAGATGAAAAATTTCTTCCTGCAAATGAACATGTATTGAATATAATGTCTTCTAATCAAAGGGATGAAACAAACTTATCAGAACATGCATGTCCACTTAAAGAAGACTAACAAGAAGAAGTGATGGAGATAGAAAAAGAAGATTGTATGGAAGCATGAAATAATGAAGAAAGTTTTCTAGATGATGGCACATTCTCAGTTTCTTTGGAGAATCTCACCCCTCTAGTGACAACTTGCTCTGGTTCCACAACTATAACCTCTGAGAAAGATCTCCATGACATGGTTAATGTTGGAGGGAGTGTAGAAGAAGTTTTGGGCCAAAGTGTGAAAGAGCATGAAGACGAGTCACAAAATGTTTTCCTTACATGCATGCAATATGAGGAAGAGGAGAATGATGATGAAATAATAGCACAATATATGAAGTTTCCATCATAGATTTGTGTCTCAAGACTCCTGATGACAATTTTCTTTGTTAAAAAGAAGGTGTCATCCTTTCTCATTTATCATTTATTGAAGAAGAGTACTCAATTATTGAAACTAAAAGTACGACTCAAGATGAAGCATTGAGTACTCCCACTCCAAATGTGCAACAAGATCATAAGGATAATGGGTGTGAATCTACACAAGAATATCTTGGTTTAAGTGATAATGTTGAAGAAGGTACCATGAGTAATGTCCATAGTAATGACAAAGGAGGTTGGAATTCTAATGTTTGTGACAATATGCCTAAAATTGAAAATATTCAAAGGATTGACAAAGAGATACATGTTTTAACTTCTTCTTCACCACTTCCAAGGGACGAAAATATTATTTCTTTTTCAATTACAGAAGAGGATTTTCAAGAGCATAAAGCGCATTTAATGTAGATTCATCACTTTCTCTTCCTCATGTACAATCCTTCAATAAAGCACATCCTGAGTTAGTAATAGTAAAGAAGGATAAATTTTCTTTTACAAGAGATGATTCAATGATAAAGGAAGGCATTGTTCATAAGAAAGATAAGTCATAGAATACTGAGTTTTCTTTGCTTATTGGTTCATATGAAAGATGTCCAGTTCGTGGTTCAATTTTCTTTGATTCAAGATATCAAAAGAATCTTCAGATAGAGAAAATTGGTATGCTCGACGTGACACCAGAAGATATGATCAACACTACACAGGGCAATACCAATGTGATTCTAAAAGACTCAAAAATTTATGATGAGAAATGGTTGTTTGGTGTACTATTAAAGGAGCCCTCATATTTTATGCATTTTATTTTTCTCATCATTTCAAGATGGTTATTGAATTTGTAGGCACCTCATCAAGGCACCTCTGCCTATCAATGGGTTCACGTGATCTTTCTCAGGCAGTTTTGAGGTAGGAGTCACCTACCATGTATATAGGTAACCTAGGTGTTTTGGTTGTGTCTGTCTTGTTTTAGTTTCTGGTGGTTTTTGTCGTTTGTCTCGTCTCTATGTGTCTTTGCTATTTGTCCTTTTGTCTCTTTGAGTCTCCTTATTTCCCCTTGTACATCATATAATCTCCTGACTCTACCCGCCCAATGGATAAGGAACTTATTTCTAACTAGATATTCTATGTTCATCCTATGTCCACAAGGTCCTTGTCCCCAGTTAGAGCCAGTTGTTGCCCTCATTTTTTAACTTGCCAAATTTCAAACTTTTGCATCAAATCCTTATGTTGAGTCACCCCTAGTCACAAATTCTCCTAAAGTGTCAAGTTGCTTTCCAGTTTGAAGAAGAATCTCCATCTTTGGAATTGAAACCTTGGAAGTAGTTGCGTAGGGCAGCTGATTTATGAAAACAATTAATCTTAAAATCTATGATAGTTGGTACAAAAGTGTTTTTATGGAAGTGTTTACAACATTATTTCACCTAATATTGCCAGTTTCTAGATCAAGAAGCCTCATGGCTTGGAAGATTTCAAACTTTCAAATTTTTGTCGACACTTTATAGAAATAATTAAAACATGAGTTTTACGGAGGTTGGAGTGAAATGGCTTTATAGGGGATCCCATGGCATTATTATGAACAATGTGGCAAGATTTCATGACAATTTGACATTCTAGTTAAAAGTTATGCACTTTTTGCCATTTCTCATGCCTGCATAGTTAACTGGGTCAACGCATTCACAATGGAGTTCATAGAAGAAGGAAAAATGTTTCACTTGTTCACGTAAAGTTATTTCAATATTTTCTAGGTCAAATTGAAGATCAAATCTATATGCATGGATCCAAATTCATAAGTTGCAAATTTGCCTAAGTCAAAAAGGTATCACTTGTGAATTTGGCTAAGTGGGGAGTTTACTTTAAAAAGCATGTTGTTATTAGCCAACTAAAAATAAATAAATAAATAAAATATAAGTGAGCGTCAACTTTCACTTTTGGTTAAGTTCATGTCAACTTTCACTTTAGGTTAAGTTCACATCTACTTCCAAATTCACCTAAGTTGGTGTCTGCTTTTGAATTCGGCAAAGTTGACGTCAACTTGCACTTTTGGCTAAGTTCACGTCAACTTGTACTTTTGGCTAAGTTTGCCTCAACTTGTACTTTTGGCTAAGCAAACATGTACTTTTGAATTTGACTAAGTTGGGATCTACTTTCACTTCTGGCTAACCAAAACAAAAGGCATGATTTTCAAATTTCACAAAGAGAAACTCCACTTGCACTTTTGGTGAAGTAAAACAAAGTGATGCAGAGGTAGGAGGACGAAAACTATCCTTAATAACATTAAAAAAAATCAAAGAACTAATCCAATTGCTTTGGTTAGGTTGAAGAAAACATTAATACATATTTTCCCTCCAATTTTCATGAAGATCCAATGGTAGGAGAGAAAATTATGACTCTTTTTCCCAAAACTACAAACCCTAGGCAGCATTCAGACCTGCCCTCACCAAAAATGTCATAACTTATTCAAATATTAATGAAATTTGATGAAACAAAAAGAAATAAAAAGTAGACTCAATACTATTTCCAACCATATATGGCTTTCTCCTTTATATGTCCATACAAAACCGTACCAAACGCTGCAACGGGACTGTTGCAGGGAAAATCAGAAAATTACAGTCCATAAAACACTCATATCTTTCACAAAACTAAATAAAAATGCATGGGACAAGAATAAAATGGAAGGTGGTTGAAGGATCTAACATTTTCAATCTATTAGGCATCCATTCAATTCCATACAGGGCCATACAATAGCAAAAGACAGCAAATTTCTGAAGGAAATTACAGGAAAACATTATTTTTTCTCATTCCGTGCTCAAATCTTCAACCACCCACGAATTCTTCATGCTTACAAGGCCTTTTAAAGGAATTAAAACATGTCTCTTCAGTTCATAACTAATTTGGAGTGAACCAAGAGCCAAATGACTCTTCACCTTCCAAGTTTGCATCTTTTTTCCAATTTTACATTGACAACCTTTACATGGTTTGCAATATTTTATATTTTTGAAACTCTTAATGACCTAAACACATAAAAATGACTTGATAAACCTCATTACAATGTGGAAGCATACAAATTTAATCAAACTCAAAGATTTGTCTAGGGCAATATTAATTTTCCAAGGTGCTCCTGCACCATACAACCAACCAACAAAATTTTCAAGTCCCTTGGAAATGTATCTGTAACAAAAGTCTCTTTCCTCTGTCTTTATCTTCAATCTTCTCAGCTATAATCTTCCAATCTATAGAAATGGTGACCAACCAACCAACAAAACAAACTACCATTTTCACAGAGCATCCTCAGGCTCCTACTCTCATCAGTGGAGTATTCTTCGGGCTGCAACATCAAGTGCTTCTTCAGTCAGGTATCCATCTCTCTCACTGCTTCCCAACAAACCAACTCACCAAACCATTCATCTCACCCAACAGCAGATCCTGGCGATGCACCTACCACTCTCTCCTCAGTGGTTTCTCTATACATCCTTCTCCAGCCAAATCTCCATTGGAGAATGGTCATGACAGACCTCATCTTGTCTGCCCATACACACAACCTTAGATAACATCCTTCTGCAGTTAGATGGAACAAGCACCTGCAACCAAACAACTGAGCAACACAAAATCTAAAAGGTGTAGATTGCCTCCCTCAGTGATCTATCTACACAATCAAGATCTTCTCACTCTTCACCTTCCTTCTCAGTGAAAAAAAAATACACACCACCTAAATCTTTCGCCAGCTCTGATACCAAAATGATGCAGAGGTAGGAGGACCAAAACTATCCTTAATAACATTAAACAAAATCAAAGAACTAATCCAATTCCTTTGATTAGGTTGAAGAGAAAATTAATACATATTTTCCCTCCAATTTTCATGAAGATCCAATGGTAGGAGAGAAAGTTATGACTCTTTTTCCCAAAACTACAAACCCTAGGCAGCATTCAGACCTGCCCTCACCAAAAATGTCATAAATTATTCAAATATTAATGAAATTTGATGAAATAAAAAGAAATAGAAAGTAGACTCAATAATATTTCCAACCATATATGGCTTTCTCCTTTATATGTCCGTACAAAACCGTACCAAATGCTGCAACAGGACTGTTGCAGGGAAAATCAGAAAATTACAGTCCATAAAACACTCATATCTTTCACAAAACTAAATAAAAATGCATGGGACAAGAAGAAAATGGAAGGTGGTTGAAGGATATAACATTTTCAATCTATTAGGCATCCATTCAATTCCATACAGGGCCATACAATAGCAAAAGACAACAAATTTCTGAAGGAAATTACAGGAAAACATTATTTTTTCTCATTCCGTGCTCAAATCTTCAACCACCCACGAATTCTTCATGCTTACAAGGCCTTTTAAAGGAATTAAAACATGTCTCTTCAGTTCATAACTAATTTGGAGTGAACCAAGAGCCAAATGACTCTTCACCTTCCAAGTTTGCATCTTTTTTCCAATTTTACATTGACAACCTTTACATGGTTTGCAATATTTTGTATTTTTGAAACTCTTAATGACCTAAACACATAAAAATGACTTGATAAACCTCATTACAATGTGGAAGCATACAAATTTAATCAAACTCAAAGATTTGTCTAGGGCAATATTAATTTTCCAAGGTGCTCCTGCACCACAAAGGCACTCCTCCACGTCCATTAAAATCTCTAATAATTAAGTGGACAATTGTAAAACTAACTTCTTTGGCTGCCACTTGCTATTAACTAAAGTTAAAAGGTTTCAAAACTTGTATAAGTTACCGATGAAGGTTGTGAAATGATGTAAAAGAGCTAACAAATGAAACAAGAAGTAGTTATTTTAACTACCCAATTTCAAGAAAATGAAATTCACAGGTGTATTGCCGCATTCCATAGCCATTACTAGCTTCCTTCACACATGTACTAGAATGATATCTTTGAACACCATATGCTACTCATAATTAATCTCATAGCATTATTTGGAGAAAGCAAGTTGAAGAAGCAGTTGCACATTCTTCTTTCCACAGAAACATCTTCATTTATTGCAGCCTTTCATTTTCAAGAATTGGTGGAGCAGAAGAACTCTGGAACAACAAATGAGTATCCATCAGAGCATAATAGAAAGTGTATTTTATATCAGATGTAGCAGTTGTAAATACAAATGATGGAAGCACAACCAATGCACATGAACTGCATGACAAAACACCTTGATGAAATGTGGTCTCATAGAATGCAAGGACTGGATGATACATACAAAATAGATTTATTGAAAGTCATAGAAACTTTCAATTAAATGCATTTTGGTAGATTTAAAATTAGACTCTTCTGTCTTCACCAGTACCCTCACAACCTAGACCAAAAGGAGAAATTCGTAGCCAGATAGGGTATGCATGTCCAACAAACACAATGGAATGGAGATATTGTTAGATATTTTAGTTGATAACGAGCTAGTAGACATGCATGTAAAGCGTGGAAGCTTAAACAAGGCACAACAACTGTTTGGTAGAATGCTTCAAAGAGATGAAATCCCATGGAATGTAGTAATGGCTGGATAAGAACATAATGTGTTCATTGAAAAGGTTATAGAAAATTATAAACAAGAATGATTGGCTGATGTAAAGCCAAATTCCATAGCCTATGCATTTACAAGGCACATGAATTGTCTGACAAGAATGCCTAAAAGATGTCATCTGATAGAATGCCAAGATTAAAGGTTTTGCCACCATTGTTGCAGGATGTACACAATGATGGGTTTGCTAAAAAGGCCATAGAAACTTTTAAACAAATACAACTGACAGATGTAAAATTAGAGCCTCGACCCTTACCAGCATCCTCAACTCAAGCTATTTCATCAGATTTTAGGTATGCATAGTGTGTTGACTTAAATAAGGAGTAGGAAAAAGTTGGCAGATTGCCTTAAAGATTTGTTATGACATGAAATGGAATGGTTGCTAGTTTTCTCCCAACACTGCGCCTAAATAAAAAGATTTGAGAAAGTATAAACTTCCATCAAAGTATAATGAATTCATATTATAGTTGAAAAATATTCTGGCAGACCTATATAAAAAATGTGGGGGCATAGACAAAGCCCATGAACCATTTGAAACAATGCGTCAAATACATGTACTCTCATGGAATGCAATGGAGGTTTACATGCACAAAATGGGTGTGTTGAAAAAGACTTTAGAATCTTTTTAGTAAATATAAAATTGCATAATGTGTATCGGCTTCATTCCTTCCTGTACCAATGGAGGAGGGTTTGTCAAATGTTGTATTTGCCACTATATAAGTTGCACCTCTAAAAAAGACCATATAAATATAATGATTGAAAGTTTCACACAATACTTGGCCGTCACCATTGCAAGATACTCACATAATGGTCAGTTGACAAGTTTTTAGAAACCTTCGAGAAAATACACTTCATAAATGTACAGACAAACTTCACAATATTTACTCCCCTCCTTCAAACCGGCACCAAATCGGGCAAAATCTATGGAAAGAGAACTATCTTAGGAGTTTGGGATTGGTGACAAGTATGTGCTTTCAAAATTAGATTGGTACACCGTATGTGTGGCCATTGACAAGAAGACAGGCAAAATTCTTTCCATAAAAAAAAAAGGATAAAAAATGTTATATTTTTAGAAAAGCCAAGGACAAAGAGAATTCTATGAATTTAAAATTCTTCAAGAGCTTCACAACCCTTTATATTGTGATGGTAAAAGATGTTATGGTGCCCTCTAACAAGTATAAGTTTAATGAAAGTTGTCTCATCTCAGAAATTATGCAAACAAAAAAGGGCCCAAGAAAGTGAGAAATTTAAATATTATAAATTAGTTTCTTTGAGGGCTATAGGCATGGGAGGGAATTCCTTCACCAAGATATTAATCCTGATAATAGATGGATACCATGAGAGTAAAACTATGTGGCTTCGATCACTCAAGGCAAAAAGCAGATCAAATGATGAGATACATAGAGTATATCCACTTTGGCATGGTAATGTTTGTAATGTTGGCTTTTAAATAAATCTTGTTGATATTTTGCAATTAGAAAGAGATTGAGAATGAGGATATCTATTACTAGGATGGTATTTCTTTTGTGAAGGTGGCAAACTATATCGACAAACATAGAAAATCAATGCAACTTTGGAGAAATTATAATGGTAATGGCATCTTATGATTGTGATTGGAGTGAGGAAATATGCGATGTTACTCAATCTATGTAAACAAAAATCTATCTTCCTAGTTCATATTTTGTATGCAAGGACACAAGAGTCTAAGATTTAGGTATTTAGAAGATTTGTCAAGGCTTTGACCATCAAAATAGAGCAGACAAAGAAGCTAAGTAACTTAGCAAAAATCACAACTTGAAAGTTGCAAGTTCTAGTTACCCTTTTGTAAAAGTGACTTTTGTCACTTATTGTAACTAAAAGTTAGAAAATGAACCTTATTCTCAGAAAAGTGATGTAGAAAGTAAAAAAATAAGGTTTATTATTTTTCCAAAAAGGTAGTTATCAGGTGGTTACAAGGTAGTTACTAGGGAGAAGCCTATAAATACAAGGCTATGTCAAATGTAAAAGGGACTTTTGCAATAGACTTTTGGAAGAGGGGAACATTTTAGAGACTTTTGAGCTCATACTTTGTACAAAGGAGTGTTTGAAGTTGTATAATTTTGAAAAGATAATAAAGAGTGCATGTGGTTCGTGTGTTCTAATGTTCTTCTGAATTATTATTACTAATTCTTCATATGTCGAGTTGGTGATCTGTTTTGTCTATGTGGAGATCATTAGTCATCTTTTGAAGCATATATAAACCATGCAATTGATGTAAAGAAACACATTCACTTCTTGGTATCCTAATTTGAATGTGTCTATAAACTATCTCTTCATATGTCGAGATCCATGTGTTATCCTTCTTTCATCGATGTTGTGTTTGAAAACATCTATTATTGTGAAATTCATCATAGAAGTTTAGGAATGTAATTTCTAGCTTTTGTGGTGGAATCCCCTCATAATTTGTTATAAATCTGTGGAATCCCAGTTGGTATTCGTATGTCTACCACTAGGGTTTCTATAATTCATTTTTCATTTAGTTTTCCTTTACCTTTGGTATTTCTAGTTAAAGTACTACAAAAACCCCTATTTTAATCATACGAGGGAGCTACCCCTCTCAAACATAGAGGAAGATCATTGCTTTATCGTGATCTCTCCAACTGTTGGTTAGTTGTCGCTGCTTTTCAGGAAAAATAGTCATTCTTGAGAATTCATTCACAACGACAAATCTGTTTACCAACAGGTAGACATATATGCAAGATGTGGAATCATAGACAAAACATCTGAATTGTTTGATAGAATGCCTCAAAGAGATGTCATGTCATGTAATGAGATGATATGATTACAAAATGTACAAAAAATGGATTTTGCAAGGAAGCTCTCAAAATCTCTTAATTAATGGATTTTGCAAGGTTTTTATGAGGGTTTAGTTAATAGAAAGGAAACTGCAACAATGTCAATGCATGCCTCAATGGAAATAGATCGGTGGCTTGTTAGTGAATCTTTGACACTTTCTTTGGGATTTGTAAGAATATACTTTAATGAAATACAATGACAAGACCTATGATAGGTTTTAAGCAATGTTTTTTATAAGCTTATACCTCATGCAATGTTTTAATCTTGAAACACCAATGTGAAACCTTCATTATGGGTAGGCAAAATAATGGGATTGATCACATATGACCATTGTCAACAACATGGATGGTAAAAAGAAGTTTTAACAGGGGTTCAGATAAGGATCAATAACTCTTGATAATGAAGTATAATTTGAAATATAGGCCTACCATTTATTTGCAACAAAACATTTCTTCATTTGCTCTGCAATTTTTTTTTTCTATTACTTTCCTTTTCTATGATCAGTTGCAATTTTACTTGGCTACTACTTTGTGTGGCTTATAAATGGAGGAAATACTGTAAATGTGGAATGAGGTATATTAGGCTATAGTTTAAGGTTTATATTTATAAATAAGATTAGTTAATATGTTGAGTGTGGAATGTCAAATATCAGCTCCCAAAACCATCCAAACCAAAAATGTCATCCATTTCCTCTAATGCATGGGCTCACTACTTTCATGATACTAATTAAGCTGCAAACTCGGTACCTAGCTTAGGAGCAAACACTTCTAATGTGCGTGTATCTTGAAATGGCCTTGAAAATACATTAAAATGGTCTAAATGGCTCATACATGTTTCTCCTATTTGTCATTTTTTCCATTTTTCTATTTATCCTATACCTTGATAAAGTTTTCACCAAATTCAAATCATTTGGGACTTGCAAAATAGTTGATAACAGATAACCAAACAAGGTATCCAAATGAACTTTAAGCACTACATACTAATTTTTTTTAAGGCTAATAAAGCTTACATGGCCACAAGTAAGTTTGCAAGCAATTGCATGGCTTGCTTCGTGAAGAAACACAATTATGAGCTTAAAAGGAGTCAATAATGGTGTCCTCCAAAGCTGCAAAATAGGATTTATAAGTCAACAAAAAAATAACATATATCCCTAGAGAACAAAATGACTTCAAATGAATTATGACAATTAAATTTAGGTTTATCCATACTATCATAGCAAAATCATGAATACAGCCAAAAATTTCATCTTTACTAAATCAACAATATGATCAAATGCGAGAATGATTTGGTGGCCATACAAAAAGGATCACAAAAATAAAGGCACCAATAGTCATGATAAAGGTGACTTGATCATGATTGCAACATCTTTGAAGTTCCCAATCTTCTATTTCCTGATGCAGAAGTTTCAAAATGTCAATGTCAATCTTCCTCACAATTATGTTTCTATAAATAAGCAAATAAGTAGTATGTGAGGCTTGAAAATACCACAAACCATATAGAAAATGAAGATGATAAAAAAAATACATTTCTTGAGCAATTACAAGCATTTCCTGCACTCAAAACACATAAAAATGATTACACAAATACGAAAAAATCAATTTCTTGAGAAAGATCTAGGACTTAAACAATAAAAAGAGAATAGAAGGGGTAGTAAGTATTGTGAGTCTAAAATAGAAGATGCAATTTCTCCTCTTTCAATGTCTCAAGGGGGAGAATGAACATTCCCTTCCCTTCATATTTCAAACCAACATTGTCAAACAACTCAGGCTGGTAATTGTTATAAATTTTAAATGCATTTTTGTTTGATAAATATATCTGAAACCACTTTCTCTATTGCTTAAGAATGACTGACTTAAAAAAGGTTGATGAGGAACAAGTTATTGACACCCACCATTTTACAGAAAAGAATTCAAGAATGAGATTTTGTGCCCTTAATTATAGATTCATCAGTTTGTAACCTTTTCATAAATACTTAAGGTTAAAGAAAATGCTACCTCATCTTTCAAACTGCAGGTTACATTGTTACAAAGTTGGCCCAGAAGGAAGAAAGGGAAAAAAACAAAAGTGATTTTTAGTCCACCAATTTCCATCTATTGCCATTGTTGAGATGATTGGCCAAAAGGAATCCTCAAACAATGATAATAATGCTATTGAAGATAGGTTAATGATATTGAAGATTGGTGGGTCAAACAATGGACAATGAACCCATCAACAACTTATAAGAAATTATTTGAGTAGAATACTAGTTTGGGGCTAAGAGAATTCAAAGGGAAGGTCCAAGATACTTTGATGTACCAATAGGAAATTTATTCCTTTAACAGATTGATTTAATTTGTAGAGCAATTAAATCAAAGCAATCTGATATCATGCACAGTGCAGTGAGATTAAGTTTGGCAGTGACTGGATAGGTGAAGGGTTGCAAGGTTTTGTGTTTTCAGAGATAAAGGTCAAAAGAGGTAGAATTTTAAGCAAACAAGACCAAATAATAATGAAGGCTTGTCTATTGATCAAGGGACAATGGGTTAACATTGAGAGATGTTTGGTCAAGAAATAGAACATGACAATCCAGTGTCAAATGGTATGTGAACAATCATATCAAGAATAATGTGTAGTTTGAAGACTTAGTCTCATTGCAGTCAAAGGACAATAAGAATGTTTAGTGGTTATTAAGTCATTCAAGGTTGTGTGACTAGGTTTTGGTTGGCATGATGAGATTCAAGATGGAGAGAATGAATGGTATCAATAATAGTGAGCAAGGCAGTGATTTTGCATGACCCAATCACAGTCAAGCAAAAGCAATCAAATTTTAAGTGGTGACAGTCAAAAGAGATGAGTTAACGCAGTGTAGTAGTCAATCTTGAATGCCATGTGGTGAACCACTTTCATTCCAAAACCCTACTATCCATAGAACAAGATATATTTTCAAATAAAGATGGAGGTTAATATAGTTAAAGGAGACAGTGGCAATGCAGTTTAAATGTAGTGTTGAGTGAAGATCAAGAAGGTAGTCCACTATCATTAATGGTTGTGAGGACAGTGTCTTAGGGATGTGTTTCTCTTGAGAAGATCCAAGCAAGCAATGGAGCACAATTTTGTGATGATCAAAAAGAGATAAGGTGAATATCATCTCAGAGGTTTAATACAAATCCTTGAAGGGGATTAACACAGATTTATTCAGCAGACAAAAGAGAATAATTCTATATGATTTTTCTTTATAATTCATCCCAATGCTGATAATGATCAATCTCAGTTTTGTAAAATACACAACATCATTAACTAATAAGTTCTTAAAAAAATGTTAGGATGTAGCTTCCAAGAGACATATCTCTCCAAATTTTCAAAAGAATTGTAACTAGTCCAGCCATAAAATCTTAAGATGCATAGTGTTGAGGGACTACCTTAAGATGCATAGTGTGGAGTGTAACCTAGCATTCATCCCCTGATTCAGTAAACACTTCCAAGCTATCAAATGCCTCACCATGCAGTACCTCTAAACTTCTATTTCATGGGTATTCCCTAAAAGACATGGTCGTAGGGCATCAGAACAATCTAGATCTAACGTTGGAGCCTTCCACTTTGGAAATAATGGCATCTACTTCCATTAAAACTTTTGGTGATGTGTGAATGACTTCTAGGCTATAGCTGTAGGTTTCCTTCAATGTTTGGATCTAGTTTTGTGTGGTGTTGGTCTCTGCTCCTTGAAGTGGCGAGGAGAAACTCTTCCCTGTGAAGGATAAAGGTGGGAAATGTTTTATGCGGTATTACTTTTAATTGCAATGAAAATTTTAAATGGTAGGGAAGAGGGAAATTACCAATTCATGTGACTAATTATTTAATCATTTATTTAGTCATTTTTATTTATGTGACTAATTATTTAGTTGTGTTTTTTATCTGACAATCAAATTAGTCATTTATAGTTGTGTTGCAAAACAATAGTAGAATTTAGTCATTTTTAGTTGTTGTGACTAAAAGTTTTAGTCACCTAGTCATTTATTTGCCAAAATTCTATTAGTGGTAGGAATACATGCACATAAGGAATTTAAATTATATTGTATATAAAGGTGTATATATATAGGTATGTGTGAATCAAATACAGTGGCTTTGAAGAAGAATACTCCTTTCTTTTAAAATGTGTCTTTGTCTACTTTCCCATTTGACATTCCTTACATATAGTGTTTGTAGGCTTGATTATCTTAGGCATATCTCTCACTGCATGAGTAGAGATGATTCTTACCATATTATCAAAATTGTTGTATCTCATTTTTTTGTATGACAACCAACACTCACTGGACTGAGCCAACAGACATGTTCTTCCATTTACCTCTTTCAAGTGATAAATATCACCACTTGTCTTCATACCTTCTGCAACTAGCTTTCTGGATTGTTCCTTCTTAATTTCATAACCATTGGCATGAAAAGTAAGATTGTAACCTTTGCTACACATTTGACTGACACTAAAAATATTGTGCTATAATCCTTTGACATAGAGGACATCCCCAGTCCTGTTCTTTCCATCAATAGTTATGACACCTTTTCCACATATTTGAGCTAACTCATCACTTCCAAACTTGATAGCTCCACCAACCCACTTATCAAGGCTGATAAATTTCTCTTTGTCACAAGTCATATGATTTGAACAACCACTATTAATAACCCAAGCTTTGGTTTCTTCTTTTGCATGGAAGGCAGTCCATACAACCATTAATCTTTCATTATTTTGGACTATTTACAAGGTATCAATTTTTCCACATTTTCCAACATCATCCTTTTTGTCACCAACACCCAAGGCCATGAAAAGTGTTTCATCATTTGAATCATCAAGATCCTCATCTTTTGAAGAACAACTATCCTCTATGGAAAACAAACTCCTTTTGAATTTTTCTTTTCTGTTACTTCTCCTAACTTCTTTAAGAGGACATTTAGAAGCAAAGTGACCAAGCTTTCCATAGTTGAAACATTTGAAGGGCAACTTACCTTTATATTTTCCAGAGCCTTTCTTTAGTGTTCTTATAAAATTTTCTTCAACATCATTAGGGCTTTCATCTTCAATAGCAATTTCATCCTTTGTCTTTTTATTGACTTTGAAAGCAACATCTTTCTTTAGAACATCACTATCAAACTCTCTCATTTCAAAAGCAGTAAAGGTACCAAACATTTGGTCTAAAGTGTATGTATCCAAATCTGCAGTCTCCTCAATAGAAGATCCTTTATGACTATAAGATTTGGGAAGAGATCTCAAAACCTTCAAAATTTCATCCTCTTTTATTGTACCACCAAGGCCTGTGATACCATTGACCACTTCATTCACCCAGAGAATAAATCCAACAATGTTTTTATCCTCTGCTATCTTTAGGGATTCAAATCTTCTTTTGAATATTTGCATCTTAGCTTGTTTTACTTTCTTATCTCCTTCATAAATAGTTTCAAGTTTATCCCAAACTTCTTGAGCAAAACTGCAACTCATCACCTTTGAAAGTTCTAAATCAGTTAATCCACTCATGATAGAAAACTTTGCCTTGGCATTATTATCATACTTCTTGATTTCATCTGCAACTATAGGAATAGTAGCAAGAACAATGTAACCTTTCTTGATAGAATCCCAAACTCCACATCCTAGAGAATTGATGTAGGGTTCCATCCTTATCTTCCAAAAAGCATAATTTGTTCCATCAAACCTAGGTATCTTATTGGATCCACTTTGTGCCATCCCGAACCTTCCTCAAGAGGATAAGCTTCCCTCAGAGGAACTTGGATCCAATACCAATTGTTAGACACACAAGAATATTGAGAGGGGGGTGGGGTAAATCAGTATTTAAACAATTTTCAATTTCAACTTCAACTTATCTGCAGCAGATTAAACCTTAAGCATCACAATATCAACATGAAAGAATAACACAATGCACATCAACACATAACACCAGATATACGTAAAAAACCCTAGAAGGGAAAAATTGTGGTGAAGATTAACTCACAACATATGAAGCTCAAATAATAACTTTATTTTAGGGCTACAACCCAAGGAAGAAACTACTCCCTGTTGACTTTGTTTCAGGGCTACAACACAAAGAAACTACTACAACTTGAAAACCTTGATTTAGGGTCACACCCAAGGAAGCTACAACTCCATGAAAACTTTGTTTTAGGGTCACTCCAAAGGAAGCAATTGCTCGCTAACTTTAGAACAAGTTCGCAAAAGATTATAGTATGACAATCTTTCTACTATTTGAAAATTGACATTGTAACTCACACTTTTGATGATTGCACTTCTGCCTCTTCACACTTTCTTCTAAAGATTTGATCAGTTAGGTACACTCTATACTTGATCACTATCACAAATATGTCTTCAAGATGAATCTGAACAACATCAACAACTTCTTCTCTTTCTCCTTCAATCGCACATCAATAATGCATTTATTTTGCTTTTTATCTACTTGCAAACCTTTTCAATCAACTTGCAATCATAGTTTCCTCACTCAATTTGATTCACTATTTATACATGATATTACATTTATTACATAGCTTGTCGACCAGATACAATATGAAAAATACATTTACAAGTCAGTCAGACAACACATAATATGAATCGTGTAGAAGATAGGTCCTAAGTGAAACCACATGTTACACTAGTAGAAGATCCAAGCCTTGTGGACTCCAACACTTGCTTAACCAGGTCCAAAACATCCTTCACAACTTCAAACACCAAGGAATTGCATCCACACACTCCACTCATTTGGAAATAGGATAGATTTAAGGAAAACACATGAAGACTTTAAGTATAATGGTCACATCAACTTGAAAAACCTTGTGCGATACTGGAAACAAGAAAGATCTTCATGAAACTTTTCTAGATGAGTCCACATGACTCATAAAATATCCCCAAACACTCCTTTTCCACTGCACATCAAAGAATTGTGCCACACAGCTTCAATCATTAACTTTGAGAACACTTTGTCATCTAGAACCCTTGAAACTTAAAAGAGGCATATAATACACATAATGAAACATATCCTAGAAGTTGCAAGGGCAATCATTCATTTGCGGAGGAATGCACAACATTCCAACAAAACTTTAGCATTGGCTTACTCTGCCAGATCATATGTCGGTACTCCATCATGCACAACTTTCATAGCGGAAGGGTAAATGATCTGAATCTTTGGAATTATCATCTTCACTAAAATGTTAACATACATTCAAAACCACATAGTCAAATCTGCAAGTGCGAAGGAATGCGGAGCATCCTGCTTCCATGTAGTGACTGTCTTCACAGAACAAACATTGTCTTCACTCTTTCTTTTACAAAACATACTTCCAGTAGTCCACACATCATAAAACTTGGAATATGCATGATTTGTCATTACATTAAGCTATATTCCAATCCACAAAATCCCAAAACCAAACTGATGTAAATGTTGAGCAATTTCCAAGATAGTCTTCAAAGGTGGTCATTCTGAAATAGAGACTATCACCAACTTCCAAAGGCTAAATCTTCTTTGCATTAACACATGCATTCTTACGGATAATAAGAGATCATACAACATATCTTAGTCCATCAGTGCCATATCTTAGTGCTTCTAATTCCCATATTAATGTGTCTTCTTGATGCTTCTAATTCCCATATGAATATAACTTCATACTCAATTCTGCAATGAACAAGGCATGATATGAACTTCTAATTCCCATCTCAATGTATCTTCTTCAGGAGCATTATATCCAACTATGAACACTATTACACATTCATAACAATGTTGACATCAATGACAACCTTGTGACAGTGTTGACATCAATGAAAAATAATACAACCATAGGAACCATATGTGTAACAAATCTTAGGTTGTTCTCTAATTGAAACCCCATTGCCTTGACCTTTTGGAGTATTAGACAATCTAAATCTTTTCTCTTTTTGTTACAAAGGTCTCTAGTCACACATTTCCTGTCAAGGTATTCCAAACTCCTAATGTTCTAACTAATACACTTGATCCTCATCTTCATGGAGGTAAATAATTTACCACCTTTTTAGGCTTTTTTGCTATTATAGAGTCTATCAAAGAATTTGGGGATATTGTTCCCTTTTCCCTTTTTCCCATGCTTCTTGCAACTTTCACTTCTACTCACCATTTTCCTCTTTCTACCTTCCTCTTCTTTGAGTACCAAAAATTTAATCAGACTCTGGCTAGACAAAGTATTAGCCTCACAATTCCTTTCCTCATGAACAACCTTATCTTAGGTTTTCTCCAATAACTCACTTTGATCTGAAACATCATCCAATACTGGAAGGCTTGAAGAAACAGAAGCTCTAGCCTATTTATTAATTTTGATTTTCTCTCTTATCTTATCCAGGACCAATTCTTGAGCATTTTTCTTTTCCAAGACAATGTCTTTATTATCTTTCCCCTTACTAGTATCCATATTATTAGACTCCTTTTCATAAGAGTCCACAATTTGTGTCCTCTTATCAACCAAGGTCTCAACAATATGACCACTTGTTTTTACATCTCTTCTCAACTGCCTACTATCCCATCTACACCCAGTATAGATTCTTTGATGTTCTAGTCCTGTTGACAAGAGGCCGACCTATAGGAAGCCTCTCTTCAACAGGGAAGTCCATTAGATAACTCTTTTGGCTATTCAATGAAAACTGAGTTATTTCCTTACTCTTCTCATCTAAACCTACTCTATTTTCAAAGAACATTGGGTTATTAATAATTGTTTTATGATCCATCTGCAATTCACCATCTTCAAAACATGCCAGGCTCTCTACATTCTTGTACTGCACCTCCTGAGTAGAGATAGAATTATCTATTCTGCTTTTGATAGGGACAACATCAAGAGTGTCCTTTGAACCTTTTGTAGGAGACTTTTGGTTATTCTCTCCCTTCTTGTTAATTTTATCAACTTTCAATTCGTTCATTTTTTCAATTATTATATCTAAATTTTCACCTATTCCATCCTTTTTTTTAGATTTCTCAAAATTCTCATTGTTTTTCACATGATGCATATTAGGCTTATCATTATTCTCAGTGGCTCTAAATTTTTTTTTAGCTAGAATGGGGCAGTCTTTTTTTAGCTAGAATGGGGCAGTCTTTTTTTGGTTCCCCTTCATTTTGCACAAAAAACATGCATTAAAGCTCCCCAACCCAACTAGTTCACAACCCAAGATTTTGTTCTCAAATTGAATTTCTATAGTCTACGAGACTTGAGCCCATGTTTTAACAGACACCAAAACCCTCGCATCCATATGCGAGAGAGTGATTTTTGCTTCTTCAATTCTAATCACATTACCAATTGGTTTCAGAATCTGGGGGATGAATGCCCATAGTTGTGCTGGTGCATTCTTAAGAATCATCCATCTAGGAATAGTGCAAAAAAAAAACCCCATATTTTAAATCCGGATCCCAAGAAAAATCTTTAAATAGTGTTTTTCCAACATTCTAGTATTCCTTTTACATTATTTTTTCTGCATATGCTTTTTTTCTACAAAGATTACAAATAATCCTTCATTAATCATTCTACACAAGGATACATGAATCTTGAGTTTATAACCCCACACCTTATTAAGCCAATTATCAAAAACATTTATAGATGACATGACTTTCAATATTCATACAAGAAAAGAATATTGCAATCTTTCTTAACCTTCTTTTTTCATTTTTAATTGCTCTTTTCATATCATTATTAGGGCATAATCTTAAAACCTGGGGCATTGGGAAATCCTTACCTTGCTTCTCACCTTGTGGATTCTCTTCTTCTCCTTGATTGGTGGGCTCTCTACAGTTGGTTTTGAGAACATTTTGAGTCTCAAATATGGCCTCTTTCAACTATTTCTCAACATTTTCTAGTTCCATAGTGTCTCTATATGTTTTCTTCCCTAAATACTTGTCTCTATCTTCCTTACTTCTATCCATCCCTTCCCACGCTCGCACCCTATGAGCATTAGGTACTCCTTTGTCCCTGATTCCCTTGAAGTGTATGAACCAAACATCCAATATCTTCAAATTTGAGATAATCTTATAACAAAAATAAAGAAACACATATAAATCAACAATAAGCAATAAACTAAAACATGGTGATTTACATGGGGAAAACCCTTTCGAGAGAAAATCCCCACACTCCAAAACCTGCACATTGTATTATCAGATAAATAAAGGATTACAATACACTTGCATTGTAAGTATTTGCAATTTGAGTAATACACCAACATTCAAACACAGAGTAATTCTAGTAGCATTTTGGAAGCACCTCTGTACCTACAAAGTCTCATGATACAAGTTACTCCTCAAGCTCTCAATTTATATAATTTTGGCAACCCAAAAACCATCTGTGGTTTACAAAACTATGTGCAAAACCTCTCATGAGGTGTGGTGCCCAAGATAGACAAGATTCCTATCTAAAATTAGGCTCTTATGACAAATAATAAACACTTTGTCATGGCTAGTTAATATTGCCAATAACTCCTCTAAATTTGGCTCTTACGCATCATGGAATTTGTCATAGGATCCCACAAAAGTATGGTGTCCCATTTTGCTAAAGATAATTTCAAAATAAAATATTAATATTCCATTGCTACAAGGCACTAACATTTAGCATAGCTACCACATCAAATTCCAATGCCCCAATTTGTGTTGGAGCTAAATATTAAATAATAACAATAATATGTAACTAACTATGCAAAAATATTAAATGATAAATAAATAATAATGAGAAATTTGCAAGCTTGAGACACGTAATTTTCCAACAAATCTTTGGATAGAAGTAGGTCTTGTAAATGGAGCTCTAGGGTATAATTAAAATATAATATACAAACCTAGAAGTGTACTACTGGAGCCACCGACATATGTTATGGTTGAGTTCGACAATTACTCAAGGATAACATTTGAAGTTCGAACTCTACATACAATTCCAACTACACTAGTATGAAGAAGCTACACAATTCAAATATCTTTTCAATTGGCTAGGGCATTGACAATATACAAATCACAAGGTTTGACTCTTTCAAAGCTATTATTGACTTAGGACCACAAAAAAAGAACATGGTTAACATTTGTGGCTATATCTTGTGTAAAAGTGTTGCAAAGATTAATAATAATGCCACCATTTACACATGACCACTATGGAAAAATGAAAAAAATGAAAACAACTTGCCTATTGGAACGCTGAAGAACATAGACTAAAATTATTAGAAGATAAATGATGGGATGTACTTCATAGAAATTTGTTTCAATGAATATAAAATGATGCAATGTTTGTTAGGTTTTCTTACGCGTATGACATATTTTCATGAATATTAAAACATTATTTATTTCTAATTTTATTTTCTATAAAGTTATTGCACAATTATCTTATGTAAATTTATTGCTCTATTGTTAAACAAAAATAATTGAATCATTAAAATAAAATTGTTTACATGTTGCAATTGAAGATGTTACTAGCGTACTATCTTTAGAAAAATCTATGTAAAAATAAGATAAGAGATATCCTTCTTCAGATGCTCATTTCTTAATCAACTTGCCATGTATAAGCAAAATAGGCCCTTGAGAAAAGATATCTTTCAACATCTTTTGTATGCTAGTTATAGTTGTAATCTATATGAAAAGTTTAAAGTCCAACTATACACACAAAGTGGAGAATCTCTAAAAATGTCAATGCTTAAACAAGAATGGGAGTGACACGTGTTCTGTCCTGCCATTATTTAGTACTATGAAAGGAGAGTATGTAAGATTGTTACTGTAGAGTCTCGACAGAAACAAAAAGTAGATGGAATATCGAGTTCTGAGGTTAAGAGAAATCTGTGTGGGGCAGGCGACGACTAGAAAAAAGACGATATGTAAGATGTATACATAGTTTTTATATATCAACATGTCTTTCATCCCATCCCATTTTTCTACAGTTTAGAAGAGGAGGAGATTGTAGTAGATTAAATTTGAATGGCACAGTGAGGAGAAGATAACCTGCTTTTAATGTGGACCATAGACAGATGGAGATTGTTAATCTGCTTTTAATGTGGACCATACAAAATATTTGGATTGTTAATCTGCTTTTAATGTACGACATAGACATGTTTGAAAAATCATTGGGTCTACTGTCTGGTCAAGCATGCACAAAATTATTAAGACGTTTGGAAAATTATTGTCTTGTCACAAACTTACGTCACAACAAAGTTACGAGGTTAAGACGAACTTGTATATAGTGGGCAGTCGATAGTCTGTGTTATGAAAATCAGGGTGTATACATCTCCTCAGTCTGCTGGTCATTCATCACATCCCATCAACAAGACTTTTAATGTGCACTATGAAAATTTTGGATTCTCAAACACGAAACAAGTCTTTCGCACAGTTTAATTAGGGAATATTAACATTAAAAGAACAAATGTCATATTGTAAGAAAAATCAATGCATATAATTGCCTACTACGAACTCTTTACATTATTATTTTTGAATGTAACTAATAAATTAATCAATCTACTAAAATTAGATAAAAAATTTGAACTCCTTTAATACTATATTATTTATATTAAAAATAGGTTTAAAAAGTTTTATTCCATTTTCTTTATTTATTTATATAGCAGATTTGGAGAAAAGACATTAGATATTTTTCCTATAGTTCTACAAGTTCATTATATTATTGGTTAAATTCCTTCACATATGGGTATGACTTGGCTCTTTTTGTGAGTGGAATCAATTGGAGTATTACATGTGTATAGATATTTAGCATGCAAGATTTGAGAATTGGCTATAGTCATTGTGGTGTGTGTTTGCACGTTCCAAATATTAACTAAATAATAATTGGTGGAGGCACCAATTTAGGGACATGTGTTGACATGGGGTTGAAATCGTCTTATTAAAGATTTGCACTTTATTTCAAATGCTATTCCCTTTGCCATTTGATCTAACATTGTTTTTGCTAACCTTTGATCTGTGTTGTACTATGAGGGACCTTTTCTTTTAGAAGAGGGCTTTGGCTATTATATGGGGGAGACTTAGGCAATGGGACATGTGGCAACCTTGTGCTTAAATGACCATAGTAATAATCTTGTACCTTGCTTCATGCAATGTTTCTTACACCATTGGATCTCATACCTTTTTACCTTATTGGTCTTTTATGGCTACCAAGTGGAACAAGGAGTCCTTATTGTGATTAAAAGTGATGACATGACCTAGAAGTTCAAATTATGACAATAAGTTGTTATTAGTAAATGCTCACAAACTCATTCTAGCTAAAAGTATATTAAATTTAAATTCTAAATAGGTATTGATCTACATTACTAGAAACAAAATGGCAAGGGTTTTCACTAAAAAATGGTTGTTTCTTAGACTATTTCTCATTATGATGATTGGATGGCCAAATCAGAAAAAAAAGAAGCATTTAAAAAAATAAAATCCAATTGTAACATTATCTAGTAATCTAATGCAGAGGGAAAACAATGACAAGAACAAGGACAATGTAGAGTTTAAGGAAAAAAGCCATTTTCTTGAGTTCACCATAGCAAGTTAGGGTTTGGTAAGACCCTGTAGAGTGTAATGAAGGTTTTGGAAGCCCTAGAAGGCATCAAGAAAGAGTTTGTCATTCTAGTGGCCATTTTGAGGGTTTGAAACTAGTGAAGTAGGTTTGATAGAAGGAAACTACAGGTTACAATTTGAGATAGTAGAGAAGGGTTTGTAGGACCTGAAGGACATTGTTCTTGTCCTTTTGTATCCATTGTACTTGAATCTTGTTTATCCTCTACATCATTATTGGTATTAGAGCTAGCTAACCAAGAAAGCCAATAAAGGAGTTAACAATCAAAAAGAAGAAAGATGCCTCCAAGAAATGTTGTTGAAAGGGTGGTAGAGAGAATAGCAACATAGTTGGGAGAAGCCCTTGCTAGAGAAATGAGGGAAATGAGAGTCAGTTTGGATGCAAGACTCATTGCAGTGGAAGCTAACTAAAGAAGAGGAGTGGTTACAGGGGATATGAGTGACCAAGATGAAGTGGTGGATGGAGCACCATAAGAAGAACCTCAAGAAGAGAGGGATGCTGATGATATGAGAAAGGAAAGATTGCTGAGGGAAGTCAAGGTGAAGGAACCAAGGTGAAAATGGAACTTCCAGTGTATGTAGGTAGTTTGAATGGTGAAGAACTCCTTGATTGGATAGGGGAGTTGGACAAGTACTTTGAGTTTGAGGAAGGACTTGAAGAGCATCAAGTAAAGTTGGTCATGACTAAGTTGAAAGGCCATGCATCCCTATGGTGGGATTATGTTTAGGAAGAAAGGAGAAAGAAGGGCAAGTCTAAGATTACTTCTTAGGATAGGATGATTGCCAAGTTGAAGGGCAAATTCATGCCTAGTGACTACATGACTTAGTTGTATAGGAAGTTACAGAACTTGAAACAAAAGGATATGGGAGTGAATGAGTACATTGCAGAGTTTTACAAGTTGAGTATCAGATTAGGACACATAGAGGATGACACTGGCAAGGTTGCAAGATACCTTAATGGATTCAAGTATAATTTACAAGATGAGTTGAGCCTTACAAGCCCCAGGGCACTTGAGGAGTGCTATCAACTAGCCTTAAAGGCTAAGGAGAAGTTGAATAGAAAGCAAGAAAAGTAGAATAGAGGTAGAGGAAGGACTTTTAGAGGTAGAGGTCCATATGTTGGTAGAAGACAACCACAAAGAAATCAAGGAGAGTCAATCACCTCCCAAGAACAAGCATCAAGTTCAAGAGGAGATTTTAGAGGAAGAAGGCCTAATTTTAGGGGCAGATTTGGACAAAGAGGAAGATTCAATGGTTTCACAGGTAAATGCTACAAGTGCAACAAGTTTGTAGGCCATCAAGCTTGGGAGTGTCTAGAAGAACAATCAACTACCACCTTTAGAAGTGAAAGAAGAGCTCAAGTTGCTTAAGGAGGAGATGAAGAAAGTCTTAACTCCTCACCACAACCGAAAGAACTAGAGAAAGGAGAATCCTTGCTGATGAGAAGGACATTGATCAAGGTTCCAATGGAGAAGGAGCCACCTTAAAGGAAGTCATTATTCAGGACTATTTGCAAGTGTCAAGGTAAGTGTTGTCAAGTTGTTATAGATTCTGGTAGTATTGATAATTTAGTTGCTATTGAGATGGTAGAGAAATTAAAATTGAAGAGATTACCTCATGCTACACCATACAAGGTCTCATGGTTGAATAAGGGACATCAAGTACTATTTAATGAATAGTGTTAGGTAGAGTTTCAAATAGGGACGTACAAAGATAAAGTGTTATGTGATATCATTCCTATGGATGTGTGCCATGTATTATTTGGTAGGCTTTGGCAATATGATAGAAAAACAATGCATGATGGTACCTAAAGAATGTCTATGTTTTTGAGAAGGATGGAGTTACCTATACCTTAGCACCTTTGAAGAAGGAAGATAAAGACCAAAAGGTTGGCTCAATGTGATGTTAGTGGATGAAAAAGAGTTTCTAAAGACAATAAAGAAAGAAGAGATAGGTTTTGCAGTGCTGGTCAGACCTAGGGTTTACAGTGGCTTAGGAAAATCCATATCTTGAGTTTCCACCGTTGAAAAGTCACAAAACTTGGTGAGAATATTCATTGGGTTGTATGCCAACTATTCACCAAGTTTCAGCTCTTGAAACCTCCTCAAATGCGAGTTATGCATGACTGTGTGTTCTTTGCCAATGAAAAGACTGTTAAGACCCTAAGAACAGTGAGGGTTTAAGGAAAAAAGCCATTTTCTTGAGTTCACCACAGCAAGTTAGGTTTTGATAAGACGCTGTAGAGTGTGATGAAGGTTTAGGAAGCCCTAGAAGGCATCAAGAAAGAGTTTTGTCATTCCAGTGGCCATTAGGTCTTTTGAGGGTTTGAAACTAGTGAAGTAGGTTTGAGAGAATGAAACTACAGGGTACAGTTTGAGACAGTAGAGAAGGGTTTGTAGGACCTAAAGAACATTATTCATGTCCTTCTGTATCCATTGTACTTGAATCTTGTTTATCCTCTGCATCATAATCATTTCAACATTTCTTCATAATAATTCTATCTTTTGATCTCTTTTATTTTGGTTAATCAATATCATCTTGTTTCTAAATCTAATTCCTATACTATTACACATACATATATATTTAGTGTACCAATAATTCACTAATGAAGAATTTGTCAATTTTCAAGTTAAAAAATGAGTGATTGACTACATTAGTTTGTTACATTTATTGTTGCTTATATTTACAAGTGTAGTGTGAGCTATTGATAGTAATACTATATACATAATAATGAACTTTACCAAATATAAATAGTTTTCTTCAAAACCCAAAATAGAGAGGGTGATCATAAAACATATCACAACTTCATGTTTGTTATGTTTCTATTTTGAAAGAATCAAACAAGATCCTAATCATCAAAATTGAGAGAGAAACTTCATACCAAGAGCTACAAAGTAGTGAGTCCCTAACTTGTTTGGTTGGGAGCATTTGATGTTAGGTTTAAATAAAAATTCTTCTAGAAAATGTAGAGTATTATATTACATGTATTTGGATTAACCAAAAAATGATCATTTACTTACAAACTACAAATAAAAATATATTCCATAATAGGTAACATGTTAGTAGCGAGTATGAGAATATTCATGACTTGATCGAAATGATTAGAGAATTAAGTAATTGACCTAGGAATAGTAATGAATAGAAGCTTCCCATTTATTGATATATAATTAATTAGAATGAAAGCTCTATACTTAATAGAAATAAAAGTGACAATTTTAGTAACAAGAGAAAATCCTAATCAAATCAATTTCTCCAATTGATTTATCAAAAAGAAATATTTTACTCCAATATATTGAAACATAATGAGGACATGATTATTAGAAATTAGCATATGTAAAATAGAAATTTTGAGATATAATAGCATTGATCACATTTATATTTACAACATTATATTTGCAATACTTTTAGTGTATTTTTGACTTGTCCAGATAAGTTCTATAAATGACTTGATAACATCTTCTTCAAATACATATCCAACTTTGTGGGCATTAAGGTGTTTAATGGAAACTTTTTTACATGGTTCTTTTTTTGCCCTACAAAGCAATTGAAAGTGAAAATTAGAGGATAAAGAAGTGAGAATGTACTGAAAGTGTTATTATAAAGCGTTGGTTTGTTTCACATAGAATAATTAGAAATTTGAAAAATCAAATATAGTAGATTTATCTAAGTGATAACTTATCAATGTTCTAATTAAATAAATTATATTTAACTAAAACTAAAAAATAAATATTCTATTAAGCTCAAGTTCAACAATATGTGTCCTAACATGTAAAGTGCTAGTGTCTAATGATGCATAGGTGGGCATCTTATTTTAGATCCAACATCCATGTGCCTATAATGCATATAAGGATCAATTTTTCATTTATTTATTACTTACTAGCTATTTAGCTAATTTTGTCTTTTATTTCTTACTTTCCAATCATCTAAGCCTTTTGCCACTATCCAAAATTATTTTGATAGAACCAAAGGTTCAGGGATTTCATACTAGAGGGGGGAGGATGAAAGATCTATAACTACTACTATCATAAGAGACTACAGAACATGGATACTCATAGGTGGAGTTGTTAATGTAGTATGGATTGATTGAACCAACACGTATGGATAGAACATAGCTAATTGAATAACACACCTTTCTCAACGGACTCATCTCTTCATACTAACCATTATACACAACCCCCCACCCGTTAATAGTTGATAGCTATAGAATCCCAAGGGAAACAAGTGTTGGGTGGGGGAGAGGAACTAGAACTAGCTGCTAAAACTAGTTTGCTCATAAATGGATAAGGTATCAACCCTTCAAACAAAACAAAGACATAGACATTAGTTCAATAAAAATAATTGGATTAGTGAATATAGTTGTCCACTAGTAAATACAAATCTAAAACTCTAGAAGATTTGAAAGTATAGTATGGTGTTTGCATGGTCATACAATGATTTGAAAGCATAGTAGGGTATTTGCATGGTCATACGATTATTTGAAAGCATACATAGAAGATCTATTGCAGCATGAAATACCCCTTAAACCTAATGCTAAACCATTTAGGCAAAGGCAAAGAACCATAAATCTTACAATAGCTCCTAAAATGCAACAAGAACTGGCCAAGCTTAGACAAGGAGGAATTATTAGGCATATTAGGCATTCTAGTTGGGTGCCAAATTTAGTTCTTGTCAAAAAGAAAAATGGAGATATTATGTTATGTGTAGATTTCAAGAACCTAAATATTTCTTCTCTAAAAGATAATTACCCATTACCAAGTATGGAGGAGCTACTTCAAAGAGTAACTGGATGTGAGCTGTTATCCATGATGGATTAATTTTTGGTTATAATCAAGTAAAATTCAAGGAGTTAGAATAGTATATAATAGATTTTACAACTCCTTGGGGTACATATGTATATGTCAGAATGTCGTTCGAACTCACAAATGCAAGAGCAACATTTCAAAGAGATATGGATGTGGCCTTTGCATATATTATAAATAATATTATGGTTGTGTATCAAGATGACTTAACAACATATTCGAAGAAAGAATATGAGCATTGCATTCACTTGGAAAAAAATTCACAAGGCGTCTTGAATATGGTATATCCTTGAATCCCAAGAAGTGCATGTTTGAGGTCATAGAAAGAAAATTATTGGGACATAAAGTATGAAAGGATGGAGTCAGAATTGATCCAGAATGAGTTGCTACAATTGACAAATTTCTTTTTCTTAAAACAAAAAAGGTATTCAATCTTTCTTTGGGCAAATTAATTTCATTAGAAGATTCATTTTTAACTTTGATGAGAAAACAAAACCCATATCTAAGACGCTAAAGAAAGGACAAAGTGTATGTGGGAAGGTGATCCATCTTAATCTTTTCAAGAAATTAATGAAGCAATAAAGTAGGCTCTAGTAGTAGCCTCACCTAATTTTTCCAAGCTATTTTAGTTGTTTTAGTTTGATTCTTATGAATACAATTGTAGATGTGTTGTTACAAGGATGGGTATAAACAACCCATTTCATCTTTTAGAAAGTCTCTTCAACAGGGCAGAGTTGAAATATGAAATTATGGAAACATATGCTTATGCTCTAGTAAAAGAGATTAAGAATTTCAAGACACATTTGATTGGTGCTAAAATTGTTGCATATGTGCCTAATGCTACATTTAAGGATATATTCACACAATAGGAAATTTTGGGAAGAAGGTGCAGATGGATTAATAAAATCCAAGAGTTTAACATAGAAATTGAGATCACCAAATTGGTAAGAGGCCAAGGGTTGGCCAAAATCATGGTTGAGTCTAACGTGGAAATTTTGGAAGTAAACTTGATAGAAGCTAATGATGATGAAGAGATTGGTATTCTTGATACCTCTTCTTGGTACAAGGATATCATATATTTATTATTGCATTTGAATTGCCATGTTGATTTAAATGATAACTAGAAAATGATGTTAAAGTTGTAGGTAGTTAAATATATATTAGTTCAAGGTAGTTTGATGTGAAAAATAGGGACGGTGTCGTCTTGATATGTCTAAATGAAGAAGGAGCTACTAAGGTATTTCAAAAATATATGAGAGTGTGTGTGGTGGACATTTCACAACAAAACCAACAACTCATAAAATTCTTAGAGCTAGGTATTGATGGCCAACTTTATTTGTTGATGTGAAGAAAATCGGTAGGAAAAGGCGATCCATGTCAGAGGTCCTTAGGTATGAAGGGATCAGGTGCATTTCCTTTGAGATGAATGATGGGAGAAGCTTCATTTCAGCAATCGGGAACCAATTTCAGTGGAGAAATCACTAAAAGATCTAGTGCAGGATATAGATAAATTCTGGTAGCAACAAATTATTTCGCTAAGTGGGTCGAGGCTATTCCTACTAGAAGAGATACTAGTAAGGTGGTGATATATTTTATTATAGATCATATTGTGACTAGATTTGGTGTTCCTAATAAGATTATAGTAAACAATGCAATGTGTTTCAAGTCTAGTGATTTCACCAACATTTGTGTTGAATATGGAATTATGATATCTCATTCATCCCCATATCATCCATAAGGAAATGGACAAGCTAAATCAAGTAATAAAAACCTCATGAAGGTAAATAAAATAATGCTTGGTGGCATGGGACTCAAAACTCAGATTAACAATATGGGCAAATAGAGTAACTCCAAAAAAGTCTATAGGAAGATCTCCTTTTGAATTAGATAGAAAAATCAAGAGATGAGACCCATACCACTAGAAAGAGAAAAGAACCATCTTTTTGATGATATTTTATTTGTGAAATTTGGACACTGTATGCCCAAGTTACACATAATTTCATAAAACTGCTTCAAATAGGCTTGTAGGAAAAAATAGGCCCCCCTAGTTAAGGGCTTGGTCGCACGGGTGACCTAGGGCTATGAGAAGAGGGGATGACATCCTAAATTAAGGGCCTTTGGTTTCTAATATGACTAGGGGTTGATTGGCAAGGGCTGAGCACTAGAGGATTACTTTTAATCATGAAAGGAAGTAAGGTATGTGGAAACACTTCCTACACTGATCTACTGGGGAAAGATTTATGCAAATTTTTACTTTTAAAGTTACAGATTAAGATGTACATTAATAGAAAGATAACAACAACTTCCAAATGCAAACATAAAACTCACAACACAAAATATACATGGGGAAAAACCTTTCAGGTAAAAAACCCCACACTCCA
Source organism: Cunninghamia lanceolata (assembly GCA_027924645.1). Lineage (NCBI taxonomy): Eukaryota > Viridiplantae > Streptophyta > Pinopsida > Cupressales > Cupressaceae > Cunninghamia > Cunninghamia lanceolata. The sequence continues at coordinate 1,129,985 of BSBN01001373.1, forward strand.
AAGACGCCCAATATATTATTTAGGAATCAAGAAGATTACAATATACTTGTAGAGCAAGCTTTTACAGAAGTATATCCAACTAGAGATCTAGAAGGTAACTTGACATCTATAAGATTCTTACACACAATCTCCATCTCCAGCTCTAGATATATAGGAGATACAATACAGTAAACCATTACCGGTAATTACAAAATTATGAGCCAAAACAACCCAAAAGTGGTGCCCAAATTATCTCCAATCAAAGATGCCTTGTGATGTGCCAAAACACACACCAACATGTGTAACTCTCCCCTTTACATCGTTTTTATGTGTCCAACACATTTTTACATTTCCCAAAAATAGGAGGTCCAACTTCCAAAGGTCATAACTTTTGATCCAGATGTCTAATTGATGAACCGTTTGATGCATCGGAAAGCTCACGAAGAGATCTTTCATCCAGTAACCTACTTTGTCGATTACAAAATTTTTTGGAGCATTTAGGGAGCTCCAAGTGCCTCAAAATTGAGTTTAAAACTTTTTCAACAATTTTCAAAAATAGAAACTTTAATATCTTGCGATCCATGTATAATCTTGAGTCAAAACTCACCCGAGATGTTTACTTAGCTATTACGCACCTTCTAGGAAAATTTTAGGTCAATTAGAGGTCAAATGTAAACTTACTAAAAATAGTAAGTCCCGCCATTTTTAGCCCTTTTGGAAACTTTGAAAGCTCTATATCATTCTTCAAGATAAAGGGTATTCAGAGCTAGGTTTCCAACACTTTGGGAACTCTGGGGAGATGTTTAGGTTATATTATTGTATGTATCTTTGTGCAAGTGAATGTCGTAGGGTGATAATGCTAGATTAATTAAGAATATAGGGAGCTTTAACTTCCTCTTTGTTGAAATTGAGTTATATTTCCTGATGTTTCTTTGTGTTACATTGGCCTTGGGCTTGTGTTTAGTATATCTTTGAATGTTCTTAATGTTGATAGGCATAGGTTATCTAATAAGTAGGTTAATCATAGATTAAGTATTGAGGTTAAGACCACCATACGCCTTCTCGCCTTCAAGTGGCTTGTTATAGTGACAAAGTGAATTTTGGTTAAACAATATTTGAGTATTCAATTTCATTTCTATTAGTTATGTTGTGGAATTTTTTTATTAAATTACAACCAGTAGCATGAATGATATTTTGTTTGTTTGTTCTACTGTTGGCTATTTAGCAATTTATAAATTGATAAGTCCCCTTGCCTCAGGGACTCTTCTGTTTGAACTTTTAATGGAATTTATAATATTATTTTACATTGGTGGCCACACTTGAAATTTTATTATAAGATTTGATTTTTTATTTTATTTAAGATTTTTTTTTTAATTATTGGCATTGATTTTTGGGGCTGTTGTATTATTGATACTGCTGGTAAGTTTAGAGTCTTCTTGTATTAGTTATACTTTTTGAAGTGGGCCTTATTAAGTTGTATGGGGAGATGGAAGGAGGTGGCAGGAGAATTCATATAGGCTTAAGCCATGTAATAGACTAGTTTAGGATGTTCAATTCTTTCCTTCCTAGATTCTTAACTTTGTACCCTCTGTATGACTTGTCACTTTTGTAAGTTACTTTGTCCTTCTTAAGGGCTTCCGGGAGGAAGCCTATTTCTAAGGGGGGGATGATGTAAGGTCCACCCTTTTTACACTAGATAGATATTTCTATATGTTCTTATGGATTTATACTTTGAAGACTATATTATTCTACTAACATAATGATATTTTATATATGTATGTAGGGGCTATGTTTCATTGTGTTTGGATATTATGTAAATGGGTTTTGTGTGTGTGACTAGAAATTTGGGTGTTATTTTGTAGTTGTGATTTCTAGACTTGTGTATTTTAGAATATTGATTGTTAGAGAAATTACATGATCAAAATAATTTAATGTTTGAGTGAATGGGTATATGTATATAGAATTTTGAAAATAATATTGTTTAGTTAAATAGATTCTATAAGAAATGACTATTTAATATTTGATTGTATGTTTACTTTAATATTGTTTTGGATATTATAGATATTTTGGATTCGAATTATATGAAAGTTACCTTATAATGATTGTCATGAGATAATTTATTAATGGTTATGCATTTTTCAAAAGAATTTATTAAGTGAATTAATTAATGTTTAGATTATATCTCATGTATTATTGAATTATGAATAATATGTTTTTTCTTATACATTATTTCTATTGCTTCAGCTATTTATATATCTATGGACATACTGATGTTTGAAGTGATTGTGTAGGTGGGTGGCTAGGATATATATTTTCAAAGGCTTTCAGGAACCTTTCTCTTGTGTTTTCCCTGTTAAGCCTAGTCTTGCTAATGGAAGGAGTAAAAACTAATGTGTGTGTGGGCGTGTGTTATGAATTTATTTTTTTGTTAATTTTTATTTATTTGTTTTATTATTGTCTCCACTTTATTTTTATTATTATTTATTTGAAAATTCGTGGGAAGGAAATTTATTTATTTGTTGATATTTTTAGTGTTGTGGGGAAGAGTTAATGCAATTTATTATTTTGAAATTTGAAATTAATGAGAAGATTCTCCTTTTGGTTATTTTGGGGATGTGACAATTTATTAGGGGTTGGCATTTATGTTAGTGGGCATATTTGGTTGTATGGATTTTTCTATATATTGGTTGCATGAATTTTGGATTGGGGAGGGGGAAGATGTATGGGAAGAGGAAAGAAGGGAATTTTTTAAATTTTCATGCGGTTGTCTTTTCTCTAGGAATGGGTTGTTTTGGGAGTGGCACTCATGAGAGCCTCCCATGTAATGGGGAAGAGAGATATGGACCTCTCTTAGGCTAGTATGGCTGATTTTGGCTATAATTGTGTTTATTCCTATATAGACTTGTTGAAAGAAATATATTTATATGTTATTGATAAGGTGTTGTGGGGGTTGTGGAAGGAATGGATGATTGGTGGTGGGTTTGGAAGAATTATGGTATTGGGTGGTGTGGTGATTGTTTCTATAGTTGTTGGTGGAGTTGTTGGTATTGTATGTGGTGATGGATGGGTGTTTGGATGGAGGTGTTGTGGTGGTTGGCAAAATGATATTTGTTGTGTTGCATGCATTGTGAAGGAAGAAAGTTGTTTCTCTGGAGCCCAAGAGGGAAGACTTTTCCCCTCTCTCCCCCTTATGGAATCCAAATGGATCCCATTGTTTGTGTTATGCCTTTGGGGTTTATTTTGTCTAATGTTGTGGATTTAGTGTATTATTTTCCTGTGTATGTTATCTATGCTTGCATGATTCGGGGTTGGGGTTGTGAATCAACCCCTATGGCAGGGAGGAGAGCAGTCCTAGCCATAGTTGTAGAAGTTTTGGAAACCTTAACCTGTTGAGGAAACATGGAATGGATTGTATGTAAATACAATATTATGGCTTCATGCCATTGTAAAATGTGTAGAAAGTGAAATGTCCATAAACAATTAATTTTATATTTTGTATTTAAACATGTGTTGATGTTGTGAACAAGCTTTTAAAATTCATTACTCTTCTAAATGGTTCTTTCTTATGTTATTATTCATTGAAACAAGCCTCTTTTATTTCATTAAATGGTAGTATTAGTTTTTTAGCTTATATCTCAATAATGGAAATTTATGTGTTAAACAAGTTAGTAGAATATATCTTTCCAATTTAATGTTTACTTAAATCAAATGCATATGTGAATGGTTTGGTTATTAATACATATCAAATGGTGGCTTATTCATATCCTTTTGTATTCACATGAATGATTAATATTAATCTAAACCTACATATAATATTCCTTAAAATAAATATATATGTTAGTAAATGATTTAGTGGATAAAATTTATAAATATAAATATATCTATATATATCATTATATATAGATATATGTGTGAGTGTAATTATATATGTAATATTATATATACATATTAAAAATATTTGTCATCTATTTATAATAATAGTATATTAAAAAAAAAGTAAAAATAGAAATGAAATTATTTATTTGAAATTTAAATAAATTTAGGGTCTCTTGAATAAAAAATTAAATTAATTTTTTAAATGATTTTAAAAAAATTTGTTAGAAGTTTTCTTGTGGGCTGTTGGCCCAAAGGCCCAAAGGCCATGACTCTCCCCACAAGGGAGTTGGTTGCCGGCCATTAAAAGAATAAAAAAAACCCTTAAAATTATGTATTTTTTAAAACTGTAAATAAATTTTAAATATAAACATTTAATATATTTATTTATAAATTAAATAAACAATCTCTTTCTTCAACCATAAGTATGAATGGCTACCACACATAGTTATATATATATGGGATATGCATAATTTTATTTTCCAAATCTGTGTAGTTTCTCCACCATTTTTTTTACTATTTGTCACCTGCACATGCAAAACAATAAAACCCTGTAGTTATGGCCTCTTCACTTGCACAACAAACAAACAAACAATAAATGAAAGAATAATAAATGACAAGATTAAAATATTTAATAAGATGGAATCCTTGTAGGGTTTGCATGAACTTCTAGAAATAGAAAATTCCTTCTCAATCATAAGTTTATTTATTGGTGAGATTTGTGGAATTTATTCTTATCTTAAATAAATATTAATAGTTATGTCTATTCAATTATTCTAATTCTAATATATGTTACAAATTAATTACCTTATTTAAAGATAAGTTATGTTAACATTATAACTTCCAAAATAGAAAATTCCTTTCTCAATCATAAGTTTATTTATTGGTGAGATTTGTGGAATTTATTCTTATCTTAAATAAATATTAATATTTATGTCTTTTCAATTATTCTAATTCTAATAGATGTTACAAATTAATTACCTTATTTAAAAATATGATATGTTAACATTATAAGTATAAATATGTATACAAATTGTTAGTTAATTTAATATTTTCTTATGTTTAATTTATGTGAAATTTATTTAGGTTATTTGAATATTTGTTATGTTTTAATTCATAGGTTATAGGAATTTTTGGCAAAGGTTATCAATGTAAGTTAGTTTATATTAATTATTATATGTTATGTTTCATTCTTTTTTTTAGACTGCAGGAATTGGGTAGCCCCCCTGTAAACTATAGTGTGCATGGTAAACTTTTTTCATGTGACTGATGACACTGGCACGACACACCCTTCAGTCCCACGAGGATGGGGGGAGCTTTTTTACCGTAACAGGAATTTTTAGCCAATCGAACTAGGGCCCCCACCCCATGTTATGTTTCATTCTTACCTCTATATAATCTTGAAATATTTTTATGGAAATAGATAAATTTCAATTAGATGTTATTAATTAAGGTGTAGAGAAATTATTTGGCATGAGTAATAATCTTTCTAATAAGAGGAATTATCAGTGACCTAGGAATTATAGGTAAATATTAGAATTGTTAATGATTAGTTTAATTAGTCCATCTTTTATTTTCAATTAGGTTAAGTGTTTTTAGAAGTTTCCATAGAGGGATATAATATTCATAGATATTTTATTTTAATCATGAATTGTTTATTTAATTGACTTGTTGTTTAAGATTTAGAATTTTATATTAAATTAGTTAATAAAATTTTGATGTGTAGAAAATGTGTAGAATATTTAAATTTATTTAACATTTATTTAGAGATGGAATTAATCTACTACTGTGTTGTTGAGCACACAGTTAGAATTATTTAATTTTTTTCTTTGTAGCATTGAAAACATCATACCTTAAGTGTCCAATTCATAAAATATTTAAATATATTAATTGTAATTTAGGGAGAATTAGGTAAACTTAGTAAATTAATTAGTTATTAACATTGCCTAGTTTAATCCTTATTTGTAATGTCTACTAGAGCAATAATAAGAAAGTTATTCAATATTATAATAAATATTGAATTTTAAATCATAGATTAATTATTAACTTAAAAATTAATATTGCAACTATGATTTTAGTTTTATTCCTTAACTAGACAATTGTATTTAATAGGGAAGTTGCTAACCATGAGATAATTACCTTATTCTGTTTCACGATAGTGTGTCTTGATAAGCTATAGGTACAAGATAAATTTGAAATTTGATATTTCATAATTTCTATATTGTCAAATGTTTGATTCAAAATTTTAATTTTTGCCCACTTGTATGGCTAGCATACAAGTGGGTTTGTCATGGGCATGACAAATGTAAACTTACTAAAAATATTAAGTCCCGCCATTTTTATCCCTTTTAGAAACTTTGAAAGGTCTAGATCATTCTTCAAGATAAAGGGTATTCAAAAAGACCAAAATTGTGAAGAACAATAACCTTTCAAAGTTGCAAGGTTGAGACACTTTTCTTAACAAATCATCAGATAAAAGGCCAAACCCTACGAATCATGCTTCAAACTGTTGGACAAAAGGTTGAACCCTGCGGATCATGCTTCAGATAGTTGGACAAAAGGAAAAACCCTATGAAGCATGCTTTGGATTGTTGGAAAAAAGGTTGAACTCTAGCTGTACAGATCCATACAGATTTTTCAACAAAAATCCTTGAAACCCTTGAAAATGGTTGAAAATTCAAATTGCTCAAAAATATAGTGTTATATGTCAAAAAAATCAGAATAGGCCATACATATGCAATGGCCTAGTTATTTTTTCTTCAAGATGCACCAAAAGACTTCTTGACAAAAATCCCAAAAAAGAGGGAAGGGAATTGTAGATCTGAATCTTTGATACCATGTAAGAGTCATCAATGGACTCAAGATAGCTCAGGATCATTTTCAACCAAAACAACCTTCCACAACAAGAGAGAAAAGTAATAACAACACTTTATATTACCAATAAAATGATGCATAAAATATATTTGAGATGGAAATCTTGACTTGGTACACACTACATTGCATACCATCTCATAAAATGTACAATGAGATACCTTGCTTATATAGGCAAGGTTGAGAGGTAGGACACACTAGGATGTTGACAAGTGTCTTAATCCTATGACATGAGACAAAAACATTTAAACTGTGTCAAAAATATTAAATGTCCTAACTACTTAAGTAAACTTAACATGTGTGTTGAACACACAAAAGTACTGAGAGGGGGGTGAATTAGTACTAATTCAAATTATCATATTTTAGCAACAATCAAACTTATGTATATATTCAAGAAATGAGAAGTGCAAGAACACAAAAACACACAACTATAACACCAAATTTATGTGGAAAACCCAAGAAGGGAAAAACCACAGTGAGCAAGTTGCTTGGATCTACTATCTAAATCTAGCCTCACAAATAAAATAAGATTACAATATTATTTATGGGCTACAACCCAAAGGAAGTTGCAACTCCCTGATCAGTTACACATTTACAAAGAATATCATATTGCTCTTCATGTGACACAAAAAGATGACCACTTCAACTTCTGTCCAATTGTCTACCTTTCTTATACCAACAATACAAATCTCTACAACATAAAAGTATATTTAGGAATTCATCTTTACCATTTCAGATCACAATATATCTTCTGCAACTGTATGAATTGATCACATCTACTTCTGCTCTAAGAAAATTCACATAATATTGACTCTACTAATTGTGACAACTATTTAATTACCTTTCAAGAACTTTAATTCTTTATATATATCCTCTACAAGCTTCAAAGTCTTTCTCTTTGGTTGGCCAGACAAAATTATGTAGCATGGAATGTGTGGTGGCCATATCAGTTGGCTCCCAAACGTGCAATAGATAAAATCCCAATATGGTACAAGATCAAGGCATAATCAGGTCCTATCTTGGCTTGACACACCCTTCCAGGCTGGTACACATCCATTACAAACATCAAAGTCTTTATTAAACACCAAGTCAGTACCTCAGCAACTACCCATCCTTGTATTTGACTCTAGACCCAATGCGGTACCGGAGAAAACATAATTGCATCATGCAAATCATATAATGAGCATATTATGACTTGTAAAACATTTATGAATACCTCTCTTATTGGATCTTCTATTATATGCATGCTCTTATAACATAGTCTTGAAGTGAAACATTAAAAAGACTTACTTGTGGTTGACAAAGATGATTAAAGCTTGACCTGAGCATATCAATAGATCCAGTGAACTTTCCTTTCCATTAGAAAAACTAATTATTAGTGTGCAGTTCTCTACAGTAACATTAACTCTCTCCTTCTATACACACTACTTGGTACCAAGACATGTCTTCATATATCTAACTCCGGAAAAGCATCTATAGTACAAATTATTTCTTGAAACTTAAAACATACACCCTTGTTACTCATATTTACTTGTCCTTCAAGCCACAATTTTATATCTTCATCCACGGAGGAGTGCAGAGCATTCTCCTATCATTTTGTGACTATACTTGCCCTATTTCTTTACTATCTTCATTCTCCTGTCTCCCATACACTTTGCATTAAGAATTATGATCTCAAATTTGAAACACTGATACCTAAGAGTAATACCTATCCATCTGTCCTATCTGTAGGCTTGTATCACTAGATGATGTAGAGTGTGGTTCATTCTTCCAAGCCTACACAACATCTTTCTTGATATACACTATACTTAACCAATTCTTCTTCAAATTTTGGCAACTTTATCCATCAGGTGTCAATCATCATGTGTTCATGTTATCATCATGGAGTAAAAACCCAACTATATCTAATCATGGTCTTCAAACATAAGAATATTAGGAATGCCAACTTACATATGTGCTTCAGCAGATAAGGTATAATACTGTACAGATGGTGTTGATCCATTTTCTCTATTTTACAATTCTCTGATTATCATTCTCAATCTGCTCCTTTGAGTTCCTCCATACATATTCATGTCTAACTCATAATGCAAACTCCTTGTCATCTCATGTTCCACTCTTTCATACCACAACACTTCATACCACTGTTGACATCAATGACAACCTATATGCAATAATGTGAACATGTGTGAATATGTCCTAACTAATGACTAGTTAGATAATGTGCTGGGGAGCGCACAACAGGAACACACGATAGATCAAAATTTAACTTCTTCACCCCACAACATACATTCCCAACTAGTTTTTATGACATGCATTCGCAATATACAGTTGACATGTCTCAACCCGTCGATGAACAACTGCAAACTCTACCCTAATCCCTCACAACCGACAAACTAACAAAGGAGCCCTCGTTTCAACTCCATCGGCTAAGTCTCTTGTCATTCCCTAATGCCCCAATGGCATTCACTTTTGCAGGGACACATTCCGTTAGTGAATGCCTGTAACCTTTGGCTGAATTGCCAAAACTATCGTTGCACAGCTTCCTCTTGTGAACCCTAGCACTTGAAGATGCTAGGTCATTCTCACTGCATGAAACCCTTGATCTGGATCATCTACACTATTGAACAGGAAATACAAAACAATGAACAAAATGAATACTGATACATTGAAGCCATTCCACTGATTTTGACAGAAATCTCACTAGTGGAATGCTTCATGGCAACATACGGCAACAATGGGAAAATGCAAAAATGAATGGAAATCTACAATTGCACGATCTATAGTTACAGGAAATAGAAAACTAATTGACAGAATATAATTGCTTTATTTGTCCTGAGCATAGTGCAATCACACTCGATTTCTACTACTTTAATCTAATTACATTCAATGATCATTTGATCATTCCTCTGGGCATTTATCAACTCACCCTGAGTAGTACCACACTAGCTCCAAGCGGCTGGGAGAACAATCCAAGTGGCTGGGAGACAACCGACCAAAACTACCCTACTACCTTATTTTTGGCATTATTGCTATTTTTAGCATTATGCGATTACAATTTGATAAATGTCCCCTAAGTCACTTGGGACTTACAAAAAAGACCTAGCTACAACTGAAATGAAAATGCATTGGTCAAATAGACCTTATTACAAATGAAAACATGATTTTTGAGGTGCTCCTACACCATATTCCTCAGGTTAAAGTTGTTTCAAGTCCTCTTAGAGACTAATTGCTGCAAATCACCACCCCACTTTTTGATATCTTCTTCCAACATCCATGTGGCTTTTGAATCTGGAAGTCCTTGCCATTTGACTAAGTGCTTGAAATATGTCTAATTTCTGGTTTGCTTGGCTATCCTGCTATCCAAAATACACTCCATCTTTAGTGGTTCCTTGGGTGGTAAAGACTACACCCACTCTGCATTGTCTTGAACAGAACCTGTTGTACCTTTGCCTATATCAGGACTCCTATATAATGTCAAATCAGCAACATTGAAGATAGGTGAAATAGCAATGTCTTCAGGGAGTTTAATTTTGTAAGCATTAGGACCATATTTTTCTAGAATCTGACAAGGTCCAATTTTTTGCATCATCAACTTGCTGTGTTTTCCTATGGGTAGTCTATTCTTGTTGAGATGAACCATGACCATATCTCCAATTTGATACTGCACATCCCTTATTCTTTAATCCACTTGAGCTTTGATCTTCTGACTGTTCTCGTGTAGAGTATCTTTGACTTGTTGATGGATCTCTTTCATAGCCTCTGCAAATGTATCAGCATGTCCACTCCTTTTGTCCATCTCTTGAACATCTCACAATTCAAAAATTCCTCTAGGATGACTACCATAAACAACTTCAAAAGGACTTAGACCTGTACTTCTATTTGTAGAATCATTATAGGCATACTCTGCTTGTGGGAGTACCACATCCCAACTACTGCCATGTTCTCTTATCGATCATCGCAGTAGATTGCCTAAAGACCTATTCACGACCTCAGTTTGGCCATCAGTCTGAGGATGATAGGCTGAACTAAAAGACAAATTTGTACCCAATCTTTTCCACAAGGTTCTCCAGAAATGTCCCACAAATTTGTTGTCTCTGTCAGATACAATACTCAAAGGTAATCCATGAATCCTGACAATTTCTTTAAAGAACAAACCTGCAATGTAACTAGCATCATTGGTGGTCTTACAAGGAATAAAGTGCGCCATTTTGCTGAATCTATCTACCACAACAAACACACTATCATAACCTGTCCTTGTCTTGGGCAATCCCATCACAAAATCCATACTCAAACTTTCCCAAGGTATGTTTGGTATGGGTAAAGGTTGGTACAGTCTTTCATTGGATGAGACTCCCTTTGCTCTCTAGCAAATCAGACAAATCTCAACAAACCTTCTAATATCAGATTGCATCCTTGGCCAAAAATAAAACCTTCTTACAAGATCTAAGGTCTTATTGAGCCCAAAATGGCCTCCTAAACCACCACTATGTTTTTCCTTCACAATATTATCCCTCATTGAACACTTAGGGATACATAGTTGACTTCCTTTAAACAAAAGCCCATCCTGCAATGTATAATCTAAAAACTCACTGTGGAAAGCATTGGCAAACTCACTACATACCTTGTAAATCTCCTTAAAATCATGGTCCTCTTCATACAATCCTTTGAGTGACTCAACACCCATACTTTGTAGCTGCACTTCTTGCACTGCCCTTCTACTTAGAGCATCAGCAATCTTATTGGTTATTTCTTTCTTATGTTTGATGATGAAGGTGTAGGCTTGAAGACTTTCCACCCATTTCATGTGTCTATGACTGAGCTTTTCCTGTCCATTCAAAAAACTAAGAGCATGATTGTCAGTGTATACAATAAATTCTTTAGGAAGCAAATAGTGCCTCCATTTTTTCAGAGCTTGTACCATAGCATACAACTCTAAATCATAAGAGGAGTATTTCCTCTTGGCTTCATTTAATTTTTCACTGAAGAAGGCTACTGGTCTGCCTTCTTGGCTCAACACTACTCCTATGGCCAACCCGCTTGCATCACATTCAATTGTGAAAACCTTATTGAAATCAGGTAACACTAAAACAAAGAATTTAGCAACTTTTTGTTTTAGACTTTCAAAACTCCTATCTGCCTCTTTTGTCCACACACTTCATCTTACCTCCACCCTTGATGGTCTCCAACATAGGTACACAGATGTCACTATAATTCTTAATAAATTTCCTATAAAATGTGGCCAACCCATGGAAACTTTTGACCTCTCCTACTATTCTAGGTGTAGGCCAATTCAGAATAGCTTCTACCTTGGAAGGATCCATTTTCAAATCACCCTTAGAGATGACAAAACCTAGGCACACCAATTCTTGCTTCATGAAGTCACATTTTTCCAAATTTATCAGTAACTTCTAATCTTGCAACCTTTTCAAGACTATCTCCAAATATTTCAAGTGCTCTTCCTTGCTCTTACTAAACACCAAAATATCATCAAGGTAGACTACCACAAATTTTCCTATGAAATCCTGCAATACCTCATTCATCAGCCTCACAAAGGTGCTAGGGGCGTTCAAAAGACCAAACGACATCACAAGCCACTCATACAACCCTTCATTGGTTTTGAAAGTTGTCTTCCACTCATCCCCTTCTCTTATCCTTATCTGATGGTACCCACTCTTCAAATCTATCTTAGAGAAATAGGTATCACCTCCCAAACAATCCATTAGATCTTCTATTCTAGGAATGGGAAACCTATACCTAATGGTTATCCTATTTATTGCCCAAGAATCAGTACACAGTCTCCATTTCCCATCTTTCTTTGGGGCTAAAATAGTAGATACTGCACGTGGACTAAGACTCTTCCTTATCAGCCCTTTGTTTAGGAGTTCTTGAATCTATTTTGCTATCTCTTCATTTTGTTGAGGTGTCATTCTATATGCTGCCTTATTAGGAAGTACTGCTCCTGGTATGAGATCTATCTGATGGCTAATGTCTCTGATTGGTGGTAGGAAATCAGGTATATCCTTTGCAATCACTTCTTTGTAACTCTCAAGCAAATCTCTGACCTCCTTAGGCCCTACGTCTCTTGTATTTTCCTTCCTTTCCCCCTTAGGCTTCACAATCAAAGCAAAACCTACTCCATCACCTTCATTTAATGTGTCCATGAAGTCTTTTTCACCTACCAGCATTACACTAGACCCTACATGCTGTGGATCCTCTTCTACCAATGACTGTATCCTATAAGTCATACCATCCTTTTGGAATGAGTAAGCATTATTTTCTCCATCATGATGAGCTTTTCTGTCAAATTGCCATGGTCTACCTAACAAAAGATGGAAAGCATCCATTGGAAGGATGTCACACAAGATCTTATCTCTGTACCCCCCAATACTAAATTCTACCCATGCTTGTTCATTGATGAGTACGTGTTGCCCCTTATTCAACCAACTAACTTTATAGGGACTACAATGGGGTATCTTTTCTAACTTCAACTTATTCACTGCTTCCAAAGATATACTGTTATTAGTAGAACTAGAGTCGATAATAAATTTACAAACCTTACCTTGGATCTTGCAGTTGATTCTAAACAAAGCCCTTCTTTGTGATGGTTCATCCTGCACTGGTTCCTTGAGCAATGTCCTCTTGATCATTAGATTCTCTCCTGTTTCTAATGCTAGATTCATTTCAAGAGATGTCACACTCCTTGCATCTTCTTGAATCAAAGTGGTTCTCTTCTCAACACCATGAGAAGTTGAGGCCTTCTCTGGACACTTGTGTGTTGGGTGCCCTATCTGATTGCAGTTATAACATCTCATATTGGAGAACTTAGATCCTCTACCTAATCCACTTGTCCCACCTCTTCTATTAGGCCTTCTTCCTCAGTAGCCTCCTCTACTACTTGAGTCCCCAACTTGCTCTTCTTGGTTAGACTCCTCACTAGGCCTCTGGTTAGGACTTCTTCCTCCAAAACTGCCTCTGCCTCTAAAATTCCTTCCACCTCTACCTCTATTGTTCTTCTCACTCTTCCTTTTCTGCTTCTCTTCTACTCTTAGTGCCACCTAGAAACAATTGTCCACGGTTTCTGGTGTCAAGATGGTAATCTCATCTTGTATACTATACTTTAAGCCATTAATATACCTGGCAATTCTTCCTTTCTCATCCTCAGCATGTCCACATCTTAGGGACAATTTATGAAATTCCTCTGTATAGGTGGATACATCCATATCCTTTTGCCTGAGATTCTGCATTTTCATGTATATCTGCACTTCATAATCCACTGGTAGGAACTAAGTCTTGATCCTCTCTACCATCTGACTCTAGGATGAGATCATGCTCTTGCCACTCTTCACCCTTTCTCTCTGGGTGTAGTTCCACCACGTGAGTGCAATGCCCTTCAATTTTGTCTTTGCAAACTTGACTCTTCTATTCTTCAGCACCTTCTTGTACTCGAAGTAATTGTTCAAAGCCTTGATCCATTCGATGACTTCTTCTGCGTCCATCTTTCCGCTGAACATCATAATCTCCATTCTTGATTCAGATGATTCCTTACCAAGTGATTTTATAGCCTCCATAAATTGTTTCTGGTCTGTAGATATACTTGTCTATTCTAGGGTTGTTTCCTCTTCCCCATCTTCATCTTCTTCATTAGACTCCACGTCTGATTTCTTGCCTTTTCCTAAGGTTTTCAACTCAGCCTGGAGTGCTTCCTTGACTCCAGTCTTGATCAGCTCCTCCATCTCCTTAAATTCCTTGACCACTTCGGTGGTCATTCCCTTTGGAGGCATCTCGCTAGCCCCTCCTTCACTTTCTCTATCTAACATGAACATTCATAGACAACACCCAAATGCCAAGACTCCTGCAAATCCTCAATTCAATTTGTTGCCCAAATCCTTTCAGGCTCTGATACCAATATGATGGGGAGCGCACATTAGGAACACACAACAAATTAAAATTTAACTTCTTCACCCCACAACATACATTCCCAACTAGTTTTTATGACATGCATTCACAGTAAATAGTTGGCATGTCTCAACCCATCGGCAAACATCTACAAACTCTGCCCTAATCCCTCATAGCCAATGAACTAACAAAGGAGCCCTCGTTTCAACTCCATTGGCCAAGTCTCTCATCATTCCCCAATGCCTCGATGGCATTTGCTTTTGTAGGGACATGTTCCATCAGTGAACACCCGTAACCTTTGGCTGAATCGCAAAAACTGTCGTCGCATAGCTTCCTCTTGTGAACCCTAGCACATGAAGATGCTAGGTCATTCTCACTACATGAAACCCTTGATCTAGATCATCTGCACTATCGAACAGGAAATACAAAACAAAGAACAAAACGAATACTGATACATTGAAGCCATTCCACTAATTTCAACAGAAATCTCACCAGTGGAATGCTTCACGGCGACATACGGCAACAATGGGAAAATGCAAAAATGAATTGAAATCTACAGTTGCGTAATCTACAGTTATAGGAAACAGAAAACTAATTGACAGAACAGAATTGCTTTATTTCTCCTGAGCACAGTGCAATCACACTCGATTTCCACTACTTCAATCTAATTACATTCAATGATCATTTGATCATTCATCTTGGCATTTATCAACTCACCCTGAGTAGTACCACACTAGCTCCAAGCGGCTGGGAGACAACCGACCAAAACTACCCTACTGCCTTATTTTGGCATTATTGCTGTTTTTAGCATTATGCGATTACAACTTGATAAATGTCCCCTAAGTCAGTTGGGACTTACAAAATAGACCTATCTACAACTGAAATGAAAATGCATTGGTCAAATAGACCTTATTACAAACGAAAACATGATTTTCGAGGTGCTCCTACACCATAATGTGCCTTATTAATACTACAAAGGGGGAAACCATATATGAAACACCCCTGTTCACACCAACATTAACTCTACCATAGAAAAAAATTATTTGAATACTGCCATGACCAAAAATATTTAAATGGGAATTATCACCCAAGTACACCTTACCACCTTTGTATTTTTCATACTTACTAAACCAACATATAACATGTGAAGAGATGCATCTTAATTAATAAATCATGCATTCTCACCTGCATGAGTTGCCAAGGATACAATGAATGCATTACCATATTCCTTCTTAGACTCAAAATTAGAATCAACTTTCTTCTTCTTCTTTTTCTTCTCTTCTTTTCACTCCTTATGGAAGTGACTAGGCTTACCATAGTTTCAACAAATAAACTTTAACTTACCATGAGATTTTGATCTCCCCTTGGACTTCAATTTGGATTTATCATGTTGTTTATTGTTCTTCTTGCCTCTTTCTTTTGGTCTTCCTCAAACACTCAAGGCCTCTTTGGCATTTAGAGAGACCTTCCTCCTCATTTCTTCATAAAACATAGAACCAACAACATCCTCTACTTTCAAAATAATATAAATTCTTCCAATAGTCATGACAAGGCTATCCCATAAGTCTAGAAATGAAAATAGCAAATTTTGACATCTTTCTTTCTCATCCATATTTACACTAATAGAGTCCTATTGAGACACCAACATGTTAAATGCTTCTAGGAAGTCTGCAATTCATCCACCTTCTTCCATCATCAAGGAATACTTTTTTTTCCTCAAGAATATATTGTTCACTAAAGATTTAGCTTGATAGATCTCACCCAACTTCTTCCATAACTACTTTGAAGTGGGCTCTTTATGGACATTAATTAGAACTAAATTTGCAAGACACAATCTAATTAGACCATTGGCTTTATGGTCCAAAACATCATACTAAGTAGCCAAAGTAGCATCCATAGGTCTCTCAAACTTTGCATCAACAACATCCCATAGATCATGATCTATTAATAGTTCTTCTTTCTTCAACTTCCACATCTCAAATTTACACCTAAGACTTTTTTCACCTCAATCCTCCTTGATTTTCTTGTAATATTTACATCTTCCAATAAAGATCACAAATTTATCCTTATATAGAAGTTCCCACTCAAATTAGATTAACTCAAAAAACCCTCTACCCAACAACTAGAACCAAAACTAGCTAGGGTTTGATACACCTTGCAAGGAAGCAAGGTTGGCAGGAACAACTTCCTACACTAATCCTTAAGAGGATTGTTATGTAAATATCTTCAAATATGATCTAATCTTATAACATAATAAAGAAACACATAGAAATCAACAATAACCAATAAATAAAAACATAGTGATTTACATGAGCAAAAACCCTTTTGAGAGAAAAACCCCACACTCCAAAAGCTACACAATATATTATTAAATAAATAAAGGATTACAATACACTTGCAATGTAAGTATTTACAAGGGTAATACACCAACATTCAAATGCAAGGATTAATAATAATGCCACCATTTAACATGATCACTCTGAAAAAATGAAAAAAGGAAAACAACTTGCCTACTAAAACATTGAAGAACATAGACTAAAATTATTAGAAGATAAATGATGGGATGTACTTCATAGAAATTTGTTTCAATGAATATAATATGATGCAATTTTTGTTAGGTTTTCTTATGTGTATGGCATATTTTCATCAATATTAAAATGTTATTTATTTCTAATTTTATTTTCTATAAAGTTATTGCACAATTATCTTATGTAAATTTATTTCTCTATTGTTACTCAAACAAAAATTATTGAATCATTAAAGTAATTTATTGTTTAAAAATGTTGCAATTGAAGATGCTACTAGTGTACTATCTTTTTAAAAATCTATGTAAAAAGATGCTAAGAGATGTTCTTTTTAGGTGCCTATTTTTAAATCAACTTGCCATATATAAATAGAATAGGCCCCTGAGGAAGGGTATCTTTCAACATCTTTTGTATGCTAGTTACGCCAAAGGTGTTCCCTTTGTGAGAGGGACTGACCTGGCGGAAAGATCGGCGATGGAAATGGCATCCTAGATGATGCAAGACGATGAAAGTAATCTGGACCATTTAGATTTTTGTCGTCACTTCTTTTATTTTTGGTTTTTTCCACCATCCATTTTTCATTGGTTTTACTTTTGTTTTCCCAACTCCTCATAACCGATTGACCGCAATTTCATCAACATATAATTAATGAAATTAATTAAAGATGCCATTAACTTTTTCCCAGCAAATTCAAACTAAAATGCCATAATTGTTTAGCCATTTCAGTTGAAACCTAATGATAAAATACTTTGTTAAAATTTCATCTTCATACTTTATCATGTATTATCTACTTTTATGAAACCAACAACATAGAGGTTCACCCCTATAAATGTTTAATTAAGTTAATTAAAAAATGTAAATGTATATAAATATTAATAAATTGTTAAATACATATATATTTAATATACTATAATATTTATATATTTATTTATTTATATTTACTCATTTCATATAATATTAATATATTTGATATTTATATTTATTTTATATATAAAATATCATATAATTATTATATCTATTATATTTTTTTTTTGTTAGATAAATGCCATCATGGGGATGGCTCCCTTTGAAATATAAAGCTTGTTAAACAAACCGCATTTATTTATAGGCTAGTACTCTAATGAGTATGCCAGTATAACTTCTACATATCCAAAGGCTATCAGTGCCTTTTGGAATAACAACTAACAACTGACTGCCCCCAGCCCCAAGTATTGAGGTGGTTATAGAATTTCATGCATGATCATCATGATACCGTCTGCAGCCTCCAGCAGCCTTCCAACTTGTCCATCAGTAAATTCACCTTGGTTCTCCTGTAGAAGTTTGCGAAAAGGCTCCATATTACAATTTTCTATTCCTTCTCTATATACTGCCAGCATGTCCTTAGCTTTCTTTGAGCCGATCGATCTCACATAAGCAGATTTCAGTGTTTCTTTCGCCCAATCAGAACTCACATCATCGATCTGTCCCATAACCACTGTATGATTGGCCTGCGCAACCAAACGGGCACCCCAAGAGACTCCGTAGAAGGATCCTCCCATTATCAGAGATATGTTTGCAAAAAATAGTTGATATACCCGTCCATCATGAACATGGCCTCCACTCCAAGAGCCCCCGCCGATCACTTGCAGTATTGCTGTTCTTGCCGCTTCCTCCTTCAATTTGAATAGACATCCTACTTGCTGGTCCTTTCCCTCCTCTAGACACCTACACTTAACTTCCATTACCCGCGCCATCTCTGAGAAAAGGATGTAGAGCTTCCTTTGGTTATAAAGCAATAAATTGATACCTTCTGTGACATAAACCACATCAAAATCTCCTTTTGGCCTTCGCTTCGTCCCATGCTTACTAAGAATCTTGACCAATTCTGTGATGATAGTCATGGCAAATGTTTTCCTAGATCTCCTCGACATCTGAGAACATGGTTCTCTCCGTCGGATGTAACCATGGTGGTTCATCTTCTATCTACGAAGGCTCCTAGTCTGACTGAAGTACCGCGGCCAAACTTGTCCATTCGGCTGCATCCGCACCACTAATGACTTGTGATCCCCCCATGACTCCATGGTTCGCTAAGAGGTCTGCGGCCCTGTTGGCTTCTCTATAGACATGGGAAATGGAAAAATCTAAAAACCTTAGGTCCTCCTTGATCCGTTTAATTCCTTTCTTTAACAGCCAATTTTCTATATTGTTTCGATGGATTGCATTAATTATTAATTGGGAGTCTCCTTCAACATTTATATTGACCCATCCTTGTTTCCTACATTCTGCTACTCCCCGAGCCAGTGCTTCTAATTCTGCTATGTTATTTGAAGCTATTCCTAGGTGGCCTAAGACTGCCCAAACAAGTTCTCCCTTTTCGTTCCTTATTATCGCACCATATTCTGCAAGACCGAGATTGCCTTTTGAAGCTCCATCAAAATTTAATTTGAGTCTGCCACTGGGAGGAGCCATCCATCTGGCCTGACTCCTCTTCTTCTTGCCTCCACCTAGTCCCCTTGGAATCTTTAAATCTATCCACTTTTTCATAAGATAATCATCCCAACTGGTGAAGTTGCATCCTCCCCTATGAAGAGCTTTGGAATTTAGAATTTCTGTTAATCCTGTTTCTATTTTCCTTATCAATCTGTCTGTGGTGAGTTCTTTCTCTTCGAAAATTCTCTGATTCTGTTCCCTCCAGATATGCCATGCTATCATGGATGGGGTGGTGATCCAAATGCCTCCCCAAAAACCTTTTTTTTGTAACATAGGCTAGTTCTTTAGAAAGTCTACTATTGAGGAATTCATAGCCCCTTTCCATCCTAGTAAGTTGAAGAAGTAGTTCCATACTTCTGTAGCTATCTGACAACCCAATAATAAGTGATCCAGTGTTTCCTCATGTTGTTTACACAGTACACATCTACTAGGTCCATTTATTCCAAATTTTAGTAAATTGTCCCCAGTTAAAATGCTCTTGTGAAGTACTGTCCATAAAAAAGCTCCTGCCTTAGGCAGTACTTGATTGTCCCAGCATAACTTCCTAGGCTAGCTATCGATGGTATTGTTGTCTCTTTCTAGTTTTAGAATGTGGTACCCAAGCTTAACTAAGTAATTACCGGATTTGGCTCCACACCATTGTATTTCATCTTCCTCTTCATTGAGTCTAACTATCCTCTCACTCAATACTTCCAAGTATTTCTTTTTGACTTCCTCACTATCATTATATCCCATCAGACTTACCCATTTGACTTTCCCATCTTCATCTGTTCCTGCTGAATAGTTCATCACCTTTTCCCCTTTGTCTTGAGACATTTGAGTTTGTAATTCTTGAAATTCTTCCATAGTATCTAACGCTGGCCACCCCTCCCACGAGTCTGTCCAGAAATTTGCTTTATTTCCATTGTTGATGCTCCACGTGAGATGGTTAATAACTAAAGGTCTGCTTTTCTTGATGAAATTCCAAACCGCCGAACCTCCGCCGGGATTAGCAATGGTCAGTATTCTAATGGGATCCTGCTCGTCCAAATATTTACTTTGCATTATTCTACACCAGAGCTTCTGTGGTTGCTTGACCATCTTCCATACTAGTTTGGCTCCCAGTGCTTCATTTTGGAGTTTCAGCTCTCTCATTCCCATTCCTCCTTTGTCCGGTGTGCAAGTTGCTTTGCTCCATCTGACAAGAGGAATTCTTTTTACATCCTTTGATCCTTCCCACAGAAATCTTTTCCATCCGCTCTCCAAATTGTTTCTGGCTTTATTTGGAACCTGAAAACATGACATTAAGTGGATTGGCACCGCTCCTAGAACTGCTTTGAGCATAGTAATTCTTCCTGCTAAAGTTAACCACCTTCCTTTCCATGCTTCCATTTTGTTTTTGGATTGCACTATTACTTCTTCCCATAACGCTGATTTGTTTGGTCCATTGAAACAAGGAGCCCCTAAATACTTTGTTGGTAGTGAATCCACCTGGCACCCTAGTATGGAAGTTAACTGTCGCTGCCATCTTTTGGAAGTATTGAAGAAATATATTCTAGACTTCTCCTTGTTTATTAGCTGTCCCGATAGATTTGTATATGTGTCCAGTGTCCTTTTGATGGCCTCTGCTTCTACAAGCGTTGCCTCCCCAAAAAGAAAAGTATCATCTGCGAATTGAGCATGTGTGACTGGCTCTATACCGCGGGCCACCCTAATTCCTCTCCAACCTCCCGTTGATTGACACTTTTGAATCATTTTCCCTAGTGCTTCGGCCATTAGCACAAACAGGCAAGGAGACAATGGGTCTCCTTGCCTGAGTCCTTGTGCAATTTCGAAGAAGCCATTTAGCGAGCCGTTGACTGCGACAGACATTCTTGGAGTTGATATACACTGGAATATGCCCTCTAACCATGTCTTGCTGAAGCCCATTTTTTCCAAGACTTTGAGTAGGAAATTCCATTTTACCCTATCGTAAGCTTTACTTACATCGAGCTTAATTAACATACCTTTCTGTCGATTCTGATTTATCAAATGAATTACTTCATTCACCAGGATAATGCTGTCCGCAATTTCTCTGCCTGGGGTCAAACCATTCTGATTTTCAGATATTATTCTTCCTAGTATTGGCTTTAGCCTGTTAGCTACTAATTTGGCCAATATTTTATAAACCATGTTGCATAAGGAGATCGGTCTGAAGTTACTAACCAATTTGCATTCTGATTTTTTGGGAATGAGAGCAATTACTGTATTATTAATCTCTTTTATGAATTTATTCTTTTTCCTGAACTCCTCTATTATTTTCCAAACCTCTTTTCCCACTATTGACCAACATTTTTGGAAAAAAAGGGCTGGGAATCCATCCGGGCCTGGTGCTTTGTTTGGATGGAGCTGAAACGCTGCCTTTCTTACTTCCTCCTCTATGTAAGGTTTCTCCAAATCAGCCTTCTCTTCCTCAGTAATTATTTGATCAAGACAGCTAATGGCTGGGCCAACATCTTTCCAATCTAAACCTTCTTCTGGCACCAAGAAATTTTCGAAATAATTCACTACTTCCCTTTCTATATCCTTCGTATTTTGTAAAACAGCTCCATCATTATTCCTGAGCTCTGATATTTTATTCATCATTCTCCTAGCTTTGACTAAGTTATGAAAAAATTTTGTGTTTTTATCCCCAAAAGCCAACCATACTTCTCTGGCTTTATTCCTCCAATACTCCTCTTCTCTTGCTAGTAACTCATCCCATTCTGCCATTAATGCTTTCTCTTTCTGGTAATCACTTTGAAACATTCCATGCAAGATTATCTTTTTATTAAGTTCCTCTAGTTCTCCCTCCACTCTCTCCTTTTCTGCAAAAATGTCTTTAAAAGTTGTCTTATTCCATTCCCTTAACCTTTTTTTGACATGTGCCAATCTTTTGCAGAACACAAAGCTAGCCGAACCTCCATTTCCATGTATCTCTACCCACCATTTCCCAATCTGATCTACTAGGTCTTCTCTCCACCACCACATTTTTTCAAATTTGAAGTATGAATTCTGAGGTTTGACTAATAGTTTAATTTCTAGCTTGATGGGGAAGTGATCTAACAAGGAGCATGGATGTATGCTTGACTCTACCCCTAAGTCTGATTCCAACCAATTGGAGCTGCATAGAAATCTATCCAGTCTTTCAGCTATATTATTGAATCCTTCCCTTCTGTTAGTCCAAGTAAATTGTCCTTCTTTAGCAGGAATGTCTAAAAGGTTCCCTTTCGTTACAAAGTCCTAAAAATCTTTGGTAGCTCTGTTTTCTATTCTTAATCCCCCTGATTTTTCCTCTAAGCTTAATATAGCATTAAAATCTCCCCCTAAAATTATTCTTTCTTCACCGATTTGCTGTATTGTACTTATTATGTTATTCCAAACTTCTCTTTTGTCCTTTGTCTTGATGGGTCCATATAAACTAAAAATCCAGAAGGACAAATTTGACTAAAAATCAAAGACTTTCCCTACAATCCAGTTTTGACTTACCTCTATTTCCTTGATATCGACTTTGGAAGGGTTCCACATTAAGTTGATCCCTCCTGTTGTGCCTCTGGGATCACTAAATACACTTGTTAATGGTTTGCAGTGTTTTATAAAGTTTCTAGCTTCTTCCTGAATCAGCTTGGTCTCTTGAAGTAAAATAACATCTACATTCATCTTAGCGAGATGGCGCTTGATTGCGCGCCTTTTGTTAGGGGTGTTTAAGCCCCTAACATTCCATGATAGTATTCTCATGGCTTCTCAAGGGAGGTTCTTCCTCCCTTGGATCTTAGCATATATTTTTTGATGCTCAAAAGTCCTTGGTCTACTGCATACTCCTCTCTTTTTTCCTTATCGGATTTCCTTCCTAACTTCCTTATTGTTCCTGTCTGTCCTCTTGCTCCTCTCGCCCCGGTCTGACTGATGTGTCTAGGGTCAATAATGCCAATCTCCTCTCTTTCCTTTGCTAATCCTTCATCTTCTGACCAATCGTCGCCTATCCTTTTCACTACTTCCAAAGTTTCCAAAACCACTTCCGGAGTGTAATCCTCCTTAGCATTCCGACTGCCTTGACTCGCCCCTTGTTCTGTCTCTTTGAGAGAAGTGATTTGCTCATGGACTTCCTTCCTTTTGCCTGGTTCCTTTGGTAAATTTGCAGCAGGGACCTCTGAATCCATTCCTAAATTAGATTCTGCTTGTGCCCCCCCTTGAGGTGAAGCGGCCTCTTTGATTGAAGATTCTACCGAGACTTATGTTTCTGCTTTCTCATTCTTTTTTTGTATCTTTGCAACTGGAGGTTCCTCATTTTGTTTATTTTCCTGAGGTATCTTGCCTTCATCCTTTTCTAATTTTTTAGGGCATCTGTTTCCCATGTGTGGTACAGGAGCACCCGTACATGATCAGGATATAGGATTACATGATCAGGATATAGGATAATTGTCCGCATGATGACAGGATAGTCTATTTTTAGTATGTTTGACTTCATCATGTAATAAGGTCCATTGGACCGATGCTATGTATTAGTTCAGCCTAGGAGTATGTGTAGGCAGTTAGAGATCGGGATAAGGTTATCTGAGCTGTCCTCTCTCCCAGCCGCTTGGAAGCTCCCAGCCGCTGGGAAGTGAGTTGGTAGTACTCGAAGGACTTTGCTATATATACCTCGATCTGTTAGGGTTTAGTACAGATTGATGTTGATAGATGTATTGGAGTTGTGTTGGGTTGAGATTCAGGAGAGCAGTTCAGACATTGTGAAGCTGTGTTCAGAACTTTTGAATTTCATTTGAATAAGATCTCATCATTTGCAGTATCTGAGTTTATCAGTTGTATCTGTTTTGATTTCCTTTCTGTTTGCAAGTTGATGGGTACTTTCAACCCTTCCACCGGTTGATCCTGCGAATCGATGGAATGGTCCTGTATTATAGCTTAGTTTGCATTTGTGTTTTCTGTTTATGCATTGCATTGTTCAAGAGATCAGTTAGGAGCATGCTGTGAATCAGCCTAGCATCCTCATGTGCTAGGTCTAGAAAGATAAGCTGTTAAATTTTGGTTTGAAGGTGATCCGGCCCGATCATCATATTGTCTTTGTGTAATTGTGCGGTTCTGAGTGTTTACATGCAGCGGACGGATACACAGGAGTCTGCATGTGCGTTTCCAGTCGGAACGAGCCGCATCATCATCTGCGAATGCATCGCCATCAGGATTGGGTCATGAAACTGTTGAAGTTTGCATGTTGCAAGTGCATCAGGATGTTTTAAGTCGGATATATACTCAGTGTATATATCGCCGTCAGGATCATCTCTCGGGGGTGCTCATCATCCGCATATCGCTAGCAGATGCGGGTGTGAAAGTTTTAGTTTTTTTGGCTAAGTGTTGAAGAGGTCATCAGGATATTGTGTGACGTCATCGTCATCAGGATATGACGTCATCGTCATCAGGATATTGAGATATCACCCTATGCAAGTTGATCCTGTTGTCGCTAAGTGGTTAGGTATTGGCGTAGGCAGAAAGTTGTGAAACATCATCAGGAGGTTTCGAGGGAGCCGGATAAATCATATCATGATGCTGTTGCTTGTGTCGTCGGCTATCGGAGCATCGAAGGGAAGGTGTTGAAGTTGTCGTCATCAGGATATTTGGAGCAACCGGATATTTGATATCCTGTTGACGAAGGTGGTGTCGCATATCATGATGATGCCGCTAGTGTTTGGCACCCGATGAACAGTGCAACCGGAGGATGTTTGCGCCCGTTGAGTATCATGATGATGATGATAGGCGACAGGCGGAGGAGGTGAACAGTAGTCAGCAGGAGGATAATTGTGATCGTCTGAAATATGATGATGCTGTTGGTGTTTACAGGAAATATGATGATGATGCTGAGCCGATAGGGATTTTTATCATGCTGTTTGTATTATTGGCTCCTCCTTCCTGTTAGTTAGCCTCCGTTGCGTTTGACTCTGCATCATAGTGGTATCAGAGCAAAGGTTAGGATCTTCTGGAAAAGATAAGCAGGATGTCAGACGAAGAAGGAACATCTGAGGTTCCAGCAAGGATGACCAACGCTGAGTTGGCAGTTCTGGTGAAGAAACAGATTGCAGAAAGCAAGGCCGTGAAGGCTCAGAATCAGGAGTTGAAAGATGAGTTAGCAAAGTTGAGGAGCAGAGTAGGTTCTGGTAGAGAAGAAGATAGGGAAGAAGAAGAGATCCCTAATTGGAGCGAGGAGGTCGTTCCTGCAGACCAGAGACCACTGTTGAACGCCCTCAAGGCCATGGAGAGGAGAACCATGGATGTGAAACTAGATTTGCCAATGTTTACAGGTAAGATGGACCCTGATTCAGTGATGGAGTGGATAGACTGTTTGAACAATTTCTTTGTAACAGAGGAGATACCAGAACAACAGAGAGTGAAGATAGCACAGTCAAAGATGAAAGAAGCTGCCTTGACATGGTGGAATTTTGTTCAAGATGATAGAGTACAGGAAGGAAAACGTAGAGTTGCCACATGGAAGAAGATGATGGCATTGGTGAAGGAAGCTTATATTCCATTGGATTACAGTATCCAGTTACACAAGAGGAAGCAAAACCTAAAGTAGAAGGAGCTAGATGTCAGCTCATATACAGAAGAATTCATGAAACTCTGTATGAAGACAAAGGTAAAAGAAAGTGAAGAAGAGAAGGTAGCCAGATACCTTAATGGATTGAGGTTTAATATTCAGGAAGACCTAAGTCTGCATAATCCAGATACAGTGCAGAAAAGCTTTCAGTTGGCATTGAAAGTGGAAGAAAAGTTGAAGAGAAAACAAGAACAAAACAATAGAGGAAGAGGAAGACAACAAAGAGGTGGAAGAGGTCCTTTTAGAGGCAGAGGACATGGACAGGGATATCAAGGAGAATCCAGTCATGACAATAGTAAGGGCAACAATAGTCAGAATCAGAGAGAGAATTATAGTCAGCAAGGAAACTTCAGAGGTAGAAGACCTTACAGAGGAAGATCCCAGGGCAGAGGATCCATCAGATGCTATAACTGTAACAAAGAAGGCCATATAGCCAGCAGATGTCCAGACAAGGCCACAAGCTCAGCAGGAGAAAGGAGGACAAATCTGGTCAAAGAACCTGATAATCAAAGTAGGACAAGCTCTAATGATTTTCAGAGTGTGAATACTCCTGATAATTATGGATATCCAGAAAGTGGAGAGTCTCTGATGATGAGAAGAACAGTGACTACCATGAAGGTACCTGACAAAGAAGCCCCTCAGAGAAAGTCTCTTTTCAGAACCATTTGCAAAGCAGGAGGTAAGGCATGTAAGGTTTTGATTGATTCTGGTTCTACTGAGAATTTTGTGTCTGAAGAAATGGTGATAAAGCTTAAGCTTAGGAGATTGCCTCACCCATCCCCATATAAAGTCTCATGGCTTACTCAAGGTCAGCAGACAACTGTAGAAGAGCAGGCTTGGGTAGAATTTCAGATTGGTGGATATAAGGATAAGTTGTTGTTTGATATTACCAAGATGGATGCTTGCAACCTTTTATTTGGTAGACCATGGCAGTATGATTTGAAGGCATAGCATGATGGTGTTAGAAACACCTATAAAATCACTAAAGATGGTAAGGTGATAGAGTTATTCCCATTGAAGGAGAAAGAGGAGAAGTCTAAAGGAAAAGAGGTGAAGGTCATGCTGATGGAAGGCAAACAGTTCATGAAGGAAGTAGCAGCAGAAGGTGCAGTTGCATATGCCCTAATCCCATGTATGAGTGTGAGTAAGGAACAGCAGCAAAAAGTCAAGAAAGAGAGAAAGCCAAGGTTGATAGACCCAGCTATCCAAGAGCTATTGGATAAGTACAAAGGTGTCATCTCAGAGGGAATGCCAAGATCCCTACCACCTGTCAGAGATATCAGTCATTGCATAGACTTAATTCCAGGGTCAACACTTCCAAACAAAGCAGCCTATAAGCTTACCCCAGAATAGAATGCAGAAGTAGCCAGACAGATTGAAGAATTGATGGATTCAGGTCTGATTGGGAAGAGTTTGAGTCCATGTGCAGTACCAGCTGTACTAGCACCAAAGAAGGAAGGCACTTGGAGGCTTTGCACAGATTCTAGAGCCATTAACAAGATCACAATCAGGTATAGGTTTCCAATCCCTAGAATAGAGGATTTACTTGATTGTTTGGGAAGTGCTAAGTACTTTACAAAAATAGATTTGAAGAGTGGATACCATCAGATCAGGATTAGACCAGGTGATGAGTGGAAGACAGCATTCAAAACAAATGAAGGGTTATATGAATGGAAGGTTATGCCTTTTGGTTTATCTAATGCACCTAGTACTTTTATGAGGCTGATGAATGAGGTTCTGAAGGAATTCATTGGTAAGTTTGTCATAGTATATTTAGATGACATTCTGATTTTCAGTAACACCAAAGAAGAACATCTCAGACATATAGATTTGGTTCTTAAGAGGTTACATGAAGAGCAGCTGATGATAAACTTAGACAAGTGCTTGTTCATGAAAAAGGAGATCACATATTTAGGTTTTGTCATTTCACAAGGAAAGCTACAGATGGATAAGGAGAAGGTGAGTGCCATATTGAATTGGCCAACTCCACAGACTATGAATGATGTCAGAAGTTTCCATGGGTTAGCAACCTTCTACAGAAAGTTTATAAGAGGGTTCAGTCATATTTGTGCACCCATGCTGGATACCATTAAAGGAGGACAGAAGTGCAGGTTTGTTTGGACTCAAGGAGCAGATGATTCCTTTGAGACATTGAAGAAGAAGGTGGCACAGCAGCCAGTCCTTGCACTTCCAGATTTTAACAAAATCTTTCAGGTAGAATGTGATGCCAGTCACATGGCCATTGGAGCAGTACTCAGTCAAGAGGGTAGACCAATTGCATTTTTCAGTGAAAAGCTCAATGATGCTAAGAAGAGGTATTCATCATATGATCTGGAAATGTATGCTTTAGTTCAGTCCCTCAAGAAATGGAGGCATTACCTGATGCCAAAGGAATTCATAGTATTCACAGATAACTAGGCTCTGAGTTTTATAAACAGCCAGGAAAAGCTGAACCACAGACATATGAAATGGGTAGAAACCTTACAGGCTTTCACTTTTACATTGAAGCATAAGAAAGGGGTCAAGAACAAAGTTGCAGATGCTTTGAGCAGGAGAGTTCTCACAGTCAATCGGATTCAGTTAGAGAGTGTTGGCATTGACTCACTCAAGACCATGTATGAGTCTGATGAAGATTTTGGAGAGATATATCAGGTCTGTACTTCTTTTGGGGAGAAATACCATGCTGAGTTCTCTGCATTTTTGATTCAGGATGGATTGTTGTTCAAGGGTGGACAGTTGTGTATCCCAAGGTGTTCTATGAGGTTAAATATAATCAAGGAGAAACATTCTGGAGCTATGGCAGGTCATTTTGGTCTAGATAAGACTCTTGATCTGGTCAGGAGGCATTACTTTTGGCCTAAGTTGCAATCAGATGTCAAAAAATTTGTAG
Organism: Cunninghamia lanceolata; assembly: GCA_027924645.1. Taxonomy (NCBI): domain Eukaryota; kingdom Viridiplantae; phylum Streptophyta; class Pinopsida; order Cupressales; family Cupressaceae; genus Cunninghamia; species Cunninghamia lanceolata. The sequence continues at coordinate 1,159,074 of BSBN01001373.1, forward strand.
AGACATGTGTGATATGTCAGAAAGCTAAAGGTAGGTCAACTAATGCAGGTTTATATCAGCCCTTACCCATTCCTTCCAGACCATGGGAAAGCATCAGTATGGATTTTGTCTTGGGTTTACCAAGGACAAGGAGAGGATTTGACAGTGTTTTTGTTGTAGTGGATAGATTCAGTAAAATGGCACATTTCTTGCCATGCAAAACCACTGCTGATGCTTCATACATTGCAGATTTATTCTTCAAGGAGATTGTCAGAATCCATGGATTGCCTTTTAGCATAGTTTCAAACAGGGATGTGAAGTTTATTGGTCACTTCTGGAGAACCCTTTGGAGGAAGCTGGGAACCAATTTGTCTTTTTCCTCTGCATATCATCCTCAAACGGATGGACAAACTGAAGTAGTGAACCGTTCCTTGGGGAATCTGCTTAGATGCTTGACAAAACAGCATGGAGAGAAGTGGGACAATATTCTGTCTCAAGCTGAGTTTTCATATAATGATACTGTCAATAGGAGCACAGGGAAATCGCCTTTTCAGGTAGTTTATGGAATGCATACCAGAGGAATTTTGGAGTTGAGAGATCTACCTACAGTAGATCCTATTAGTGCTGAAGGAGAAGCTTTTGCTGAAGCCATCAAAGAGGTTCATGATCAGGTCAAGACCCAACTCCAGCAAACTACCTTGAAATATAAGGAATATGCTGATAAGAAGAAGAAGGATGTTCAATTTGATGTTGGAGATTTGGTTTGGGTTCACTTGAAGAAAGACAGGCTTCCTAAGGGAAAGTATACTAAGCTCATGCAAAAGAAAGTTGGACCATGTCAGATTTTGCTCAAGCATGGACATAATGCTTATGAGATCCAACTCCCACCTGATCTTGGTTTGTCTCCTATTTTCAATGTATGTGATTTAACTCCATACAAGGCTAATCCAGATGCAGATCAGGATATCCTACAGGATACAGTTGCTGAAGACATTCCCCAACATGATCCTCCACAATTACAGAAGGTTTTGGACACCAGAGTGGTCAAACAGACCAGGAACAAAAAGTACTTGGAGTACCTCGTCTCTTGGAAGGGATAGCCGAATTCTGAAGCAATATGGATGACTGCAGAGCAGATACAGAAACATGGTGCCGACCTTGATACTCTCATCTCAAGTGGACTTGAGATTTCTTCTTCTGGGGAGTATGGTGCAGGAGCACCCGTACATGATCAGGATATAGGATTACATGATCAGGATATAGGATAATTGTCCGCATGATGACAGGATAGTCTATTTTTAGTATGTTTGACTTCATCATGTAATAAGGTCCATTGGACCGATGCTATGTATTAGTTCAGCCTAGGAGTATGTGTAGGCAGTTAGAGATCGGGATAAGGTTATCTGAGCTGTCCTCTCTCCCAGTCGCTTGGAAGCTCCCAGCCGCTGGGAAGTGAGTTGGTAGTACTCGAAGGACTTTGCTATATATACCTTCGATCTGTTAGGGTTTAGTACAGATTGATGTTGATAGATGTATTGGAGTTGTGTTGGGTTGAGATTCAGGAGAGCAGTTCAGACATTGTGAAGCTGTGTTCAGAACTTTTGAATTTCATTTGAATAAGATCTCATCATTTGCAGTATCTGAGTTTATCAGTTGTATCTGTTTTGATTTCCTTTCTGTTTGCAAGTTGATGGGTACTTTCAACCCTTCCACCCATTGATCCTGCGAATCGGTGGAATGGTCCTGTATTATAGCTTAGTTTGCATTTGTGTTTTCTGTTTATGCATTGCATTGTTCAAGAGATCAGTTAGGAGCATGCTGTGAATCAGCCTAGCATCCTCATGTGCTAGGTCTAGAAAGATAAGCTGTTAAATTTTGGTTTGAAGGTGATCCGGCCCGATCATCATATTGTCTTTGTGTAATTGTGCGGTTCTGAATGTTTACATGCAGCGGACGGATACACAGGAGTCTGCATGTGCGTTTCCAGTCGGAACGAGCCGCATCATCATCTACGAATGCATCGCCATCAGGATCGGGTCATGAAACTGTTGAAGTTTGCATGTTGCAAGTGCATCAGGATGTTTTAAGTCGGATATATACTCAGTGTATATATCGCCGTCAGGATCATCTCTCGGGGGTGCTCATCATCCGCATATCGCTAGTAGATGCGGGTGTGAAAGTTTCAATTTTTTTGGCTAAGTGTTGAAGAGGTCATCAGGATATTGTGTGACGTCATCGTCATCAGGATATGACGTCATCGTCATCAGGATATTGAGATATCACCCTATGCAAGTTGATCCTGTTGTCGCTAAGTGGTTAGGTATTGGCGTAGGCAGAAAGTTGTGAAACATCATCAGCAGGTTTCGAGGGAGCCGGATAAATCATATCATGATGCTGTTGCTTGTGTCGTCGGCTATCGGAGCATCGAAGGGAAGGTGTTGAAGTTGTCATCATCAGGATATTTGGAGCAACCGGATATTTGATATCCTGCTGACGAAGGTGGTGTCGCATATCATGATGATGCCGCTAGTGTTTGGCACCCGATGAACAGTGCAACCGGAGGATGTTTGCGCCCGTTGAGTATCATGATGATGATGATAGGCGACAGGCGGAGGAGGTGAACAGTAGTCGGCAGGAGGATAATTATGATCGTCCGAAATATGATGATGTTGTTGGTGTTTACAGGAAATATGATGATGATGCTGAGCCGATAGGGATTTTTATCATGCTGTTTGTATTATTGGCTCCTCCTTCCTGTTAGTTAGCCTCCGTTGCGTTTGACTCTGCATCAATGTGCCTTCTGCTTCTGCAGCTGGAGCAAAAGTATTTCTTTTCTTCTAATTCAATATTTTGTTCCCATATTCCAGCCAAAGTAATCAAATTTATTTTCTTTGGTAATTTCTTAATTGCTATCAGCAGAATTCATGCAAAGAACACCGAGTCGCTATCTCCCATATCTAAATCCACTGCGTTCCCTAGGGCGTCTCCAATTTGGTATAAGCATCCTCCTAACCAAAATTTGAAAGGTAAATTGTATAATCTTATCCAGATTGGCTCCTTGTATGGATCAAAGTCATTAGGGTTGAAATTTGGTCTCCATTTCTGCGTATACACAAAATCTACCCCTATCTTCCATGGCACTCCTTCCAGAATCGCATTTCTTTCTTTCTCTCCTTGAAAGTCCACAACAAAAAATTGTTTAGGAAAAAAATGTACTATCTCTGCCTTTTCCCAATGTTCTCCTATCCACTCTTTGATTTGCTGCTTGGTTCTGTTTCACCCTATGACCCTTCCTATTAAGGTTGTTCGCTCCAGAGCTTCTATGTCCTTGTCAACTTTCTCCTTTACATTGATTGTCAATTCCCCTTCCTGTTTCGGAGCCGTTCCTTCTTTGATGATTGCTGCATAGCTTCTCCTTTCCTTATTGAGTGGAATAGCGTTCACTCCTATCGTTGCATGATGTACATTCCCTTGCCCATTCCATAATGCTTCCTCGCCTTTGAGACTCCCTTCTGTCGCTCCTATAAAAAGTGTGTTTTCCTGCTTGTTCGTGATTTCTTGCTTTTTCGCATCCATTCACTCCATTGTTTATTATATCTATTATATATTATATACTCTATAATCTACATTAATAAATATAGAAGTAATATAATATATAGTTAATAAATATAGATATAATGTGATATATAATATAAATAAAATAAATATTTTTTTTATAATTTTTTGGGAAAAATTACAATTTCTTAAAAAATATAATATATTATAAATTAAAATTATTACATATATAAATATGGGGTTATATTATTTGGCCTAATAAATTTGTAAGATATAAAGAATCATATAAAAAATTAATTTTATATATAAAATATATAATTTAATATATTTTAGAAATAATATTATATTGGAAATTCATATTTTCTTAATGATATTTGTTTTTATGTATTTATTTCAATTATATACTATAGTTTTGTTAAATATGAGTGAGAGAGAGAGAGAGAGTTTCATTCTAGCCCTAGTTTCGTCTTGCAAGGATTGAATAGGGAGAGAGAGAGAGAGAGAGTAAAGTTAATATATTATATATTATATTAGAAATATATTTACTCTTATTTTATCATTAATATTTTAAGTATTTATAAAAATAAAATATACATATAATCTATATCATATCAAATACAATATACCTAATAAATATAATTACAATAGAGATTTTGTATATAGAATAGTTATATAATTATGCGAAGGAGAGGAAGTGGGAGATGCAAATAGACAAAGGGATGAAGGGAGGAAGCGCGAGAGGGAGAGGGAGAGGTAGGAAGAGGGGGAACAAGTTGAGAGTGAGGGAGAGAGAGATAATTAATAAATGATTGTTACAAATAATGGAGGAAAGATAAGGAGGGAATGACGTCATGACAACTATTTTATCGTGATGTTCATTACATTAAACAAATGGAGTCAATGGCATTGTAAAAACTATCTTATCCAAGGTATGAGATTATGGAGACTAATTGCCTTTTCATACAACAATTACCATTATAGAAAGTGTGTTTTCTAAACATTTAGCGTCCATCAGGAGCTATGCTTATTGTCAAAGGCTATAAACAAAACAAGCTTATCCTCAAAAATTGGCTGAAAAAATACATCAATAGTCTATCTCGCATGGTGGGTTGTTTTATATGATTTGGGAATGTGTAGGAGCATGTGGGATTGGTGTTCTTTGAGCCTCTGGATGAGGGGTGGGATATTATTTTTGCTACATGAGTCTCCCTCTCTTTCTCTCTATTTCTCTTTCTCTCTCTGTCTTTGTCTCCTTCTCCCCTTCGCTCTCTCACACACTTCCTCTCTCTAAGATCTCTCACACACACACTTCCTCTTTCATGGGTAATAGACTATTCGTATAAATATTCTTGAATATGTCAAATTCAAATACCCTCTTTTCAAATGTACATAGATCAGATTATTTAAAAACATATATGTTATATTTCTTTCTTCCATGCTTTGTCACTATGTTTATGTAGTTAAGATTAGTTTTGTAATCCCATGATGGCCAATGCTTTTGTGTTTTACATGGTCCTATATTAAAGGGTTTTAATAAATAATTTGTAATAAATTATATAGAAAACACATATAAAACATATATGTTGTATCTTTTCCTCCCATCTCTCTATCTATCTATCTCTAACAAATGTGTTCTCTCTCTCTCTCTAACAAAAACATATAGATAGTCTCTTCCAAATATTGGTTGGATTTGGAGTTCCAAAGGTATAAATTTGTGGAGCTATCTATATAAGTTTCTTTCTTTTCTTTTTTTTGTATGCAAACTACATTGCCTAAAACATAAATTATTAATATTTACCACTAACATTTACTAATTCTAGAAGGAGAATTATAATACTTTACCCCTAATCTTGATAGGATAATGCCATTCTCATTCCCATCTTTTGAAGTGGTTAGGAAAACTATAGTTGGTGTTTTGGAGAACTGAGACAAATGTAAAAGTGTATTCCACAAGGTGAGAAACAAGTAAAAATAGGAGACGTGAGAAAGAAGATACACTAGGTCAATCGCAAGAGAGTCAATCCAACAAACATTTTGTAACTTAGTGTGTTCAATGAAAAATGACATGTCCTATATTATTTTCCAAGTTCCTTCCTCCCTTCGCACACTCTCCTCTACAAATTCCAACTTACCAATTAGTACAATTGTGAATGACATGTTAGATGTTATAGTTACAAATGTTGGTAAAAAAATTAACATTGAGGGAAAGGGAGATAATATATAGAGAGAGAAAGAGACAAAAAGAAGGGCCCATTTCTTCCATCAAAAAATTGCATTGGTAACAACTTTAGAGGTACAATGCAACATAGCTTAAGACTGAAAATGCTTTGATAAAATTAATTCTATGCTATATGGTATCCACCATACATTCAGATCAACTTGCGTTGAGGTCCTTGTCAATGCATTAGATAGAAAGGACTTTGCCCATCATTTTCTTGGCAAGAAGTAATGAAGATTTATAACATGAAACCTATGCTACCTAGAGAGCAATCAAATGGTCCACAATGGGGGAGAGAGAAACAAAGGGAGAGAGAGAGAGAGAGAGAGATAGAGATAGAGAGAGTTAAACAAAGAGATATGAGTAGTATGAGGAAAGAGGTGGGGAATAGAGAATGATAGAAAGGGACACAAAAATAGAGAGAGAATTAGATAGAGAGGGAAAAAAAGATAGAAAGAGATATATAGAGCGAGGAAAGATAAAAGAGGGGGAGAGAGAGGGTAGATTGATAATTAAGTGTAGTCTTAATCTTTACACATTTTTTAAATCTCTAGACTTGATTTGTAGTTTATCTAGAGAGGATAGATTGATAATTAAGTTTAGGGTAGATAGAGAGATTAGGAGAAAAAGATAGAGATAAGAGATATAAGAGAGATAGGGAGATAGAGAGAAAGACATGTATAGAGATAGAGATAGAGACAAAGAGAAATAGAGAGATTTATAGAGAAAGAGAGATACAAAGAGAAAGAGAGAAGGGAGAGGGAGACAGATGAAGTGAGAAAAAGATAGAGCAAAAGAGAGATGGAGAGAATAGATAGAGAAAAGATGAGAGGTAAAGAGACATAGAGAGGACGAGACAAGGAGATAGAGAAAAGAGAGAGGTAAAGAGACCTAGAGAGAGAAGAGAGAGAAACATAGGGAGAGAAAAATCTCAGAGAGGAAATGTGTGAGAGAGAAATAGAGATAGATAGATAGAAAGAAATAGAGAGCTAGAGAAAGACAAGTATATGTAGAGACCTAAAGAGATAAACATGGAGAGAGAGAGAGAGAGAGAGAGAGGTAAAGTACCTTTCAATTTCAAGTAGAGAACATGGCTACATGCATAACCTTCATATGAATAATTATTTCCATTTACCTTTACCACCCATCACAATTGAAGAGATATTTCCTAAAACAAAAAATCATTACCCATCATGGGATTACAAAACTAAGATTAACTGCATAAACATAGTGATAAAAAGTGTTCCATTGTGTGATAGACTTGAGGTTATGGTCAAGCATTCTAATGGAAAACCATACATTAAAGATTAGGCTATAATACTTTTACAATGTAAAAAGTGGATCTTGGTATGTGTTAATGTAAATCATCTACTCAAACTTTACTTACCACTATAGAACAACAACACATATCATTACATGGTTTCAATGTTCAAATGATGACCATGATTCAACAAATCAAAATAGACCCAAAAAATTAATGCAAATATTCTATATACTCTCTTTTTGAGAATACTAATATTAGAAACAAATAAAAATTAGTCTTTACTACTCTTACAAATATGCCCCCTTTATTGCTCTTACCTACTCAATTTCACAAACTATGTATACTTTAAGTTTCCCATACGAAAAATAATGTTTACTTTTATCCACACATAACTCCTTTCCACATTCATTCTTCACATACCCATTCCACACTAAGGTGCAATTGCTAATTATAATTGTAACGTATAAATAGAATAAGTCACATGAAAAGTTTAAAGTCAACAAATAGTTGGAAGTTCGACACACACAAAGTGGAGAATCTATAAAATTGTCAATGCTTAAACAAGAATGGGAGTGACACGTGTTCTATCCTGCCATTATTTAGTACTATTATTTAGTACACGTGTTCTGTTCTTTTAATGTGGACAATAGATAGATGGAGATTGTTAATCTACTTTTAATGTGGACCGTACAAAATATTTGGATTGTTAATCTACTTTTAATGTTTACATAGACATGTTTGGAAAATTATTGAGTATGGTCAAGCATGCACAAATTATTGAGACGTTTGGAAAATTATTGTGTTCTCACAAACTTACGTAACAACAAAGTTATTAGGTTAAGACGAATTTGTATACAGTGGGCAGTGGGTAGTCGGTAGTCAGTGTTATGAAAATTAGGGTGTATACATCTCCTCAGTCTACTAGTCATTCATCACATCCCACCAACAAGACTTTTAATGTGCACTATAAAAATTTTGGATTCTCAAACACGAAACAAGTCTTTCACACAGTTTAATTTGGGAATGTTATCAATGAATAGTGAATGTCTAGTTATTAATTTTCACCATTGTATTATAGTTGAAAGTATAGTTTATAGTAATTTGTTAAAGGATTAGAAAATATTGATTAGTTTAGTAAAAAAAAGTTTCAAAAATTTGTCATATAAACTCAAAAAGAAAAAATAGTTTCAAAGTTCTACTAGTTCATTTTTTTACAATATCTAAGTATAGTTAACATAGGTGTTTACAAGATATGTGGAGGAAGTCTAGGAGAAGAAAAAGTGATGTCTACATTTCATGCTAAAAGATAAAAGTATGAATGGATCATTGACAACGGATGTTCAAATCACATGACATGAGATAAGAGTAAGTTTGTTAAATTGGAAAAGTATGATGGAGGACTAGTTAGATTTGGTGATGATGCAGCTGGTAAGATTTGTGGAAAAGGGTCAATTACTTTTGATGGCAATCATAATACAAATGATGTTCTTTATGTCAAAGGCTTAAAGCATAATCTTCTAAGTGTTGGATATATGTGTGACAAAGGATACAATCTGATGTTTAAGGATAATGGACATGTGAGATAGGGAAAAGCTATGGAACAATAATTGCTGCTGGTAAGAAGACTCATGGTAATGTTTATCAATTGAAGGGTACTGACAATTGTTGTTTGTTGGCTCAGACAAGTGAAATCTGGTTATGGCATAGGAGAACATGTCATATTAACTTTGATAATCTGGTGAGAATAAGCTCAGTTCAAGTTGAAAGAGACCCACCTAAGATTGTGAATCTTGCTAATGCTATTTACAAAGAATGTCAATTTGGGAAGCAAACAAAGACCAGTTTCAAGAACAAAGAACAATCCTCTACTGATCTATTGGAGTTGGTGCATACAGACCTGTGTGGTTCCACAAGAACAAGAAGTCTACAAGGTGACATGTATTTCATGCTACTTATTGATGATTATTCAAGAATGACCTGGGTTACTTTTATTAAAGAAAAATTAGAAGCCCTAGACAAGTTCAAGGCATTCAAAGAAATGGTTGAGAATGAAATGGATTTGAGATTCAAGTGTTTAAGGTTAGATAGAGATGGTGAATTTACATCAAATGAATTCAATGCATTTTGTGAAGAACATGGGATAAAGAGACAATTATCTACCCCCCAGACTCCTCAACAAAATAGAGTAGTTGAAAGGAAGAATATAACAGTTCAGGAAGCTGCTAGAACAATGATCAAGGAAGTAGACCTACTAGAAGTATATTGGAAATAAGCAATTGACACTGTTGTCTACACTCAAAATAGAGTGTATGTCAAAGCAAATAGAACAAAGACACCTTTTGAGCTGTGGTATGGAAGAACTCTTACTGTCAAATATTTCAAAGTTTTTGGAAGAAAATGCTATATCAGAAGAGATGAAGAGTTAGGAAAGTTTAATCCTAGATGTTGATATCAAATAGAGTTAGGAAACAGTCTAAAGTACATTTTCATAAAATTTGTTTTTCAAAAAATTATTTTAATAAAAAGTTATTAAAATACTAAAAAATCTTGATAATTCAAGTTTATGGACCTATTTCATTAGAAATTAATTGAAATATAGAAAAAATAATCCAATTGTAAAAAAAATTACATATTTGGAATCTACACTATCTCATCTATAATGGGTTTTAATTTTGTCACAAAATTCTACAAAATAGGTCTTCAGATATATACCCAAAGTCACCATTTTGTTGTGACATTGACAAGACCTTCAACTTGCAGCTCAAACCAGGTCCAAAGCCTAGATTCGGGTCCCCAAGCCTTTTTTTGACCCAAAACCCATAGCAAAAATTGGGTTGGAAATTCAAATTTTAAGAAATGGGATCCCGTTTAGTTTTTTTAATATTTAAACCTTTTATGAAATGGGATCCCGTTTCTAGAAAATAGGATCCTATTTTTGGCTTGGGATCCTGAAGCGAAATGGGATCCTATTTCATACAAAATGGGATCCCATTTTGCTTTGCCTGATTTCAAGTTTTTTTCTAAGTCCAAAACTTCCACCTTAAGTGGACTCAACTTTGTGCATTTACCCTAAACCCCAACTTCTCTTAGAGATACTCAAATGTATCCTTAGGAAGAGCCTTAGTAAATATGTCAGCAACCTGATCCTTTGTAGGTACATGCTCCAGCTTCACTTTATTCTTTGCAACCTTCTCTCTCAGAAAGTAATACCTAATTGAAATATGCTTTGTCCTTGAAAGCATCACCAAATTTTTTGAAATGTTGACAACACTGGTATTATCACAAAAGATAAGAATTAGGTCATCATACTCAACTTTGATATCCCTCAAGGTTTGTCTCATCCATAACACATGTGTACAACAGGATGCAGCTAGAATGTACTCTACCTTTGTAGTAGATAAAGATACTGAATCCTGCTTCTTGCTTAGCCATGATACAACTCTATCTCCAAGAAAGAATGCACCACCACTTGTACTTTTCCTGTCATCTACACATCCGGCCCAATCTGCATTTGTGTAGGTACTTAGGGTAAAGTCATTTTTCTTAGGATACCACAAACCATGATCCAGAGTGCTTTTCAAATACTTGAATATCCTCTTCACTACCATGATATGTGACTCTCTAGGATCTTCTTGAAATCTTGCCACAAGACAAACTACATGCATGATATCTAGTCTAGTAGCAGTTAGGTATAGTGGTCCTCCAATCATTGATCTATATTTTCTTTGATCAACCTTAGGGGATTCATCATTCTTTCTCAACTTGCAACTAGTTGTCATGGGGGTACAAACTGGTTTAGAATCTTCCATTCCAAACTTTTTCAACAGTTCCTTGACATACTTTGATTGTGAAATGAAAATGCCCTTATTTGTCTGATTAATTTGTGGCCCAAGGAAGAAGTTCATCTCTCCACACATTGATATCTCAAATTCCTTTTGCATTTCATTAGCAAAGTCCTTACACATACCTTCATTTCTACTGAAGATTATGCCATCCACATAGATCTCAACAATCGGGATTTGATTTTTGCTTACCTTGTACAAATTACTATTTGCAGACCCTTTACTGAATCTCTGTTGTAAAAAATACCTATCTAACCTTGCATACCAAGCTTTGGGAGCTTGCTTCAGTCCATACAATGCCTTGTTCAATCTGCATACCATATCTGGTTTGTCTGACAACTGAAATCCATCCAGTTTCTCTATGTATACTTCCTCTTCTAACTCACCATTCAAAAAAGCAGACTTCACATCCATTTGATATACCTTGAAATCCTTATGTGCTACATAAGCCAAAAACGTCCTAATAGCCTCCATTCTTGCCACTGGGGAAAAAGTTTCCTCATAGTCTATTCCTTCCACTTGTGAGAACCCCATACACACAAGTCTTATCTTGTTCGTTACTACTTCTCCATTCTCATTCAGCTTGTTCTTGTATACCCACTTAGTTCCAATCACATTCTTATTCTCTAGTCTTGGGACAAGTTCTCAGGTTTGATTCTTCTCAATCTATATTAGTTCTTCTTCCATAGCCTTAATCCAATACTCATCCTTGCATGCCTTAACCACTGTTTTAGGTTCAACTTTGGAAAGTAAACATAGATTTACCTGTTCTTTAGTAGCTCTGCTTCTTGTCAATACACCTTTGCTCTTATCACCAATGATCTGATCTTCAGTGTGATCCCTCTACACATATTTAGGAGTTTTAGGAACTTTTTCTAGAGCTTCTTGTTCTTCAACTTGTACTTCTCTTTTTAGAGCTTCTTGTTCTTCAACCTGTACTTCTTTTTCTTTAGTTTTCTCTTTTTCTCCACAAGAAGATGCATATGATTCACATCCATTAATCTATGAAAACTTCTGTATATCTTCATCAACCTTAACATTAGCACTTTCAACAATCTTTCTTAGCCTCTTATTATAGCAATGGTAAACTTTGCTTTTGTTAGAGTATCCAAGGAAAATACCTTCATCACATCTTGCATCAAACTTTCCTAGTTCTTCATCTCTTCGTATATAACATTTGCTTCCAAAAACTTTGAAATATTTAGGAGTGGGAATCCTTCCATACCATATATAGCTCATACGGAGTCTTTGTGTCATTTGCTTTCACCTGTACTCTATTTTGTATGTAGAAAGTAGTATGAATTACTTCTCTCTAGTAGACTTTTGGTAGGTTTGCTTCCTTTATCATTGTCCTTGCAGCTTCTTGAACAATCATGTTCTTCCTTTCAACTACTCCATTCTACTGAGGAGTTCTAGGAGTAGATAGATGTCTCTTTTTCCCATGATTCTCACAAAACATGTTAAAATCATTAGAAGTAAACTCTCCACCTCTATCAAACCTCAAACATTTTACTTTCATATCCAATTCATTCTCATCTATTTCTTTAAAAGCTTTAAACTTATCTAGGGCTTCTGATTTTTCCTTAAGAAAATTAGTGACCCAAGTTATTTAGAGCAATCATCAATAAATAACATGAAATACCTATCACATTGAAAACTCCTTACTCTAGTAGGACCACACAAGTCTGTATGCACCAACTCCAACAGTCTGGTAGATGATTGATCCTTTCTTTTGAAGCTTCTTCTTGTTTGCTTTCCAAACTGACATTCCTTACAGACAACAGTAATAGGCTTTGTTAACTTTGGTAGATATCTCACAGCTTGGACTGAACTTATCCTTACCATGCTATCAAAATTGATGTGACACAATCTCCTATGCCATAGCCAACTCTCACTAATTAAGTAACTAACACCACCTTTGAGATGCTAAATATTTCCACCTATCTTCTTTCCAGTAGCATTGATTGTTCAAGAGCTTTTTCTGATCTCACATCCATCATTTTGAAACATAAGATCGTAACCCTTGCTACACATCTATCCAACACTCAAGAGATTATGCTTTAAACCTTTGAAATAAAGAACATCATTAGTGTTATGCTTTCCATCAAAACTGATTGAACCCTTTCCACAAATCTTAGCAGCTTCATCACCACCAAACCTAACTAGTCCACCATCAAAATTTTCAAGTTTAATAAACTTACTCTTATCACCTATCATATGATTTGAGCATCCACTGTCAATGACCCAGCCATCCTTTTCACTCCTAGCATGAAAAGAAGATATTACAGTGCCTTTAGGGTTAGTACATGCTTCTGGATTGTTTTCCTTCACACAACTTCCAATTTCATCTATTATGGCAATAAATAAGCATTCATCGTCATTATCATCTTCAAAATTATATTCATCATTAGAAATGCTTGCATAGTGATTTTTCTTGAGCATCCTTCCCCTGCTTTCCTTATTCTTAATTCTCAGAGCTCTATTTGGACATATTGAAGCATAATGACCTATTTTTCCACAACTAAAACATTTAAAAGGCAACTTACCACTGAAGTTACCAGAACCCTTTTTCATCCTTCTCACAAAGTTATCTTCCACTTCATCAAAGTCTTCCGGTTCTAATTCAACAGTCTTCTTTGTTTTACCAACTTTAAAAGTAGTCTCATGTTTTGTAGTTCCACTAGATGTACCAACTCTCTTATTTCAAAAGCAGTTAGTGTGCCAAGCAACTGATCTTTGGTAAATTTACTCAAGTTTTGTAATTCTTCAATAGTAGAAACCTTATGAGGGTAAGATTTAGGAAGAGTTCTAAGTACCTTCAATGTTACTTCTTGATCATCTATATTTCCACCAAGTTCCTTGATGCCATTGACAACTTCATCCACCTTCTGTAAGTAGCTTGTAATGTTTTTATCTTCAAACATACACATGGTCTCATAAGTGAGCTTCAAATTCTGCATTTTATCCTATTTAACCTTCTCATCTCCTTCATAGACACTTTCCAACCTTTTCCAAATCTCATTAGTAGTTTTCAAATTCACAACTTTTACCAACTCAGAATTAGTAAGTCCACTTAAAAGAGAGCATGTTTTTCCTTACCGTCTATTTCGGCAGCTTTCATTTCATCTTCAGTATTTACACCATTCTCAAGTACAATGTAATTAGACTTGACACATTTCTAGACCTCATAACCAAGAGAAATTAGAAAGGCTTCCATCCTTACCTTCTAGAGTGCATAATCTAATCCATCAAACAAGGGAATATCCTTCTTGTGTGCCATCCTGGATCTACCTCAAGCTATTAAGCTTTCTTCAAAGGAACCTTGCTCTGATACCAATTGTTGAAGGTATAAGACAACTAAGAGTGGGGGCTGAATCAGTTGTATCAAAAACTTCAAACCATCATGAACATAATCACATCCACATTAGTTCACTTAAACCCTTAATATGTTATGAAGATTAAACATGAAAAGAAGATAACATAAACTTAAACACATCAACACCATGCACAAGAGAACACCATTTTTTTTACGTGGAAAACCCTAAAAGGGAAAAACCATGGTGAGGATTAGCTCACAATATAAAGTAGTAGCAATACCAAATTACAAGAGGCTTAGTGCCCAAAAGAAAGAATGCTCACTACAGGTGGACTCACTATCCAAGTGGACTCACTGCCCACTGAGAAAGAAAGAAAGAAGATAAGGATGGCTCACTACCAAGATTTGAACTGATGTAATTTCATAACACCTATGGGTGGAGTTTAGTTCCAATGAAGCTCAATATACACCACATCACAAACAACACCTTCGCAGCATCATTGAAAATTGTAGATACCGTCTGCTTACTACATCTAGTAGCCTAACACATGAAAGATCTTGCTTCCTTGATAAATTTTGCATCATTCACTTCATCCCCCTCACACAAACACACATCCATGAATCCTTAACACTTATATATACCTTCATTACCCTTGAAACAATCTTCAAGGCTGGCAACACAATCTTCAATCCTTGAAACAATCTCCAAGGTCGGCAAACATACAATGTTTGAATTAGGTTTGGACCTAAACATTCCATGGCATAAGGGAATGAAATAAAAGCACTCTATGCCTTAGCTTGGACCCAAATCTATCCAGGCATGCTACACAACACTCACATAATCACCAAATCAAATCCTCAATCAACACAAACATTCAAGGTCGACCAAAGAGTACATAAGGAATTCTTAATCACATTCCATGATCACAACCATAACTTTTGGACCATACAAAGTTCTTTAATATAATCTAGAAACATCAACAAACATCTTGAAGTCACCTAGAAACCAACAAATTCAGCCACAACAGCTTTCACCTGAACACAACAATGCTGTCAAACTCTACCACACAATAAATTTCTTTCTGGAGCACCAAATCACAAACCTTTTGGATGGAAGATAGGTAAGATCCGTATGAACACATATCCAAAACAACAGCACTTGAAACCTTTCTACGAAGGAATGTGGAGCAAAATACTTTCTCCTAGACACCTCTGCACAACTCAGAAACATTGTCAAATACTATTCTCAAACTGGTGAACATAACTTTCACTGTACAACAATAAGGACCACCAAATTTTGGATTTAGCATCTTCAAACACTTCTTGACAACATATCCAAACCACACACTTGGATCTCCAACATAGAAGAAATGCAGAGAAAAAATTTGAACAACACTCTGTAAGTCAGAAGACTTCTTCAACACATTGTTTCTAGTATTAATCAAATTTTCTCAAAAGCACTTGGAAACTCAATATCAGAAGCATATCCTTAACATCTTCAACACTTCAACACAGCAACAAAACCACCTTTAGCAAGACAACTTAATCAAACAAGAAGAACTTCATCAGACGACAGTTGACACCAATGACAACAAAAGCATGTTGACATCAATGACAACATCGATTAGCACATACTTGCAACACTGCAACATTGCTCTAATACCATGTTGGAATAGCCAAATATATTCTGCAACACTTGAATCACTCTCACAATATAGAAATCAATAATTCAAGATAAGAAATTGATGATATTGATGAACCTAATTGAGCATAAACTTATATTGGGGTAAAAGCACAAACCTATATCACACTTTCGAATAACAAAATAGTTTAGAGCGAGTTGATTTCGCCTGAGTCCAACTCGGGTGAGTTCTTTTCACCTAAAACCACATGGTACCTACATGTCACATATGTGTCAGGTACTTTTTGGGTGAGTCTTTGTCAGGAGAGTTGGTTTTGCCTGAAACAAAACAATTAAAAATAAAAAAGGTAATGTCGGCATATTTCACGAAAGACATTTTTCTTGGTTGGCAGACAGTGACATGAGGAATAGTTAGGGTTTCATTCATGTGAAAACATTATGCCAACCTTATCCTCCACCTTCTTCAACAGCTACCAACCAAGTAACACAAAACCCATTCATCTTGTACTCCAAGTTCTATGAAATGAACCTGCACCTTACATGTTTGTAAATTTGTTGCATGTTCCCTACCTCTTCTCAAATTGGAACTTTAGAAGTGGGTGCGATATCCATCAAAGCATAATTGAAAGTGGACTTTTGTATGAACTACAACCTCAATAAAATAAATATAGAATTTATTTTGAAGTTGCAAACATTTATAATTTAAAACCCACATTTTTTGTGTGTTCAATCACTGCCAATGTACATTGTAGAATTGGATGATATTAAAATGCTACATTGGACAATCATTTCCTTGGCCTTCTCCTATTTGAGTTTTCATATATTGTCAAGTGCAGGCATGACTTTAAATTCTATTTAAGTCTTCATGAATTTCCAATGTATTATTTGTATATAATAAGACAGTCTAAATCCAAATCATATGCTTGGTTATTGACTACAAGGGAATATTCATAGATGCACCCTCTCCAAGTCGAGTATATAATTGGGCTCCAAACAAATTTGTTCATGCCAAAATTAGCAGCTTTTCATGTTTTTCTTGCACCAGAACCCACACATTCATTTAAGTCATCAACAAATATCATAAAAGGGGAGTGAACATCATCCAAGGTGTAACATTTTATCATCTTCTACTTGTGCTATTTGGATTTTTTATTAAAGACATTTTAGTACTTCATTTGTAATCATTATCTTCATACCATATATTTTACATTTCTTTGAGGATCTTTACCAACTATCTTTGTTAGTAGAGTTATAACTATGCTAATAGAGTATAATTAAACTACTATGAGATTTAGGAACAATCAGTTGCATTGTCTATAATTGTTGAGTATTTCAAATATACACTAGCCTATTATATCTACTTAAAAGTCTTTTATATCCTTAGCAAACCCCCATTGAATGTATTCTACAATCATGACATTTTGTCAAACATCTTGTATGTTATGTGCATGTTTTTTTATCTCCTTAAAGTATTTTCTCAAACAATTGAGGTCCTTGATGTGGGCATCTACATTTTGGAATATACATCTATTTGGGTAGATGTAATTACTCCATCTAATAGAATTTCTTTACCTTCAGAACAACCACAATGATGTTTTTCTTATTTTTGAGTGATCACTCGAATGGTCAGGGCTTAAATTTGATAGTTGTATAGTTGTATTTAGGCATTTTTGCTGTAAAATACAATCAAAATGTTAAAAAGGATCAAAATTATGTAGCCTAGATAGGGTGTTACATAATTGGTGTGGGTGCAAAAATTCCAAATTCATGAGCCTTAGATTGTGTATTTAAAAGCACCATCCTATGTTTAAAAACAAATTTATCACTTAAGATATTTCATAGTATCATTGACTTAAAATAAGTGCCATTAAAATACAATAATTTTTAGTATTTTAATATTTTTTTCTTATATATCTTTATAGAGTTCTCTTTGATTTACTCCCATTAAGTTAGAGAAGATTTTAAATAACCATATGAGCACACTTACTTGTTTACTACCCTACACATAATTCATAGGGATCAACAAAACTAAGGAGAGTAATTATGTTTTAGTTTTACCTCGACAAGCCCTAAAATTACAAGACTTTTGAATACATTATGCAAGCCACTATTCATAGCCCCCTGTTAGAAAATTTTATAGAAGAATACAAAATTTAGAAGGTTTGACAAGGGTTTTTATGGCTTATGGGTGATGAAAAAAAGAGGAATAGGATGTATAAATAGAAATGGGGAAGGAAAACTATAAGGAAACACTCTCAAGGACTTAAGGGATACTCTATAGCTTCAAATCTATAATGGTAGCTCTTTTTCCTTCTTGTCTTGACAATGTACCTACAATTTGCCTTTGGATTGGAGAGAGAAACTATTTTTTCAAGAATGTCTAATTACCTAATGACTAAAGAGTGGAAAAAAGTGGGCTTATATACCAAACCTAAAATAAGTTTTTAGGGTTTGTGCACAGGAAAATGTTGTTAAGGTTAGGGCATGAATGAGTGGTAAAAGTTTGGTAAAATAATTCCACAAGTTTATCTACATTAGGGGGTGTAGTCAGTGTACTAGAGGGGTACAAATTTCCTTACAAGATATGGATTTCTACTTTTGGAGGTGGTCTAGGGTGGTGTAGGAAGGTCTAGGGAGCCTATAAGGTCAAATTGTGATCACTAAGAGGCCAAAAATAGGTGTAAAATGGACCTAAAAAATATGCTACGGTGAAGAAACTAAATTGAAGAAAAAAATGTAATGAGGAAGTTGTAGGGTATTCAATTTTTTATATTAAATTTTTCCCCCACTTTTGTGGGCTGGTGACACTAAGTGGAAGAAGCATGCTAAAATAGAATTATATCAAATATATCATTATACTAATGCAAGGATACACACAAAAGGATAAAGTCTTCATATTCTACTATTATGTTGAAAATTGTCCTCCTACATGGGATGGTACAATTTCTCATGGTCATATTGGAAATTGTCCTCCTTTGGTGTCCTTTCAACCTATTTATTTTTGACCTCCCTAAACCTTGATTGACCTATAACTAACTGAAGAAATGTCATATTCTAAAGTAACTATTGACTAAACCTGGAAAGAAACTATGGATTTTGGACATCCTGGACCCCCTTGATATAGACCTGGTAGAAAAATCAAGGCCTAGACAAGGGAGCTCGTGCCCTTGTCCTGCCCTATTTTTCAGGGTTTTGAATTTTCGTGAGGTGTCAGTTCCCTCCGTGCACCTTAGGATTCTAATTTCAAATTTTTATTTTTTGCGTGATGTTGACACGTTATTCCAAATATTTGAATTTATAAGGTTAGGTATTTAAAGACATTTGAAAATCATTTTATCACACACAATCTATATGCAAGCTTTCTATGCCAAAACTCTACCATTTTTGTTATTAAAGATCAACAATATATTAAAGCTCTTTCAAGATATTGAATATTGCTATCATGGAGATATTCAATGGAGATTAGGAATCAAGATCTTGAGAATATCTTGCTCTTCCTAGGGTTTGCACAAACTTTTGTATAATCAGGAGAAGGGTTGAAGCCTCCAACTTGAGCTTAGGAATCCTCCGCAGATACGACTACCTCGCTTTCTTGTTCTACAAGTCTTCATTGCTCTCATCTCCTTGAGGTGATGTTATTATTGTTTCATTGAGTAAAACAAAGTGTTGATCTTTCCTTGATGCTTGAGTCATCTAAGGTTTGATATTTCTGCATACACATTTGTTAGATGAGCACACACATCTACAAATATTTATCATTAGCTATTGTTGAGGTAGGAATACCAAAAATGGGGCTTGAATGAGGCAAGCTCCTATATGGCCACAACCATCTTTCTTCTCCTTTTGTATGTGCAGGTTACATTCGATAAGATTTGGCAGAAAGGAGCAGTAGAAAGACAAACATTATGGATATTGTTGTCACATAACTTTTGATTTCAATATTGTGAAACTTTCAAGTCAAAAGAGCGGGTGCCCTAGCCCTACTATGCATTTTTATTCAAGATTTGGGAACCTCTAGAAGTACTCTGAAGCCTGGTGCAGAAGATTTCATGTGCCAAAAACTTATGGTGCAAAGGAGTGGGTGCCCTTGACCTTTAGGCCCCTTATTTTCTAGGTGCACACTCTCTATATCTTCTACTCTATGTTTCTATAGTCTATTTTCCCTAATCTATGTCTGAAATCAATTTATTACAGTCTAAGTGATAAATTAGGGTTTCTTTCTTTGTGAATGCTACAAGCTTGTGAAGGCCTAATGAAATCATCTACTTAGTCATATCTAACACAAAAAGGGATTTAGGAAATCTGTAGCTTGATCTTGCATAAAGGACAAGCTCGGTTCCACTTCCCTAATGTTTAGCATGTGAAAGCATGGGGTTTGATTTGGTTTAGATAAACTATCTTAATCCCACATTTTTCCACTAAACATTTTGGTGACCTCGTGCTTTAAAAGAATTTGCATCCTTTTCAACATTAGATTTGACATAGTTTGCTGTCCTAAATAACATTTAGATTGCGAACCCCCTTTTATGAAAGTGTATACATTGAATCTTGATTGATCTCTTTAGTCTTTCATTAAAAGAGTTTAAAATTACTACCTTGTGATTTGCATAGTGATATTTTTCTCTATCTCTACAAAGTTTATGCTATCTTGCTTTGCATTTAAGTCTTGGGTTAATTAGAACATGCTATAATGTCAGATTACTTTTTACAATACTTTCATGTGTATGATGATTCGTTTAGCTATGATGACTTCAAAATGTTAGATGAAGCCCTTGAGGACTTTATCTCAATTGAATATTCCACTACGACTCCTAAACTGTTGTTGTTTCAAAGATTAGTAAATGCAATCTATGTCTCTAAACCTCAAGAAGAACTTGTGAAGCCAAAAATAGTGGTCAACCTATTCGGATGTGGTTCAACCATACTCTAAATTGGTGCTCACTGTTAGAGGTCTTCTGCCTTCCTCTTGACCTCCTAATTACATCTATAACTATGCTAAACAAATAACACATCAAAATTCACAATAGCCTAGTCATACTATGGTTTCTCATACATATAATACTCGAAATAACAAACGAAGAAAACAACAATCAAGTATTCTGATATCTTTACCAGCTTCTCAACCTATTCTTCCTCAAGCAACTCATTTAACACATAAAACTGGTCAAGATTATGATCTTGTTGAGCATCTTCGTGCTACTCCTACAAAGATTTCTCTTTGGGAACTTATACAAACTTTTCCTACATACCATGGAATACTCCAAGAAGCTTTACAAAAGGCGATTGTACCACCTGCTGTTAAGCCAAATGATGTAGCAACTCTCCTAGATTGGATGCATGTGACACAAATAGGCATTCTATTTCAACAACATGAGTTGCCTTCTCTTGAAGTTCAAAATCAATATGATCCTTTGATTATCTTTATTATAATAAACACAAAATTTCTCAAGTGAGTTATGGTTGATAACGGATCGAATCTTAATGTTTGTGGTATTAATTTGTTGCATAAGATTAAGGTTGACACTTCTTTGATTAAGTTGGATAGAATAAGCATTTGTGGCTTTGATAATGTTAGAAGATAGTTTGTAGGCACTATAACTTTACTTGTACAAGTTGGGCCTGTGACTGTATCCACCCTCATTCATGCCATGCCTGGCTCCTTATCATACAACATGATTCTTGGTAGACCTTGGATTCATGCATTAGGAGCAGTTCCTTCTACACTTCATCATTCAGTTAAGTTTATTTATAAACATAAACTTTATACTATTGAGGCTGATCCTGAACCAGATAACTGTTTACAAATTGAATTACAAAATCAAGTTGTTCATCATAAGATTTTAAACAACTTGAAAGTTGATTTGTCAAGTCCTCTTGCCATAGATAATGTTGTGCAAGAGACTAAACAATCGAATGCATTCCTTGGTGATGATTGGGGTTCATTGGATTTTACATCCCCCTTTATAGGAGAATACAAAGTTAACAACTCTAATCCTGAAACATCAAATGTTGCATCGATTTCATCCAAAACTTCAAATCCAAAAACTAAATTAGTCTCTTTGGTAACAAATATAGATCATACTCTTACTTACACTGTAGATTATGAGACCTATGAGGCTCCACCTTCTTCTAAAGAGATGGCCTCTCTTTACAGTTGGGGATTTCAGATCCTTTATAAGAATTGTGACTATGTAGGTAATAGTTGCAGTATTAATCAATAAGGGATTCGAGTACCTATAGAATCTGCTTTGTGACATTACTCAAGTGGCATTAGATATAATCCTTTCAAGGAATCCAAAGCCCGTAGACATCCTAATCTTAATGTAAACACAATATCAACACTTCATTTGATATTTCCTGAGATGATTGACACTAATTGTCTTCTAGGAGAGATTCCTTTAGATACCTTTTCAATAGATGAAGCAATAATTGAATTCTTGGGAGCTTATGATAATGTTCCTCATTATCATCATAAATGTGGATTACCTTATTGTTTGAACAACAATGCATATTTTGGAAAGTCCACTAGTTCAATAAACACTACTTTAAAATATGAGGAAGAAACTGAAGAACTACCACAATCACCCTACCTTATAGAATCTAGTACTTAATGAAAAACTGTTAAAGTTTCTATAGACAAAGATAATGCTGAAAAGGTTATCCCTATAGGTGATTGTTTAAACACAGAAGAAAAAGAAGATATGACCAAACTTTTACATGAATTCTCAATTATGAAGTGTGATATACTATCATCAAGAAGAAGTGCTTAACTCTGGTCTTTGCAACACAGAAGCTTAGGCATTGTCTTTTAAATGCTGAAATACATGTCATGGTGAAATTTGATTCGTTGAAACACCTTTTTGCTAAAATAGATCTTTTAGGTCACCTAGCTAAATGGGTTATGTTGTTAATAGAATTCGATCTTAAATTTATCTCTCAAAAAGCAATTAAAGGACAAACATTAACTGACCATTTAGCTGACGCACCTTCCCCTTCGTTATACAAAGTCAGGAGACATTTCCTAATGATCAAATCCTAAATATAGATGCAGATGATAAGTGGGAATTGTATTTCAATGGTTCATAATGTTGAACTAGCTCTGGTGCTGGTGTCATACTAGTACCTCCTTCTGGCAAGCTGGTTCCTATGTCCTATCGATTAAACTTCTCAAGCACAAACAACATTGTTGAGTACAAAGCTCTCATTACAGGACTTCATGCCGGTTTGGCTCTCAACATCAAAAAAATCACTATATATGGTGATTTACAATAAATTGTGTGACAAATAACTGGATCGTATCAAGCTAAGCAAGATAAATTATCTCAATATCGTGATTTAGATCTATCTTTATTAAAACAATTTACATCATTCTCATCAATACTATTCCAAGGAAACATAATCGACACGTGGATGCTATGGCAAGTGCAGCTTCTCTTATATCCCCTGTCGATTCACCTGATGAATATACCTTCATCATTCGTAATCTTAAAACACTGACAATAGAAGAGGTTGAATCTTCAGATACTAACCTCTGTTGTAACATGAATCCTAATGAATGGTTTTCCCATATACTCAATTATTTGCGTGATGGTACCATTCCTAACTCAAAATATAAAAATGTACGAGTTCACTTACACAAACTCATGACGTGCTACATCATTCTACCTAATGTCTTATATAGACAAAGTTATAATAGTGTTATTCTTCGATGTCTTAGTAATTAAGAGATCCCAATAGTTTTAGAAGAAGCTCACTCTAGTGTTTGTGGATGTTATTTGAGAGGAAAATTATTGGTACAAAAGTTATTGCATATGGGATATTATTGACAACACATGGAACAAGATTCTTTTGCATATGTCAAGAAATGTTCGCAATGTCAACAACACAAGCATTTAATCTGAGCACCTACCCAGGAACTTCATGCCCAAGTTTCACCTTGGCCATTTTCCTTTGGCGCTTGGATCTAATTGGTAAAATCTCTCTACCTTCTTCTTAAGGACATACATTTATTATCACTGTTACTGATTACTTCATGAAGTGGGTTGAATCTGTTCCTCTACGTTCCACGATTGTTGAATTAATTTGTTGTTTTATACAAGATAACATCATTTCTCGATTTGGTATACCTTTTGCCTTAGTTTCTGACAATGGAACACAATTCAAGAATAAGGAATGAAGAAATTTCTAGAAAAATATCATATTCAACATCGCTTCTCTACGCCATATTATCCTCAATCAAACTGCCAAGCAGAAGCTTCAAACAAGGTTATTGAACAAATTCTACAAAAAATTGTTAATAAACATAAAAAAGACTGGCATACTCAACACTCTTATGCATTATGGGCTTATATAACAAGCATTCGTATGGCTAATGGAACTACACCATATAATCTTGTCTATGACGTTGATGCGATAATGCATCTAGAGTTAGAAATTCCTTCATTGTGAGTTTCCCAGAAGGACATTATTGATGATGATACAGAACGAGAAAAGTGATTACAAGAACTTGAGATGCTTGATGAACAACATATCAATGATCTCAAACACCTTAAGGTCCATCAGAAGAGTATCCAACAATCGTATAATGAGTGTGTCATACATCAGTCATTCGACGTTGGCAACTTGGTACTATATGTGAATCAACACAATATAAATGCACCTCCTAGAGAAAAAGGAAAGTTCAGCCCTAATTGGCTCAAACTGTATGTTGTTACTGAAGCCTTTGGATTAGGAGCATATAAATTAGCTAATGAACAAGGTACACTGCTTAAAGAACCTATTAATGTTGAGCACCTCAAGAAATTTTATGCTTAAGATTGTATGTTAGATGTTACTGTATAAAGCAAACTTATTAGTTAGTTTAGCTTCAATTTAGAGAAGATATGATTATTTTGTCTTAATTCATTTAACATTACATATTTTTTAGTTAATCATTGTTGTATCTTGTTTAAACATGCTTTATTAGGATCACCTTTGTATTAATTAAATATAGCATAGAATGTTGGTTATGTGTGAAATTCATTAATCATTGTAGATTTTACTGTATGTTCTACAAAGAATTTTTAGTATGTATCACATTAGCATTAATTCCATTTCCACATAAGCATTAGCATTTATCACTAGTTGTATTTTATATAAAATCACATGTGATAAATTGACATAATTACAAACATCAATAAGAAAACATCATATATATATATAAACATCAGTTTGAATATACATAAGAGTCGATCGTCTTGTATATCAAAATGGATGTCGTAGTACATAAGATACATCACACAGCTGAATCTCAATCATCAGTCCCCTTAGGACCTGGTGGTGTGCAGGTAACAGAAGGTTGTCCATGTGTGGCTGTGGACCGCGACTGGCTCCTAGAGACACTTCATGACCACAACACATTGAGCTCAACTCTAAGCCCCAACACCTCGCCCTGTGTCTCCATGAACATCTGGTGATACCAGTCTTTCTTTGACTACATCATCTCCTTGTCTACTATGGATCTATCCCTCTCAGCTCTCACTTAATCTAACTCAGTTTGTAAGACCTGAGTCATGATAGAACTCACCTCTGACGAAGGTAGTGTTGTAGCCTACTATCGTTGTGCCTGGAGCTTGGCCTCTGTGTTCTCAGCTCTCTGAAGTAACTCCTCTCTCTCCCATGTAGAATGATCTAGGGTAGCCTCCATGGTCACTCTATATCTCTCGAATGGCATAAATATCTCCGCATGCCACCCCACAGATGGCTGTAGTGAGTATCCTGTCTGCACCCATTGCTCAGCTGCATCACTAGGAACTATCTCCGCTATGACATGACTTATAAAATTGTACCATGTATCTATCCCAACTGCAAAAAGAAAAACAAAATTGATATCAATAACTCATATAGGTATCATAAATAATCATCAAATTAAGTACATCAACACAATAACAATTTCTCACCAGGATCTCCATCTCACCAAGATGATCCCAAACTACTGATAGTGTAATGAGCTCTGTAGCCAGCTCTACAACTGGGGCATAGAACTACTAGTCTCCCCTTGCTTGTGTCAACTTAATCTCCTAACACCAGTAGGGGCTGGACCACGAGCTCTCGACTGCGGTCTCAACTCAGTCTCCTCATTGTCATCTACCTCCTGTTGATCTTGCCACGGTCTCGTTTTGAAGACATAGTGTGTCAGGATCTCCTCCTCCTCCTCATCCTCATCCTCATCCTCATCTAAGTCATAGTATCCACTAAAGTCACTGACATCATCCTCTACTCCTATGATCGACCCAAGGTCAACGATCACCTGTGGAGTGACTGGGAGGAAAGATAGGAGTGGGTCATTCCGTCTGTCACCAGACCTAATACACTTTGGTGACACTAATGTCATTTGCATTAGATACCAGCTCCACATCTTCTATACCATCATAATCACTCAACTATATTAGCTATCGTCAGCCATTGGGTGAAATTTGCCCTGACTGCACTGTGTAGTGAGTGGGGATAGCTGGAACAAAACATAGTAACATCATGTCTACATCTAAACTGTCGCACCACTCTATCAAAGTAGAACTAGATGACTATGTGATCGAGGCAACCAGCCATCAACCGATCCGCCTGCATCCTGGCTAGCTACTCATGCTGACCTATCCATGGTCTGTGGCTATGATATGGTCTCTAAACAATGTTGCTAGGCTATAACCTATCAAATATCACTCTCCAATACAAAAGAATCGTGTCTCCAACATCTAATAAGTGGATAAACATGTGCATGTGGATGTGTCCATGGTGG
Organism: Cunninghamia lanceolata; assembly: GCA_027924645.1. Lineage (NCBI taxonomy): Eukaryota > Viridiplantae > Streptophyta > Pinopsida > Cupressales > Cupressaceae > Cunninghamia > Cunninghamia lanceolata. The sequence continues at coordinate 1,185,664 of BSBN01001373.1, forward strand.
CTCTATAGGAAAACCTAGAGACAGTGTGCACCTGATATACTCAAACACCCAAACCTGTACTAAGGTGCATACCATTAGGCTATGTGACTCATAATGGACATAACGTCCCAAACCATGGTAGAGTTGTACAAGCATGTTGTTCCCCCACATGTATACTATCCTACGCTCCTCCATCGCTTGGATAGTATGAACTGTTGGAATTAAGGAACACTAAGAGGGGGGTGAATCAGTGTTCTACAAAACTTATTATTATGTTCCTTTATAAATTTACCACATACATTCAAAAGAAAGAAGCATAAACTTAAGAACAACAACAACAAGATCATCACACATGAACACCAAGATTTTTATGTGGAAACCCGGTTAAGGGAAAAACCACGGTGGGGGTTAACCCACAAGATTTTATACTCTGTTAAAAGTAATACAAATGGGAAGGCACATGCCTTTGGGCACACTACCTAGAGCTCACTGCTCAAAGGAGGCTTACTGCCTACAAGATAAATAACAAAGAGTTCACTGAAACATTTGAACTGAAGAATAGCATCTAACAATGCAAGATTATAGTTTCGGTTAGGCTCAATCTACTGACTTCACACACTTCATCTCTCACTGCCCTGTTTCATTGATCCGCCATGATCTAGAGCTTAGATCTCTTGCTTCACACTTGATATTGCCACACTTCGCACCTATCATTTCATATTCACACATCCATACTTCCAAATGCTCAAACCCATTGATCATATATATATGCAACATGAAATTCATCAACTGTAGTTGGCCTCAAGAAAAACTTAGAAACTTTTTCAAGATCATTGTTATGTCAGCTAAATCCATGCACAAACATCAATGCAAACCAAAACCTATGTATTCAAGTCACCACTCATGTCATCCAATACCACTGGATCTCATAAATTATTCAACCATCCACTTCTATTAATCTACACAAGGATCAAACACCAAGTCAGCCTATTCTTCACCGGACTGAACTGTCTAACCAAAACCTGATACTCAGATGCTTGTAACTTTAAATCTCTTCATCACCAGATGATAACTTTGGATTTAGGTAGTCCTAACATCCCTTAACTTTCCCTCATATCTGCAGCACAATATAATTACCTGTGGAGAAATACGGACCAAAATGCTGAACCCTGTCATATGATTCATTCCTGTCTATCCAAACTTAGACAAATCTGTAATCTGACTTCTGGTATGATCAAATGATACAATGCGGATGTGTAAGATAGATTTAGTTGCCATCAATGACAACACCTAACATGCCTAGCAGTGTCTCTTGCCAACAATCTCCCCCTTTGGTATTGATGGAAACACTTAGTGAAAAATGACTAAGTATTAGAACAACTCCCCTTTTACTATGTACACTTGTGATTTTCAATGCTCCCCATTAGATGAATTCCTCATTTTTCATTGCTTTCCACTCCCCCTTTGACATCAATGGAAAAGGTCGAGGTCTGGATCCAAAAATTTACACAAAAACTCTATGTACATGGGCGCATATATACAAACAATCCTTATGTCTTGTCTACATGAACTTAAACACGTCACCAAAAATGTTTTTCAACAGTGCTAATTCACTGTCCCATCTTTTCTTTATGCTATCAAAAACTGAAATATGACCACTAAATAAAAATGACTGTGACTCTACCTTCTGTAGACCAGTGGGATCACTTGTCAGAGCAACAGCTTAAGCTTATGTCAATACATTGGACATTGTTTCTAACTTAGGGGAAATCAGTCTCTGGAGTTCACACATCCTTGCCACAATATTTTCTTTTTCTTTCACCAATTTCTTTATTTCGTCAATCAAGCTAATTACTTGACATTCTTGACTCGCCACAACTACTGTCAAAAGATCAAAGGATTGAGATACATTTGACAATTTTTGCTCGGAGTCTTTTATTTTCTTCTTAATATCCTCTACAACTTTTGGCCAAGATAAACAAAATTTGTACACATCTCCTCCTTTAGTGAGGGCATTTTAAATACTCTTTACACTAATATCAAGAACTAATCTATCATAACTAATTATTCTCTTTAATTCAGCAAACCTCTTCTCATTAAATTCATTTTGAACTTTATCTTCTGCTGACTTCTCAAAAGATTCAAAATGAGTACTTACTAAGTTTATCAGACTCTTCAACTAATCGGAGGGGGATGCTAATGAATCCTTCTATAATGTAGGCATGATTTTCTCCAAGATGTCGGATGCAAGATCAAGCAACTCACTATCTTCTATATGGGTCTTCAATATTTACTCTCTAGCCTTAACTTGTGCAAAAGAGGCCAACTTCATCTTCTGTACCAGTGATAGAGTATCAAAATTGATTGGACCTTGTATTATATCTAGATCTTCTACAACTTGTTTATCTTTCTCCAAAATTTCTTTCACTGCTTCTGCAATGTCTCTTGGCCAATATGATGTTTTAGTTTTATTCTCTTTAGGGCTTGCATCTTCTCCCTTTCTGGAGTCAACCACATTGTCTTGCTTATCATTTTCATTCTTTTTCTCTACTTCTACTCTCTCTAAATCATCAACAGAGGCATCCTTTTTATCTTTATCAGAAATGTTTTCTGCATTCTTTTCCAAAGGATTTTGTGTATCCTCAGTAGTAGCATTATCAAATTGCTCAACATTTGAAATGGAGGAATCAATTCCATCATCAATTGCTTCTTCTTGATCTTCCTTGTCCTTAAATTCTTCTGCTTTCTGCTCTTTATTCTTCTTAGAATAACCTTCAGTAGGAGAATTTATTTCCATATTCATCTCTATATTTTCTTTATCAGATTGGTCTGGAGGAATTTGAGTATCCTCTGCACAATCAACATTATCTTCCTTTATCATCTCTTCATCTCCTTTATTCAATATTTCCTCTTCCGGAATAGAGAAATCATCTACCTCAGCTTGTTGCTCATTTTTCTTCAACTCTTCATTATTTAGAATTGATGTATCATTAGTATCAACAGGTTCTTCAATGACTACATAAAACTTATTCTTGTCTGGGGCTTTCTTCAAAATTTGTTATGTTTCTTTGACCACTTCATCAATGTCTCCAATCATTAGCTTATTCATCCTAATTTTGCTTTTGAATTCATCTTTTAGTTCTTTGAAAATTTTATTCGCTTCCTTCCTAAAGATTACTAGACACAGACTAGACAACACATGTTCTCTTAGCTCCAAAACCTTTGCTTTAGAAACTTCTTTTCTCATCTCCAAAATGTCACTTAGACCCTTAGGGATTTTTGACAAAATTTCCACAAGTTCTCTATTGAATGTATTCAAGTACTTAACAATAGCATCCTCCAAAATTTTCTTGTTGACGTTATCAAAGTTGTCATAATATTTTGTTATGGGCTTCAAATTCCCATGAACAGTTACTACATTCACAATATCTTCAACTAACAAGGTGGATTTTTCAACATGAGTCTTAGTCATTTGTCTTTTGCTCACCTTTAAACTTCTGAAGGGCTTGTCTTTGGCAACTCTTGATGCTTCTACTTTCTTTGACTTTATGCTTCTGGAGGGCTTCTCCTAGACACTTTAGCAACCTTAGTGCCTGAGGCCTTCAACTCTTTAACCTCATCATCTGAATCGGTCTCTTCTTCATCCTCCTTCACCACACTCACATATGACCTTTTGCCCATTACTTTTGTCCTTTTTCCTTCCTTACAAGTAGGTTTTTCTTTGAATTTCTTTGTAATAGGAGAAGGTGATGCACCAAAGGTTGTACCAAAACTCCTAGTAGTCCTTGATTTAGAATGGGATTCTACTAGAACACTTCCCTATTCCCTGTCCTTCTTCTCCTTCTCAGCTTTCTCTATCCTTTCCCTATTTTGTCTCATAGCTTCTTTGGTTATTCCAATACTTTCTACATACATTTCAACTTGCCTTTGGACCTTTCTCTTAGTTTCAGGTCTCTAGAGCTCAACATGTAGTTTCAAATTAAGTTCATCATATGTACTAAATCTCTCAACTGAGGTATCTTTTGGTTTACTCAGAAGGTTTTGAGCATACATTTCCAGTATTTGTTCATCAACTTCATACCCCATGGGCATGATCCATATAGTCCTTGGTTCAATTGCTTCCATCAAACATTGATCTATTTCCACCATGAAGCAAATTGTATCCTTGTACTTTCCACCACAGACTTAGGGATTCTTTCCCTTGATTGCATCACATTCTAGAAATTCTTGAAATATCCCCAAAGAGCAGTCCTTTGGGCATTGGAGTCACCAATATTGTGCAAGTGCTCTCTTATTTGTAAGGCAACAGGCTTGTCACTAGTCCAACACAGGCTTTTCATCCCAGGCAACTCATTCATGAAATGAAAGAACAAGCACAAGACCAATGTGCCATACTTGAATGTATTCTCCTTATCCTTCTTGATCTTGTTCAGATTTTTCATTAGCAGGTTTTCTAGCAGCTCACACAAGTCATAGTTAGCATTTTCTTTTAACATTTGATAAGCAGCATAAATGATTGTACCAGACACTAAGTTTTCCCTTATGGAGTGGTATATCTTATACCCAAATCACCATAGATGCAAATTTGACATCTGGAACAGTTATATCAATTATTGTCATTGCCCTCTTATCAAACATTGAGCTAGTAGCTTTAGTTATTGTCTGATTCTTCACTGATTTTAGCATCGGTAGTCCACCAAATGAGTTCAATCCTATTACAGCCTTGATGGCATCCTTAGTGATCTTAAAGGGTTTCATCAACCACATAAATTCATCATGCATCCGACTCAGTACATATTGGACCCATTCGTCCTCATCGAAGGACGAGAACCCTATAACTTGAATGAAATGTTTGTCTTCCAGTGCCTTATACTCAAGTTTAAGACCATAAATCTCATCCCTAAGGTGATTCTTAAACAAATCTAGTAACTTTGAATCACCAAACTCATCTATGCTAGCATGAATGTAAGCCCTAATATCTTCTACGTGTAACACACCATGTGGAACATTAAAAAGGGCACCTAACGGATCGACCTCTACAGATTTGTGTGGATGCTTTTTGAATTTAGGTTGGAGCCTTTTGGTGATGTCAACAGCCAATAGAGTAGCCATATCCAGAGATTGCAAATTTAGAGAGCTTTACAGAGAATACCTTATTTCATCGATTAGGGTTTGTTGTTGAATTCATTTTTTGCACTCCAAATCTTTGAGATCTCAGCTCAGACACTCTTCTCCTTGTTCTCTTCAAATTCCAAATGATTCAAATGTTGAGTGAATGACCTTTTATGCTCCTCAAAACCTAATTCACCATTATAATAAATGCTTTGCCCTAATTCATCCGGTTACACTGTTTCTGAATACAGTCAATCTTCAATTGCTCTGCAATCAATCACATTAGCTTCTTTTCTTTCAAAATTTGCTTCAACAGATCTATAATAGGCTTCTTTATCTTCATTCATCATGCCAGATTTAGCCACCCACTTACTGGCAGGGGGAATTAGATTTTCAATGCAGCTCCCCCTGAGCTAAAGCTCCTATTTCAATTCCCAGAGGAATTATCAGCACTAAATTCTAGTGCAGACCCATCACCATCATTCATTGCACCTTTCTTCACCGATGTTTTGTTCATTTCATTCTGGATCTCATTCACATCTACTTTGCCCTTGCCTTTATCATGTCTCTACAAATTCTGATTTTTGTTTACTGGACCTTTTCTATCATCATTCCTACTTCTGCAGAATCTTGCAATATGACCAGATCTATTGCAATTAAAGTATGCAACATTTCTTTGCTTATTTACTTGATTTTCTCTTGATCTGCACTGATTAGCCATGTGTCCAAATCTATTGCATGCAAAATATTTTCCATTGAAAGAATTAACATTTTCTCTATTGTTAAAGTTATTCATCATCATACTTCTGTATTCATTGGATCTATGACCATACCTTTTGCAATTGAAGCATTGACCAGAGAAGGATGGACCACTTTGATTCACTCTACTTCTGCGCTGAGTAGCTCTATGACCAAATTTATTGCAATTGAAGTAATTTCCATTGAAGGATGGATACCTTTGAGAATTAGGATGCCTGACTGAAGGTCTTCTAGGTCTATTTCTCTAATTCCTTGATTCAGGATTTCTTTAACTATGTTGCTTCCCGAATCGGTAGAGAGTTTTACCAATTCTAATGCACAGGCAGATTCAGCCAACAGATACGGGAGGTTGCATGAGCTGCCTCCCGTTCACTTTTGGTTTTGCCGCACCAAGGGGGATATCCCTATAGCTAAAGATGTAACACTTGACTCACCCAATGACACAAAGATATAGCTTTACAATAACAGGCAGAATACTCTCATGTGTAGACCAAGATGTGCATGATACATCACAAGGTTGGCAACATTCTTGGACATATTTATTTGGTTGTGAATGAGAGTATGCAGGGGTCCTAATCCTACTCCTACAAACTAACAGGTTGGAATAATGGAAAGATAGGTTTTATGTTTTGGATGCAAGACAAGGGGTTTTGGATCATAACTACTAACCCAGGAGCAGACCAGTGCCTATCTCAAGTCAAAGAGTCAACTAGACATATACAAGAGAATGGATTGCATTTTGAATTCAAGCTTCAAGGGGTTAGACCGATGCTTGCCTTACAAACATCACCCAAGAATAGGTATTTAGCTGCCTCTACTTACACATATCCAGGATGACACACAACCCTCTCCATACTCCACCTAAAACAATTTAATCCACTCCTTGAATGGAAGTTAGAGATGAAGCATGTGATACAAAAATCCATACCCTAGAACCTGAGAAACACTTAGCAGCCAGATTCAAAAGAAGGAAAAGCATGCAACACATGAAGACAAGTAGCTAAACACATGCATAAGAGCATTTTTCATATAGAATCGACAATGAAACTAAAGATATCTGCAATGTATATTCATAATGCAACTCATAAACTCCAAAAATGAGATAAAACAACAAGGAAATGCCCTATTTTTTGCTATTCACGCAAAAATGCCTAAGTCTTCAACAACCAACAAATGAGTAACACAGTTTGCCTTTTATAGAAAAACTATGTACCCAACAAAATTTACACAGCAAATTAAAAATTTGCCAAATACAATGCATCTTGAGAAAATGGCACTCAAACATTGAATGCAGTAAGTAGAGGAGGAGACAGGGTGCCTCTTGAGCCCTACGCCGCCACCTGGGGATTCACATCTTCAATCAGGTACTTGATCCATCCATGGCCTCAGCCATACCCTGTAACATCCACCATTAATGGCATACCAACCCGCAGCCATCGGGAAGTGCAGTATACTGTGCGCTTCACAATTCTTCCCGCCAAGAAACATGACCCTGATATTTCAAATTATGTGGGAACCAATTATCCCACATGCACCCCGCAGCGATCTCTTGAACACTTTATATGCGTGGCCGCACCTGAAGATGATAGTCAGCAATTTTTCTCCCAACGACGCCAATATAAACCTCATCATGACCCTTCCGCATGATGCTCTGATGTTCAATATCACCTTGACGTCAGCAAACTAGCTGCATGATACCCTGTTAGCCTGACCCCCGATATCGACGAGCCCCATGCTTGCTCACCCGATATGAAAATATCACCCTGATATTTCACATCACCCTGATGTGAAATATCACCCTACGGGAAATATCACCCCACAAGAAACATCACCTGACTGCACTACCTAATATGCAACATCATCCCAATGATCACCTGATGCACCCCACCGGTCCTGGTGACGTTATCGTCATGTTCATACCATACATCTCACCGTTGATCCCTGATGTCGTCACCATCATATTCATATACTAGGGTGATCCTCAGAAGTGAGGGTGATATTCAGAATATCACCTGATGTTAGAAATATCACCCCCTGCACAAATATCAGGGTGAACTTAGCTTCATTGTAACATCAGGGTTGATCTTTGAATATGACCGATGTTCAGAATATCACCCCCTCCTTCAGAATGTGATGAAGCTGGTAGACATGCACATATCACCCCCCACAAATATCTGACGTTCACAACATCGGGCTGATAAAACAACATGAGGGTGATCCTGACTAAGATCACCCGATATTTAAAACATGACCCCCTGGGATATCGAGTCATATTAAAACCTACAGCAACAACATCGGGGTGATCATAACAAAAATGACTGATATTAGAAACATGATGACCCCGTGGAAATATCAGGCTGACAGAAATATGATGAGAAGGCTCAGAGACTTAGAACTTTTTTGGACTTTTTAGGGAGGATGCCTGCATGTTTAAATGCTTGAAACATGACTATTCATGCAAGTAGTAACATAGGCTCTATCTAGGGATGCATGCCTCTTGCAGGCATGGCGAGAACCACAAATCTCTAGGATGCAGACCAGTCCTTATCCATTGGGCACAGAATCAAATACTGCACCAATCTACATCACCAATCACACTTGGTGGCCTAAGGCCACCAAGAAAGGAAAAACATGTATCTTCCTTTGTCAAATACCTTGTTTTCATTTGATATGACTGGATCAGGCCTGAAGAAGCTACCATGATCTGACCACAAACAAACCTTGTCATTTGCATATACAATTATCTCATTGAGTTGGCTCCTCTCAACCTTATGCAAGCAACCTTCAACATCAAGCAACATGTGAATGCTATATTTATCAAACAATGCTTATTCAAATGAAATATAACACATGTTATCATCTGTATCAACATTATGCATTGCAAAATGATCTCCTAGCTAGACTAAAAACTGAAACCACTCAAAGTCCATCATGCAGCTAGGAACATTAGGGCTCATCTTATCACAAACTGGCATATCACAGAAAAAGCTTTTAGATTCACAGTTGTGCACATCATGCACACAACCATCAGCTGCACCGAATAGAAAAAACTCAGATTCTGGCATCTCTTTGCAACATTTTTCATGATGTATGTTGGTTTCTCTTTCATCAAGATGAGAACTAGAATCCATATCAACATCAGTGCCTAGATTCCCACCATACTCAAATAGATCCTCATCACCATATGTGTCAAAAATGGGTGATCCAGATGTTTTAGCTTCATTATGGTATGCCACCAGTTCATGGGCAGCAGAACATGCATTTTCATTCCCAATGAATTCCTTATGTGGAGGAGTATCAACCTGTGTATCATAAGCAAAACTATAATCAAATGAAGAACAATCATACTCAGCAGTAGCACTTGTTTCAATCCCTAATTTATCTTCATCATCTCCATGTGTCTGAATAAAAGGCAGTGATTCAAACATGGGACTGTTCCTCTATTTGCTTATTTCTTCTCTATCTTGAGCACAATACTCACAATCATCTCCACAAATCCATTCAAATGGATGTTCATTTCTGTCCATAACCTCATCATTATTTTCAGAACCAGACACCTCATCCTTGTAATGAGGGTTATCATTGATCCTTCTACTGGCATCCTCAACTGATGTATTTTCATTCTCATTTTTATCTTCACATGATGCCATAATCACTTGGTCATTTGCAGCCTTATAATCATTATTTATACCAAAACCTGTGGACAGGGAATTTTGCATGTGCTCATTTCTCATTTTTTCTATATTTTCTACAAACTTGTATGCCATCTGCATACGTGTTATCTTGAATTCCCTCAACAATGCACTACAGCCCTCCTCAAAAGCTTCAAAATATATGCCAACACAGGTTAAAATATCAAGTCTGAAGACTTCTAGGATTTGTGACAGGGCTACTGCAAATCTATGACTGAAATCAATATAGGGCTCTTTATCTTGTTTTCTGATTTCCATTAATCTTGCAACAAGATCAGTAGGTTCTCTTGCAAATTGTTCTTTGAAATAGTCAGCAAGTTCATCCCAACAAGCAAAGGATCTCTTTGGAAAGCTCAAATACCAATCTCTAGCTTTTGCATCAAAGGATCTAACAAAAAACCTCATCCACATATCCTCATCTCTAAATGAGTGTTTCTCCATGAAGGTGTGAAAGTTTTGGATATGTGTACCCCCATCACACACATTATGTCCATTAAATCTAGGCATCTGATTGTAAATTTTAGCAGGCATACTTTCAACTTGATAATCAACCCATGACAAATCTAATTGGTCATACAAAGGATCAAAAGAGCTTATAAGAGCGTTATCATTCTGACTGGTAGACACAATAGGGTTACTGCTATTTAACTGAGCCTGTCGGGCTTCTAAGGATATCAACCTATTCTTTATCTCTTCAATTTTTTTACTCAATACATCATCCCCCTCTTGACTAAGTATGGGTGAATACATATTTGGATTCATAAAATTTTCAATCTTAGACATCCTTTGTCTACCTAAGACCTAAGGCTTCCCTTGGTATCTAGCTTATGCAATAAAATAACAAATATAAATGGGAAGGAGCTAGGTACTTGTTCTTATCCAAATGCTAAAATCCTGAATAGAACATTCTTTTATCACAACACACACATCAACCTTTCATGTGCACTTAAACCTTTTACATAGTCACCACCTCTCTGGAGAGGATAAAATTTTCAAACAACTAAAAGCTCATCAAATACTTTTCTGAGTTCATTCCACTAGCAGAGCACCATCATTCACATGAAAGATCTGGATATCACTCCCCAGCAGAGTCGCCATTCTTGTTCTGACTCAGATGGGCCAAAATATATCACTTTTTCTGTTCAATCCCCAGCAGAGTCACCATTTCTGTTGCTTCCTAAATTGGCAAAGGGTTTTGCCAGTTCCAATGCACAGGTAGATTCAGCCAATAGATACGGGAGGTTGCGTGAGCTGCCTCCCCTTCACTTCTGGTTCTACCGCACCAAGGGAAATATCCCTATAGCTAAAGATGTAACACTTGACTCACCCAATGACACAAAGATATAGCTTTACAATAACAGGCAAAATACTCTCATGTGTAGACCAAGATGTGCATGATACATCACAAGGTTGGCAACATTCTTGGACATATTTATCTGGTTGTGAATGAGAGTATGTAGGGGTCCTAATCCTACTCCTACAAACTAACAGGTTGGAATAATGGAAAAATAGGTTTTATGTTTTGGATGCAAGACAAGGGGTTTTGGATCATAACTACTAACCCAGGAGTAGAACAATGCCTATCTCAGGGCAAAGAGTCAACTAGACGTATACAAGAGAATGGATTGCATTTTGAATTCAAGCTTCAAGGGGTTAGACTGATGCTTGCCTTACAAACATCACCCAAGAATAGGTATTTAGCTACCTCTACTTACACATATCCAGGATGACACACAACCCTCTCCATACTCCACCTAAAACAATTTAATCCACTCCTTGAATGGAAGTTAGAGATGAAGCATGTGATACAAAAATCCATACCCTACAACTTGAGAAATCCTTAGCAGCCAGATTCAAAAGAAGGAAAAGCATGCAACACATAGAGACAAGCAGCTAAACACATGCATAAGAGCATTTTTCATATAGAATCGACAATGAAACTGAAGATATCTGCAATGTGCATTCATAATGCAACTCATAAACTCCAAAAATGAGATAAAACAACAAGGAAATGCCTTATTTTTCACTATTCACACAAAAATGCGCAAGTCTTCAACAACCAACAAATGAGTAACACAGTTTGCCTTTTATAGCAAAACTATGTACCCAACAAAATTTACACGGTAAATCACAAAATTGCCAGATACAATGCATCTTGAGAAAATGGCGCTCAAACATTGAATGCAGCAAGTAGAGGAGGAGACAGGGTGGGTCTTGAGCCCTGCGCCGCCACTTGGGGATTCACATCTTCAATCGAGTACTTGATCCATCCATGGCCTCAGCCATACCCTGTAACATCCACCATTAATGGCATACCAACCCGCAGCCATCGAGAAGTGCAGTATACTGTGCGCTTCACAATTCTTCCCACTAAGAAACATGACCCTGATATTTCAAATTACATGGGAACCAATTATCCCACATGCACCCCATGGTGACCTCTTGAACACTTTATATGCATGGCTACACCTAAAGATGATAGTTGGCAATTTTACTCCTGATGATGCTAATATAAACCTCATTATGACCCTTACACATGATGCTTTGATGTTTAATATCACCTTGACATCAGCGAACCAGTTGCATGATACCTCGTCAGCCTGACCCCCGATATCAACGAGCCCCATGCTTGCTCACTCGATATGAAAATATCACCCCGATATTTCACATCACCCTAATGTGAAATATCACCCTACGGGAAATATCACCCCATAAGAAACATCACCTAACCGCACTACTTGATATGCAACATCATCCCAATGACCACCTGATGTACCCCACCGGTCCTGATGACATTACCATCATATTCATACCATACATCTCACCATTGATCCCTGATGACGTCACCATCATATTCATATACCAGGGTGATCCTCAGAAGTAAGGGTGATATTCAAAATATCACCTGATGTTAGAAATATCACCCCCCGCACAAATATCAGGGTGAATTGTAGCTTCATTGTAACATCGGGGGTGATCTTTGAATATGACTGATGTTCAGAATATCACCCCCTCCTTCAGAATGTGATGAAGCTGGTAGACATGCACATATCATCCCCCACAAATATCGTCTGCAACATTGGGGTGATAAAACAACACGGGCTTACTAAGATCACTCGATATTTAAAACATGATCCCCCAGGATATCGGGTCATATTGAAACCTGCAGCAACAACATTAGGGTGATCATAACAAAAATGACTGATATTAGAAACATGATGACCCCGCAAAAATATCAGGCTGACAAAAATATGATGAGAAGGCTCAGAGACTTAGAACTTTTTTGGACTTTTTAGGGAGGGCACCTGCATGTTTAAATGCTTGAAACCTAATTGTTCATGCAGGCAGTAATAGACTAGATCCAAAGCTTTCACCTTTCTCATATCCCAGACAATGCTTATCATCTACGTTCTTCTGACTATCTATTAGACTTAGGGCACACAATTGAGAGGGGGGTGAATCAGTTGTGCAAAACTTTCTCCAATTTACACACTTAAATCCTCTTAGTGATTAGCAGTATATTAAACATGAAACATAATGGATTCAAATCAAAAGAAGAAACTCATCAACACATAAGACACCAAGATTTTGACGTGGAAAACTTGGTTAAGGGAAAAACCACAGGGTGATTAACCCAAGAATGTATTCTCTGTTATAAGAATAGAAAGAACAAAATGGCACTTGCCAAATAGGGCTCACTGCCTGAGCACACTGCTCACAAGAGGCTCACTGCCTACAAGAGACACACTGTCTACAAAGAAGTAAATATGACATACATGAACTAGCATCTTCACCATGCTTGAATCAGTTCCATTAAGCTCAATACTTCTGCTCTACCTTTCTCTCTCCTCTTCGCTACCACACACTCATCTCCACATGTCACGCTCTAAAATGACTTCGCAATCCCTTATTTATACATGACATCAACTTAGGAACAAACATCTAAGTTGGCAATCATCCACAAGAACATCCTCAAGTTGAGTAACTCATCCGGTTGGCCAGCCTGGAAGAACACCTTCATCCGGAAGTATTTCTTCAATTCTGGGCTCCAAATCTAATGCGGACTATCAATACAAACTGAACATGATCCAAGGACCTCCACAAGCTTGCCTAAATCACCAAGAACATCCACACTTCCTCTACTTACTGAAATCCTTCTCTCCTTCATCCAGAACCTCAAGAACACATTCTGCCATTACTGTCACAAAGGAATAGATGCTTGTGGACTTTTAAACCATGAACCAATCGAGTTGACACATCATAAGGACTTCCCAAACACTCCTTCAAATCCATAGAACAAGACAATGCATTTTCGGATCTCACCAGACCTTTATGTAACACTCTATCACCTCTGAACATCTACCGGAACTGGTTCTACTTGAGTGATTCACAACTTCTTCATATCTTTATGCAGACCTCTAAAATCTCTACTGAAACATCTTAAGATTCATATCTTTGAACCCTTTAATCCTCATCCTCTGATCCTCAACCTGTCTTGGACTTTTTACTTTATGATATCATTGTTCTTCACTATTCCTGATTGAGACTAATTTTCTCAATATCCTCAACACATAACTCATCCAATCCTTGTCATTAATGCAATAAGAGTATGTTGACATCAATGACAACACCGGTTAGGCCCATACTTGCAACACTATCAAGTAGCACTTCAAGTTTAGCTGAGCTTATTTTGAAGTTTTCTTTTTATTCATTTGCAGCTTCTAGGTCATGTTTGAGAATGATGATTTGCCTTTCAAGTTGTTCCTCATTATACCTAGATTCTTGTAGATCAGAC